>OY754307.1:97520971-98144921 GCA_963573325.1 Astragalus glycyphyllos
GTATACCTCAACTCCAAGCTAGAATAGCGAAAGAAATAAGGTGAATGAACACTAAACCACTTGAATCAACCCTCTAATCTTCAATCTTGAGCTTGATTCTTGAGATTTGAAGATGGATCTTTGAAGAGAATGCAAGGATGATGAAGGATTTAGGACTAGAATGTTGATTTGAAGTGAAAAAGTGAAGAAATGAGGTGAGGGAATGAAGAGGGGTATTCGGCCAAGAAGGGAGAAGAGGAGAGGCTAGGTTTTTGAGTGTGAATTGTGTGCAAAAACTTGTGAGAGGTGAGGATATGAGGGTATATATAATGTGCAATTAGGTTTAGGGGCATTTAGGTCATTGTGTACCTCATCTCATTCTAGGATTGCATTTTAATTTTGAATCAATGGTGAGGATTGAAACACACCTTGATGAGGGGCAAAAAAATGCAAAATGAGAGGGGAATGAAGGGGTAGATATTCAGCCAAGCAATGAGAGTGGTGCCCAAGTTTTGCAAGTTGGCAATTGTACTATTGTACTATCCATGAACCTTCCAATTATCCTCTCAATTTTGATTATTCCTTTCAAGATAATTGTACATAAATCTAACCATTTTGAGCCATATACAAGGTATCTTGAAGAATATGCCATTTTTGAAAATGAGAGATGACCAAAATTGCCAACAAAAATCCTATCATGTAATTTTTGGGAATATTCCTTGTACTATTTTTTTGAAATGCTTTCTTGAATTAATTTGAACTTGATTTTTTTACTACACATATAAAATATGCGCACAATTTGAAAAATGATTTTCTTTATATTTTTATTTTTTTGTTCAAAATAATACAATTTCAGTAAATAAATTCCCAAAAATTAATTAATTGGATTTTCAACTGGCAAAAATTTATTAAATTGAAATTGACCAAACAATGCCCCTTTTAAATGCCCCAAAATTCCTTAATTTCTCAAAAATGATTTTGAAAACCTTAGAATGCTTGGGTAAATACCCTAAACCCTTTCTCAAATAATGTATCACTCACAAAATTATTTATTTTTGCTGAAAATTAGGGTTTTGAAACTAGGCGGACAAAATTAGGGTATGACAAGTATCAAAAATAAATAAACAGGACATATAGTCTGATAGACATAAGTTTAAAAAAGTGATGTATGGTTGGTTCCATTATCCTTTTTTTTGGTGAAAGGTTGGTTCCATTATCATATGATATGAGCCATAGTTAACACATACGTTGAAGAAGCGTGCACTTGGAAGTTAGAAGTAATAGGAAATCAAACTAAAACAAAAGGGAAAAAAGGAGAATATGTGCAGAAAAAAAGAGAGGAAAATAACAGAATAAGACAAATGTTTAAAGCTGGGGAAAGAAGCACCCACTTCTTTTCCGGTAAAAAAAAAGTTCACTTTTTAAAAGGTTAGTTATGAAATGACGAATCATTTTATTTTAAAGCTTCAAATACAAGCCACTTATATCTAGCTAAAGGATGATTTTTTTATATATGAAAAAATATTAAGCTGGGAAATAATTCTCCATTCTAAGGCAGAGAAAACTTTAACATTCTTTGAATACTTATAGAAGAAATTACATGTATATCGCCTCAAAAAAGTTAATGAGAATTCGAAGATTTATGAGATACAAGCCTTTGTCATGTTGGACGAGAGTGACGAGACCAACTACTTAAAATTGCTAGCAATGAATTATTGATCTAATCATTAAGGATTTAGTTCATATTTCAGAAAGATGTCGATTCAAATATAGTTAATGAATGCTATATAAGTATTATTTTTCTGAATAATGATATAAAAATATCTATATATATAAGTGTTTTTGAAGCCTTCTTAAACCAAATCACTTAAAACTTTATTCATAAAAAAAACAAGCCAGTTGTCATAATATGTTCCTCTACAGGAGAACCAACCACATAGCAATTTTAAAAGAAATTTTCATTGAGAAACAAGTATAGTTCATATCATGTCACATGACCAATTTTTAAAAAAACAAAAAAAACTGTTCAATACCGTAAATAACTAATCTACGATGTAAATAGAGAGTTTGACTTAGAGTACTGAGAAATTCCTTAGTAATTGACTAATTGTTACTAAATGACATAATAGTCATTTCCCCATCAATAAAAAATTTTAATAACCACACACACTAAATTGTGTTAGTATGTACTAACCATTGGATTGTTGTATAATGGTTAATAGCATATACTAATCACACAAACACTAAATTGTGGTTAGTATGTACTACAGTTGGAGTGTTTTATAATGGTTACCGAAAAATTTAGTAATTGTTACTAAGGAATTCCTTAGTATCATAAGTTTTTGCTGTAAATAATTTACTGTAAATACGTTGTTTAGAATATACAATTAATTTTTCAAACTGAATACCATAGATTAACTTATTTATGGTAGTGAAAAATATATAATGTTGTAAGAGAGTTTCTAGGGTGAGAGATTAACTAAGTCTTTCACCGGCGAATCATTAAAATTGACTGAGGATATAGTATAAATTTTATCAATGGTTGAGATTTAAACTTGTTGATTCAATCTTAACCACTCATTGTATACAACAGAATATCCTAAGATTAATTTCAGTGGTTCATCAGTGATGGAATTAGTTGACCTCTCACCCTAGAAGCACCATAGTAAAGCTAATTTACGATATATGAAAAGATCTTGGCTAAATACCATCTGGGGTCCCTTAACTTATTTTCTGTTTTTGATTAGGTCCCTTATGTTTTCGTTGTAACGATTAGGTCCCTTAACTTTTAAAATCGTTGCACCATTGTCCTTTTTAACGTTTTCTGACTAACTCCGTTTAACAGACTCTTGTTTGACTGTTTGACCGTTGATGTGTATATCCTAGTCATCATTTCATATTTTGATTTTATTTTTATTCCAAAATAAAAAATAGGAAAAACAAAATTTCATCTTCATGTATTTTGAAACTATTTTCATATCCGTTTAACAGAATTTACCCATGTTTTGAAGACTGAATGAAGACACTTAATGGCAAGAGTTTCATCTTCTTCATGTATTCTTCCCCAAGACTCATCTTGCGTGATTGCTCATTCAAAAAAAAAACCAAAAACGATCAAAGCCAGAAACGGTCAGACCCAGAAATAATCAAACCCATAAACGAAACAACCACATGTAATGTTTTTTTCCTCTTCCCCATTTTAGGTTGAAATTCTGCAAATCTGAAACTTCCGATTTGCATTCGTTTTCCCTAAATCTGCAAATCTGAAACTTGCAATTTTATAGTTTGTTTTTATTAAAAATAAAAAATAAAAGAGATGATATGAAGATTAAAGATGACGATGACATGAGATGAAGATAAATTTGGACATGGGTATATGAGATGAGGAAGATGTAGAGGAAGAAGATGAATAGGGATTTAATATTTCTTTTATTTTTAATAAAAATTAATTAAAAAATGAGTCAACTAGTGTTTATAGCCATGTTGGCATATGTAGTACATACACATCAGCAGTCAAACAGTCAAATAAGAGATTGTTAAACGGAATTAGTAACAAAACGTTAAAAAAGACAATGGTGCAATGATTTTTAAAGTTAAGGGACCTATTCGTTACAATGAAAACATAAGGGACCTAATCGAAAACAGAAAATAAGTTAAGGGACCTCGGATGGTATTTTGCCAAAGATCTTTAAACATAATATAAATTTTTAGGGGTGTCTTTAATAACATCCTCTTGTTTCTACCAGGCCCAAACTGAAGCCCACTTTCACCTATAGACCCAGCTGTGGATCCAATCCACGAACGAGCCTTCTTCATCTTCAGTTTGAGGAGTCGCACCCTTTGTTCGTATCAGACACACAGTTCGTTCGCGGCTCTCAACAATTCAGGCGATTCACATCACAGGTATGCATCTTTCTTTGCTTCTTTTACTTAAATTTAATAATAATTTAATAAAAATCAGAGTAAGAGATAGATAGGGGAAATATAGAAAGAGCGCGAACGTGAGTGCGCGAGATAAGGGTTCTGCCGGCGGCTTCTTGACGATGGTCGCGTGCGGTGGCCCTCGGTGGTCGGAAGCGGCGTACGGTATAGCTTTCCGTTGGCAGCGATCCTGGGACGAAAAATCGCCCACACACAACTCTCTCTCTCTCTCTCTCTCAGGTCATCGTTTGTTCCTGACGCACAAATCGTACACTCATCCATCCTTCGAACCTCATCCATCTTCACATAATCGGTGTCTTGAAAGCATTTCAAATTGAATTCTATTGGAATTTGTAGATTGCTATTTTGAAGGGGAGGTAAAGGGTTTGGTTTGGCTTATGGATGATAATGGATATGTCGTTGTGATGTGGACAGGGAGGAAGCAGTGGCTGGTGGTGTTGTTTGTGGAGTTAGTTTTGCTGATCAGTTGTGTTGTGGTAGAAGTGGAAGAAATTTCGTTTGAAAATGAGTTCAGACAGCAGGAGCCGTAGCAGGAGCAGGAGCCCAATGGATCGTAAGATCCGCTCCGATCGATTTTCCTATCGTGATGCTCCTTACAGGAGAGATTCTCGTCCGGGGTTCAGGTTTTTTTTCGGTTTTTAACTTTTTATTTACTATTTGCTTTGTGTACTTAATGTACTGATTAGGGAAGCTGAAGAAGAACATTGAAATCTTTTTTGCTAGAACTAGAAGAGGGTGTGAGTCTTTATATGTCATTTTAAAAACCTTCAGCATGGCCTATTTATTTTTTGTTTGCGGTGTGCTGTTTTCTTAATTTGTCTGCTGAGCTGATTAGTTTAGAGGTTAAATTGTATGCATTCCATCTGAAAATATCAACTATTAAGCGGTTTGTTATGTCATTTCAGCTTCACAATTACCTAAGTGGCATACATGAAGCCACTTGACTTTTGCAATGTATTGGTGTTTTCCTCACAATTGTAAAACTGATTTGATTTTTGTTGTTTTTGGGTCAGCCGAGATAATCTGTGCAAAAATTGCAAGAGGCCTGGTCATTATGCTAGAGAATGCCCTAATGTTGCAGTTTGCCACAACTGTGGCCTCCCTGGGTATGGAACTTTTTTTTTTTGTTTCCTAAGGAACGTGCATATAAATGAATGAATTTTACTTGCTGTGGATTTTATTGAGTTCTGGTTAAGAAAAATGATTTAGGGAATGGAGGTTGGCCTATTTTGCTGCCTCTTTAATCCGCCTAATTACACTTTTCTTTGCAGGAAGTTACTTATTGGATCTAATTTGAACTTCTGTTGCATTTTCTTTCTCAGATTTGGTTGTTGGTTGTATGACTTTGTAATGATGGTTGTTGGAAATATTGATAAAGCAATCTAATATGTATCCCAAGGATGCTAAAATATATAGATGGTATTGAATTACAATGTTTTTGGGGCGGTTGTCTTGAACATGCTCATATGCATGGTCAACGGCGTATCAACAATTTATAGCCCTTATAGCTTGGTGATGAACTTGTGTCTGAGTGGGTTCATCCTTCCAAACACACTTATTCAAGTTACCCCAATATTTAATACAATGCAGTCACACAGTCTGTAATACAATAGAAATAAGATTGAGAAAGTAAGATAGATACACAGTAGAATTACAGAGAAGAGAGGAAATATCCGGAGGGAGAAGGAAAACACTCTTCTTTAGTCTATTATTTTCTTTCTAATCTATGATTCCCCCTTAAAAATCCAGTCTCCTTAATCACATGAAACCCGTCAGGCTTTCCCTTACATTTTTTTTTATTGAATCTGCTGCCATCTGTAAGTTGTTCTGAGTCTGACTGCCTGATTTACTAGTTGACTCATTATCTCAGTTATTTGGCTCATAATTCAGTTACCTTATATGCCCAAATTAAATTTTGTGAAGAACAAGAACCTCTATCGTGAGGAAGCATGTATACATGTCATCAATGTCACCTTTGGGATGTTCTGCCATAATCATTCTTGTGTTACATTTCTTATAATGGTACTGAGGTTTATTCATTCTTGTTTTACTGATAATTGGACTTGGGTTGATTTTTAGGGGCTTATCTATTAGTGTTCATTTATTTCTTTGTTTAAATTATGTGCTTTCGCTTTTGTTCTATCATTCCAGTTAGCCTTTTTTATTCTCGAATTCGTTTTGTCGGGTACGGATGAATTGAAGCTATGGAACGTTTGCATTTGCTGCTTACATGCTGTCCGCCTGCCCGACTCAATTAAACCTAACTGTACATCTATGGTCAATGCTGTCATATTACTTTTATCTAAAGTAAACTGTCTTAGTACTGTATTCATGAAACTATCTTTAATCTTTCTACCGTGTTCCAGCTTCCCAGTGTCTGTCTTTTGTTGCCTTGTTTATATTAGTCAGTTTGCTTTTTGAAATCTGACAGCAGAGTGTTAGTTTCGTCTTCTGCAATATAGTAATGGCAAGATTCATGCGACAACTACGGTCTTGTCCATCCACTTTCTTTTCAGTTACATTTTTTCTTCTGTTATCAAATTGCTGATGATAATGCAAATAGGTAATTAGCCAATCATCACTCTTAACCGAGCCATGGTGATAGATTTAGTTTAAAAGAGGCGAGGTTGACTTATACGAGTTCCAAAATATATTTTGGTAGTAAATAAAATACATTGTTAATTTTTTTGTTATTAAATCTTATATTCATTGTTAACTTTAACAGGCTATGTGACTTCTGTGGCTAGTTTTTGTATTCTGATCTTAAATTTCTGATCAGGCACATTGCTTCTGAATGCACCACAAAATCACTTTGCTGGAATTGTAAAGAACCTGGGCACATGGCCAACGACTGTCCAAATGAGGGCATTTGCCATACCTGTGGTAAAGTTGGACACCGTGCTAGGGAGTGTGCGGCTCCTCCAATGCCTCCTGGGGACTTGAGGTTGTGCAACAACTGTTATAAGCAGGGTCACATTGCAGTTGATTGCACAAACGAGAAGGCATGCAACAACTGTAGGAAGACAGGCCACCTGGCACGCGATTGTCCAAATGATCCCATTTGCAACTTGTGCAACGTTTCTGGGCATGTGGCTAGACAGTGTCCGAAAGCTAATGTTCTTGGAGACCGTGTTGGTGGTGGCGGCGGTATTCGTGGTGGTGGCAGCGGCGGTATTCGTGGTGGTATTCGTGGTGGTGGCGGCGGTTACCGCGATGTTGTATGTCGGAATTGCCAGCAATTCGGTCACATGAGTAGGGATTGCATGGGGCCTTTGATGATTTGCCACAATTGTGGAGGTCGTGGCCACCTGGCATACGAGTGCCCTTCAGGTAGGATTATGGATCGCTATCCCCGGAGGTACTAATGATTGGCAGATTCTTGGGTTGCGTTATATCAATTTTCATCTACATATATATACTAGTATTTTTCACTGAGCTGACTGTTGAATTTGGGTATATTTATTTTTCTCGGTAGAGACAGGATAGTGATACCAATCTGTTGGCGCCTTAGTTTTTGTGATCGTGCTTTCTATGAATAAGAATTTTCTATTATTATAAGAGATGTGGTTGTATCCATTAAGTTAAGTTTGCTTGATGAGGCTATTTATTATTGGTCCAGTTCAAAGTTGTGTGGTAATCTTGGCCGGAGATTCGCATGTATCCATGTAGGGCCTGTGTCTGTGGACATAAGTCATAGTATTCCTTATTGCTGCATTTTACTGTTTTTGTAGCTATTTTTCGTACTAGAATTCTATTTCGAGATGGAGGGTGGTTTTCTTCCATTACATGGATAATGTTTTATATAGGTTGTCAGGTTCATGTGATTGGTCGTTTCAATATAACACGTATTAAAAAATTCTTCTTTTTTTATAAGATAGGAGAAAACAATATATAAGCAAAGTTAACGGGAATACAAGTTAATTTAATAGGAAAAAATTTCTTTTAGATATTATTTTTCATTAGTTTTCGACAACGATGCTAAAAAGTTGTTATTCATGGATAAGTGTAGTAAGATTGGGGTTTAAGTTCCGGTTGCTGAACCCATATATGGAATAATGATGATTACCAATAACACTCAGATTTTGTTGTTATTATTAAAGCTAAAGCAAGAATACGCAAATTGGAGAGCAATTACTATAACTTAGGGTCTTGCTTTCCCCATCCTTTGATTCTCTTGTACTTCAATCCGATTTAATTCCTTATTATTATCCAGTAGTCAAGAATAGAGTTTTTCGACCAAAAAAAAGCATAGAGTTGTTAACATTAGTCTATTGTCTCTTAGATAACACATGTAAATAGCAGTGTAAGCTATCTGACAAACAGCAACCAGAAAAAATTTAAAATTCAAAACAACACGTACAATTTTCAAATATGAGATTTTGTATTAAGGTCATATGCTGCATTTCTTTTCAGTTTTCATGGAACCAATATGTGTATAATGAAACTTATGCTGCTGCTCATCGTAAACATGGTTAATAGTGCTTAGAATTTTCTCGTTATGGGATTTAATTATCGAGAGGATGCTTCCTGGATTGCCATAATTCTTCATCAGATCATAAACAAAGTTCATCTCTTCTGCAGCTAAACGACTAACTTATGAATGACCAACCGAAGTCTCGGCTAGCTGATGAGGGTAAATTAGACGAATGACTTACAAATTTATCCTTCACTAGTTGAAAAAAGGTCTTCTATCAAGTCTCCTTTGACGACTGTGAATCCTTTTCACCCTATACATTCCACTCATTTCACAACACAACCAATTTTGTTTTCCTTCCTCTTTGTCCTGTAGTGTCTGATCTTGCAAGTACAACAACAAATTTAGATATAACTAGAAATGTAGGAAAAATAGAATTAGGTTTGATATTAAAAACAAAGATATACGATCAATTCATAATTAATATTACCTTCTCAAAAGCGAAGGCCTTAGTACAATTAACAATATTAGTATGAGCATCAGTATGGTTGGTAGATTCGTCCACTTCATGAGAAGCAAGTGTATAGAATTTTATTTTCAATAACAATGTAATAAAAGAAACTCAACAACAAATTCTTTTACGGAAAAAAGTAATAAAAAAACATACCACTAGACAAACATCAAAATCATGGCTCTACGGGTAAGATTGCTCCTCATATTGCTCACACTTTGATTGTTCCTATACCTAAGACTGATAAACCTAGTACTTTGATGGATTTTAGACCTATTAGTTTATGCAATGTGATGCTGAAACTTATTACAAAAATTCTGGTCAAAAGAATTAGGCCTCATCTGGAAAATATTATCAGGCCACTTCAAAGTAGCTTTATTCCTAACCGTGGCACGACTGATAATGCTCTTATTTCCCAAGAGATTGTTCACTTTATGCATAAGAAGAAAGGCAAATCAGGTTTCCTTATGTTCAAGATTGATTTTGAGAAGGCTTATGATCGAATTGATTGGAATTTCCTTAGACTCACTCTCACTGAATTTGGCTTTCCTAATCTCTGCATTGATTTGATTATGAGTTGTGTCACTTCCTCTACTTTGGCTCTAAAGTGGAATAGTGAAAAATTAGAGAGCTTTGCCCCTACTAGAGGCTTGAGACAGGGTGATCCCATGAGTCCTTACCTCTTTCTGTTGTGTATGGAGAAATTGGCCCTAATGATCCAAGAAAAAATTGATAGTGACCAGTGGCTGCTAGTTCAGATTTCTCATCATGGACCTGCAATCTCTCATCTCTTATTCGCAGATGATTGCTTGTTGTTTACCAAGGCCAAAAATTCCCAGGTAGGTTAGACTTGTTAAAGAAGTTATTGAGTCTTTTTGTTTAGCTTCGAGCATGAAAATCAATGTGCATAAGTCTAGATTCCTCCCCTCAAAAAATCTTCCTAGAGCTAAGGTTAATAAGTTTGAGTGCATAATTGACTTCAAACACACCTACAATATAGGTAGGTATCTTGGTTTTCCTATGCTTCAAGGAAGAGTCACAAATGCCAATTTTAATTACATTATTGATAAAGTCAATTCTAGATTAACAGGTTGGAAAAGCAAACTTCTCAGCATGGCCGATAGAGTGACTTTAGCTAAGTCTGTTCTAAGCTCAATGCCTATTTATTCCATGAACAATCTCTGGTTGCCTCAAGGTATATGTGACAGACTAGATTCTTGTATCAAGCAGTTTATTTGGGGTGGACCTCATTGTCATTGGGTGAAATGGAGCTTTGTTAATAGACCCAAGAGTTGTGGAGGCTTGGACTTGAGGAAATCACGACATGTCATCACTGCCATGTTAGGTAAACATCTTTGGGACATCATACACAAACCTGAAAAGCTTTGGGTTCAACTTCTCACTACTAAATATACTTCTGATGAACACATTTTCAATACCACTTTATGCAAAGGGGCATCCTACACTTGGCAATCTATCCCCAAAGCTGTTAACATCCTTAAGCCTGGATATATCACAAGAATAGGGATGGGTGATGTTTCTTTATGGTATGAAAAATGGTTGCACAGAGGAAGGATTAGTGACTTCATTCCCTTTGTTGATATCCATGATGTCCATCTTCGGATTAGAGATGTGGTCATTGATGGTACATGGCAATTCAACTTGCTCTATACACAAATTCCTGATGAAATTCAGCTTGAAATGCAAAGCATTTTCCTTAACTCTGATTCAAGAGACATGCTCATTTGGGAACCTTCCTCATCAGGCTCTTATTCGGCTAAAAATGCTTATGCTTGGCTTGTTAATCAACATGAACCTGTACAACATACTGTTAATGGTGACAATTCTGAGTGGAAATGGATCTGGAAATTGAAACTGCCTGAAAATATAAAACACTTTGTTTGGTTGGTAATGCATAACAGTCTCCCTACTAATTCTTACAGGTTTGCTAGACGTATCACACAGGACCAATCCTGCCATAGATGTGAATTTCATATTGAATCTCTGCTGCATACATTGCGTGATTATCCAACGGTTTTACACATCTGGTCTATTTTTGGGTTTCATAATTTGCAGGACTTTGATTTGGATGATCCCCTCATTTGGTTCATGACAAATGCAACTGGTAATTTTGGTCCCCTATTCACTGTAACTTGCTGGATGTTATGGAGAGCCCGTAATGATGAAGTCTTCTCTAACACTCGGTGGGAAAATTGGAAAATTATTAGCAGAATTCGTTCTCTTTTGGATATTGCTCACAAGGCCTTTGCTTCAGACTCAAACAATAGGCAACAACGACTAGTATCTTGGAATCCCCCTCCTGATCAGTGGCTCAAATTAAATGTGGATGGAAGCTCTTTGGGTAATCCCGGCCGTTCGGGTTATGGAGGTCTTTTTAGGAATAACCTGGGGCAATGGATTCTTGGCTTCTCTGGAGGTTGTGGCATAACAACTATCATGAATGCTGAACTTCAGGATATTGCTAAGGGTCTTATGATTGCTTGGAATAATGGCTTCCGACGTGTTATTTGTGAATCTGATTCTACCACCGCCATTTCTCTTATTGAAGTAGGAGTGCCCCAATCTCACCCCTTTGCTCCAATTATTGACCACATTAGATTTTTGCTGAATCGGGATTGGCAGCTATCCTTTACTCATTCATTAAGGGAAGGTAATTCTTGTGCTGATTGGCTTGTTAAATATGGCTCTTCTATGGGACATGATTGTCACAATTGGCTTCGGGTATTCATACCACACTCCTAGCTGATGCCTTAGGCATAACTAGGATTAGAGTTTAGTTCTTTTTTTTTTGTCTCTCTGTCTTTTCCTTTCATTGTAATAAAAAAAAACATCAAAATCATGGTAGTGTTTTTTACACTTTATACCGTAAATAGCGTATTTACACTAGAAATAAAAAATTGTGCTTATCGTAAATTATAATTTATGATAAGGTAACGTGTGAGTGGCGTGCACACCGAGAAAAAAAATGAAAGGGTGAATTAGTTTTGTTAATCTTTAAATAGGTATAGTTTAGGTATTTCATATTTTTTTGGGGGTGGGGGGTTTCCCTCAAAGGTGGGAGGTGCCTTTAGTAACAGGCAGGCCCAGTTGCGCCTGTTAACCAACGAGTCTTCTTCATCCTCAGTTGTATGTTTTGACCAAGAAAAAAATCCTCAGTTGTATGAGTGCGCACACTCTTTGTTCGTAGAATCGTATTAGACAGAGTTCGTTGGTTCTCTTCACCAATTGAGACGATTCATTTCATGTATGTTTCTTTGCTTTCTTTTAGTAATAATCAGAGTAAAAGATAGATAGATAGGGGAATTGGAGAAATAGCGCGAAAGTGAGTGCGGGAAAGGGGTCTTCCGGCGACCCTTGGTGGAAGGAAGCGGCGTACGGCGCCAATACAGAGGGAGAGCGAAAATAGACAGGGTTGACCCTCTCTCTCTCTCTCTCTCTCTCTCTCTCTCTACTCATTGTCTGGTTCTCAGACACTAATCGCACACTCATCCATCTTTCAATGAATCATCGCTGTCTTCAAAGCGTTTCTTTCCAATCAAATATTCTTGATCGTTAATTGAATGTATTCATGTCATTTCTACTGCGGCTGTTACATAACTCTACTGAAGTACTTTGATTTCTTCTGCTTGGTTGTTTAGTTATTGCAACTTGCAATATAGCAAGTTGCTGATTATGGATGGAATTAGATGATTTAGTTTGTGTGTAGGATATTTTTGATAGATTGACCGTATTCCCTTTTATTTGTCGCTATATTATACATCACATTTTTTGCTTCTTCATTGGTTTTGAACTACCGTGCAGCAATTATTTTTATCAATAATATTATTTGGTTTACAATAGTAATTGGCAATTGCTCACTGTTTTCTTTTCGTAATTTAGTCTAACTATGTAACACAACAACGACAGTAAGGAAGAGTGATAATTTGGAACTGCTAAATTTTACTTCAAATAGACACAACTAATAACAAAACAAGAGATATCAAATGCCGGAGTTAAGAAGTTCTGTTGGTATATTTAATGTGTATATCTCAAATATGGTCTTTTGTATGTAGTGATGAATTGATCATCCGGCTTTTTGTTTTTGTTCATATTTATGGGATGCACAGGATAATAGAGGAATAAACTTTGTCAATAAATGTATACATAATGCTTGCACATATTAATATACATCCATCTTTCATCCCATTTTATTTCCCCCAGCTTTTTAGATACTCATATTGTTTCCAATCATTATGAAATAATTGATAATTGATGGTTGATGCGAACTCAAAACAGAGTGCAAAAAATTGGGTTAGTCCAAATTTCTTGTTCTTCTGTTTTTCCTAACAGCGGACTAAATGTGCCATATAGTTTATGCTTCTGTCAAGTGCTTGATATTTATCATGTTATCCATTAGAGTGTATCTAATTTAGGCCTAATGTGAGCTTGTTCTTTTTCTTATTTCTTAATCTTGAAATTTGATTGAATTTTTACCAAATATTACTGAATTTTATGTAAGGCGTTTAAATTCTTAATTATTATTGAAAATGCTTGACTTGATGGATATTCATTATTCACATCTCATTGTTCAAATCTATTTATTCTTACTCAGTGTTCTCTCAGCTTTTTAATTTCAACATAATTATCTGGAATTTTTTTATGCTAAATTCACTTTTGTACTAACCCTTACTTTTGACTGATGTTAAATCCCATGTTTTTATAGTGAAAAAATGTTATTCCCAGGTAAAGTTCACAAACATTTTTGGTAAGCATTCCTAGTAATAACATATTTGTAAAAGTGGACGTGGAAATGGCGAGTTATAAACATTCCTAGTAATAACATTCCTAGTTATAAACATTTTTGGTAAGCATTCCTAGTAATAACATATTTGGTAAGCATTCCTAACATATTTGTAAAAATGTTACCCAAGAATATTTCTATAAAACTTGTACCAAACATGGCTAAGTTCCAGCAGTTCTTTTAAGAGGACCGTAAGATGAACTCATCTTTTGATTATTATAAAAACTTTTTATGACAGTAGTTTTGTTTTTCTTTTGATAAGTGATAATGATGATAATATGTTATTTGCATTGGTACCCTAAATGAAGGTGCTATTCTGTACCTTAATTTGTGTTTTAGGAGCATGCTACTTTGTTTTATACCCTTCTTTTTCTTTTCAGCTAACTTTATATGTACTTGAAACATCGGTATACATCACTGCTGTGTATTTCATTTGATAAAAGAGAACAGAGCGGATGTGTACAGTAAATTTAGATTAATGAATTACAAGAAACTGCAAAGGAGGAAATAACCTGTAATTGTTGTATTTCAGTTTTAGAGGCTGTGCCTATTATTACTGTGAAAACACAGCTAATGGTTTCAAATTAGTGCTTCAATATATGCTCATCTTAAAGTTGCTTGTCATTTCCAATGGCAAAGATTTAGCTTCATATGTCATTTTTTTCTCAGTGGCCGTTTTCTATTTATCCTCCAATTTCTATAAAGGGGAAAATATTCCTCATAAAGGTGGGTGAGTCTTTCTTTCTAGATCAATAGTTTAGATTCATCTCTACCAGGTTAGCTTAATTGCTGAAAGGGTAGAGAAACCACTAACAATCATGTGTCAGGTGTATTATTATTATTATTATTATTATTATTATTATTATCCTTGTGAAGTGAGTATCACGAAGAATATGGCTGGTGGACGTGGTCTCAGTTTTTGGCTGTTGAGCACAGTGATATTTGGTTATTGATGTTAGATGGATTGCTTGTTGAAGTTTCATACTCTATTCTCTTGGAATTTGTGGTTTGCTATTTTGAAGGGGAGGTAAGGGGATTGGTTTGGCTTATGGATGATGTTGGATATGTCGTTGTTATGTGGACAGGGAGGAGGCAGTGGCTGGTGGTGTTGTTTGTGGAGTTGGTTTTGCTGATCAGTTGTGTTGTGGTAGAGGTTAGGAGAGATTTTTTTTGAAAATGAGTTCAGACAGCAGGAGCCGTAGTTGTAGCCGTAGCAGGAGCCCAATGGATCGTAAGATCCGCTCCGACCGATCTTCCTATCGTGATGCTCCTTACAGGAGAGATTCTCGCCCGGCTTTCAGGTTTTCCCCATACTTTAACTATTTATTTATTTTACTGTTTACTTTGTGTACTAAATATACTGGTTAGGGAAGCTGAAAAAGATTGAAATTTCTTTTGCTAGAAGAGATGAGTCATTTTATGTCATTTTTGAAGTCTTCAGCATGGCCTATTTATTTTTTGTTTGTGGTATGCTGTTTTCTTACTTTGTCTGCTGCTCTGATTAGTTCAGAGCTTAAATTGTACACATTGCTTCTGAAACATATCAACTTCAACTATGAAGTGGTTTGTTGTGTTATTTCAGCTTCATGAGTACCAAAGTTGCATACATGAGGCCACTTGATTTTAGCGATCTATTGGTGTTTTTTTTTTCACAATGGTAAAACTGATTTGATTTTTTTGTTGTTGGTCAGCCGAGATAATCTGTGCAAAAATTGCAAGAGGCCTGGTCATTATGCTAGAGAATGCCCTAATGTTGCAGTTTGCCACAATTGTGCCCTCCCTGGGTATGCAACTTATTCTTTGTTTCCTAAGAACTGAGCATATACATCTATGGTATTTTGCTTGCTGTGTATTAAATTGGGTACTGGTTATGAAAAATGATTTAGAGAATGAAGGTTGGCCTATTTTGCTGCCTCTTCAGTCTGGAACTTGCCTAATGACACTTTTCTATACAGGAAGTTATTTATTGGATCTAATTTTACTTCAGTTGCATTTTCTTTCTTAGATTTGGTTGTTGGTTGTATGAGTTTCTGATGATAGTTACCAGAAATATCGATAGACAAAGTAATATGTAGCTCAAGGATACCAAAATGTTTAGATGGTATGGAATTACAATTTATAGCTTGGTGTTGAATGTGTGTCTGAGTGGTTTCAGACCACTGCAAGAACACTTGTTCATGTGACCCAAAAATTTAAAACAATGCAGTCACATAGTCTGTAATAAAGCAGAAGTAAGATTGAGAAAGTACGATAGATACAGAGCAGAGTTCCAGAGAAAGGAGAAAACATCCAGGGGGAGAAGGAAAACAATCTTCAGTCTATTCTTTCCTTCCTTATCTGCGATTCTCCTTTTGAAGTCCGTTCTCCTTAATCACATGAAACCTTTCATGCCCTGCCTTACCTTATTTTTTGCATCTTCTGCCATCTGTCAATTGTTCTAACTGCCTGATTTGCTAGTTGACCCATTATCAAAGTTACTGGGCTCATAACTTTGTTACCTTAACGTACTAGAGTTAAATTTTTTGTAAAGAACAACAACCTCTATCAATGTCAGCAATGTCATAAATTTGTTACCATAACTTTGTTACCTTAACGTATTCATGTCAGCAATGTCACCATTGGGATGTTATGCCATAATTCTTATGCTACATTTACGGTACTGAGGAATTTTCTTTTACTGATAATTGGGCTTGGGTTGATTTTTAGGAATTTATCTATTATTGTTCCTATTCTGTCCATTTCTTCATTCTTTGTTTAATTTACATGGTTTTGCTTTTGGTCTTCCTTTCCTGTTTGCCATTCTCGAATTCATTTTTTTTGTATGGTTGCAATGAAGCTGCGGAACATTTTAATGGGCATCTCTATTTTATTAGATCCGTTTTCTTGAACACCCACATTGATCAACCCATTAGTGCTGTGCTGCTTACATACTGCTGCGCTGACTTAATGGTTTTTATCTCATAACTGTACATCTATGATCAATATGATCAATGCTGTCATGTTACTTTTATCTAAAGTAAACTGCCTCAGTATTGTATTTGTGAAACTATCTTACTACTCTACTATGTTCAAACTTCCAAGTGTCTTTTGTCGCCTCTTCAGTAAACGTCAATACCTTATTGAAATCTGACAGCAGAATGTTAGTTCCTTCTGCAATATAGTAATGGCAAGTATTTGAGTGACCACTATGGTCTTGTCCACCTTTTTTTACAGTTTCATTTTTTCTCATGTAATCGAATTGCTGATGACGATTCGAATCAGTAAATATCCAAGTATCTCTCTTACCCGAGCCAAGATGCAAGATTTGTCGTATCAGAAGTAATATGTTTGATTTCATTGGCTCGTCGATAAATTGTAGTTTAATTTGAGGGTACTTTGACTTATACTGTTAGACGACTTTCAAATATATGTCTTGGTAGTAAAAATAAATGGATTGTTAAATATTTATTAAGATCCTATCAGTTTTGTTATTAAAAGTCAGTGATGCCAGTTATTTGATATGTCTAACCGGCAATGTGACTTTGGTGGCTAGATTTTTATTCTGATTTTGAATGTCTGATCAGGCACGTTGCTTCTGAATGCACCACAAAATCACTCTACTGGAATTGTAAAGAACCGGGTCACATGGCCAGCAGCTGTCTAAATGAGGGCATTTGCCATACCTGTGGTAAAGTCGGACACCGTGCTAGGGAATGTGCCGCACCTCTTATGCCTCCAGGGGACATGAGGTTGTGCAACAACTGTTATAAGCAGGGTCACATTGCAGTTGATTGTACAAACGAGAAGGCATGCAACAACTGTAGGAAGACAGGCCACCTGGCACGCGATTGTCCAAACAATCCTATGTGCAACTTGTGCAATGTTTCTGGGCCTGTGGCTAGACAGTGTCCGAAAGCTAATGAACTTGGAGACCGTGGTGGTGGTGGGGGTATTCGAGGTGGTGGTGGCGGCGGCAGTTACCGAGATGTTGAATGCAGGAATTGTCATCAATTTGGCCACATGAGTAGAGATTGCATGGGGCACTTGATGATGTGCCACAATTGTGGTGGTCGGGGCCACTTTGCATATGAGTGCCCTTCAGGTAGGCTCATGGATTGCTATCCTCGGAGGTACTGATGGACGACATTCCTGGGTTACAGTTACATCAATTTTCATCTAATCTAATCTAAATAAGTACATTCACTGGACATACTATTTATTGAGTCTATGTTTTCGGTTTGCTTTGTTTTCTTTCGTTAGAGATACGACAGTGATAATATACTGGCACTTTAGTTTGTATGATTGCACTTTCTATGAATAAGAATGTTCTATTGTTAAGAGATGTGGTTATATCATTAACTTGACGAGGCTATTTATTATTTTCTTAAAGAGGCTATTTATTGTTTGTTTAGTTTAAAAGTTGTGTGGTATTCTTGGCTGGAGTTTCAAATGTATGCAGTTAAAAAGTTGTGGTAATCTTGGTCCGGTTCAAACTACAATCCCTAGCAATAACGCCAATAGAAACTTGAAAGGATTCACGATTTGATTCACGCAATTGGTCGTGCAAACAATTGAACCATGTACATAAAATACATCAAGTGTACTGGTCCTACGAAGTTATAAAGTGTGAATAAAGCTGCGTGGTCAACTGCAGCGCTATCGCATGCGAATGATGCGATTATGGAGTAGTTTTCGTCTTTGGTGTGAGTAATTTTGAGGTGCCTTGTAGACAAGAGGGGAGGCGTGCGCGACCATATTTTGCATCAGAATTGCCCAAACACTACCGCAACAAAGGTTTTCAATGAAAATGTTTGCTTTTGGCATCAATATGATGTTTTGGTCGAAACTTGTTACCTACTTTTCATCTTCAAGTTTTTTCATATCACTTTTAGTCAAAAAAATGTATAATATAATAATAAAATTGAAAACACAATGAAGTGAGACAAAATAATAAAAATTTTTAATTGTCAAAAAAATGTTTAATCCTTGATTTTAAATTCAAAATTAAAAAATTGAAAACACAATGAAGTGAGACAAAAGTTAAGGACAAAAGGAAAAAAAAAACCGTAAAAGTGTATAATATAATAATAAAATTGAAAAGCAATAAAGAGAATGAGCAAAGAAGAAATAAGAAATAAGAGAGAATTATACTCATTCATTCATATTGAACTGAGGTGTGGAAAAGAGAAAAGTTGCTATTAAGGCTGCTTTGACATCTGTGTATGCAAATAAAACATCTGTCTTGGTGAGTCATGGCGGAATTTGGTGCTTCGGCTGAGATACTAGAGGTAGTTGGTAAATCAGTGCAAGATTTGATCAACAATTCTGAAAATCTTCCAAAGAATTATATCTATGAAGAAGGTGGTGTTGGATTTAGGGATGCTCTTCTTTCATCAGATATTCCAGTGGTTGACCTTCAAAAGCTCACATCTCCATCTACAGCACATCAAGAACTTGCTAAACTCCACTCTGCACTCAATTCATGGGGCTGTTTCCAGGTTAGGAATCATTAATTAGTTGTTTTAATGATATTACAAATGATAAAGCTGAATTAGAGAATCTGAGGATCTATTCATCCCAACTACTTTTCCTTTTTAATCAAATAAGCAAAGTCATTGATTATGTTCAAATTAGAGAGCCCTTATATAATGTTCAGATAATAGGTATTTTCACAAACCCAGGAATGATATTCTCAATTATTTTGTGGGATTCAGGCAATAAACCATGGCATGACAAGCTCATTTCTAGACAAAATGAGAGAAGTTTCAAAGCAATTCTTTGATCTTCCAAAGGAAGAAAAGCAAAAATATGCAAGGGAACCAAACGGCATTGAAGGATATGGAAATGATGTAATATATTCAGAAAATCAAAGGCTTGATTGGACTGACAGAGTATACCTCAAGGTACAACCTGAAGATGAGAGGAACTTCAAAGTTTGGCCCCTAGAACCCAATGATTTCAGGTATAAATTCTTATTGCCACTAAGTTCTCAACAGTACTGAATTCTTTTACATGACATGAAGTAACCAGTACTCTAATTGCTCCATCAAAATATTCTTATTGCCTCTAAGTTCTCACTTCTCAACAATACTGAATATTCTTCCCAAATAATGTGTTTTGTGGGGATTGTTCTATGGTCCCCTACATATGGGTTGCCAAATCTATTTGGTACTCTTATATATTTGAACCAAGTAAGCATATACTACTTTTATAGCCGACGGTTGATATGGTTTGGTAAGGATTCAGCTCACATCCCACAAGAACGTGGGTTCGAATCCTGCTGCCGATATGGGGAGTGAGGACCATGGTGCTTAATATGTAAGTACAACTGTAAGTAAGCGCGCAAAGAGCCTTGGAGCCTTCCCCGACCCTGGTGAGCCCCCAGGACCCAACTCACCTAAAAAAACTATTTTTCTAGTTTGAAATACTTAGAATATTACTCTTTTTGGTCAAGGAAGAAGCATTTCTCCCTCATTTCTCTTTGGGTTTGTGACACAATAATGGATTTCTGAATGTAGGAGTAATGTACTACAGTATACAGAAAATTTAAGGCTTCTAACTGAAGTACTTTTAAGGGCTCTGGCAAAGTCACTGAACTTGGAAGAGGACTCTTTCCTAAAAGAGTATGGAGAGAGACCTGTAATGTTTTTGAGATTCAATTACTACCCACCATGTCCTATGGCTGATCATGTTCTGGGCCTGAAACCACATGCTGATGGATCAGCTATAACATTTTTGTTGCAAGATAAAGAGGTAGAAGGTCTCCAAGTGCTCAAAGACAATCAGTGGTTTAAAGTCCCAATCATCCCAGATGCTCTCATGATCAATGTTGGTGATCAAATAGAGGTAAGAAGCAAGTAGTAATAACGTATGAAGCACAAACACAGACACCTGACAAGGCACTGACATTTAAATACCGATACTAATATGAAAATATGCAAGTGGTTGAATATAATGTAATCATATGTGTTGGTGTCAACACAAACACGTGTCAAACACGTCTTCAACCTGAACTATTGGTGCTAACTAACAGCTGGGAGATTTTTAGTCTTACATTTAGCCACACACAACACAACACAACACAGACCATGTATGATGTATCGGTGTCGACACATACATGTGTCAAACACAGAACACGTCTTCATTCTAAATTGTCGGTGCTAACATATGAGGTTTTAGTACTCCATAATGAAGTTGAATGTGGTACACAGATAATGAGCAATGGAATTTTCCGGAGCCCAATACACAGAGCAGTTATAAATGCAGAAAAGGAAAGGTTCTCATTAGCAATGTTTTGCGCCCCAGATTCAGAAAAGGAGATTAAACCGATTGACAAACTAGTGAACCAGTCGAGGCCAATATTATACAAACCGGTGAAAAATTATCCTGAGACCTATTTCAAGTATTACCAGCAAGGAAAAAGGGCAATTGAAGCTTGCAAAATCTAATTATTAATCAAGTAGAATGCTTCTCGGAAAATTGTCAAATAAAATGTAGTGATAATGAAATAAATGCTGCCATTTTTTTTCCGGATCAAAACTGTATTTGCTTCCGGAGATAAAATAAATGTTGGTTTGTATGATAGTTTAAAGGTAACATGTAATTGCAGCAGTATATTAGTTTAATTGCATGTTATTGAAAATTACATGGAGCTTTCCAGCACAATAATAACGTATAGTTGTAAATGTATTTTGATTTTTTTGGTGGTTTGTTGAGTGAGTGCTCAATTAAGTTCCCCACTAGTTTACCACTCTATTTTATTTTTATATGATCTCGTAGGAAGAAGAATAGGGTATAATAGGAATTTCACCATTGATTTAATGATCGTGCAGTCCATATGTGCCACATAATCAGACAAATATATAAAAAAATGACAAATCAGCTTAAAAATGAGGTTAGGGGCCAAAATGAATAATTTTTTTTTTGCTTAAATATATGTTTTGCCCCTGCAAATATCACCATAATCCAGTTATACCCCTGTAAAAATAAAAACTTTAAAATTACCCTTGCAAATATAAATCGCTTACGGTTATGCCCCTCGGTCAGTTTCTCATCCAAGAAAATAATTTAAATAAAGTTTAAATATATGTTTTACCCCTGCAAATATCACCATAATCCAGTTATGCCCCTGCAAATATCACTATAATCCAGTTATGCCCCTGTCAAAATCTTTAATTTTTCTATTATGCTGATATTTGCAGGGGCATAACTGGATTATGGTGATATTTGCAGGGGCAGAACATATATTTAAACCTTATTTAAATTATTTTTTTGGATGGGAAGCTGACCGAGGGGCATAACCGTAAGCGATTTATATTTGCAAGGGTAATTTTAAAGTTTTTATTTTTACAGGGGTATAACTGGATTATGGTGATATTTGCAGGGGCAGAATACATATTTAAGCCTTTTTTTTTTGCAAGGACCCTTTTTTTAAAAAATATTTTTACAGGGACTAAATGGATTTTCAGTGTAAATGCAGGGACCAAAATGATATTTAAGCCTATAAATAAATAGCTAAATTTTTTCTTTTTGGTAAACTAAAGTATCTTTCATGGTGATTGTGGACACTAATCCTTCAAGGTATCAGAGATCTATTGAGGGGTTGATCTCTCACAATAATTGTTTTTTCATACGCACCACCATCCAGATATCGAATCCAGACTCAAATAGTTAAGAGATCCAAGTATCTACTATTTATGCCATATCATAACGGTTAAAAAATGCTATATATTGTGTCCCCTGAAAAAATATATTTTGCACCCAAATTCTTAGTTTTGCACCAAAGTTCCTAATTTTGCACCACTTTAATGCATCACATTCTTATATTTTATTTTAAAAAAGTTTCTCTATCTCTCTATCTCCTTGGATCCGTTCTTGTTCTTATTATCCTAATTTTGAATCTGTTAGTACTATTTAATTGGTAATTTGTGTTAGTGCTACTTAATTAATTTGGGAGGGGAGCACCACACAGACGAGCAAAACCGAGTATACCAATAGCCAGCCAGGTCCCCTGGACTAGAATAGTCACCGACAAAGCCGGTGGTTACTACACACCAGTAATACAGTAACAAAAAAAGTCTATTTAATTTGAATTTGTTTTGTATTTTTTGAATATATTGATTTTTTTAGTGCTATTTAATTTGTATTTAGGAACTTATTAGTGCTATTCAATTTGTGTTGGTCTAGTGCAACACAAGTTGAACCTGATAAAGTATTCTTTTGAAGCTGACACTAGTTTTGTCTGTTGCAACAACAACTATAGAAAGAGTTTTCTTTGTTATGAATATTGTGAAGAATAGGTTGCGTAACCGGATGGGGGATACATGGATGAATGACTGTTTGGTGACATACATTGAGAGTGATGTATTAAATAATTTTGACAGAGCTTATTATTCAACGATTTCAGAATATGAAATCACGTAAAGGATAGTTATGAAATTTATAATTTATTTATTTAAATATATTATAGTTGTTTTTAATTATATTTTTAGCAAATTGTGTATTTAAAAAATTTGACACCCTTGAACTCGGGGTCTTGGGTCCGCCACTGCATGTTTCTCATAAAATTGATACCAATTAATTTACATTATTGAATACTTGAATGATACTACATTTCTATGTTACTTCAAATTGCCAGAAAATTTTGAAGCATTTAATATGAACTTGCTTTTCGTGTTGTAAATGCTTTTCATATTTACATGTTTATATTTGAATTTCATTTGCTTTCATTTATTTCAAGAAATCTAAATTTAAATTTGTTGGATTAATGTTATGAAGTTTAGTCCTTTTCATAGAGTTTTATCACACCAACTTATTTATATATTTAGTAATTTTTGGGTAGTCATCGCTACTTCATAGTAAACACTAATTTATGTTTAAAATGTTTTCATATTTTACACATATGTAGGAGAGAAAAAGCTAACCAATATGTGTTTCACAAATACCATATGAAAAGCATATTTCTTATTATTTACAATGCACGAAAAGCATATTTCTTATTATTTTAAATTTAATTAGTTAGTGAATAAATAAAAGTAACATAATTAATAAATAAAAGAAGTCAGTGAAGTGTGGCTTAATTTAGTAACATACTCAATGTTTATGGAAAATTCATATAAAATTGGGTTCGTGCAAATTAATATAGTTATTAGTATAATGGAAAAACCAATCGAGATTTCATAAATGGATTGTCAATCAATACAAATAAATTTATAATTTATAATTTGTAATAGACTCAAAATTTAGACAATAAATGTTGGCTACTTGCTGAACAAGAGATATAGTGGATGAAAGGTTTTTAGGAGTTGCCAACTCAGGATTTTGAGTTTGGGGCATAAATTTTTTCATTATCAAAGATTGCTGGTACATATATGATCGCTGCTTTTTTTTTTCTCAAATATTTTCATTTAATTCATTAAAGTTAAGAAACGAACATTTTAGCTCCAAAACCATTAAGAGTAAATCATTAGTTTAGTCTCCAAGTATATATCCTCACTGGTACTTAACTCCTAATCACTCCTAAAGTTTATGCAAATAATAAGCAATCTCTAGAGATTATGGTATCAATCAAATTAATTCCTAAAAATTATAAGTTGCCACTTATACAAACTAATAGAAACTAATGAGGCAGAATTCTTAAAATTTTAAAGACTAATTTGACAAACTTTTTAGGGACAACTCTTATTTTATACTCATTCCATCCCATTTTTATGCAATTCAAGGTTCACACATCACCCTTTAAGAAGAATGATTGGTAGTCTAGATTTTTTAAAAATGTTGTTTAATATACTATTTAACCTTTATCTCTCTTCATATAAAAAATGCGGATCATTTATTAGACGAAAAAAGTTCTCATAATAAAAAGGGATATGAGTGTAAAAGAATAGTAAATGTTTCATCGAAAATGCTACACAAAAATCAATTTGGGACAAATTGGTTCTATTACAATAGCAAACAAAATGGGACAGGGGAATGTATTTTAGGAATCAAGAAGAAAGAGTATAAGTCTAAGAAGAAAATTATCTTTATTTAATTATCAAAAAGTCAAAATGCTTAGGGGACTAATTGTAAGTGTTTAAGATCAAAATAAAATCATAAAATAGAGTAAATAATATTTTTTATTTGAAAAATATTATGATACCCTTGAACTTTGTTAAGTATTGGTGTCGTGTAGACAAAATCAATACAACATTTAATTTTTTTAAAAAAACTTAAATATAAAAAAAATGAAATGTCATTGAATATAGTTTCCCTTCTTTCCGATTTTCTTTGTTCTGCCCTAGGTCGAGGTATACCTTTTTTTGCCATTGGTTCTCAGTGCCAGTGTCAGCCCAACAAAGTGCTTTCGCTGTTGGTGTCCCTTCCAATCTTTACGCATTTCATCGCTCCACCGAAAATTCCCTTTGTCCCTAATGTGATTGAATGTTGAGTATCATACCCAACAAAATTAAATAAGTATCATAGTGCTCACCTATTTTATTTTTTAAGAGTAAAAAAGTGCAAACAGGTCCGTCACTACTTATAAGTGTTTTCTCACTGTATTTTGAGCGTTCCAATATTGAGGGGTTTGCATAATTAAAAGGCGGGGGTGTATTTAATAACCGGGAATTGGAGATCTGATGGCCCATAAGAGAGGCTGGTTTGTGATATGAGGATGTCTAACTAGGGCACAGGGGTAAGTGCATCTGTTCCATGCACCGCAGAAGTAACTATAGTAAAGGGAAGGAAGGGTGGTTAGTTAGTTTGAGGTTGGGTTGGGGTTGGGGACACACGACCACAACAGAAGCAATAGACGAGATGAACGAAGCAAGCACTAAGCATAAGCACAAGCATACATCCCCGTAGACGCAGTAGTAGTAGTAGTAGTGCGTAACCGTGGCCCAAAATTTGTTGGCATTTATATTCCTATCTGTCTCTCTCGCTAGCTAGGGATTTCATTTCATTTCATTTCAATTTCAATTAAAATAAAAAATCCCTCTTGTTTCATTCAGCAGCATGAACGTCGAAGAAGAGGAAGCTCCGCCGAATAAATCTCCTCCTCCGCCCCAACAACCCTCCGATTACGATTCGCCACCACACCTCTCAACCAATGCTCTAGAATGCGACACTGACCTTCCAATTTTCTCCAACGCTGGAGACCTTGAGGCCGTGATCGCTGCGGAGTCGACTGGTGCAACCACAAGCATAGACAACAAAGACGAAAGCGCCGCGGCAGAGGGTGGTGAGATGCAAGTATCGGAAGATGAAATTGTTGTTGAGGTGAGCGGGAATGAAGAAACCGACGTGGATTTGGAACCCGCGAAGGTCGAAGAAGAGAAAGCCAATTTGATAATCGGGGAGGAGCTTGAGGTTGAGATTGAAGTCAGGGACGAGAAGTCAAGTGCTTCTAATTTGATGGTAGAAGAAGGAGAAGAGGATGTTGGAGAACAACAGCAAGAAGAAGAAGTAGAACACGAGCAGCAACAAGAGCAAGAAGAAAAAGACCATAACTTGATGGGAGAAGAAGAAGAGGATGTTGGAAAACAACATCAAGAAGAAGAACAAGACCATAATTTGATGGGAGAAGAAGAGGATGTTGGAGAACAACAGCAAGAAGTAGAACAAGAGCAAGAGGAAGAAGAACAAGAGCAACAACTAGAGCAAGAAGAAGAAGAAGACGAAGAACAAGAGAGAGGAGATGATGAAGAAGAAGAAGGAGAAGAACAAGAGAGAGGAGAAGAAGAAGAAGAAGAAGAAGAAGAAGAAGAAGAAGAAGAAGATGAGCAAGGAGAAGAAAAAGAAGCTGGAGCTGATGGTGATATCGGTTTAGAAGAAAACAGAGAGGCTGGTGAGGAGATGGAGGTGGAGATGGCAGAGGAGCAGAGTGGTAGTGTGAGTGGTGGGAAAAGAAAGCGCGGAAGTGGTGTGAAAAGTTCTAAGTCCAGTGGGAAGGTTCCTTCTAAGAAAAAGATGGAAGAGGACGTTTGTTTCATTTGCTTTGATGGGGGTGACCTTGTGCTTTGTGACCGTAGGTGAGGCTCACAATCAAGACATTATTAGCTTTGTAATTTGTAATTGTTTAAGTTATGTTTTTTTTTTTGGAAAATTCATTGTTTTTTCTTTGGTGTTCATTAGGGGATGCCCCAAAGCTTACCATCCTTCCTGCATTAATCGTGATGACGCCTTCTTTCGAGCCAAGGGAAAGTGGAATTGCGGTGAGTTCCCTGATTCTGTGCTGTCTCCATTCTTGTTATCGTCACCATTATCATTTAGTTACTTTTTGAATTTTGGGTGTTACTTCAGTGTTGGTTTATATTTTTCAGTATCTATGCTGTATAACTGTAGTGTCTTTTTAATCTCCGACCTCTTTAAGACATGTGATAACAATTGCTGTCAGAGTTTGAGTACACAACAGTGACATGCGGGCAATACTTATAATTTGAAATTTGAGATTTGCGAGTTGCAAGTTTACTTCAGCATGTCTTCCCCATATTTCTCTGAGATTTGAAGATGGACAATTTGAAATGTTGATAGTATTTGAAGAGAGTGACGTAAGTCTACGGATATGCATATAGTTTAGAAATTGATGATGATCTTGCACATGGTTGTCAGAATTGCGATCTGACTCATAATATCGCACGACTCTACGACTATGCTGGCCATCTCCGTGCTCGATCCATGGCGGAATCGCAAATACATGGACTCGCGTAGAATCGCCGTGGAAAATCGCGGAATCGGTGGGTTCGGCGATGTGGAACGATGTGCTGAAAACGTTGATTTTTTCCAGGTTGGGTCCGCGACCCGGTTTTTGGAAGCGCGCGGTTACTGGCCGCGTGAAAGACACTTTGTTTCTCGTGCAATTAAATCGAAATTTAATTGAGCATTTATTTTCTCAATTTCTATCTTCCCCATAATCATCATTAATTATCCCTAAAATTATGCCTATTAATTTGGAAAATCAAAAGGCTGCCCTCATTCACACACCTTCCTTATTCACGCACTTATCTGTTTTTTGCTCTGTTTTCTTCACACATTAATTCTGGTCTCTGATAAATCAGATTATCAAGCCTGCCCTTGAATGATTATGACTTTATGCACCATAAATATTTGATCTTTGAGTTGCTTATGATTTTGTTTTAATTTTGGTGTTATGGATGGTTATTTGGAGTTTTTTTAAGATGTTTTTGGAATTTATGACTGTGTTATGAACCTTATAGTACTAAATGTGAGTTTTATCAAGTATTTTTGGTGTGAATTGAAGATTTTTTGACTTAATTATGTTGTTTTGAAGCATATATATGAACCTTTATGTTTAGATATATGATTTTAAAAAATTGGTAGAATCTTACGATTCGTGTTACGATTCTCCGATTCACGATCTTGTGACCTTTTTCCGATACTACTTAGAATCTCGATTCTGACTACTTTGATCTTGCATCACCATGACATTGGAAGCTTCCAATAATATGTTTTAGGGTCCAAGTGTTCAGTGGCGGATCTTGGAGAAAAATTTGGGAGGTGCCAAATTAAAAATAAATATATTAAATAATGTTTACAATATATTTCAATTGTTTCATTTGGTTTGGTGGTAAATCTTATGTGTGTCACCATTTTTGTTTCCGGTTCAACTCTCGCTAGGAGCATTTTTTTGTCTTAATATTGAGAAAAATAATAAAATGACAGTGAAAAGAAGAATTGCTCGCCGAGGGAATCGAGCCAGAGACTTTCAACTCGCTATACAAGCGCCAAACCACAGTGCCGCTGAACACTTTCGTTAATAATTATTCGTTTACTTGAATATAAGCTTAAATTCTGTATAAAATATATGTATATAAAGCAAATTTTTTAAAAATTGGGATACCGTGGCACTCCTCCGCTCCCAAGAAGATCCGCCACTGCAAGTGTTAAAGATGGAAAAAATGATTTTTAAATAAAACAATTTAGAGATCATTTTCTAACAATTCTTATGTGAAGGATAAGCTGATTTGTATTTGCCTACAATAACGAAGGTCACTTTTTTAATCTTCCATCTCACCTACCTGCTCATAAAAGTCAGATTATTTTTTAGAAGCTACAAAAATAGCTTATCATTTTAACCAGAAAAATCAATTTTTTAGATTCTGATAATTTTAAAAGCTTATAAAAACACAAATGATTTTTTTTTTTTTTGTTAAAAAGTGATTTCTTCATAACAAACAGGCTCTTAGACTCCCTACCTCTTATGAGATGACATAGTTGTAAACATTTTGGCTCAACGCTTCATTGATAATATACTTGAATTTATTATGAATCCCAAGGTATTTAATCTGCAAAAACATGATAATATTTACATTTTACTTTGTCTGACTTTACTTACATATCTTTGATCTTAATGATCCCAGGTTGGCATCTTTGCAGCAACTGTCAGAAGAATGCTTTTTATATGTGCCAAACATGTACATTCTCTTTGTGCAAGGGTTGTATCAAAGATGCTGTTATCTTGTGTGTTAGGGGGAACAAGGGCTTTTGTGAGACATGCATGAGAACTGTGATGTTGATCGAACAGAATGAGCAGGGAAATAATACGGTATATCTTCTGTTCCCCAATCCTCTTCAAATATTTATGTTTATATAAGATGATACAATATATGTGCATTTTGAGCTGATGAGTGTTCATCTACAGTGCTTCAGTTGGTTTTTGGTCCTTGATTTTTTGGTCCTTGGTTTTTGCTTCAGTTGGGTTCTTTTTTGGGGTTAGGTTTTGAAAATATTAAGCATAGCAGGGCCTGCATACCTGGACAATGGATCTATTCTCTCATATTAATAGGATAGATATCTAGCAGTGACAAATTTTTATTTAAGAGATCTAGTTAATATTAAGGTTTACATTCGTTCCGGAACATAGGTTGTTTATGGTGCAAAACATTGCTTGAGCATTCCTAAAAACACAGTAGCAATGAGAACAAGAACAATAGCATGTGCTGACGCACAATCAATGGAAAAACATCCCATGGCTGCCAGTTGTGAAGATGGTGGAACGATGAGACAAGGTGCAGCGAGTTGCAATATGATAGAAAGATTTGGTGGAGTTTATGGTTTGAATGTAGAAGATCAAAACCTAACATAATACCCAAATTCTACAAAAGGCAGAGTTTGTCCTAGTTTCTTTTTCTTGGGTTAAAACCTTTCTTTTTCTTTACAACTAAAAAATGTTGCCTATTGCACTTATAATTTCAAAAGATTAATCAAATCGGCTTTGAATTGTCTTTCTCACAAAAGTGGACAGGAGGGAAATGAAATGGTAGTTTTTAACGAAATATTGTGAAATGCCAATGTGCCAAGCTAAACAACATATATGCTAATAAAAAGTGAATTTGGAAGAATGTTGTTTGGTTGTGTCTGTCCCAACTAACAGGCATTTATCATTCAGAGTAATTTTAGCTTTTATTTTCCGCTAACACCTGGTGATGGCTGAATTATTTTTCCGCTTGCATAATTGAGTTTGAGGGGAGAATAATTGTGCTCCTAAAGAGTACCTATCTTTCTTTCCCTTTCCAGAATAGAAATAGTCCAGAGTTCTGATGAAGTGATACCTATTTTGTTGATGATTATTGTAAACATTTTCTTTGTTTTGGTGTTTTTACATTACATCTGAATAAGCCGCATCGCTTTTTATGCATAGATTGCTTCAACTCCAGCAACAATAACTATACGTAGACCGCATCAAAGTTAAAGTGCAAAGTTGTGAGTTTGTAATTGTATTAATCAGGGGCGCCTATGTTTGACCAAATTTATTATTTTATGTGCTTGGTGCAGGGACAAGTGGATTTTGATGACAAAAACAGTTGGGAGTATCTCTTCAAGGACTACTACTTAGATCTAAAAGGAAAGCTATCTCTAACATTTGATGAACTCAGGCAAGCTAAAAATCCTTGGAAGGGATCTGAGGTGCCTCCTTCTAAAGAGGAATCACCAGATGAACTTTTTGATGCCAACAAGGATAAAGGATCAGATTCAGATAGCTCCTATGAGAATGTAGATTTGAGTCGCTCTAAAAAAAGAAAAGCCAAGAAACGGGCAAAGTCCCGTTCCAAAGAAGGGAATTCACGTAGTGCAGTGACAAGGCTTGGTGCTGATGGGCCATCTGCAGATGAAAGCTCTGAGTGGGCTTCAAAGGAGCTTTTGGAGTTTGTTATGCACATGAGAAATGGAGAAAAATCTATTTTGTCTCAGTTTGATGTACAGGCTCTTTTGCTTGAGTATATTAAAAGAAATAAGCTTCGAGATCCTCGCCGAAAAAGTCAAATAATTTGTGACGTTAGACTTCAAAGTTTGTTTGGTAAACCGAGAGTTGGACATTTTGAAATGTTAAAGCTTCTTGAATCCCATTTCCTTCTAAAAGAGGATTCTCAGGCTGAAGATCTTCAGGGGAGTGTTGTTGATACTGAAGTTAGTCATTTGGAAGGTGATGGCAATGCCGATACATATCTGAAAGGTGGAAAAGATAAGAAACGTAAAAGTCGTAAAAAGGGGGATGAGAGAGGACTTCAATCTAATATTGATGATTATGCAGCCATTGATAATCATAATATTAATTTAATTTATCTAAAACGTAATTTAGTGGAAGATCTACTTGAAGATACTGAGACGTTTCATGATATAGTTGTTGGTTCTTTTGTGAGAATAAGAATTTCTGGTAGTGGTCAGAAGCAAGACTTGTATAGGCTGGTTCAGGTCGTAGGTAAATATTTGGACAACATTATCTTTCTGTTATAATTATTTGCTGTATAACTAAACTTTGAATTGTAACCAAAAAAAGAAAAATAAATATTGCACTTTTTCTTTTCTTCATGTTCAGGTACATGCAAAGCAACAGAGCCATATAAAGTTGGTAAAAGGGTTACAGAAATCATGCTAGAAATCTTAAATTTAAACAAGACAGAGATCGTATCAATTGATATCATCTCAAATCAGGAGTTCACAGAGGTGATTAAATGCACATTTTACATGTTTACCTCTCACTCCTTTTTGTTGATATTCAGTGACAGTTGATTTCAGCAGTAATTCCTTGTGAAAGTAGTATCTTAACCCCTTAAAGCTTGGCATGATAAATACATGTTAAATGTGTTATTCTAACACTTCCTGTTAGGATACCGGGCTTGGGCCCAAGCCCAGTATCCTATCACTTCCCCTAAAGCTGGAACATACATGTCGTATGCATTAAGCTAGCTGGTCATAATAGATTCAGCCCGAGGTCCTCTAAGGGACCTAGTAAACATATCAACTCGTTGATCATTAGAATCAACAAAATTAGTCTGGATTTGTCCAAATGAACCTTATCTCATGAAGTGACAGCTGATCTCTATGTGCTTAGTTCTTTCATGAAAGGCTAGATGGAAAGCAAGATTGCAGCACAACTTATTTGTCACACTAATTTCATTCCCTTGACAACCCCCAATTGGAGTTGTGTTAGAGTAACTGTCTTAGCCATGTGAGTTCACAAACTATTATTGTCATAGCTTGATACCCTGCTTTTGCACTCATTCTTCCAACTTGGGTTCTGTTTTTTGCTCCGCCAAGAGATTGAATTACCTCCAACAAGGACCCAATACCCTATAATGGATCTTCTGTTTGGCTGTTGACATACCCAATCAACATTAAAATAACATAAAATAGCCAACAACTTTGGTGATTCCCTTGTTTTCATAAAGTAATCTTTACGTAGTGCACTCTTGATATACTTGAGAATGCGAATCACTCCATTCTAGTGGCTGTCACAAGGAGTATTCAGAAATATCTGATTCCACTTACATCAAAGGTAATTACAGGCCTAGTTACTGTTAAGGTAATTAAGTTTGCCAATCAGATGTCGATGACTACCAGAGTTTTCAATGGCTCCCCTGGTAGTAGCTTCATGTTGGGATAAATTGGAGAATGCGTTTAATAACTGACCAATGAGAGGATAGGGGCTGTGACTTGAACAGACATGCCTTGTTCCCAGCATACCCTATTTCAGGTCTAGTAACTGTGACGTATTGCAGAGCTCCCACAATTCTGCGATACAAGGCTGGATCCTCAAAATGATCAAAATCTGCCCTAGACAGTTTGAGATTTGCAGGGAGAGGAGTGGGGATGCTCTTGCAGGTGCTCATATAAGCTCTATGAAGTAAATCGCGAATATACTTGCTCTGATACCATAATAGATTTCAGTAAACCTGAAATTCTGTTATGATTTTTCATCGATTGAACTGAAATTGTACAACAGTTTATATAGTGAGCATCCAAGCCTTGAGGACTCACTAACAGAATAACAAACTCTGCCAGCCGTCCTAACAAGTACAGCTGGAGTAACTAACTTAGCTAAGCCACTAAGCTTATTACTAGGTGGAACTGTAAGGGGGGAGCTTATTACTAGCACAATGAGATTGTTTTAGGCCATGCCGGCAGATGGGGTGAGATGCACCACTAAGAGTGAAACCTGTTGGTTGCTCCATAAATACCTCTTGTAACTCATCGTATGGGAAGACATTTTTGATGTCTAGTTGATGGAGAAGCCAGTAATTGATAAAACCTATGCCAATGAAAAGGCAGACATATGCAATCTTGGCAACAGGATAGAAGATGAAGTGGAGGACACCATGGTTCGTCTAGAGGAGAGAGAAAACACGTTTGATAAAGGAGAGATAAGGGGTTTTTGCACTTGACAATGGGTGCCCACGACCTGAGAGAGAATCGAGACCAGAAATAGAACTGGAATGGTTCGGCGATGTACGTTCCATGAAACTGGCCAGCTGTGCCTTACACATCGCCATGTGCGGCTAAAGACGGCAGCATTTTTTTGAAAAATTCAGGATTTTTTACCAGCGCGTGTAATGTCGTATGTGGTTGTCATTTTGGGGTTGAATAGATCGGAGAATCTGCTCCAGATGGTGGGGATCTTGTTGATGGATCTGGGAACAAATGTAGCGGTGGATGGTTGTGGGTCTCACCTGATATATAGCACAGCTGGACGATGAAGGAAAATGCACTGGGAAGGAAATTAAGGGGGCACACTGGAAGCTGAAAGCGCACAGTGGAAGAGTCCTAGAATCGGATGACTACTCTATGTAGGAAATGTTGTGATGGAATTGTTGTGTGTATTATTTATTACACAATGATTACATAATGTATCTCTTAATAATTATGGGAATCATCTAATTGTCAGCAACTATTAATTACACACTGAACACGTTAAATGTGTCATAATCTGAAGGAAGCTAGGCACTCACTTACATGAGTAAACCCTTGAATTGTGTAGGCCTAGAAAAAAAATTGGGATCAAAATAGTCCCTTAAAGATTTCAAATTCATCTTTTTATGTCACTTCAATTGTCTGTAAGGACAAATGTGACGTTTTAGACTTTGAGAGACTGATTTAGTGACAATAAATCTCTGGAACACTAATGTGGATAATCTTTGGATGACTAATTTAGGTGTTTTACTCTTACCAATATGATGTTGAGAATAAATTACTTTTGTAACTTTGATTTTGTTACTCTTATCATATACACTTTAAACTCATGCTTTAGATTATACTATTATGGTATTTCCTTCCTTAAGATATTGATTACTTTTCCTGTTAGGATGAATGCAAGCGTCTCCGTCAAAGCATAAAATGTGGCCTCATAAATCGGCTATCTGTGGTAATTATTTTATATGTTCAATAAGATCATACTTTCGGGTATTAGATGTTAAAGTTTGTAATGAGGACACGTGTTTGTCCTTGCAGGGTGACATTCAGGACAAAGCATTGGCACTTCAGGCTGTTAGAGTAAAAGATGTGAGTTGTTGTTCTATAACTTTATAATTTTACTTATTCCTCCTTAGATGTCTACTTATGCATCTTTCAAAACTTTATAATTTGTTACAGTTTGTTCTTGTTACGGTGATTTATTGGTGTATTGAAGGATATAATGTGACATTTCTGAGGAATTTACCTTCTGTTGATAAATGAAGTTTTATTATATGAAGGCTTCAGTAGAAATGTCAACGAAATTTAGATTGATGAACTCAATCTAGGAGTGTCAAAATGGATGGATATGGATTTGGATTACAATGGATGGATTGGAAAAATCCATTCAACCCTTTTGTATCCATTAAAATTTTCCAAAAAAATTCATCCAATCCATCCATTGATAAAAAAAATTCATCCAATCCATCCATTAACAAGTTTTTTATGGATGGATATCCAATCCATCCATTAATAATAATTTAATAATTTATAAAAATAATAATTTTAAAAAGAAATGATTTATTATTTATGAGAACCACTGTCAGCCACCTCCCACCGCCAGCCACCTCCCACCGCCTCCGGCCACCGCCCTTCGCCGTCGGCCGCCGCCCTCCACTCTCCACCGCCAGCCGCCGCTGGGAATTTTTCCCCCTTTTTTGACTAGAATTTTATCCCTGCTTTTAGTACTACACTCTGTAAAAAAAATAAAAAGACTTAACATCCAAAAAGGGATATTTTGTTGGATCTACAGATGGTGATTATCATTAATATTAGGATTACCCCATCATCATTATCCAACATGAAGTTGTTCTTCAATGTACAGAACTGTATCATGTAAAGAATTAATATCATTCAGAAGGTAACGATTTAGTTTCCTGACGGCGGCGGATGACGGAGGTGTACGACGGAAGAAGAAGCATGAAGAACAACTCGCAGTGGTTTTTAGATTCAGCGTTCAGATCTCAAAATCGATTGTAGAGAGAGAGGGAGGGGGTTCACGATTGGAGACTTGGAGTGAGAAAGAGGAATACAATTGAAATTAGGGTTCAGATCTGTTTTTTTTAGAGAGAGATGTTCACAATCTGGTTTTTAGAGAGAGAGAGGTTCAGATCTATTTTGACTAACTGATTGTAGTTTTATTTTACAAAAATAATCTTATTTTACTGTTTATGAAAATATTTTTTATAATAATCCAATGGATTTTCATTTTATAGATATTGTAGTCCATTGGATTTAAAAAAAATTAGTGGATGGATCACATCCATCCATAAAATAAGTGGATGGATCCAATCCAATCCATTAATAAATTTTTTTTTTTGTAATGGATGGATTGGATGGATTTTGCCATGGATGGATTGGATATCTAGTTGACAAATGGATCCTTTTGACACCCCTAACTCAATCGTATTTAATGAGTCTTGATAATTCTCTTCCGTCTGATTATATACTTTAGTTAGTCTGTGATACTGTGATCACAGGTGTTAGAGGGGACATGTGACATACTTTAGAATTTTTCATTGGCCATCCCTGGTTTAAATATGCGGAGGGCTGGTAATGATGTTCAAGGAACTCTTGTTCATTATATAAACTTTTTTAACTAAGACTGACATTTCTATGTTGGAAGGCAACAAAGGATTACTTCAATTTGGAAGTTACTTTTTATTTGTAGTCTCAAATAGTGTAAACGTTAAATCATAAATTTAATTTATTTGTAAACTACTTTTTATGTAAGAAATTTAAAATATATTTTCTGGTATTTGTCATCAAATTCAAATGTTTATTTCTCTATTGCAGTGGCTAGAAACAGAGATAGTGCGGCTAAGTCATCTTCGTGACAGAGCTAGTGAGAAAGGGCGCAAAAAAGAATATCCTTTTCTCTTTTAAAAAATTAAATTCCAAAGATCCATTATGGGTCCAACTGTTTCTTGAACGACAAGCTTCATAGCACTAGATTTCCCTTGTATACACATGGAATTTTTTAGTTCTTATTGATTTTTATTTCCTTGATGTTATTTGACAGCATAGGCTGATTTGTTTTTCTCCAATTCACTGGGCCAGTCTTATTTTGCAACGTTCGGCGATGACATAGGTTATGGAAATAGAAATCTAAGGATTGTTTCTTGTTGATCCATTTTATCTCTTCATTTATAGTTGCCACAGGTCCTTATGGGTCTTGATAATTCTTAAATGCATGCCACAGGTCCTTATTCTTGAAATTTATTTTTTTGTATTTGCATTTCTTACCAAAGTTCATATATGAATTATTATTTGTTTACGCCCTTGGGTCAGCTTGTGGACCTTAACTTTTAAAATCTTGACCAAATATAATGAACCAAATTTGGTCAGTCAATTGTATATGATTTTTTTGTGTGGGTGGGTTGGGGGGGGCATTTGGATAAATATTTTAAGTGTCTCTTCAATAAGGACTAATCATTTGTGATAGGTCATAAGCAGTTAGGTTCAATAAGCTATTTGTCTTTTGATATGCACATTAAAAAGCTATTTGAGTTTTCAAATTTCAATATTTCTTTTATCTGTAAAAATATAATTTGGGTGGGAATCTAAAAGGAGCCCGAGATGGGGTAAGCTCCACGTAAGTTGTTTCTATGAGTTACCTTATGGAGCCTATTAAGGTAAGCTGGAAACAACTTGTGGACATATCATAAGCTTTTTCAATTTGTACACAACTGTTTACATAATGAGATAAGTTCAAATGATTTGTTACTCCCTATATATATCCCTTGGGCATGTAGAGTCATAATTTGTCACATAGTTGGGCAAAATTCTTCAGTAGCTAGAAATTTATTCTAATATTTTAGTCCTGTGTAGTGATGCTTTCCAGTTTCTGTACATATTAAAGGAAGAATACTTCATGGTGTCTTTAATGTATTCTGACACCGAACTTTGGGTTGAGATGGATAATTGTTATTATAATTCATTTTCTTTGTGATAATATTTGGCTTGCTTCTACTTGTATATGTTATGGTTATCATATTTCAACCTCCTAATTTTTGAGATTATGCATTTGAGTAGGAATAGGGTTTAGGGTAATTTTATGTTGACCCTTAACTTCCTCTTACACTCAGAGAATGTGTAGAAAAACTGCAGCTTTTGAAAACCCCTGAAGAACGTCAGCGTAGATTAGAGGAAATTCCAGAAATACATGTGGATCCAAACATGGATCCAAGTTATGAGTCTGATGAAGGAGATGCAATGGAGGATAAAAGACAAGGTAGTGTTAATGCAATCTCCAATTGAAAATCAACTATTATTTGGTATCTTCTTTTTTGTGTAATTGCTAAAAATTTCATTTATATGCCTGCAGAAAACTACATGAGACCTAGAGGGTCTACTGGATTTGGAAGGAGAGGGAGAGAAGTTGTTTCTCCTAGAAGTGGTTCTATTTCAAGTGATTCTTGGAGTGGAACAAGGAATTATTCTCTTGTAAATCAGGAACTTAGCAAAAGTTTGTCTAATAAGGGATTTTCAGTCAAAGTTGATGATGTTTCTAATGGTAGCGAGTTATTAAATGATGCTCAATTGCACCGGGGAAGAGATAGGGAATCACAACTATCCAATAACCGGGAGAGGCAAAAACTACTATCTTCAAGCTTCGAGAGTAATGCTAAAAATACCCAGCCATTGGTAACATCTGATTCTTTTTCTACTGCTGTGAAAACAGCTTCCGCAGCACCCTCTTCTGCCGGAGCTCTCCCAGCTGTGCAAATTAACGAATCTGAAAAGATGTGGCATTATCAGGATCCATCTGCGAAAGTTCAGGGACCATTTTCCATTGTGCAACTTCGCAAATGGAATAATACAGGATATTTTCCTGCTGATTTGAGGATTTGGAAAGCCACCGAGAGACAAGATGAATCTATACTCTTAACAGATGCCTTAGCAGGGAAATTTTCAAAGGAACCATCATTGGTGGATAAAACTCCCCCTAGAGCTCAAACAGTACATGATTTACAGTACTCATCCTCATACTCTAGGAAGTCTCCTTTGGCAGCACAAGGTATAGAAGGTCAAGTTGGAGGAAGACCAACACTTGATCAAAAGAGTGGATCTTGGAATTCACATAGTACTCTTGGTTCTCCCGGACAGAGCACAGGAGGAAACTGGAGATCTAAAGATAATATGAATTCATTAGCAAGTAAAACTTCTCCATTGGCAGTTGAGGTCCCCAAGAATCCTGGAAGTGGTTGGGGTTCTGATGCTACTGGTATTAGAAATGAATCAGCAAATCTTCCTTCGCCTACTCCCCAAACTAGTTCAGGTGGGACTAAGGGGCAGGCTTTTGAAAATAAATGGTCACCAACACCTGTCCAGTTGGCTGGATCTCACTTGGGAAATTCTTTCCCAGGCGGTCCTGGAGGTTTGCAGACCTCTGTGGCAGTGCGCACAGAGAATGTCGTACATAATGCTGAAAATGTTTCAACTTCACAACCCGGTATGGCTTTAGCTTCTACAGATGCTAGACAATTACATCCTCAAGCAACAGCAGTGGCACCGGTTTTGGCTACCGGTGTAGACCAGGTTGCAAATAGCCATAACTATCGTGCTGAAGCTCAAGGGTGGGCTGCTGCCGGGGTTTCTAATAATGCTGCTGCCATGCCTGTTCAGCAAGCTTCCCATGGTCTCTGGGGTGATGCTTCATCTGTCCAGAATCCTACGTTATTTACCGCTGGAAATCCAACTGGGAGTTTACCCATGCATGGCTTTCCGGGCATGATTGCACCAGCTTCAAGTAACCAATCAAGCGTCACGTCCCCAGCACAACCCAATATAAATTGGGGCATGGGCATGCCTGGAAATCAGAATGTTAACTGGAATGGGGCTCTACCTGCCAATGTGAACGTAAACTGGATGATGCCTGCACAAGTGCCAGCACCTGGAAATGCAAATCCAGGATGGGTTGCTCCTGCACAGGGGCTACCTCCAGTAAATGCAGTTGGCTGGGCTGCGCCTGGTCAAGGACATCCACAGGTAAATAATGCAAATGCAGGTTGGGTTGTGCCTGGTCAAGGGCTAGCACCTGGAAGTGCGAATCCTGGTTGGGCTGCACCAGCTGTGAACCCAGGTATGTGGGCTAGTGAGCAAAGTCATAATGGAGACAGGTTTCCCAACCAAGGGGATCGTGGTACCCATGGTGGAGATTCCGGTTATGGAGGTAAACCTTGGAACAGGCAGTCATCATTTGGCAGCGGAGGCAGAGGGGGTTCTTCCAGGCCTCCCGTTGGGGGACAAAGAGGAATTTGCAGGTTTCATGAGAGTGGACGTTGCAGAAAGGGCGCTTCCTGTGATTATCAACACAATTGAAGAGCTGTAGGGGTATTTAATTGCAGAGAAACATCTCTTACTGTACAGTATTTCCCCTTTACATGGCATAACATTGTATAATGATGCGTCATGTATGTAGAACTTGTGCATTGTAGCATCTCATTTATTTTTCTTGGCTTTGTAATCATGAGTTACTTAGAGTTGACTTATGGGAGAGTTTTGTAGTTACAGTGATAGTTTGGAGTTGGAGGTGGCTTTAGATTAAGAGTACGAAATAGCGATGGGATTATGGATTTCCCTTTCCAATGTTTCGTGATGGAAAGCATTGAAACTTTGAAAGATAATAAGCCATGAAGTCTTTTATGTCAATTATAGCTCGTGAAACGGTCATCTCGGGCAATAAGAATACAATACAGTGTCTTTTTTTCGAAATATTACAGTATGTTTTTGAATGATATATATATAATTTCCGAGTCATTGGTACATGATGAGGTCAATGAAGAATGGGATCAAATTTTCGTTTAAAAGACCCTGAGTAATCCCGCGAGAACAGATGGCCACTTTAATTTATAATATTTGAATCAAGTATTCCCTATAGCTTAGTGAAATTGTTAGATAATATTATTACCAACCCGCAAAAAACGGGTTGGTTCGGGTAAGTGGGCTGGTTGGTTTTAAAATAGGTAGATCCGTAGAGTATGAGTTGGGTAGTTGGTTTGAAAATTTAGAACCTACTCAACCCATACCATTATGATCTTGCACAGACTAATTTTTTTGTCTGTGATCTCACATATACAAATTGATATTTGAAGAGACTAATTTTTTTTGTCTATGAGTAAAATTTAACACTACTGCATGCCTAAGGCTGAATTTGAATTCAGGACCTTGACTAGGCTGGAAGAGACCCCTACCATCTCATTCAAATGCTCTTGGGTTGGAGTGAGTAGAATTGATTATTATGCAAATAAGAACTCCTAGCTTTTAGGTTCAATAAAATGAATTAGTGTGGGGGACTCAAATTTTTTTATATTTGCACATTAAAAGTGATTATATTCTTTTCATCCAAATGAAATCAATTCTTTTAAACTCACTTTTTTGGGTATAATTCGGGTATCATCTGCATGCAACTGCAAAGACTAATCCCTCGATTCGGGCAGGACCACAACGGGCGACAAGACTCTCTCTCAAGAGATTTAACACTACTGCATGCCAAAGGCTGGATTTGAACCCAGGACCTTGGTTAAGCTGGAAGAGACCCTAACTTTCTCATCCAAGTTTTAAACACACTTTTAAAAATATTATTACCAAACACAAATCAATTTTCTTAAACTCAATTTTTTAAAATCAATTCTTCAAAATCAATTATCTAAATTATTGAATTATGAATTAGTGGTTATAATTGGAGAGGAGAAGATAAATAAGGCTAAGTGCATTGAAAACTTGCACAATTTTTTTATATGCAAATGCTAGTGGGGATGAGAGAATATTATTAATTTCCAGAATTTGAGCTCGGGACCTCCTTCTTGCAACTCATTCATGTCTCCCTAGTTCACCAACTGAGCTACCTTCTTAGGACCGTGAACTTGCACATTAATCTTACAACTTTATCAATTTACAGTAATTTTTTTTTCCGGTAGGAGTATTTTTTTAAGAGAAAAATGAACATACAAAATTGCGACACACTTTGTGAACCATTTTTTTAATACCTTTCAATTTAAGCTTATGAGTTAAATATAATGATTTACATAAACATTTAAAAATAAAGAACATACGAAAATAATGTTTATAACTTTTTTTCTTGACAGGTGCAGACTGACAAAGGAAATTAAATAATGTTGATTTTGATCTCTATGAAAAAAATCGATATACTTTTAGTCTTTAAAAATATAGAATTGTGTGCTTTTGATGAATGTTGGAGATAAAAATTAATAAAAATTTTATAGAGACTAATATCGAATTTTGTCAAATTTATAGATATAAAAGATACATTTAACCTAGGTTAAATGGTTAGGATTATTTTTTTCTCACGATATTTGCCTAGAATTAATTCGTGTTTGACAAAATTGGTAAAAGTACCTCAAAAAAAATTTGTTGAAATTAGTTGAATATTTCTTTTATATTTAAATAAAAATTCAGTGGATGCAACCCCAACCTTAATTATTTGTTTCATTTGGCATATAAATTTAACCAAATTGAGGGCAATCTTTTAGGATTAGAGGAAAGTTAAAGTCGAATAGAATTCCTTGAGTGCACACACCAATTGACAAGAACCAATTCCAATTTTGGTGATGGCCAATCTTTTTATTCTAAATCATTTTTTTTTTGTAGAAACCAATTTGGCTTGATACAAATTAAAGAAGAATAAAACAATTAGCACTATCTCTTTTTGCTACCTTCAGCAGAGAGATAAGAATAATTTTTGCCACTTTGTTCTCGACCATATGAATCTTTCTGGAATCCACTACTCCATCACAACTTTCAATTAGTTAACCGCTTCAAAACGTCCTTTTTATTTAATCCGTAGAAATTCCAACTCTCTCCCCGGCAGAATCTGAAGCCACGCAAACATCTACATTCTATTTCTCCCCTGCATTTCAGTGCAAATCATTTAAGCCCATATTGAATTGAATAATATACTCTTTAATTACTCTTCTCTTCTAAATAAGATTCAAGCCTAAGCAAACCATTTTATCATGCATCACTCAAGAACAAGTTCTTTGTAGCTTGTTAGAAAAAATTCAATTTGATAATTTTTCAATTTTTTGGTCGAGACGAAACTTTTGTTGTTCAAAAATATTTCATTTTAAAATGTTTCTTTATATTTTCAATTATTCGGGGATTTTCCATGTAGAGATCGTTCTCTGTTTCGACCTTCACGTGGAGTTAGACCAATTTAGCATTAGAAAATACTTGCCTCCACTACAAGTAAATACGTGTCTTCAAAATTAATATCTAATCTTTGTGAAAATTATTAATCAATAAGTTGAATTTGTGCGCATATTTCTAATTCACTGCATCCATCAAGTGATTAAAGACGTCAGCTAACGCCTCCTACATGACATGTTATGTTCTAGCATGTCACGTTAACATGCCATATGTTATTTCAGCCCAAATAGGTCCCTGACTTTACCTATTCTGAATTTTTTAAAAAGGACATGTTGGTCTCTGCATGTTTTTGGACAAATTAGTCGTTGGATGTCTTCTTCTTTTTCAAATGTGTAGTTTCTGAAAACCAAAAACCAGATCACCATTTGCAAATGCAGAAGGAGAGAGAGGGAGCAGCCATTGAAGGAGAAAGTGAAATCCACTTTTTCGTTCAGATCCATATTTGTGCACGGTTTCTCTCTATCTTCAATTTGTCAATCATTTTTTTGTTGCACAATAACATTCATTTGTGACACCCTAAGACTCTTTCATGGGAGGCCATTCTCATTTTACAGTAGCACCTCGAAGATTCTAGTTGAAAATAGAAGTAACACATAAATAAGGATCCAAAAGAAAAAATTGGTTCACTTTCTCTTTCAATGGCTGCTCGCTCTCTCTTTCTCTCTTTTGTGTTTGCAAATGGCAATTTGGTTGGTTTTCAGAATCCACTTTTTTAAAATTTCAGAATAGGTAAACTCAGAGATCAATTTGGGTTGAAATAACATACGATTTATTAGTTAATGTGATACATTGAAACATAACGTGCCACATAGGAGGTGCTAGTTGACGTCTTTAACACTTAATGGACAAAGGAACTAACGGTTCCCGTTTTTTAGCTAAATCGACGTCTATCGGGTTACTACTAAGGACCTTGGAAACATGGGGAACGTGATCTTATACTACATGTGGCAATGGAGTTTGAGGTGATTTTCTTGTTTTTAGCTAAATTGACGTCAATGGAGTTTGAGGTGATTTTCAAGGGTTTGATCATCATAAACCACAATATATTCCACCGTTTTCAACAGAAAACTAGTATCCACTCATGCTTAAAAGTAAATTTTGCATTGATCAACACTAAATTTGTCACTGTGGAATTCCAATCCAAGAGCACAAGATTAAAAAAGAGACCTAATTGAGTATAGAAAAGGAAAAATTTAATTAGGTACAGTACCACAGGAGTTGTGGTGCTGTACTTCAAAGGAAAAGTAGAAAAACTTCCACCAGCTACTTGGAGTTGTTGAGTTTCAAATAAAATTTATATTTTTTTCTTTTAAAATAAAGAGTATTTTTGTATAGACCCGTAGAAATACAACTAATATCTATGATACGGGACCTAAGTATTCCTCCGTAAAAAAATACAAAAGAAAGAAAACCAGTTAAATAAAGTGAAGAAAATATTAAAAGGGACCCACGAGAAGCATAGGACAAAGTCCTCCATCCACACCCTTTTCTGATGCAGAAGAAGTATTGTGCTGTGCACTCGCGCTTGTGTTGTTGGCATGTGATCTCACTGACACACTCACTATTTTAACCGTCGGTGCTTTACATCCCTTCCCTTCCCTCCAAATCCAATCCCTTTTTGTTCTCTCTCTCTCTCTGTTAATTAAACTTCGCTTTCAAGACTCACCCCGTGACACCATCTCTAACACTACAGTTCTGCGTTACACTTTTATAAATAACGCCCATTACCCACTCATCATCATCATCATCATCATCATCATCAACAACATCACAGTTACTCTCCACATATATTTTCCAAAATGGCATTAACTAAGTTGAATTTATGCGTGTTCATTCTCTTCATGTTGCTAATTGGAGGAATTAGCAGTGACGCACAAAATTACCAAGAGGCATTATCGAAGGCTATCCTTTTCTTCGAAGGGCAAAGGTCGGGTTTCCTACCGGAGGACCAGAGACAGAAGTGGAGAGGAAATTCGGGTCTTAGCGATGGATGGACTTACAACGTGGACCTTACCGGCGGTTACTACGACGCCGGTGATAACGTGAAATTCGGTTTTCCGATGGCATTTACGACGACAATGCTGTCGTGGAGTGTGATTGAATTTGGAGATGCGATGCCTCCCAATGAACTCAGAAACGCTTTGGTGGCAATCCGTTGGGCTACTGATTATTTGCTCAAAACCGTTTCTCAGCCTAACCGCATTTTCGTTCAGGTTAGATTCTTTTTCTTTTATTTTACTTATTACGGTTATGTTATAGTGGTTCAATGCGGATGGATGATTGTTTCATAAACACGAGAGTAGTATTGTGATGATGTGTGATGCTGCTTTGCTTTGGAGTATTGAAGAGGGCAAAATGGGGAATGTGGTTGGGTTGGGTTGGGTCACGGGGACGCGAGGGAGGTTAATTTCCACTTTCTCGCTCCTCATATAATTTCACATACATTAATTAACATTTTTCCATATACTCTTTTTAATCTCAAATGAAGAAAAATACGAGGAATGAGATGAGAAAAGTTTCATTGAAATCACTGTGGTAGTACAGGTACTATTGTTTTTCTTGTTGATCAATGTAGTGCGACTTTAAACTTTCATTCTTTAAACCTTAAATTTGTATTAAATACTGTATTATTAAAAATAGTTTAAATGTGAATCAATTCTTTAAAATAAAATCCTAAAATAAATTAATTCAAAAAATATTTAGAAGTGAAATTTACAAATATTCATTTCTGGTCTCGTTAAGAGGAGGAGTGGACCACTACTTTGTGTCCTTTGAATTGAATTGAAGTCCGTGAATAGCAACTGTGCTCCTGAATATGCAAAACTTGCCATTTGGATTATTAATTACATCACCCACGCGCTAAGGATCGCAGTGCACTCACTCACCTTCCATTAAATTAGCGGATAATGTAAAGGAAATCCTTATTTAACATACGTAATTACTACAAGTAGGTGGGTGATCCAATATCAGACCATAACTGTTGGGAGAGACCAGAAGACATGGACACAAGAAGGACTGTGTATGCTGTTGATGCACCTAACCCAGCTTCTGATGTCGCCGGCGAAACCGCTGCTGCACTGGCTGCTTCATCAATGGCATTCCGATCATCGGATCCAGGTTATTCAGACACGTTGCTACGAAATGCAGTTAAGGCCTTTGAATTCGCAGATAGTTACAGAGGTGCCTATAGTGACAATGCTAATGTTAAGGATGGTGTCTGCCCATATTATTGTGATTTTGACGGATACCAGGTAAGTGTAATTGACTCCTTTCTTTCAATTATGCACCGCTTTTTTTTTTCCTTTTCCCTTTTTTACGTATAATAATAGCATCCCAGGATACCGTTGTGAATATATGGACAATGATATTGCAATGTAAAGAAAAGAAAAGAAAAGGATATAATATGGACAATGATATTGCAATGTATTCACGTGATCAAAGATTGGAACGAAATGCAAGCCAACTGCCCCAACCAAAAAACAAAAATAAATAAACTTTTGGACTTTTTTTGACAATAATAAACTTAGGGATCGAACGGGCCTATGAAAATCTTTTAATAGGATAATTAACAAGTGAACCATATGCCATGTTAATTTGTTGCTTTATATAAATCTAACTCACAATTTGTTTTAGTGTAATTAATGGCATCACAACATTAATTAATTAGTTTTTTTTGGTTGACAAAACAACATTAATTAGTTGATTGGTTCATTTATGTGAACACAACACATTGATAAAATTGTTCAGATCAATTACTTGAAAATCCATTTTTTTGTGAAGACTCGAACTGACATGTGGTTATGCTTCAATCACCATCGAATTAAATAGAAATTGGTTAAATATTCATTTTTGAAATAAAATATCATCATTAATTGTATGTCAAGGAGTATTTGTCTCTTGGCAAATTCGTGTAAGAGTGAGAATAACTTGGATTTTGACATGTAAATTGTGTTATTCCACCAGTCTCTCGAATATAAAAAAAATAACTCATAGTTTTTAAGTAAATTAACTAACTTTATTTAATTTTTGAAAGCAATTAAAATAGAAATTGTATCCCTAAATTGCCCTTCATGAAAACTATAAAAATATGAAATCATAATTAATTAAAAAATATTCTGTAAAATATCTTTATATAGAATGAAATTAATTAAAATTTACTTATATTCTATTTAGACCAAATAATAAGAATTACTACTTGTGTTATTTATACTGGAGACCGACGAAAGAAAGTAGAATTAATATCGATATAACAGGACGAATTATTATGGGGAGCGGCATGGCTAAGGAGGGCGACACAAGGTGAAAATTTCCTCAACTACATTCAAAGCAATCGCCAAATTCTTGGTGCTGAAGACAATATCAACGAGTTTGGTTGGGACAACAAACATGCTGGCCTTAACGTTCTTGTCTCCAAGGTCAATATTCCATTCACCTATTCAATTCAATTAACCACTCTTGAAACTAAATAAAAAAATAGATTGTACATTTATTTAATATTCATAATTAATAATGTTTTTTAGGAAGTCCTAGAAGGAAATGTATATTCTCTTGAATCTTATAAGACTTCAGCAGAGAGCTTTCTATGCACACTGATACCTGAAACATCAAGTTCACACATAGAGTACACTCCTGGTGGACTCATATACAGACCAGGTGGCAGCAATTTACAACATGCAACTTCAATTGCTTTCCTTGAATTAGTGTATGCCAATTACTTGTCACGCACGTCACAAACCATCAATTGTGGTAATGTCTATGTTACTGCACAAACACTTCGTCAACGTGCTAAGAAACAAGTTGATTACATTTTAGGAAATAATCCATTGAGTTTATCCTACATGGTTGGTTATGGCAACAATTATCCACAACGTATTCATCATCGTGCCTCTTCATTACCTTCTATTAAGGATCATCCTCAGCACATTGCTTGTAAAGAAGGTTCAATTTACTTTAACTCAACAAATTCTAATCCTAATGTTCTTGTTGGGGCTCTTGTTGGAGGACCTGGACAAGATGATGTTTATGCTGATGACAGAGCTGATTTTAGAAAGTCTGAGCCAACAACATATATTAATGCACCGTTTGTTGGGGTTTTGGCATATTTTGTTGCTAATCCTAATCCTTAGTTACTTGAGTATATGTAATATGATTATATACAGATCTAAGTTTGTTTTTTTGTAATTAAAAGATATACGGAAAAAAAATGTCTCTCATCTTGAGAACAGCGAGAAGGAAGAGGCTTGTTTGTGTTGGATACATAGGAATACTACAGAATCTGAAGTCACAAAATTGCTGTCGGTGACTTTTCCATTGAAGGATGAAAAACAAAAGATTGACTACTACTATAGTGTGTTTTTTTCTTCTTGGCTTTGCTAGGAAATGAGTGAGAGATTGTCATATTGTGGATGTTGTTTTTTTTGGACAAGTGGATGTTTGTTGATTATCTTAAAGTTAGCAATTGAACTTTGTGTTTTGATTATCTTTTTGTCTATGATTCTTGGTTTCTTTGATGATGATTATCTTCAATACCAATACCAATACCAGTACCATTCTTGGATACCTACTCCATTTGCATTTACTATAGGGATGACAATGATTATTTATGCAAAGGCATTATAGAGTACGTAGTTGTAAGGAAAAAGCTTCATATTGAGGCCAAATCACGTGAGCGGGGCAGAGCTAATCATTTTTTCCCAAGAGGGTACAATGACAAAGCTTCATATTGAATTTAATCAATAACCAAATGATTTACCATGATTAATTAATATCTTTAAATTGTAATTGTAAATTTTAATAAACGTGTATGGGTATAAAGTAAGTCAGGTACAATAATAATAATTAAAATAAATTTTTATCAATTAGACTAAATTTAAATATTTTTAAAGTTATGATTTCAACATCTAGTTATACATTTCAATTTATTTGTACTGCTATTTTTTAGTAAAAAACTAAAAATACATGAGCATACCAGAGCAGAGAGGCAAGTTTAGCAGTTGGGGAGTGATTAGTATTTCAGCTACCACAGCAACACCAATCTTGTTTTTTTCACCAATGACCAACCTATAATATTAATAGGTCTCATGACCTCCGGCACCGTATTGATCCGTATTTGTAGCAGTATTGTTGTTTGCCTTCACGTGGTTTCCTGATCTCATTGAATAACAGGATATCACTTTTTATGTGGCTTTATGCTTCACATGAGGGGTCAGCCTAAACTCTAACTTTGGTGGAATATGTTGCTAAATTCAAAGATGCATGCCCTTCTTTGGCCAGTGCTCGTGAATTTGTCACCAAACCCAGTGTTCATTTCTACTTTTGTGCACTTTTTTTGTTTCTTATATGAATGAATGAATAGGGTCCTTTCGACCAAAAAAAAATAATGAATAGGACCTCCAAGCAACTGTGCACCCAAAAGCTCTTACAAATTACAATTGATGAAGCAATGAATACAATTTGATAGTAGTATTTTTTTTTGTTGAAGTTTAGGATAAAATAGACTAACCAATCATTGTTTAAATGGATTGGGTTGGTTTAGTATTTTTAAACTGAGATTCAGCAAAGTCAAACAAAACTATTTGGGTGATAAAATTAGGGGTGATTCTTAAATCAGATTTTACCACGTTTTTTCTTGAGTGTGATTCAGGTTTTCATACATGTTAGAACCTATCTTAATACCATTTCAAGGCAAAAATTGTTTGCACCATGTGAATTACTTGTTGAAGGCAAAATGGAGCAATGGAGCAATGGGGAGAAGTTGCAAATTGAAGAAATCGGCCACTCATTGAAGTCAAAATCTTCTAGTTTAGGAGCTCCCTATAGGGTTGTCTCTATTGCCTTCTAAACGTTATGTGGAGCCAAAATCTTATTGAGGTTAAGCAACCATTGAGTGTGGGAAGGTTGATAAACTAATAAATAATGCATTTTTAGGGGATAATTTGGGTACATTTGTGGAGCAAACATGGATTCTTATAAATAAATAAAAAAGGTTAAAATGCATTTTTCGTTCTTTAAGTAATTTTATTGTTCCGCTTTGTTTCTTTAAGTTTTTTTACTCAATTTGGTCCTCTAAGTTTTAAATTCGTTACACATAAATCACTTTTGGACATTTTGTCCATTTGAGTTAACAAATGATGACGCTTCCCTTATGTGATTATGTGGCACATATCACGACTAGTTTGACATGGCAAGAACTTATCTAACGTGGATTTTCTTTAAATAATTAATTTTTAAGTCATGTTCTTCATCCCTCTTCTCTTCTCAAATCAAACCCTAAATCTCTAAAGCTAAAAGAAACCTTTGAATCTTGCATCAACCATGACTACATTTCACAGCAATGGAGCTCATTCTCATTCTCGCAGCTTTAACTCCCATAATGTAGCTCTAACTCAAATTCAGAATTTGGTGTGGAGTGAGAGTTGTTGTTCACACAGTGAAGACATCTAGGCCAAACTATAGAAAGAAATTTTTGCGGCATAGATTTTTTGTGGTAATATTCATTTTCATATTTATGTTTTTAGGGTTTCCACCATTGTTGTAGAGATGAAGTTTTACTACAACGACTCTTTTGTTTCATTTTGGTCCTCTAAGATTTTATTTTGTATCAAATAGGTCCTCTAAATTTGTTTAAAGTTTCACTATAGTTAATAACATGTTCGATCTGTTTTTTGTTTTGTTTATTTACATAGCTACCACGCTCATAATCACGTAATTCGCTCGCGTAAATAACTAAGTAAATCTTGTAACTTGGAGAACACAGAAAAAGTCTCATTAAACAAAGGAATCCTCGATGGCAATACCTATATGAACATTGAGCAACATACCCATAACCATTTCTAGATGTAGATAAATAAGATCATGTATTACACATCCCACAATTAAATTATAGGAAAATTTCTACATTTCTACATTTCCACATTCTTCATTATTTTTTACAACAATTGAGACTAAAATTGACTCCCTTAATGATTAGGGTATCCTTTATTTACTATCTTTCATCGCAAATTTATTTAAAACTTATTCAATAGAGCTCTTTTGTGAAAACCCAAGGTTACCCCAATAACAATCCATCCCTAAGTGCCATAATACCTACGACAAAAAATGCGCTCCCAATATTTTCATCTCCAAAGTTTTGTTAGAGATTTCTTGGTCTTTCACGACAACCTATATTGTAGGGCTAAACAAAAATGGGTGACACGGCGAACCCACCCAACCCAATTGAAATTCCGGTGAAACAAGTGTGTTAAATGGATGACACCAACAAGTTTTTTTTTTTTTGACAAAGGACACCAACAAGTTTAAAATTGGTATATTTGGGCAAACTCGGGTCTATATATCTTGACCCTTTGAAACCCGACTTACTTGTAAACACATTCTGAATAGTTTTTGAGGTATGAATTAGTACTTAAAATTTAATTTTAGCACTCATCTTACCCTTTGGCCGAATAAGCTACACTTTTAATGGCCTAATGAGTAATGATCAAATATGCATATGTCCAATTTTATTCAGCTCAAAAGATGACTAGAATTAAACAAATATTTAGAAATATGTTTAGGCTAATTAAAAAATTAACCCACTTTGGTGTGTTAGATGGTGTCTCTAGACGGGCATTGATCAATAGCTCCCTAACTTGGTAGTGTATATTGATTCTCGAGTGTTGTTAATTGCATTATTGGAAAATTTAATGTTTCTTCCATTCCTGATATCATTTTGGACCTTGAACCCCTTATGAATCATTTCACCTTTGTTGCTATTGAGCATATTGGAAGAAAATTCCAATTGTGAAACTCATGCTCTAGATAGCTATGCCAATACGGTTAGCTCAAAGTTATGCATGGTTGGGGAATATCCCACTCTTGCATCTATGTGTAACTTTTCCACGTTTCAATAAAATTAGTATACTTGATCATAAAAAAAATTCCAAATGAACCCACCCAACCTATCCATCACGCGTTTACCTGAGGAATCCAAAGTTTTTGCCTGAAGGAAATTGGAAATTAAAAAAATAAACTCTATAGATTATGTACTGGCAAAAAATAGGGGTATCAATAGTAACCTTGTGATAGTTATTATAGGGATGGGGGGACAGAAAGGAGTGAAGTTGGGGCTTTCTTATTCGGCCTAGGGGTGAAATGAGGATAGGAACATTGGACTTTTCCCAACCCCCTCCCTACTCAACACACACCCTCAACCCCCTAAATCCCAAAAATACACCTCACTTAAAAACACTCGGTTCTTTCATGCATTTCGTTTTCAGTTCTCGTTTTTTTTTTCTAGTTCTTCATCTAGTTTGGCCGAGGCAACCCGAACGGATTCAGTTGTGGTAGCCGAACTATATAAATTTCGTTTTCAGTTCTCGTTTTTTCCCTGGTTCTGTGTTTGGTTCAGTTGAGGCTACCCAAACGGGTTCGACTGAGGCAACCCAAACCATGTAAATTTCAAAAAAGGGTGTGTGTGTCAGAATATATAAAGTGCGTTGAGGGTGGCCCGGTTGCCTATAGCCGAACCCATTAAAATTTCTGAAAAAAAATATGGACACGATGGGTTCATTAATGGTACTTTGGTCATTTTGCAGAGTGTAGAAGTGTGTGGTGAGTAGGAAGGGGGTTGGGAAAAGCACAAGTCTTGGATTTTGTTTTGAGTTCAATGTAGCGAGGACTTGTGTAAAGACCAAAAGCACAAGACGAGGAATTTGATCGAACATCAATTCCAAAATTCTCTTCCAAGATGGAATTTTAAATTCACTGTTATGAGTTCAACATAATCGTCGATAAAAGTTGAGCTCTCCAAGACTGTGCTAGATGATACTAGAGGAGTTTCTATTCCGCATGTAATCTTTGTTTAGTTCTTCTTTTTGGGCTTTAAGCCCTCAATCAATTAAAAAAAAAAAGAATTGTCCATAAAAGTACCGGTATTTGTAACAACTTTTATTTAATATTCTAACAAGTAATCTAAACCAAAAAAAATAATATTCAATTTCTGGTATTACAGTCTTTACTAGTACTACTAACTTTACAGTTACAGTTGTGGAAGAGTATAATGCGTGCAAAATCATTTCACGCCATTGAATTTGATTTCACAGCATTTCCTCAATTAATATCATCAGATCCTATCATTGAATTACAACCGTTACGTAGTGAGTGAGAAGCAAACAAAGTAGTTGTAACCTCACACTTTACACTCATAAATAAACATCACTAATTTCATACCCTTTTTTGGACTCTTGAATGATTAGAATTGCGGAACCAAGAAGGTGTGTGGGAAATATGATCCTGTTTTTTACAAGGTGAGAAAAAAAGCATTGATTAGAACCACGTATAAGCAAATGCCAAGTCAGCAGAAATTAATCAAATTATCATCCACGTGTGAAGTAAGTATAGGTTGGATCATTACAGCCATAGATGCAATATCACTTTAGAGTTATAAAATGATGAGAGAGGAAATGCATGTGTGGTACAAAGATTGTTGTTGGTGGTGGGGAGATAAGATTCTGTATTCTATATTGTACCTCACTCACAGCTAAGAGCAAAAAATGGCCTCTGCTTCCGCAACTCTTATCAAGTCATCTTCTGTTCTTGACAAGTCTGAATGGGTTAAGGGTCAAAGTCTCCGCCAACCTTCAGCAGCTTCTGTTGTGAGATGCAATCCCACCACCCCTTCAGGTCTCACTATCAGAGCCGGTTCCTATGCTGATGAGCTCGTCAAAACCGCGGTATGTTATACTACTCTGTTCCAATCTCTTATTTATCTTATCAATTTCAAAACAAGTTCTACTTCAATTCTCACACGTATACTATCTCCTGCTTTATGTTTTGTGAGTCCTATAGAAAACGGTTGCGTCGCCTGGGCGTGGTATTTTGGCTATGGATGAGTCAAATGCTACATGTGGGAAGCGTTTGGCTTCAATTGGGTTAGAGAACACTGAAGCTAACCGCCAAGCATACCGTACTCTCCTTGTCACTGTTCCTGGTCTTGGTGAATTCATCTCTGGTGCCATTCTCTTTGAGGAAACTCTCTACCAATCCACAGTTGATGGCAAGAAAATCGTTGATGTTCTACATGAGCAGAACATTGTTCCTGGTATCAAGGTCGACAAGGTAATAACATATTTATTATGTCACCCTTAATTGGCTTCAACTACGTATATAAATATATGTTATGTTATTAATACGTGGTTTATGATGTATTGAGAACCAAAGGGTTTGGTGCCCCTTGCTGGTTCCAACGATGAGTCATGGTGCCAAGGTCTTGATGGTCTTGCTTCTCGCACTGCTGCATACTATCAGCAAGGTGCCCGTTTCGCTAAGTGGTGAGTCTAGTCTCTTCTACTCTAATACTAATTAATGTATCCTTTCTTTATTGTTAATTTACCAATGTTAGAAAATCAAAATATTGTACACATTTTTTATAACTAAAGTTTTGTTCTATGATAAATTAATTATAGGCGTACTGTTGTGAGCATCCCCAATGGTCCCTCTGCTCTGGCAGTTAAGGAAGCAGCCTGGGGTTTGGCTCGCTATGCAGCCATTTCACAGGTAACTAGTAACTATTATTACTACTTCATAAATTATTAATGCTTTTTTGTTACATTACTTTCTAAGAAGCGGTTATAAGATTAATTGATTATTTTGGTGTGGTCAATTAGGACAATGGGTTGGTCCCAATTGTGGAGCCAGAGATCTTGCTTGATGGTGAGCATGGAATTGACAGAACTTTTGAAGTGGCCCAAAAAGTCTGGGCTGAGGTATTCTTCTACCTGGCTGAGAACAACGTCCTTTTTGAGGGTATTCTCCTCAAACCTAGCATGGTTACTCCAGGAGCTGAGTCAAAGGATAGGGCAACACCTGAGCAAGTTGCTGACTACACTCTCAAACTCCTTCACAGGAGAATCCCTCCTGCAGTCCCTGGAATTATGGTAACTCCCACTCCTACTTAAATGCATTATTAATTCTTTATATTTTGATCAATTAGACACACTATTTAGAACAATGATCAAGTTTTTGTCTTAGTAGGAGTAGCCTTTGTTTGTTAATTATGATCAATGTTGTGTTGTGCAGTTTTTGTCTGGAGGGCAATCTGAGGTTGAAGCAACATTGAACTTGAATGCAATGAACCAATCTCCAAACCCATGGCACGTCTCCTTCTCATACGCTAGAGCGCTCCAAAACACCGCCTTGAAGACATGGGGAGGACGCCCTGAGAATGTGAAGGCAGCACAAGATGCACTCTATTTCCGTGCCAAGTCCAACTCCCTTGCTCAGCTTGGAAAGTACACAACTGAGGGTGAATCTGAGGAAGCCACAAAGGGATTGTTCGTCAAAGGCTACTCTTATTAAGATGTTAGCTTAGCTAGCAGTGAATGTGATACGTGCATTCTAGGTAGCAGCAGCAGCAGCAGCACCAACTGTTGAACTTGGTGTTAGCTGGTGGAGGATGGAACATCAATTTCTGTAAAATGTGTTTGTGGTTTATCTTATATAGTCTTGGATACTATTTCAATACACGATTATGTGTACCTATTGAACTTAATCATTTTCTTGCCAATGAACTAGAGTCTTAATTGTATGCATCTCTCACCATATACTTCGGTGTTTGAACATGGGCAGTTGCTAAAAAGTTTTGAATTCATTGTTACTATGTATTGCATTGATATTTTAATCAGTAATGTCTAACCCTTTGTAAAGTCTGCATAATTAGGTTCTTGTTGTACAATAATGATCTAAAAGGTTGCAGGAGATTCATCACTTTATTCCCTCCTGACCTTAGCAAAGTCAAGAGAGGTACAAGAGATCCAACCTTTAAGTGGACCTTAAAATGTGTCAAAATGAAACAAATTTTTTTGTTGACAATCAAAATGAAATAAAGCTAGTTGTCTCATGCTTATCTATAAAAAAAAAAAGTTAGTCGTCTCATAATATACAAAGTTACTGAAATCATTATTTTGATATGTGATACTTATACAAAGTGATAGTCATGCACAAACTCGATACTAATATGATATAGTGACCTCAGTGAGATAATGGTGGTCGAATGTCTTGATCGTGGCTCCAACTATTGGCCCTAGCCCGAGCTCTCCAAAAGGGACTCGGGTTCTCCTTCAGTAGCAAAAAGGGCATTACCGTGCATCATTGTGAATGTCAATATAGCCTCCTAGGGATATGCACAAGTGCACATACTCCTTTCCATGGGTCATGTGTCACTTAGAACCGCATAAAACATATGTTTTATCTCCTAGTTTGTGTCTTTCTCCTCTTTTTCTCCATTTGGGATCTTACTCTTTTAAAAACATAGGATGACGCCTTTAGAACTGTTGTGGATTGGAAGACAAGAGTTGAAACTCAATGTGGCTTAAAGGTTAAGACACTGAGGACCGAGTACTGAGTACACATAGGTCAGTATAACATTATGTTGTCTTAGATGTTTTCTTATATGATTCCTTAGATCTTACTCATATATATTCTTTATGCATAGCATCTCCAATCAGGACTTTAGTCCTTCCATACTTTTTAAACATAATAAAACAAGGGTACTTTAGTCCTTTCATAATTTTTAGACATAAAAAAATGCATCTCCAATCATTTTCTTAAGAACCGCGTATAACCTTATATGACAATTAATTTGAGACGGAAGGGGTATTTAGCACCACACTTAATTTAATTTTTTTGTCACCTAAGTATGTATTGAATAACGAGCATCACGCATTTGAACATCTAAAATTAATTCAGGACTGTAAAGAATCTCAAAACACACTGTTTAGTATCGCATTTTAAGTGTTTTGTCACGAAATTAATTTTTTTCCCACCAAATTGGTTTTTGTGGAACGAAATTCGTGTATTCGAATAGCTAAATTTTTTCAGAATGTACCCCAAAACACACTGCTTACCATTGCACTTTACGTATCTTGTCACGAAATTAATTTTTTCCTTACCAAATTGTTATCGAAAAAGAACGTCGCGTAGAAATCTATATTTTTTTTCCGAATTCTAAAGTACCTAAAAACACACTACTAAGTGTCACACTTTATGCAATTTGTCATGAAATATAATTTTTTTTAATTCACAACAAATACCCATTTATTATTCAACGACAGGTCTATTCCAATTACATTGAGTTCAAACTTTTAGTTCAAACATTGAGTTCAAACTTTTCATTTCTAAAGCGTCTTCCTTTCTGAAGCACAGAACACAACCCACTTTTCCTTTCTGAAGCGTCTTCTATTCCAATTACATTGACAAAAAGAAAGAAGTTAAAGTGATCATCGACAATTAAAAGAAGAGAAAAGCTTTTAGTCGAGCAACGACGACAACAACCATGAAAGCAACATGTCGTGTCGGAGCCCTGAGTTCAAACTTTCATTCACCACAAAATCCGACCTCCTCCGACAACAATCTCAATGTCTTCCTAAGAATCAGACCCAAAGCCAAAACCGAGATGAAAAACTGCATTTACGTTAATGATTCCAAGTCACTGACTTTATCCGTTCTTTCGAGTTTGCAAGAATCCAAATGGAGAAAAACAGAGACATATCAATATTTCTCTTACATTTTTTCTTCTGATTCATCTCAACAATAACTGTGGTAATTCCTATGTTCTTTTTCATTTCTAACTAACGATTAATGTGGTGTTAGCTAATATAAATTAAGTGTATTTATTTACTTCATTTTATTTGTCAGTTACATTTTCAGTTAACTACAGTTATTTATATTAACTGTAATTAGATAGTTTAACCTTACCTAGTTAGTTTCCTTGCTTTTCTGTTAGAAGGTCGGTCACTTGGTTTAGTTAGCTGTTTTGGTTGTAACACTGTTGTATATACTCTGGATTTCATGAATGAAAGATTAACGGTTAATACACTTAATTTATATTAACTAACATATGGTGTGGGTTTTAGTTGCAAGTATTCGAAACAATTGGTGAACCAATGGTAGAAGAGTTTCTTAATGACGGTAGTGGATTACTTATGTGTTTGGGTCCCAGCGAGTCGGGCAAAACCCACACAGTGGTTCAGTTCCCCAAACAATTCGGGAATGGTGTGTCTTGCTCTTCAACATCTTTTCGAGGAAAATGCTTCAGTATATTTTGCTAAATGAAATGGTATTTAATGCGAGAAGCCGATGTTTAGTGCAAGGCTCTTTTACTAATTTATTTTCTACAAACGCTTTTTGAAAACTTTATTTAAATTTGGTCTTTACTAATTTATATTATATTATATATTTAATTATTCTTAGTGTTGATATTACATGACAACTACGGCAAAATATTCATGCACCTGTATTGGTGTAAAAGGCTTAAAAGAATCTCCAATTTCTGATGCCGAAGAGACCGAGTCTTTAATAGGCAAAGTAATGATGAAGCGTGCACGGCCAAAACAAATGCAAACAGTCGGTCGAGATAGGATATAAAGCATAAATATAGGAATGTTAAGATTATGCAACCAATTCTTTTATGAACATAATTTGATTTCTTCGTTCTTGTATTCGGTCGCAATGCATCATTAACAGTTGTGATGTTTCCCAAAAATCTAAAGGTGTGGTCAATCCTAAGTCAAATAATGCTTTTTTGACTATCGTTGACCTTGTTGGAGCTGAAAGAATACAAAAATCAGGAAATCAAGTTCATTGCCCAACCCATCCATCAAGGAAGCTTGAATTTGAGCACGGTGTTGTTTTGAACTAAAGGATATTGTAATGGTATATCTCAAATGTCATTTCACGATGAGTGTTTTGGGTGAGACCATTCTAATTAGTATTTTGTTTTACTTTCTTTTGATTATTGTTGTTACAACAACTCTGTATGTTGATAGATGAGTGTTTTAAGCATTTATTTAGTATTAATTTGAAATTATTTTCTTGTTTGATTTGTTTAATTAACCTCTCTTCTTTTTGATATTTTTATGTGTTTTAATGATTTCTTCTTTTTAGATCCACATTTTGCTGTCATGGTTGTTGTTAGTGGAGTTTCCTTTTGTTATCTATTAACTTTTCTTTGCAATGTTGTAGGGGGCTGTTGCACCCCGAAAAATCCTTTGGAGGGATTTCTCTTCGCACAACATGAATTGGAGTCGCCACCAATATTTTTTTAGAGGTAAACATTGAAAAAAACCTTTCTTGAAAGACAATGGTCCTTGGAACCACGAGATTTGAGTTCGGGGGTCGGTTATGCATGGGGAAGGTACGAGCACCCCACACATCCTTTCTACTGAAAGGGAACCTCGATTTGACGTGTGATTTAAAAGGTTGATTTAAGAAATGCTTTGTTTTTATCTCTCTTTATCTCTCCTTACTTTATGGAAAAACTTAAGGAAAATTTAATCTTTTGCGCTTGACGGGAGGGCACCGTGCCTACGTATCCTGGGGAGGGAATCAAAGCAACGTAGTTCTTGTTTTCGAAAATTGTTTCGTTTTTTTTTAGAAATTGCCTTGTTTTGGAAAAGGGTTTGTTTTTTTGAAAAGAAAATGGTTTTTATTTGTCGTGCTTGACGGGAATGTGACCCGCTCCTACGTATCTCCCAGTGCGATGGAGAATTCAAAGCTTACGTAGTTCTCGGTTGTCGAGAAAAGGTTTTTATTTTTTAGTTGTTTAATTGTGAAAATTGAATGTTCACAGTGATCAAACAACAAAGGTTTCGAGTGATCACCACTAGCATCCCATTATTGACGATCGTGCAAGCAAAGGCTTCGCATTATCCTCAACAAAGTTTTTAATTTGTGAAATGAGAGTTCTTTTGAAAAATGAGTGTTCATGATAATCAATTGAGCAAAGACTCCAAGTGATCACCACTAGCACCCCATTGTTGACAATCGTGCAAGCAAAGGCTTCGCATTATCCTCAACAAAGTTTTTAATTTGTGAAAAATAGTTTGAAATTGTTTTGAGAAGAAGTGAAGTTGTTTATCAATGGTTATGTAAATGCAAAAAAAATGTTTTGAAGTTGGAACGTTACTAACGAGTAACAAGTTGTTCTTTGTATGCAACATGGTTTTGAAGTTTTGGAGAGTTACTAACGAGTAACAATTGGTGGAAATCAAAACAAGCAAATTGTGAACACCAATTCAACATTTTAATGCACCACAACAATTTAATGCATCAAGGCTCTAAGTGGCCTATCCTTTGCCAAAACTTCACAAGCTTCAAACAACAATTTACATTAAACTCAAAGAGCAAATAAAGCATGATTAAACTTGAGGATGCATCAAGGTCATTGGAGACCAATCATGTGCGCAAATTCAATTGTTTATAGACCCCTTTTTGCTCACATTTCACAAGCACATCAAATGGGAATTGAATTTTTAAATGCTTACAAGCATAGGCATCAAGGTTGAAGTAACCTATCTCTTGCCAACTTAGCATAACCCAAGATCATTTGTGAACCATAAATGAACCAAAACCCAAATTCATTTTCTCAAATCACAAATTAATCGTCAATTTATTTCAACAAGTCAACCAAATCAAGCAAGCAAATGACACTAGCAAGACTTAGGAACATTTATTCACAAGATCCAAGCAATCAAACACCAAAATCAACAACTATTCATATTTTTTTGATTTTTGTGAAAGTAAGAAGGCATGAAAAATGAATATTTGCAAAATCAAACAACATGTTTGGACATGGGAACTTCAAAATCAAGCCCCAATAACAAGATTGCATAAAGAAATGCATCAAAACTCGATTAAACCTATTTTATACTAAAGGTGCGAAACATTCATAGCTTCCTAACACAATTTTATTTCACAAAATGCAACAAGCAAAATGATAACAACACAAATCACAATTTATTCAAGGGTGAGAAGCAATCTCAAACACCCAAGCCTCCCTAAGTGCTTGTCAAAATGTTTGAGACACCTCTCACCAACAACAATCAACAAATCAACAATATAACAACACTAAAATGCATGAATATGGTAGGATGAAAAATTAGAAACATGATATCTACATTTTGATGCAAAAAAGTTGAAGATGATGCTAGGTTTTAAGAAGTTTACCTCAAATCCAAGCTAAGGAATGACTAATATGAAGAACAAGACCACAAATCAACTTGAATCTTCACCAAACTTCAATGAAACCCACGAAATGCTTGCTTAAAAATGCCCTTTGATGGTGAAAGCTTGAATTAAATTAGGAGAGAAGGAAGATATATGAAGTAGGAATGGAAATGAGGTGAAAAAATGGTGATTTGGTGAAGGAGAAGTGAAAAATTGATGGAGGAAGAGGGTGATATGATTTCGGCCAAGAGAGGGAATTAGGAGAGGGAGTTGTGTGCTAGGGTTGTGTGAGTGAAAATGAGGCCAAGAGCTTCCCTCCTTGTGAGGTGAATAGGGTATATATAGAAAGCAATTAGGTTTAAGGGTGGTTAGGTCATTGTGCACTAGTTGTGCTCTAGGATTTGATTTTAATTTTGAATCAAAGGCTAGGATTGAGGCTCACATGGATTGAGGACATTGAGAAAACACAAAATGAGAGAATAGAGAGGAGAAATTCGAAATAGCAAGGGAGGGGTCCTTGGTGACCAAGTTTTGCTAGTTGTCATCTTGTACTATTGTACTATTATATGACCATTCCATTATCCCTTCATTTTTGATTATTCTTCTTAGGATAATTGTACAAAAATACACCCAATTTAGGCCACATACTAGGAATCTTAGGAATATGCCATTTTATGTGATCACCATGACCAAAAATGTCATAAAAATCACATCTTGGAACTTTTTTGTAGAATATTCCCTTTTGATCCTTTTTTGAAATTTTGTGCACAATGTATGCATGCATGCGCATACATACATACATGACCAAAAATGTTTTGCCTCAAATAAATTTCTCTAAAATTGCACAATGATTCTTGATAAAAAAATTATCCTCTTTTGACAATGACCAAAATACCCTTTTGCCCTAAAAACCTTGTTTTTTAACAACAAATGCATTTCCACTCTAACAATGAATTTAAAAGCCCTAGAATGACTTTTAAAACCCAAAAATGCATGCACAATGCTCTTCACTCTTCAAAATAAAACCACACTTCTCAATTTATTTATTTTTGCGGAAAATTAGGGTTTTAAACCTAGGTGGACAAAATTAGGGTATGACAGCTGCCCCTCTTTATTTGGATTTTACCAAGGAATATGAATTGGCCGAAACATATTCCGAGGCAAAATAGAAATAAAGAATTCAGAAATAATACTAATTTTGTCTACTTAGAGAAACCCGAATTTTCCTTTTCTTTTTTCTTTTCTTTTTTTTTGATTGATCTCTCTTCTTTTGAGAGAGAGAGAGTCAACACTTGTCGCGTCGACGAGAAAGCAGTAAATTGCGTAAAGCAGTAAATGAAAGCAGTAAATTGCGTAAAGCAGTAAATGAAAGCAGTAAATGGGAAGTGCCGTAAATTGGGGATTCAGAGGTTGCCTAAAACCTTTTGACGGACTCTCGTCGAGTCCGAGCTCTGGGGGTGGCCTTTTCGAGCGGCCGATCAATATCAGGTCCGGAACTGATATGATCAATGGATCTACGCTATGCCTTAGGTTGACATAATTAATCCGATGGACTTAACGAAGTCTGTAGGATCTGCCGCGCGCTCGTACGCGACGTTGTGATCTGTGGAAGGAGTTCACTAACTTTGTGGGAGTTTACTAACTCTGTGCTGATGGAGTTCACTAACTGGGTGCCATGATGATTTTCTGAAAATGAGATTTCGGGGACCCATTGGTCCAAAGTAATTGACCTTTTGAAAATTTTGGGGACTAACGAGTCCAAAGTAACTGAGTTTCTTTTTGAAAATTGGGAAGCTTTGAATGATGCATGGAATGCAGGCTTTTGATGCTGGGATGCACATGGATGCAATGATTGATTTGGTGAGAGGTTTTTTCTGTTTGATTTTCCTTTTTCTTTTTCTTTTCTTCTGTTTCTTTTTCTTCTGTTTCTTTTCGCCCTTCTGGGATGCGAATATGAAAGTATAATGCTCTACTGTTTGATGACATGGATGATATAGGAATGATGAATGATATGAAAATGTGTGTGTTTTTTTTTTGGTTAAATCAATCCGCGGGACTTGTGGCATTTGACACGAAGACCGTTCCAGGATGGTGATAACGCAAGGGTTGCGCGTTGGTTTGCAATGATCTTGTTATTTTTAAGGTGACAGTGCATGTGACTTTTTTTTTTGCAGCTTTACCCATTTTAGGAAACCATTTTTCCTTTTGTGATTTTCAAAGATTTCGTAATAACCTGTAATGCTCTGAATGTATGCACATGTTTTGCAATTCAATTTCATCAATCATAAAATCATTATTTTGAAAGAAACTGAATAAATGAAAGTAAAGACACGAAAAGCACACATATGAAAGAAAAGTTGGACTTTTGCTGATATGGAAACTGGTCGTGCAGAAAGTCACGCCAGTTGAAAGTACAATTGCAATCTTTATTCTAAACTGATAAAATACAAGAAAAAGGAACAGATTCTGTGATTCTATCCTTGAAGTAACGGTGCCCACCGTTCATACTTGTGACCTTGATCAACCCCTTATCCAAATCTTCGGGAGTGCTAGTTGCCTTTTTCATTTCAAGTCCAAGTTTTCTGACCCTAATTTTTGCCTGGATCGCCCTTTGCGGGTTTTCAATCCACCGGGTCGCTCTGGTTTTGCCTAGGCCGCCCTTTGCGGGTTTTCAACCTAGCGAGCTGATTCTTACTTGGCTCATCTTTCTCTTTTTTCATTTATTTCTTTAGGCATACTCCTTTCTGACTGCATCTGAATTTGCTGGAAACTGGGGTTTTCTTTTCTTGCATCCCATTTTGCGAGAATTAAAGGCCCCTCCGGAGAATAAGTTCTTCGTCTTCATGATACTGGGTTCATCTCCATGGGAATCCTTTTGGAGGTTCATGATCTTTTTGAGCATTGAGTCTTCTTTGAAATTGTTGAAGATGAGCTTTCTTCGGTTTGAGCTTTCTCTTATTCTTCTTCTGACATAAGACAAATGTACTTTGGTTTGATTAGGCTCAATGAAAGTATTACTTCCATCATATGGGGTTTGCCCCTGTTAAAACGAAGCCTGATTTCCATGAAGGTCATCATCGTCCTTGATATCCTTTGTTGATTGTCTCTAACTGCCCCATTTTTAGGGTGGCGTAGGGAGGGATCATGATGCTTGACCTGGAGTTTTCCTACTGTCATTTCTGACTACCTTAGCTTGGAAAGCTGCGCAACAGACCGAACTTTGGTAATTACAGACTTTGTTATAATGGCAAGTGTCTTATGTCAGAAGGGTGATTTACACAAACTTGTTGATTCATCGCTCTTTATCATGGCGTCAATCCTCTCCTTTGCTCAAATTGATCATGTCACTTGATTCCTCATGAGGACGGACCACTTTGTTCTCTTATTCTTGCACAACAGCTTGATTGCAAATCTGATGGTGGAGTCTGAGGAATGACTGAGGGTTTGTGGAGGGCGGGATGATGAGGTCGAGGTAGTGTTTGCGGTTTTATGAAAGGAGAGATGTATAGGAATGATGAAGTGTTTGAAGGTTTATGGAAGAAAGGGTGGTCATACACAACAAGGTGTAGGAAGGTTCATTGAGACAAGGATCTCTTACGCTTTATGGCCAAATGTATCAGCTCACAACTTATATTTCTTTCGTCTCTTTTTCCCTTGTTTTTTTTATTTGTGGGATTTTCATTTTTTTGAATCTGTTCTTTTTTGTTTCATTTTTTTCTGATTTTTTTTTTGCTTTTGAGTTGAGTGAGCTGATAAAAGTGATACACTATTTTTGGATATTTGAAGTGATCCTTGTCTGGGGTGATTGGAGAGATAATGGCAATGAAACCCCTGCAGCGGTTGGAGGATGCTTGATTGGGTTCTGGTATTAACTGGGGTGACAGGAGGTTCAGAGGAAGGAGCAAATGAGATGGGTTGATTTTGTAGAAGGGCCACTGGTAGTGAGGAAGGTGGCGATGGCAGGCATTTGGTTATAATTTTTTTTTTGTGATGGGGTACTTGTAATGGGAAATGGGAAAGTTGGTTGATCTGAGGAAGGGAAAGGGTTTGGTCGCGAAAGAGGTTCGCTTGTAACATTTGTTTGGTTTCCTCAGCATTGCTCCACTTCGCTTGAACTTGTGCTTTGACTTCATTGCCCAACCTAGTTGTGGCATCATGAATTTCTACAGCCTTAGCCAATTCTTCACTTATTAACTCCGAAGAAACATCCCAGTTGTCTTCAGCCTCTCTCTCAGTTTGGTTAATCGGGTAATCAAAGTCACAGTATGAGTTATGGGCATTATTACTTTCAATAATTGTATTCGATCTGCATTAAAATGGAGTGGCGAATAAAAATAAAGAAAAGACACGCAAATGAGAGATGAAGAAAGAGAATTTTATTGAAAATTCCAAAATAACATTTTATGATTGATGAAGTTTGACGAAAACATGCATGCCCGAATGAAATATCCCAAGGCCTTGGGCAGAGCCGAGGAATTTTGCATTACGAAGAAAATTACTTTAAATTGAAAATCACAGGGAAATCTAGGGCCTCCCAATTCTGGAGCTTTTCTTTCGCAGCACAACGGCGCACTAAGCCGACAGCACCGTCACCCGAGCCTGAATCTTCTTCAATCACATTGACCTGGTCAGGGTTCAGCATGCCTACACTTCGAAAGTTGTTCCTAAGATCACCGACGACCATCCCTCCCTGGTTGGGGGTCCTTCCTCTGAGCTTTGCCAACCATTTCTCTCTTCTATCAGCTGCTAGCCTCTCTCGGTCTGCAGGGCTTGGGATGTACCCAATACCGAACCTTTCAGTATTCCCTTTCAGCAGCACGGGTGCTACAATTCCTTAAGCAGCTTTTCCCAGGCCTTTTCCAACCTGATACCCATATCCTAGCATCACCTTTGCAACCATCATGTCCGCCTTGGACCACCTAGGCTTCAATTGGGGAGGCACACTCCCAACAAAGATAGCATTTGAGATCTCCAATCCCTGAAAGGCAGTCTCAAAAGACTCCTCTGCTGCTTCAACGTAATATTCTGGTGGTGATCGGTTTATCATCATTTCCTCCTCCCCGAAGATTACTATCAACTTGCCCTCGGCCACAAACTTGAGTTTCTGATGGAGCGAAGATGGCACTGCCCCAGCGGCATGTATCCAAGGTCGTCCTAGCAGACAGCTATAAGAGGAAGCTATATCCATGACTTGGAATGTGACATAGAACACTTCAGGACCCACCTGCAAAGGCACCTCTACTTCTCCAAAAACTTCTTTCACAGACCCATCAAATGCTCTAACCAAGGTGGAGCTAGGCTTCAGATATGAGCAATCCACATCCAACTTATCCATTGTGGACTTGGGCAACACATTTAATGACGAGCCATTGTCAATGAGCACTCTGGCCAGCATGTAGTCCCCACACTTGACAGAGATGTGAAGGGCTTGATTGTGATTCTTCCCCGCCGGAGGTAGCTCAGCGTCTGGGAAGGTCAAGTAGTTGGATGCCACTATGTTCCCAACAATACCATCAAGCTGGTTGACCGTAATGTCATGGGGTACGTGTGCTTCATTCAGGATTTTCAACAGTGCAGCTCGGTGTGCCTCGGAACTAAGCAACAACGAAAGCATTGAGATTTTGGCCGGGGTTTGATTTAACTGGTCCACCACCTGGTATTCACTTTGTCTCATTACTTTCAGAAATTCCTGAGCTTCATTGTCTGATACTTCTCTAAGTTCCACAGTTTCCTTATCTTTTCCCTTACGGGCCCTTTCTTCAGCTTCCTTTGATTGTTCCTTTCTAAGATTTTCAGGAACATACATCCTTTCACTCCTTGTAATTCCACTACTCCCAGCAATGTTTGTTATATCCAACACGCCCTGAGGGACCTCTGCTTGCATTTGCACGTTGCAGCTCCAGGGAATAACCCTAGTCTCTCTACTAGGGGTAGCAGCAGGTACCGGAATAACAACAGTCAGAGGTCTTGCCACAACCGAGCTTGAATTCAGACTGCAAGGGATTTCAACCGGTCTCCTGAAACCTCTGTTGTTTGATTGCAGAGTAGATACACTTTCTTCCTTTTCCTGAACCCCAACCTGGACCAGGTGTCTGTCTAACAGCTCTTGGAGGATGGGTTTGAAGCTCTCACAGGCCCCAACACAATAAGGGTCATTGCAGATGTCTCTTCTGGCACACCCTTCTTCGATGATACCACAACGGCATAGTGCAGCATGAATGATACTCAGGGGTGTACGAATGCACTCCACCTTCCTAATTAAGTACTGACCACCCTGATCATTAATGGCATTTGCAGTGGGCCCACCATGCCCCGGCAACGAGTTGGTGGTTACATTAGGTTGCTGAAATGATATACTCTTTGCATCAAACAGGTCTTGCACAACGTACTTGAACGCCTTACAATCCTCCACCACATGACCTACTGCCCCAGAATGAAAGGCACAGGTAGCATTTGCATTATACCCTCTGGGATAGGGAGGCTGATATGGTTTCATCTGACGAGTGTTGATTAACTTGTTGGCAATGAGATAATTGAACAAATCTGTGTACGACATGGGGATGGGTTCAAAGACAACAGGCTTTTTTTCATTGTAGTTTCTGTACTGATTGTTGGACTGGAATGGCTGAGCAGGCGGCGTCTGAGCAGGAACTGGAATGGCTTGTGGGGGATTGTTGTGTGATGGACCGCTAGCTCCGATGATTGCATTAGTTTCTCCCTCCTTCTTCTTGTGGGAACCAGAAAAAGGCTTTTTCTGATGGGAAGGAGGTGTTGGGCCATGGGCTATTCTTCCGCTGCGCATGCCGTTCTCCACTCTTTCTCCAATGACAACCATCTCCGAGAAATTCGAAGCCACGCTGCCGACCAAACGATCATAGAACACTGGGGGAAGAGTTTCCATGAACATATGGACCATCTCTTTATCAAGCAGGGAGGGTTTTACTTGTGCAGCGAGGTTCCTCCACCTCTGGGCGTATTCCTTGAATGTCTCATTATCCTTCTTAGACATACATTGCAGCTGGGTCCTATCCGGGGCTAAATCACTGTTGTACTGGTATTGACGGATAAAGGCATCCGCCAGATCCTTCCAACAACGGATATTAGTTGGCTCCAATTGCATATACCATTCAAGGGGAGCTCCAGCTAAGCTTTCCTGAAAGCAATGTATCATTAGGTTATCATCACGGGCGTGGGCAGTCATCTTCCGGCAATACATCGTCACATGGCTGCGCGGGCAGGTTGCTCCTTTGTACTTGTCGAAAAATGGTGCTTTGAACTTGGGTGGCAGGACTAGATTAGGGACCAAGCATAACTCATGGGCGTTCCTAGCCTGGGAACCTGTTCCTTCAACAGCTCTCAATCTTTCTTCTAACATCTGGTACTGACTTCTAGCTTCATCAGGGTAATTCGGCGGAAAACCACTCACACCGTAGTGAAGATTATTCATCGACACCACAGCTGGGGTCACGTGTGGGTCACGTGACTGAGCGATAATCTGAGGAATTGGACCCTGAACTTGTGGATGGATTGTTGCTGGAGAATTGAAGCCAACCGGAGTTCCCGGGGTAATAGCAGGAGTAGGAATCTGAATTTGAACCTGAGGTGTCCCCGTTCCAACTTCATTCACAGCTGATTCAGGCTGGGCCTGTCCTGTGGTTCCCGAAGGACCACTTTCTGGGTTTGCACCGGCAGCAGGGGTGTGTACCCTAATGGGAGACCATAAGGAGGCCATTGCACGTTCTGGAGAGCCCGAGAGACTCTAGGAGGATCCACTCCTGCGGCAGCAGCACCTTCAGTTATGCCAGCATCCCTTAAGGCACTTAACACTCTTATGACCTCTGCCATTTTAGCTCTTATAACTTCCATCTCAGCCCTGATTGCTCGATTCTCTTGATTCTGATCATGCTGACCCTGACCATTTGGATTCGGACCTTCTGGAACTACATCATTCTAGATTGGTTGATGATTGCCCAGATTCGCGTCGTCTTTATTGTTGGCCATATTTCATGCCTGTGATCGCGTCCAATACCGATGATTAACCAGCTTGTCTTACTTCTGTGGACGGAACATTTTTTTTATGAATACAAAGACAAATGATGCAAATGCAATGCAATATGCATGTTATTATGTTTATTGCCGGGAATCGCGGTGCAACTCGTCTTGTCATAGGTGTTAAGGTTCAGGTGTTTTTAGGATTTGCAACAAAGTTGGAAGCAACAAGGAAAAACAAACGTACTTCAATTAAATGGAATGCGAAGGAGTATCATAAATGGAAAGCAAATCAAAGTACAATATTCCTTAAGAGTGCAATACAATGATTTTAAACAAAGTACTATTTTCCAAAGAAAGTTACAACTTCTTAAAGAAAATTACAATTTCCTAAGGATCGCTACAATACTCTAAAGGGAACTTTAAAGGCATATGGCTTTCAACTCCTCGCTCCTTTTCCTCTTCTTGCTCTCAGCTGCCCCCCGGGCTTTCTCCAGGAGTTCTTCTGTGAGAATCTTGCAGTACTCAACAAACTCACACACCTTGACAGGGGTGTTGAAAGGATTCATTTCTGCATCCGCCTTTCTTAGCTTCTTGGGAATGTCTCTCACAGCCTGATTAGCTAACCAAACTAACTTGGAGAACTTGTCTTTCCAATGTAAGCCTTCCTTTTTCAATTCCTCAAAGACTTGTTGACTTTTTACCTTACTGAGCAATTCCGCAAATTGACTCTCCCAATAGTCACTCTTCTCCCTTAGCCGGAGGTAAGACCCTTCCAGGTACTGCACATGATTGGCCAAGCTTTCCGACTTCCCTTGTTCCCTTCTTAGTGCTTGCTGATAATCCCTCAGGATCCCTTCAATAGATTCCCGATCTTGCTTGACACTCTTTAATTGATCTTCCAATTCAAGCTTCATCATTCGAGAGTCTTTTCTTGACTTAACTAGTGCGTGCCTGACTGCTTGCTCTTCTTTCCATGTGTCCTCATATAGCCTCTTCCATTTAATTGCTTCTGCTACAGCCTCATTCATCTTGGTAGTGCACCTATTCACTTCCTCTTTGGCACCCTTCAAGTGCTTTTGCATTTCCCCTCTATTTCAAGTTTTCTATTGACTTCCTCAATAGCTGCAGTTTGGAAAGCATTTTCATTTTCTAGCTTTTTCTTGTCTTGCATCATCTTTTTCAATCTATCTTGCAGAGCCCTTTTCTCTTCTCCCACCTTTGACATGGCCAACCTAACCTCTTCCAATTCTTCAATGGTAGGAATGTGAGGTTCTTGTATCTTTTCCTCAGGCAGTGGTACTCCTTGGTTGGATGACCGAGTTTCACTAATCCTCCCTTCAAGCCATTGAGAAAAAGAGATAGCAGTGGTCCTCCTGGTTAACTCTTCTCTGTCCTTCCGCACTACGGTTTCCCAAGCTTGCAGGACTCGCCGAAGTAGACTCTCGTCTTTAGGGATCCCCGCGTGGAGGTAAAAACGAAACAGCATAGCTTCGGAGGGTGAATCCCGCATAGGGTATCCGAGCTGTCGCAAGGTCAAAGAGGGGTTATAGTTTATGCATCCTTGGGTTCCCATGAGAGGAACGTTCTGAAAACTCCCACACCGAAATACCACTGAAGGCCTGTCTACCCAACATTTAGGTGAGTACCAACGAATCTGGAGAGCATCTTGGTTCTTGAAAGCATGCACCCACTCTTGAGAGTTCATAGTCTTCGGATTACAACCCAAGGCATAGGAAAGCAAATCCTTCACATCACTTTTGTTGGTACACACATGACTGATCAACCAAGCATATAACACAGGGAAGGAGCAACACATCTTATTCTTTTGGAATTCATGGTGACGAGTGAAGGCACGGTATGTCTCTGCGAGGATTGCGGGAACTGGGTTGATAGGATTTTTTGCACATTTGAAGGCGAGGAAGACACCGATTGCAGTTTCACTCACATGCCTCTCTATTTGAGGGAAGAGCACAATGCCGAAGATGGTCAGAGCTAGCACTTGCTTGAAAGAATTCCAATCATCAGACACTACATAGCTGGTCATCAAACTCTCAAAGTATTCTTGAGGAAACCCAAATACCTTATTACGTTCTATCTTATGGGCCCGCACTTTCTCAGCACTGATTTGCAACAAGGCAGCAAGCTTTTCATCAGAATAATACTCCCCTCGGTATTGATAAGGCTTAAACTTGGATCGATCAAAGTCCAAAATCCTATCATACTCTTCTAGGGTAGGCGCCATTTGGAAATTCTTAAAAATGAAACAGCGAATCTCCGAGTCATAGAACCGACACAGGGCAGCAATGGCACTCTCTTGCACTTCTAGTTGTAGCAGCTTGCGAATGTTCCCATAGGTTTTGTCAAAAGACCTGACCTCAATAGGACCTAGGAGGGATGCATACTCTTTCAGACTAGCCATATCAATCTCTTTCACAACAGGAAGCCTTGAATTGAAAACGGTTTTGCCTTTTGATTCCATTCCGTTTCTTACACACCTATGACAAGACTTTGTGTTACGTTGCGATCTCCGGCAAACAACTTTAATGCATGGAGGATGCAAAGAATGGAGGTTTTTTTCAAAATTTTTGTTAGATGCGAATGCAATGATGATGATGCAAAATGACGCAGATGTGATGATTATGACCTTTTATTTACATAGAAAAGAGAGAAGAAAATGATGTTTATTGGTGGCGGTTCAAAACATTTTTGAAAATACCCGCTATATGCCACCTCATATAGGTGTTTATGAGGGAAAAAGGAAATTACTTTCTACATTTTTGGTAAAAGAGTTTCGAAAGAGGATGCCTAAGCTAATGCAACACACAATTTGCGTGCCCCCGTGTCCTACAAATGGGTAAGGATCGTAGGCTCTAAAGTCAACGACAAGGGTAATCCTCCCATGTGGGTCCTGGTCACTGCCTCACAATGGCAACCAAGAGCTAAAGTCTCTCTCATGAATACACCCGCAATCGTAGAGAGCTACCGATTGTGAGGTATCATGAAGAAAGCGCACTCTTGGGCGAAACTTTCATGAGAGCCAGACAGATAACGGTCTACGAATGGCAGTCACTACTCATTTCCACTCTCCTAGGGTTCTTTGCAGACCTTGGGTTTTAGGCCCCACTCAATGCTCACAAATATAAGGTGCGCAGTGTGTGATGAGGGCACAACACCTAAAAATCTACCCAAACCCCACCTGCAAAGGGAAACCAAAACAGTCCAGACAATATCAAGCAACAGCATGTCGTCTACCCTAGGGTTCAATATCATTTCAACATAAGTATACTAACCTAGAGTTCCAACAACAATCGCAAGCATTGCTTACCTTAAGAAAGGGAGCCTAGAGGAGGGGACATAATAGGATTAGGGGAAATGCATGAGCTTACCTCAAGAAAGGGAGCAAAGAAGAGGGGAACATGCTAGGATTGGGGAAATGTATGAGAAAAGCATATAAACGACGAAAGTAAGAGGAGAAGAAGAAGAAACTACTCTTATTTTACTCAAGAAGCAAATATAGAAGAGGAAGAAGGCTAACACACAATGCACGCAAGCACAACATCACAAGAATGCACACGACAATTCTAAGAATAATGCAAGCATGTTTTTAAAGGCAAAGGAAAGAAAGAAGAAAGGGAAAGGAGGAGAGATATAACAAAGCATTCAAATCAACGAAATAAATCACATGTCGAATCGATTGGCTCGACCCACTAAAGAAAGGTCCCCAGCGGAGTCGCCAGCTGTTGCACCCCGAAAAATCCTTTGGAGGGATTTCTCTTCGCACAACATGAATTGGAGTCGCCACCAATATTTTTTTAGAGGTAAACATTGAAAAAAACCTTTCTTGAAAGACAATGGTCCTTGGAACCACGAGATTTGAGTTCGGGGGTCGGTTATGCATGGGGAAGGTACGAGCACCCCACACATCCTTTCTACTGAAAGGGAACCTCGATTTGACGTGTGATTTAAAAGGTTGATTTAAGAAATGCTTTGTTTTTATCTCTCTTTATCTCTCCTTACTTTATGGAAAAACTTAAGGAAAATTTAATCTTTTGCGCTTGACGGGAGGGCACCGTGCCTACGTATCCTGGGGAGGGAATCAAAGCAACGTAGTTCTTGTTTTCGAAAATTGTTTCGTTTTTTTTTAGAAATTGCCTTGTTTTGGAAAAGGGTTTGTTTTTTTGAAAAGAAAATGGTTTTTATTTGTCGTGCTTGACGGGAATGTGACCCGCTCCTACGTATCTCCCAGTGCGATGGAGAATTCAAAGCTTACGTAGTTCTCGGTTGTCGAGAAAAGGTTTTTATTTTTTAGTTGTTTAATTGTGAAAATTGAATGTTCACAGTGATCAAACAACAAAGGTTTCGAGTGATCACCACTAGCATCCCATTATTGACGATCGTGCAAGCAAAGGCTTCGCATTATCCTCAACAAAGTTTTTAATTTGTGAAATGAGAGTTCTTTTGAAAAATGAGTGTTCATGATAATCAATTGAGCAAAGACTCCAAGTGATCACCACTAGCACCCCATTGTTGACAATCGTGCAAGCAAAGGCTTCGCATTATCCTCAACAAAGTTTTTAATTTGTGAAAAATAGTTTGAAATTGTTTTGAGAAGAAGTGAAGTTGTTTATCAATGGTTATGTAAATGCAAAAAAAATGTTTTGAAGTTGGAACGTTACTAACGAGTAACAAGTTGTTCTTTGTATGCAACATGGTTTTGAAGTTTTGGAGAGTTACTAACGAGTAACAATTGGTGGAAATCAAAACAAGCAAATTGTGAACACCAATTCAACATTTTAATGCACCACAACAATTTAATGCATCAAGGCTCTAAGTGGCCTATCCTTTGCCAAAACTTCACAAGCTTCAAACAACAATTTACATTAAACTCAAAGAGCAAATAAAGCATGATTAAACTTGAGGATGCATCAAGGTCATTGGAGACCAATCATGTGCGCAAATTCAATTGTTTATAGACCCCTTTTTGCTCACATTTCACAAGCACATCAAATGGGAATTGAATTTTTAAATGCTTACAAGCATAGGCATCAAGGTTGAAGTAACCTATCTCTTGCCAACTTAGCATAACCCAAGATCATTTGTGAACCATAAATGAACCAAAACCCAAATTCATTTTCTCAAATCACAAATTAATCGTCAATTTATTTCAACAAGTCAACCAAATCAAGCAAGCAAATGACACTAGCAAGACTTAGGAACATTTATTCACAAGATCCAAGCAATCAAACACCAAAATCAACAACTATTCATATTTTTTTGATTTTTGTGAAAGTAAGAAGGCATGAAAAATGAATATTTGCAAAATCAAACAACATGTTTGGACATGGGAACTTCAAAATCAAGCCCCAATAACAAGATTGCATAAAGAAATGCATCAAAACTCGATTAAACCTATTTTATACTAAAGGTGCGAAACATTCATAGCTTCCTAACACAATTTTATTTCACAAAATGCAACAAGCAAAATGATAACAACACAAATCACAATTTATTCAAGGGTGAGAAGCAATCTCAAACACCCAAGCCTCCCTAAGTGCTTGTCAAAATGTTTGAGACACCTCTCACCAACAACAATCAACAAATCAACAATATAACAACACTAAAATGCATGAATATGGTAGGATGAAAAATTAGAAACATGATATCTACATTTTGATGCAAAAAAGTTGAAGATGATGCTAGGTTTTAAGAAGTTTACCTCAAATCCAAGCTAAGGAATGACTAATATGAAGAACAAGACCACAAATCAACTTGAATCTTCACCAAACTTCAATGAAACCCACGAAATGCTTGCTTAAAAATGCCCTTTGATGGTGAAAGCTTGAATTAAATTAGGAGAGAAGGAAGATATATGAAGTAGGAATGGAAATGAGGTGAAAAAATGGTGATTTGGTGAAGGAGAAGTGAAAAATTGATGGAGGAAGAGGGTGATATGATTTCGGCCAAGAGAGGGAATTAGGAGAGGGAGTTGTGTGCTAGGGTTGTGTGAGTGAAAATGAGGCCAAGAGCTTCCCTCCTTGTGAGGTGAATAGGGTATATATAGAAAGCAATTAGGTTTAAGGGTGGTTAGGTCATTGTGCACTAGTTGTGCTCTAGGATTTGATTTTAATTTTGAATCAAAGGCTAGGATTGAGGCTCACATGGATTGAGGACATTGAGAAAACACAAAATGAGAGAATAGAGAGGAGAAATTCGAAATAGCAAGGGAGGGGTCCTTGGTGACCAAGTTTTGCTAGTTGTCATCTTGTACTATTGTACTATTATATGACCATTCCATTATCCCTTCATTTTTGATTATTCTTCTTAGGATAATTGTACAAAAATACACCCAATTTAGGCCACATACTAGGAATCTTAGGAATATGCCATTTTATGTGATCACCATGACCAAAAATGTCATAAAAATCACATCTTGGAACTTTTTTGTAGAATATTCCCTTTTGATCCTTTTTTGAAATTTTGTGCACAATGTATGCATGCATGCGCATACATACATACATGACCAAAAATGTTTTGCCTCAAATAAATTTCTCTAAAATTGCACAATGATTCTTGATAAAAAAATTATCCTCTTTTGACAATGACCAAAATACCCTTTTGCCCTAAAAACCTTGTTTTTTAACAACAAATGCATTTCCACTCTAACAATGAATTTAAAAGCCCTAGAATGACTTTTAAAACCCAAAAATGCATGCACAATGCTCTTCACTCTTCAAAATAAAACCACACTTCTCAATTTATTTATTTTTGCGGAAAATTAGGGTTTTAAACCTAGGTGGACAAAATTAGGGTATGACAGGGGCAAGATTGCTTGAAAGCTAAGAAGCTCACACGGCCAAGACACGTTAATAAAAAATTATCCGCACACAGTGTCTGTAGAGAGGTATTCATATTAATAGTCGTTCAACAACACATAAGCATATCATTAATCAATATATATATATATATATATATATATATATATATATATGTATGTATATATGTATGTATGTATGTAGCGTAGTATAATATATGTATGTGTGTATATGTATGAATGTAATGTAATGCATGTAATGTAAATTATGCATCTATGTATGTATGTATGTATGTATGTAACGTATATATGTCATGTATCTAATGTAATATATGTGTGTATAAATGTATTAATGTAATGTAATATATGTATGTATGTACGTATGTAATATAATGTATGTAACATAACGTATGATGTAATATAATGTATGTAACATAATATAATATATATATATATATATATATATATATATATTTGAGTGTGTGGGTGTGTGTGCGCGCGCATGTATGTATGTAATGTATGTGTGCGCGTTGTTTTAAATTAATGGAAAGAGAGAGGGAGAGGGAGGGGAAAAAGACACCATAAACATTTTTTAAAAAATTGAAACAACCTGTTAAATTCTCAGTCATCATTGATTCCAATGGACATCCAGCACATAACTGAATAAAAACCATAACATTATTTGAAAAAATTGAAATAACTGACTATAAAAATTAACCTATGCATTCGGATTTATTTAACCGGCTATGGATATAGATGTGGCTTAATCATTTAACTGATTATTTTGTGCACTCCTAGAGGTATTAAAGATGTATAACAATCATGTGCTTAGCTGGTAAAAGGTATCGAAAGTGTATTTGAGAAGTATTCTTAGTTAGTAAGAAGTATTAAAGATGTATCTGAAAAGTATCAAGTAAAATAATTTTTAAAAAGAATTAAACAATTATTGGATACTTTTTTGGGTATGTATTGGGAAGTATCATGTGCGTGCCGGTATTGGATAAGTATTCGAGACGGATACTTTTCCATTTTTGAAGTATTCGGGCTTCATAGCTTGAAAACAGTTTTATCAATAACACATTGATGGTGTTAAGCTTATGTTTAAGAGTATGAAAGCTAAACTTTAATTAAATTATGAATCCAAGTCATTGTCTTTTGGTTACTTGATGGAGGAGTTAGATGGCAGAGGCGTGGGAGGTTGGGAGCTTAGAGGAGTTAGACAATCCTAAAAAACCGTTGCATAAGAACTTCCAAAATTATTTGGTATTGTGCTTAACAATTTAACAGTTTGATTGCTTTTGATTGGGTTTGCGTGTTCTATTCTATCAACAAACATGAACTGATATGCTAATTTGTTATATCATGGAAATCTCTTTTAGACAATAACTTTTTTAAATGTAAAAGGATCACTCTGACTCTGCCTGTCACTAATGCAATTAACTAGGTATCTGCGAGATTATTTAAAGGGTAAGAAGCGCATGACCTTGGTATGTAGATATTACTTTCAAATCTTGTTTTTTACCAACCGTTTTGCTAAGTAGGGGTTTTCTTTTCATGAGAATCACATGTCTCTCTTATTTAAATTTCGATTGATCTTTCCATATATATTAGTCTTGTCAATTCCCGATGATAACATTTTTACTTTTTGTTGTTATCGTAGCTTTTAACCTAAAATCTATATTATGTAAATTTTGATGCGTGATTAATACCGGCAAATTATGTTAATTTTGTATGTTAAAGAAAGTGTGTACCCCACGAACAAACTCAAGGTAGTAAACCTCTAAAGTCTGGTTGACGATGGGTGCACCATTAGAAGCTCCAACACTATAACGTTTCATGTTTTGCCTAGAAGCATACATAATACATAAAGAATATATAAGAGCAACATCTAAGGAATCATATAAGAAAACATCTAAGACAACCTAGTGTTATACACTAAACGGTGATAATGGAGCTCACATTTGAGGTAGGAAAAAAGGTGTAAAGTATAAAGTAAATACAGAGTTAACTAAATTGCATCTTCCAATGAACAAAGAACACAACATTTTAGTTTCACCATGAACCTTTTTCCTCTCTAATAAAACTAACTTTACTCACTTCTTCTCTGCTACCTCTTCCTTGTTTCTGCCCTCAGAGCTTTTTCAGTGTGCTTACACCAATATTCCCCTTTTTGTTACAATATTTATAGAGCTACTAGACAAAATGTTTTTACAAGGATGTCATGAATTAAGGGCATGCATGGGAGAGAGGAAAAAAGAGCTTAGGGTAAGTAGGAGGGAGGCGCGGGAGAGGAAAAAAGGGAGATTAGAGGAGGTAGATGGCAGAGGCGTGGGAGGCTTGGGAGGCTTGGAGCTTAGAGGAGTTAGACAAAATGCTTTTTGTCTTTTTCTGTAACAGAAAAAAAATAAGAATTAACATGTTTTCCTAACAACATTTGACCAAAATAAAATAATATGTACAAATAAATTACTTCGTAAATAACAAAGTACTTCTTAGATAGTGTAAAACACTTCTGCACATATTGTGTAGATAAATTAAACTCTAAATAAGTTATATTTTAGTAGACAGTTGTAATATTATTTTAAAAATAGTAATGACTTGATATATTAAAATGTATAATGCATATAATATATTAAATAGAATTGAAACGCAGCAGCATGCACAAGTTGTTTTTTGTGACACAACACAACAACATGCACAAGTTGCTTTTTTTTTGGTATAGAGTCGAAGGGTGAAGTTCTCTTTCATCCGGTTATTTTGTTGTTTTTCCAATTTTGCTCCATCGTGTTTGAGTTAAATGATAAATTTTAGATATAGCTAAATTATAAACTAAGATAAAGTAGTTATTATATATATTTCATATGACTAAATATTAATCAAAAGATAAATAATAAAAACTATGTGTAGGTAATTTTATAACTTAACATTGACCTTTTGTTTAACTAAAAAATATGTTTCGAATGTGTATATGTATACTAGAAAACTCATTAAGTGGATTGTTGATTCAGTATTAATGTTTTATGGCCAAACGTCATCCAAATGGAAAAATACTCGTATGGTCACGACATTTTCAGGCACACAAAAAAAAGTACACATATCAATTAGTTATTTCAATATGTTGGATGTGTGTGGCAGTTGGAAGTTAGCAAATTGCTACTTTTTAGTATGTGTAAAAACCCTAAACCACAAGTTTTTGAAATGGAGGGAATAACCAAAAAAATTGGGATGGATTGGCCTTTGAAGAGGATGTCCTTGAGTTAAATGGGTATCCCGGGGAGAAAAGACGTCGCTTGCATATTGGAAATCTCGAAACATATTTTTTAGTTAAATAAAAGGATTCCTAGTTTAGTTGTTGAAAATATATTTTTTAGTTCAAACTAAACTAGAAATCTCGAAACATATTTTTTAGTATGAGTCTGTAAGTCATTTTTTGTTGTTGAAAATATATAAGGATTCCTAGTTTAGTTTGAACTAATCTCTTACCATATTTTTTGGTAAGCTCCTCCATATAAATAACCTTGCATCCCACATTTATTATATGGTATCGCTTCAGTCAAAAATATAACTGATTCTTCCTTCCCAATCAGAATCTCACAAATTGTACATTGTAAATTTGTGCTCATTTGTCTCATTAATATTGTTACGTACACATGCTTGCAGTTGTAACCATGTTGAGGAAAATGTTTTCCAACACCACTGCAAGTGCCCGTTCAATATCATTGCGCATAATTGGGGGTATCATTGCTATGGCCTGCTGTTAAGGATCATCTGGAATGGATATCTAGCTACAACTGAACCACGACAACTACACGACCAATGGATTTCACATGTTGGAGTCTTGATTATGTTTTTTGGTTTCTTGCTGTTGGTTATTAGGCTTCCCATAATTTCAGACTTATGTCTTAAATTGTCAGAGGGGCTACAATGTCCAAAGAGCAGCAACTTAAGTGTTAGAGTTAATGTTTTTGTCTAGTTTTGTTAACAATTGTCCGCTTGTATGATTTTTGTCACATTCACACATGCTAGTTCTAAAAATCTTGAGTGAGAATTCGCCTTCAAAAATAACAATTGGAGAAGGTGTAATACAACCCAAGTACAACTATATGAGGTTCACAGAAAAGAAGAACTCTCTTAGTATTGATTGTGGGTTGAGGCATGTCTTTCACTGTTCCAGTATGTGCTTGTTTGTTGCATGTCTTTCATTGTTTCAGAATGTGCTAATGTGCAAACGTGTATATGCATAATAGAAAATTTTCTATTATGCATATACACGTGTATACTAAACGTGTATATTAATTAATGAAAACAACTCGGTCAATAAATTTTCTATTATGCATAATACACGTTTGCACGTGTATACACGTGTATACTAAACGTGTATACACGTGTATACACGTGTATACTAAACGTGTATACACGTGTATACTAAACGTGTATATGCATAATATACACGTGTCTTCGGTGTTCTCCTTCATCCTGTTTTGCTCTGATTGTGGTGTTCCTAAATCATCTACATGATATGCCATTTCTACTAGTTGTGACTTAAATTTATGACTTGTGAGTTGGGTATATTCCTACAGGTTTTTGAACTTAAGTTTAAATTATCACTTCCCTTCTTATCCTAGGTAGGATCTGGATTTGACTCCTAAATAACAGCAAATATGTTGCACAGCCAGCTTATGAAGCTATGCTGTGACATATGCTTCTTCAGTTCTAAAGCGCAACTTCCCACCACCAGCAAGTGTGTGTTCACTTCTGCACTGAGAAGATGAACCTGGCCGCACAGTGGATCAAAGCACCAAGTTGTAAAAGAAATGTGCCTCGAGACACAAATTTGAGTTAATAACCCGACGCAGTTCAAAACAACACTAGGTTTTTGACATCTTGTTAATGATTTACATAATTAAGAGCAGAGCAGCAAGTGCCAACTGCATGTTGACTACACACTGGATTCAGGGTTTAGCCATAAAGGATTCAGGGTTTAGCCATAAATAACATCAGATTGCACTATCCAGGGATAAGAACTGAAAGCCTAGTTCACAAGCATATAACTTACCATCCTAATCAAGTCCCTAATCAGTGTAGCTTAAACCATAATCATGATAAACATACTAAAACAACAGAAACGGGAATTCAGCCTAGCAAAGGCAAATATTCCAGATGACTCTGATTTATTTACTTATGTAAGTGATAAGGATTGTACTCACAGAATCGCAATTAGCAAAAAGGAATTCGCATTCAACATGGGCAAGGTGAATCCGTAAATAAAATTAGGGTTCAATAGAAAATGGTAATGAAAATACATATATAGAAAATGGCAACTAACAATCACAAAACCCTAATAATTGAAGAGGTAGAGGTAGTACATTTAGCTGCATTGGCACGCAAATAGAGTGTGAGAATCAAATGAGCTTGAAAGGAAGAGGCCAAGGAGTAGACCTGGGAACTTCATTCTTGTCCTTGATGCGTTCGATCATCTTTTCTTTCTTCGGACGACATTTACCGTATGATCCCTTGAATCTCTTCCCTTTCTCGGTCTTCTTATCTCCACGCCCACACAATATCGGCGCTGCTACTATGCCGGCGGAAGTAGGAGGCGTCACCGTCGACGTCCCTGCCATCAACCACCTCGCGGCTACGGTGCACCGCTGCATCGCACTCACACCACTCGCCATCTAAACCGCTGCAAATTCTTGCTTGCGCTTTGGTCCGTGTCTTTCGTTTCCAGCTACACTACAAATTGGAAAATTATATGGGCCAAGCCCATTCGTTTAAAATTAAGGAAATGTTTGAGCTATAGGAGGGACTATTTTTTCCACTCTCCCTCTTCTCACAAAACACCCCCTAAGACAAAAATATCTATAAAATATAAAAAATTTCTAGCACGTTCATTTTTTTCTAGATTTCAATGAGTAGGATACTATAGTACCGAACCAGGTACGATATCTTGGTACCGTGGCATATAATTTGCTACACACTCTAAGTATGGTACCATGGTATCGAACCAGTTTGACACCAAGATACCATACCTGTTAATTCTGAAACATCACAAGCATGGTACCGTATCTGTTAGTTATGAAACAACACATGCACGGTACCTTGGCATCGAACTTATACTTAACTGAGGAAAATATATATAAAATGGAGAAGGAGAAGAAGAGAAGGGAGAAGGATGGGGTGGTTGTGTAGTGGTGGTGAGAGGGAGACGATGGTGGCTGTGGCGATGATGACGGTGGTGAGAGAGAGAAAGAGATGGTGATGGTGAGAGGGAGAAATAGGTGGTGGTAGAATTAGATAGGGGTAATTTGTAGAATAATAACATTAAATGGATTTGAGTTAACAAATACTACTATTTGGTTATATTTGAGTCCAAAAATTTTGTTATTTTTTTGCTAATAAATAAGTCTAGATAGGAAGTAAGTGTTAGCAACATATTTGTATAAGGAGGCTGCTAATTTAGACCCACTCAAAACATAGAAGGTGTAAATTAGCAAGCTTACACCTTGTCTTTTTGATCAAAAAACCTACCACAATATTCCTTTCAACTTTCAAGTAAATGAATGTAAGGATAAAATTATAATTTAAAAATTTAGTAATTTAAAAATTTGAAATGTTTTCATTTAAGTTATTTCTTTCCCAATTTCCAACGTCTGCTTACGGTATGCATTAACTAATAGCATTTAGTATTTGGATTTCATTTCTATACATGCATTAAAGTGTGTCAAAACAAACAAAAAAAACACATCACGAAAAAAAACTGTTTACGTTGTAAACAAATTTTATAAGGTGTCAAAACAAATTTCTTTCGTGTGAAATGTTTGTTACCTAATTTTAATTTAATTTTAAAAATATTTTCTTTCATGAAGAAAAAAAACCTTTTTTATATGCAGTTTTTGCTTAAAAATATTTATTAGCTTATTTTTATTTAACTGCACTAAACTATAACGCATGTATAGAAATAAAATCCAAATAAATGTCATTAATTAATGCTAAGTGTTAGGAGACGTTGGAAATTGGGAAAGAAATAACTCAAATGAAATAATTTCAAATTTTTAAATTACTAAAATTTTAAATTACAATTTTATCCTTACATTTATATACTTGAAAGGACTATTGTGGTAGGTTTTTTGGTCAAAAAGAAACTGTGTAAGCTTGCTAATTTACACCTTCTGTGTTTTGAGTGGGTGTAAATTAGCAGCCCCCTTTGTATAATACACATCATATTTTGTTTAAATAATTTATATTAATATGATGTTAGTAACGTGTATTATATGAGATATTATTTCCCTAGCAAGACATAGTCAACATTCATATGTTACTGTAGTTTAATTGATATACATCGTCGTTATAAAAAAATACATCATCAACCAATCAAAAATCATAATATGAATGATTTTTAAAGTATTTGAGATAAAGTCAAACACTTTTTATGGCGTATCATTTTGTTATTGATCAACATTGTAAAAAAAATCTCTTACATCGATTATATATATTAAATTTGCGTTGCTATTGTGCACAAAAAATTGAACCCTCTCAATTTCTTTCGTCCACTTTCTAAATAATGGAATGATAATTTTGATCTATCCCGTTATAAAATACTCGAATAATAAAATGAAAACTGTGTTTAATTTTGTCTCGCTCATTTTAAAATATCCAAATAAAGTCTGAATAATATTTTCTAAACAGATTCTCACAATATCAACACAAGAATGGAAGGAATGGAAAACCAAAACTGTGCACCCAAGAAAATAATCTTTTCACTGGCCATATTCATTTAGTTTTCCCCAATAGTCTTGAAGATATCTTTACTGAGTAAAAAAAATTAAATTCCATTAACAAATAAATGAGATTGTCTAATATGATTCGGTCCAACAGTGAACCCTCATATTTTCTTTTAACAAAATGAACTCTCGTATATTTAGTAAGTTTTAATAAAATACTATTTTTATTATCTATTTTTTATGATTATAAAATTTATTTTTACTAAAAATGGAAAAGATCCATTTTTGAATCATTTTTCAGAGATCTATATTAGACAAACCCTAAATAATTATATTATATAAAAAATTTAAAATAAAAATCAAGTTTTCATATTATTTTTCAATGATTTTCCATGTGCTTATCGCAATTCTTTGATATAAAAGAATGATTATAAACTGACCAAAAAGACTTCTCATGATAATAAAAAAAAACAGTTTTTATAGTTATTCCCAAACAATAAAACTATCTTTCAGAACATCAAAGATTCTCAATTGGCAATCCATAGTGCTCACCACACTTAACAACTTGCATGGTTATGCGACAATTATTCAGAACATCAAAGATTTGTTAAGCACTATGGATCTTTGATGTTTCAAAGATTCTGAATTGGCAATCCATAGTGATCACCACACTTAACGACTTAAAAAGATTGTCAAGAAAAAAACAAAAAAAAATGTGCACCTAAATTTTGTCATAAAACAAATTAGAAGTGGCGTTGAGTAACGAGTAAACCCTACTCGTTATCCGTTTCCTGCCTAAAGCCAACCGCGGATGAGAAAACAAACTCGCATTCGCATTCGCATTCGCATTCGCATGTATTGAGAAAAACCATCAACCTTAAACAGCGGGGTTTTTTGTGAGTGGAAATGGACGAGGCAGAGGACGAATCTCACCAGGGAGGTTCGGTATTGGTTCACCAAACCCCAGAACAACTCATTGCCAGGTTTATAGCTCCCGTCAAGAAGGACTTTCTCCGTCCTCCTCCTGTTCGAACACCATCCTCTCAAAACGACGACGTTTCCATCGCCAACGACAACAACCCCCCTGTTATTGTTAAAGACAAGAAATCTAAACGCCAACTCAAACGTGAACGTCGTCAGGTAAATTCTACTACTACTAATACCTTAATTAACCACTTCCATTAGAATAAACGACATGTCGTTTCACTCTGAACCCTGCAGGATTCAAAATCAGCAGCAAACTTGTGTTCTGAACTTGCCAAGACTGGCGATGTTAATTCTTGTCGTTATAAAGACAAATGTCGTTTCAGCCACGATATAGAAGCCTTCAAGGCACTGGTAAGTGGTAGCTACTCAATTCCTTTCCTTTCATTTCAACCCTAATTACTGTATTAATTAAAGAAAGACATTTTTTTTTTTTTTAATGATTGTAGAAACCGGCTGATCTGGAGGGACAATGTCCTTTCTTTAAATTCCAAGGTTCTTGCCCTTATGGATTATCCTGTAGATTTTTAAGCACGCATGAAGAGGGTATACCTATACTACCTCCTTCTAATGGATTGAAGAAGAATTCTGAACTTAATGGATTCAGCAAAGATGTTCAAAAGCTTTTGTGGAAAAATAAGATGGAATTCCCCAAGGCAGATGCCAAACTCAAATGTCTTGGCCTCTTGGTATCTTCTTTATTCTTTCTTTTTTGCTTCATCTACCTATTGTTAGTGTTCCTTTATAATCACCTTGCAAAATTTGTTTTGTTCGTGTTCTCCTTTAATTTAATGGCTTGTTTAGGTAAACATCTTTAATTAAGCACCTATAGGATAAGTTCTTATCATATAAGGACTTATCTATACGCTGTTTATACTTTGAAAGAGAAAATATACTAAAACTGGTTTCACATAAGCTCTTCATGCCAACCCATAGAGGCAGGCCCTAACTTCCTTTTAGTACTCAGTTTTTGATTCCTTTTTTCCATTTTGATCAATCATTCTTCATGTTCTTTTTTTTTAAATGTTGTAGGGACGCTCTAAATCAAAAGTAAATGACTTGGAAAACAAAGATGGTGGCGACAAATGTGATCAGTCTGATGACATTGACAATGGCTCTTGTGAGATTATATTGGACTCAGGTTCTAAGTTAGAATGCTCTGCAGAAGTTATAAATGGTGACGAATTGGATAAAGAACTTGAATCTGATACACCGTGTCCCCAGAAGAGAAGAAAAACTGAAGAAAATTGTGATGGCGAAGAGACAGAGAATGAAGGTCATTATAGTTTATGTCTTTATGATTGATAATGAATTGTTTAATATTCTTTTACATTCAAGCCTAGTCTAACTTAGCTTCATACTACTGAAATAGGTGTGAGTGTTACAGAGAAGATTGTTGATGGAAGCTGCAAAAGATCTGAACCAGAAGCAGGAACTGATGCTATAACCCCAGAGACTGATTTAAGCTTGAAGTTGCACTCACGTGAAAAGAAGCTCATTGATTTCAGGGAGAAGTTGTATCTTGCACCCTTGACCACTGTTGGAAATCTCCCTTTCCGTAGAGTTTGCAAAGTATTAGGCGCTGATGTAACATGTGGTGAAATGGCAATGTGCACAAATCTTTTGCAGGTGCATATATGGATTTTCTGCTAGTGATTTGATTTCTCTCTTTAATTCTAAATATGATTTATGTAGTGGTGATCTAATAAACTCATGTATTTTGTGACATGAATTTCAGAAAGTTCCCTTATAATTTGGCGTCTGTCCTTTTTCCCCTAAAATCAATTTATCAAATGAGTTATATCCCCCATAATTTATCAACATGACATCCAAGGTCAGCTTCTGTGTGTTGAAACTGTGATATAGGAATAGTAATTTCGTATGCTTGCTTAAAACTCTGTTTGACTGAAGATTTATCATCAACAATGGATTTTCTGCTAGTGATTTGATTTCTCTCTTTAATTCTAAGTATGATTTATGTAGTGGTGATCTAATAAACTCATGTATTTTGTGACATGAATTTCAGAAAGTTCCCTTATAATTTGGCATCTGTCCTTTTCCCCCTAAAATCAATTTATCAAATGAGTTATATCCCCCATAATTTATCAACATGACATCCAACGTCTGCTTCTGTGTGTTGAAACTGTGATATAGGAACAGTAATTTCGTATGCTTGCTTAAAACTCAGTTTGACTGAAGATTTATCATCAAGAATGGAACATGATTTATTTTCCCTTCTCCAGATCTCAGTGTTTAGTTCTGTAAAACTCTTACTCCAATTTTTTTTTGTGTAATTTTCACAATATTTGAACCATCTATTTTACTTTTAAAGTGAAGCTATATTTACATTTCAAATATCATAGTTTCCTTTTGTTATAGGGCCAAGCTTCAGAATGGGCTTTGCTGAGACGTCATTCATCTGAAAATTTATTCGGTGTACAAATCTGCGGGGCATATCCTGATACTGTGGCGCGAACAGTTGAACTAATAGAAAAGGAATGTACAGTAGATTTCATTGATATAAATATGGGTTGCCCTATTGACATTGTTGTGAATAAGGGGGCTGGATCTGCTCTTCTAACAAAACCAATGCGGATGAAAAGTATTGTAGAAGTAGCTTCAGGCACAACGGACAAACCAATAACTGTCAAGGTATTTTCCATGCTACCACTATACAATTGGACAGAACAAAAATTGTGTTAAATTCATTTTTATTTTTTAGCATCTTGATAGTTTCCTCCCTTGCTTCCTCCTCCCTTGGCTCTGAGATTTCTACAGGCTGGACCAAGTCCTTTTGCATTTGCCGTAGAAAAAAAATATCCTGTCATGCTTTTGAATTTCCTAAACATGCTTGCTTATGATATGTACTTCCCATTTATCTATTGCATCAGGTACGGACAGCTTATTTTGAAGGCAAGAATCGCATTGACTCTCTGATAGCAGACATTAGCACATGGGGAGCTAGTGCAGTGACCATACACGGCAGGTCACGCCAACAACGCTATAGCAAGCTACCTGACTGGGATTACGTATACAAGTGTAACAGGAAAGCCCCTAATACTTTGCAAGTAGTGGGGAATGGAGACGTTTTTTCATTTGTAGACTGGAACAACCACAAAACTGAATGCCCTGAACTTGCTACCTGCATGATTGCCCGTGGTGCACTGATTAAAGTTAGTATCACCTTGGTTCAATCTCATTTACTGGAGTTTTTTATTGATTATATCTTATGCTAGGGGATCAATATGGTTGCATGACCTACTTGAAGAGTTTTTTCTTTTAAATTGTTTAAACTATGACTGTGTTGTGCAGCCTTGGATATTTACGGAGATCAAGGAACAGAGACATTGGGACATCAGTTCCGGCGAGCGACTAAATATTCTCAAAGATTTTGTGCATTTTGGCCTTCAACATTGGGGTTCAGATACAAAAGGTGTGTTTTATTGATGGCGTAGCTTAATTATATTCACATTTCAAGTTTGCCTTGCTGTTGGGGAAGTTTCTTGTAATAGAGTTGAGTTTGCTCGTAAGAATGTGTACCTGTATATGTAGTGCACAACAGAATCTTGATAGCAAGTAATATTTGTGATTTGGCTACCAGTGTAAATGTGCCTCTATATAGTGCATAATGTGTCTATAATATACAAGTTTCTTTGATTTTCTTACTATTTATGACTTGCTATTTTAATTTAAATAAATGTATTTCAGGGGTGGAGACAACCAGGCGGTTCTTGTTGGAATGGCTTAGCTATACTTGTAGGTACATCCCTGTTGGTCTTTTGGATGTGGTTCCACAACAAATAAACTGGCGTCCGCCATCTTTCTATGGGCGTGATGACCTTGAGACACTGATGGCCTCAGACTCTGCAGCTGATTGGGTATGCAATTTTACTTTATTTCAAGTTTTCTTTAGCATTTGTTCAAATGGAAACCATGTGCTGCTAAAGCTTGTCTTGAAGTTTCCACCTTCCCCTCTCGGCTTGCCAACTAGGATTATATCATCTATAGACAACATGCATCGTGGTGATGGCTCTTGAATGTGATCCATGAGTAAATCCAAGGCCAAGGTAGAAAGATAGGGTCTTAAAGCTGATCTTTGATGAAGTCCTACAGCGATCAAGAAATCTTGTAGTGTCCCACCCTATTTTCTCACACTAGTCGTGGCCCCTACATATCCTTCTTTGCTCGAATATAGGCAATGCGGACCCTTTTCTTTTCTAGTGCTTTCCACAAAATTTCTCTTGGCATTCTATTATATATGTCGTCTCCAAATCAATGAAAATCACGTGTGAGTCTTTCTTATCCCCCGGTAACGCTCCTTCAATCTTCGTGGCAAGTACATTGCTTCCATGGTCGACCTCTCGAGCATAAAACCAAATTGACTATCTGCATATTTGGCTTCTTGTCCGCTTAATCGCCCTTTTCCCATAGCTTCTTATTAGTATGCCTTATAAGTTTAATCCCCCTAGAATTTGCACAATGTTGTACATCTCTATCGTTCTTATAAATCAAAATTAAAGTTCTTCTCCCCTTGTTCTACTGCCTTGCTGTTGTCCATCATTCGCAAGGCCCTTCCAAACTGAAATGGTACTAGTGATACCACTGAATCATATTAATGGTAGTACTGAAATAGGGAATTCAGCGTTGGCAAAAGCAGAATTCAAGTACAACTGTTTTGGGAAAGACAAAATGCAGTACAAAAGCAAATTAAAAGATGGAGAAAATAAGAGAATTCAGAATAGCATCACACTCAACATGCCTCTCTCTCTCTCTCTCTCTCTCTCTCTCTCTCTCTCTCTCTCTCTCTCTCTCTCATACTAGCTATCCCTTAACAGACTATCCCCACATGGCCATTGGCCACATGGGTTTAGATAAAAAATAAACTATCCCCACATGGGGTACTGCTTCTTGGTACGGTTACTACACCTATTGATGGATTGTTTTTCTAAATAATCTATGTTATCTTCAATTAAACAAACGGGAATATAATTGTATAATTATTTGATTTGATTCATATTGATGGATTCTTTTTGTATGCAGATACGACTATCAGAGATGTTACTCGGCAAAGTTCCAGATGGCTTTACATTTGCACCAAAACATAAATCAAATGCTTATGATAGAGCTGAAAATGGTTGATGAAGTTTATTCATGCATGGAGAAACATCTGTTGTAATTGGTGTCACGTTCTTATTGCTTGTTTCATTGCAGGAATTTTTCCATAATTGAACTTTACTTAATCCAAATACCATTGATTCACTCCTCTAATAAAAAACAAAACATTTAATAATCGTTGCCATTTGAAATGTAAGGAAAATTGTTTTGGAGTCGCTCCAACTTTTGCATGCTCGGGTCAAATAAGAAGCATTTTCCTTACATTTTGGTGATAAGAAGCATATGGTGATGACTGATTAGTTGAAGAAAACACTTCTCACCTAGTGAAAAATTCTGGTATTTTATTTGCAATACCGTATTAATAATTTGGAAGGATGACTAATGAACTATGGTATTTTTGTGTAGATAAACTTTGGAAACATGGTTTCATTTTAAAGAGTTTTTCATTGATTCTAACCTATATTGAGATCATTTTGATTAATGAAATGTTATAAGTTTGTTGCTTTCAAAAAAGAAAAACAATACAAAAGTCTTGTTTAGTTGTCTCTTTTTAGCTTCTTTTATGTACCAAACCACTTAATATAAGCGTACAAAACATTATATTTCAAGTTTGTCTAAAAAAACATTATATTTCAGAAAAGCATATGCCATAAGTTTTTAAAAGAGCATATAGACTAATGACCAAAGCTCTGGCCTTTTCCCCTGCGACAGATATAATTTCTAGCTTAAATTTTGCTCTCATAAGTCATAAGCATCGTGTTTCAATTTATTTCTTTTTTTTAGTAGATATACGGAGCTTAGTCCAATAAACAATGGCCGATGCGTATGAAAAAATATTTGTTGAAAGATGTCAACCCCTTAAAAGGATCTCCGATAGGAAGATTTGTTATCTTTTTCAATTCATTTCTTGTAACAACCATAGAGACCATAAACTTAAATATCCTTCTCTAATAAAAGTTTGTCCCTACTTAACTGCCTTATCGTAATTCACTCGGTCTCCTAAAAATTTCTTCCAATAGTTTGAAACTCTCATCTCTATGAGTTTAGCTCATTTTTCAAGGATCAACTCATTTACTTTATTTTTTTCTTTCACAAAAGGCCATATGCTGAATAAGTTATTCACTATATAGGATTAGAAAATTACTTATTGTAATAATAAAAATCTGAAAGTGAGAATAAAATGGAGAAGCCATTAGTTCACCTCCAATATTTCAGAAATAGTAGAAATAGCACAACAATATTTCCTTTTGTTCCAAATATTGTTAAACAAGCTCAAAACAATATTAACATTGAATTTTTTTTGATCAGTAATAGTAATATATATATATTATGCAAATAACATTATATTGGCTCGCTCTGTAATACAATCAAAAGTCGTATTATTTATCAAAGATCAATTATAAATCATAAATTATATTATAAATCAGCTTGGCTCCCAAATTAAGCGCTGTAAGTTGTTTGATACATAAAAGAAAATTGTTTTAGCTTTTGAAAAGATAACATCTGAAATAAATAGAAAATAAAAATATTGCAATCAAAAATCATTTTATTGATTTTTGCCAAATCCTGCATTAGTCTTAGACTCTTAGTCTGTTACAAGCAGAGCAGAGCAGAGCTCTGGTCATTTTTGTGAAATCCAGCATTAGTTTGTTACAAGCAGAGCACGCCTCCTCTGCCCTCCAAGCATCATCAGCTATCAAGCACGCCTCCTGCACACATCCACCTAGCAAGCCATGATAATTGTAATTTTGGAAACATCAATTCAAAATTCAAATCCCCCTCTATAAAAGGGTATCAGAGGAGCGTAGAATAATACCACAATATATATATCGCCGCACCACCAGTTCTTGTTCTAGAGAAAAAAAGGAAAACGCTGGAGAGAGGAAGAAGGAAATAGAAAAAGAAAAGAGAAAGAAAGAGAAGATCCAGAGAGAACAAGAACCAAAACGCGGTGGCTAGGAGGACCACAGTGCATGGTGGTTACCGGTAAATATCTATTCCTATTTTTTTTTTTTTTTGCCTCTTTTCTTTCACATATATGTTATTTCAGACTCTGTTTTTGTTATGTTTATATGTTTGTCTTTTCTAAATTCTAACTAAAATCTACTCCCTCTTTTACCAAAACTGTTCTTCATTTTTTTTATAAACTAACTAGAGGAATGTATAGAATACCAAAAACCCTAACACTTCTCTCTCTCTGCATCTGCTATTCTCTCTCTGTTCGTACCTAAGTACCTTGCTCTTCTTCTGTTTTACGGCCACACAGTTCTAGAGATTTCAAATCCCATTTCATCCTCATTTCCCTTCCAAACCGCCCATGGGTAAGACACTGGAGCCCCGTACACACGGTTACACAATAAGGAAGACTAAAGATCCAAATCGCAACAGGTAAAAACCGGTACACTACAAGCTGGTTGTTTTAAAAACAAGCCCATTCATCTCATGACACAGCTTATAATTATTCATTTTGTTTGGATCTCATGACAGAAAGTCTATTGTTATTCTCAAATTAGCTTTTCTATCAAAATACTCTAAGAGTTTTTTTTTGATGAATTTGATGAAAATTTGATAATAATACTATTTTTGTTTTTTTAGATAAGCAATAATACTATTTTTGTATTTCTCTTGTATGAAGTATTATTTTGATAAATTTACAAGTTATCTGATAGATTGAGGCCCCAACACTCAGGTTTTTGGAATATGATTAATAGTTTGATAAAAACGAATTATTAGATATTGTCTTCTATTTATATATCTTCGTGTTATTTGCAGCTTTATCGTTTGTAGCGCGACTGTGATTTCCTTGATTAAACACCATAAATCCCATTTACCTAATTCTTAATGACGGAATGTGTTTGGGTCTAAGCGGGTCGGGCAAAACCCACGGTTCCCCAAACAATTCGGGATGGTGCGTCTCGCTCTCCGACGTCTTTTCAAACAAGGTATATCTTGTTAAATGGAATAATATTTAATGCGAGAAGCGTTTAATTTCTTCGTGGTTCTTGTAGCCGTTCATATTAACATTTGTAATGTTTCCCAAAAATCTAAAGGGGTGGTCAATCTTAAGTTAAATGATTTGTTTTGACTATCATTGACCTCACTAGAGGCGAAAGAATACAAAAATCAGTGTTTTATGTGCTATTTTGAACTTTAGGATATTGTAATGATATCTCTCAAATGATATTGTTTTGACTATCATTGACCTTGCTGGAGCTGAAAGAATACAAAAATCAGGAAATCAACTTCATTCCCCAACCCCTCTTAAATTCTTATTTTGCTGTCATGGTTGTTGTTAGTGGAATTGGCTTTTGTTATCTATTAACTTTTATTAAAAGGGGACATTATTATAGATGAAGTGAATTGGAAAAGGAGACATTGATGGCCGAAAAAAGTAACCGAGTATATATCTGTTCTAAGTTCTAACTAGTCTAAATTATGCTCGGTGAAATGGTGCTAATAAATTAGTAGATCATGGGATTCGAACCTAGTAGCACCTTCCTTTTAACCATCGGGCGCTACTGTTTTGTGTTATCTTACAACTAACAATATATTAATCTTAATCTTCATCTTAATCTTAATCTTTTTTTTTCCGACCAAATCTTAATCTTAATCTTAACTATACACAATTATGAATAATCCATATAAGTTGTTAACTTAGACTGCCATGTAATATTTGGAAGAAGCCACACAATCATTCCATTTAATTAGGTGTCACGCCACGTCATCATTTTATATCAAATTAGCATGTTCCGTGTGATTAAAAAAACACGTTTGTGGGCTGTTTATGTTATGAAATCTGAAATTTATGTTCCACCATAACATTTACTGTCATTTATTATATGTTCTCAAATGGAGGCATTCAATGTGGTATTGTTTCACCCAAAAAAAATTCAATATGGTATTAATTTATAAATTGTTAATATAAATTATGTATATCAACAAAAGTATTAAGTAAATTGTTGTTTATTTTTTTCTATAAAAATTATTTCTTGTTGCACGGGTTGTGACAATAGTTTTTATTATATTTTATTAATTTAATATATATAAATTTATAAATTGTTAATATAAATTATGTATATCAACAATAGTATTAAGTATATTGTTGTTTATTTTTTTCTATGAAAATTATTTTATTCTTATTTAGGGTATTCATATTTTAAATAAATCATTTGACTAACAAATCCAAATTTTTATTTTTGCTATTTTGACTACGTTATATTTGTCAAGAACATGAATCTCAAATCGTTTGCTATTTCTATTTCTTCTCTATCCACATGAATTCCATTTTACTCCCTTGATTGTACACTCTAATACTTCTCTCTGTGCAATCTGCCTCTTATAGTGTGACCACTCCTTTTGAATGCTCACACGCATATCCTGTTTTTTGTTCTAAATTTTTTCGCCAAAAATCGTTCCCTCACCATCTGAAATCTTCTCCCATGGCTTGTTATAACCAATTAAAGCTATACATCTTCCACATATTAATATGAAACTCTCCCTTTTCAATGCATAACAGTTGCACCAAAAAATAATTTCAAAGACCCACTCACTATTTCTTAGTTCAATTTTTTCTATTAAATTTGATTCAAGAGTGATCAATTTGAGATATTGTGTTGTAGGGATGATAACAATAAATAAAAAGATAAATATATTCAATGTAATATAATTTAGTTTAGTATTATATTATGTTCATAAATACTATAAGGACTATAAATATCGTAGTAGTATTAGGCAGAACAAATAGAAATTTAGGGAACTTAGATTATTCACTATTTTCATATTAATATTTTAAAATTACGATGCTCCTCATTTTTTCTACCTATATTTATCAATTTTATTTATACTCATATTTAATTATATATATTTAATCTCCTCATTTATGTATGCTAATATGTATTTATAGTTTTAATATTTAGTATAAAAAATCTTGATTATTATATGGAAAATTAGATTTTCTTAATGAATATCCTTCTTATATATGTTACAATTACACCAACAACATAACATGAGTGACAAACCTAAAATTAGGCTACAACATACTCTAGAATAATTTTTTTTTTTATAAGCATACTCTAGAATTCATGTGTATTACTTGAAATGCAACATATTGACGTGGTGGTGATCAAAGCCATGCATGACAAATATGAAAGAAAGGATGATTTTTATGTATCCTCGGAGTAATATTAGAGTAATAAAATGGTTTCACATAGGTAAATAAGGAAGAAAAGACTATTTTTCCATTGCTAATTGGTCCAATTATTATTTCTTGTTACACAAACAAAAGCATTTTTTTTCTTATTACACAAACAAAGAAGATTTGCACCGGAAATCCTGTTGAAGATCAAAGCAGAGATAGAAAGGTTACTAAAGAGCAAGTTCATCAGAACTGCCAGGTATGTCGAATGGCTTGCTAATATAGTTCCTGTAATTAAGAAAAATGGCACGTTTAGAGTGTGTATAGATTTTAGAGATTTAAATAATGCTACACCTAAGGATGAATATGTCATGCTAGTGGCAGAAATGCTAGTGGATTCAGCAGCAGGTTATGAATACCTAAGTATGCTTGATGGTTATTCTGGATATAACCAAATATATATTGTTGAAGAAGATACGTCGAAAACAGCATTTCGATGCCCAGGGGCTTTAGGTGTCTATGAATGGGTTGTAATGCCATTTGGCCTAAAAAATGCTGGTGCAACGTACCAAAGGGCAATGAATTCTATGTTCCATGATTTTATTGAAAAATTTATGCAAGTGTACATAGATGATATTGTAATTAAGTCTTCTTCAGGAATTGGTCATATAGACCATCTTCGACAATCATTTGAAAGAATGAGAAAATATGGATGTTAATGACGTCACTAGAGCAGTTAAGAGGAATTTCAAAAATGTCATTTTCTTCTTCACTTAAAAATTCAGTCGAAAAAGATATTTTTGGGGGGCAATTTGTTAGCTTGCATTTTCGACAGGCTAAATTAAATGTGCATTCAACGAGGTTTGATTTGCTAGTTTCAGAGGAAAGTGTTAATTTCGACACTGAAGAATTGTGTCAGAAAGTAAGTTCGACGAGGCTCTGAACTTAACGAATATAAAGTATTGAAGAAAAGTCAGTTCGACAGGAAGGAAGCTAGAGTTTGGTGAAAGATCAGGAATTAAGTGCTCGTTGTCGAAATAGCCCAGCAGTTACCTTGGCCGAAAAGGCGCAGCAGTTACTGTTTTTTTTTAAATTCTCTGCGGTTAGTTGGTTATGTTTTTTCCCTCCTTGTATAAATAGTAGTTTTTCATAGGAAAAACGGGTCACAAACTCATTACAGAATTCTCACGCTCTAACTTCCAACACATTACAGAGAAAACGAGTCAGAGAAGGATGTATGATCTGTGAACCAACTCTCTTTTCAATTTAGGCATTTTAATTTGCTTTCTTTATTGCTTTTCTACAATTTTTTCTTTGTTTTTCACTTCGTCCCTATCTGAAGAAATTCGACGGTTTCGCGTGAAACTGGCAGTTATCTTCATTATTTTCTTTGAAAACCGCAAGAACACGCATAATTCTGGAAAAAACTTTAACAAAAATGGTCTTAGGATTTACTAGTTGATTCTGCAAACAGAAGCAAATTTCAAACTAGCGGTGTTTACCAAAAACCACGGTAAACACACGCACAAAGAGGAAAAGCAAGGACTGGCACCCAGGGGGATCGAACCTAATAATCAGGTATTCATAAACGACATTTCTACCACTGCGGCAAATCAGCATTGGATGCACGAGTATACTTCTACTTTATGGAAAATGATCGATATCAAGCTGAAACTGCATTGTTTGAAAATTGAAGTTGAACATGAAACTTTAAAAGTTAAATTTTGAATGCATTTCTAAAATTGAAACACAAAACAAGGACGCAAATCAAAGTAAAGTGATCAGGATTGCCATCGTGAAAAATCATATAATAGAAGAGACAGTTTGTGAAATAGAACATGTGGAGGTGTGAGGCATAGGAAAGACAGCCAAAAACTTTGAGATGCATGAAGGTGGGTGGTTGATTAAACAAGGCCTGGTATGGTGATTTATCACTGAGTAAGGGTGTTGGTATACGGTTGATGAGGTGAATAGAGTGTTGTATAGCAAAATTCCAGAGATTTAGGGGTAGATTGGCTTGAAAAGAAAGTGCTCTAGCAACATTTAAAATGTGTTGGTGTTTTCTTTCAACAGTGCCATTTTGTTGAGGTGTTTCTACACATGATTTTTGATGAATGATACCCTTGGATGAGAGAAAATCATTCATCATGAACTCAGGTCCATTGTCACTTCTTAGACATTTTAGAGTGGTGGCAAATTGTGTTTCAATGTATGCTATGAATTTGGTGAGATGGCTACGAGTTTCACTTTTAGTTTTCATTAAGATGACCCATGTGAATCTGGTGAAATCATCTACAAGGGTAAGGAAGTATCTGTGACCTAAAATGGAGGTGTGAGAGTATGGCCCCCAGATGTCAGCATGAAGAAGATCAAAAGGTTTTGTAGTTTTGGTTAAACTTTGGGAATAGGGCAGTTTTCTTTGTTTGGCTAGGTGACAAGTGTCACATGGAACTTTAAGGTTTTCAAATTTTATAAAGGGGAATTGTTTGGACATGCAATGTTGTCTATTAAGTGGAATGTGTCCTAGCCTCATGTGCCATAAACAAGCATCAGAAACAGAAGATTCAGAACCAGTCAATTTTCCAGAATTTTCATTACTATTGTTCAACAAAGAAGCAGTACATGGTGCAGAATTACATGAAGTATCTGTATTATTAAGTGGTGTGTGTGACATAGGTGTTGGTGTAGGTGTAGGTGTACAACTAGTATTTGTGGAATTTGAAGTGGATGTGGATGTGATATTATGTGTGAAAATGTCAGGTTTACAAACAGAGTTGCAATCATTAGAATTACTGACAGAGTGAGGTTTGGACTTAGCTAATGGAAGACTTATCCTGTAGAGTCCATGAACAAGGCTAGCTATACCAATAATCCTCCTTGTATCCCCCTGCATAATGGACAGAGAAGAAATGTCAAAGTAAGCAGTGCAATTGCTAGTTTTAGCAAGTTGTGGACCAGACATCAAATTGGCATGAAAGTTAGGGACATATAGTACATTATGCAGGATGAGACTATTTGAAAAGTGTACACTGCCAGCCAATGTGGCAATGGCAGTGATGTTATTTGGTAAGCTAATATGAATAGGTTTGATAAAGAAACAGTTTGACAATAGGCTTAAATTGTGTGTGATGTGATCAGTGGCCCCTGTATCTACTATCCACATATCTAATTCTTCATTGTAAATGTAAACTTTACCAGAATTGTCAGATGGTTGAGCATTGAATGCTGTTACAGAGTTTGCAGAATGGTATGGAACTATAGCAGTATTTGCAGAATGAGAACCAGAAGCTCCTTGTAACTTGGATGCTTGAAGTAACTCCAGCAGGCCTTGATATTGTTCTGCAGACAGAGAAATGCTAGCCTTGGACTCTGCAGCAGGTTGCTTATCCTCCTCATTGTGAGAATTGTTGTTAACACTTTGAGTATTCGCAGCATTGATGGAAGCATTGGTATTGTTGTTATTCTTAGTTTGATATCCAGGGGGAAAGCCATGAATGAAGAAACAGGAATCCACTGTGTGGTTATTCTTGCCACAGTTTGTGCATACTCTTGTTCCTCCCTGGAACCTACCTCCTGAACCACTTCTGCCACGACCTCTACCACCAAAAAAACCTCCTCTACGACTCTGAAACTGAGGAACATTGGCAGCATTGGCCTGTGCACTTGCACTATTCGCAGCAGTACCTTTGTTATTGTTTACATCAATAGCAATAGGTGACTCAAGTTGCCTCTCTTGTTGAATCACCATGGAAAAGGCTCTTGTCACAGCAGGAAATGGATCCATCATCATAATTTGGGATCTCACATGTGAATATTGTTCATTAAGACCTTTCAAAAACCTAATCGTATAGTCCTGATCTCTATACTTTCTAGTGGATTTCATAGCATCACAGTTGCAAGGAGTGGAACACTTACAGCAAGGCAAAGGCCTGAAATTCTCTAATTCGTCCCACAGAGACTTCAATTCAGTGTAGAACTCTGAAACATTGAGATTACCTTGAGAAAGATGACAGATATCTTCCTGAAGATCTGCAATGCGAAACATATCGCCTTGATCAAAGCGATCATGAAGGTCTCTCCACGCGTCTGACGCTTTGTCGAAGTATGCAATTGATTTCTGGACATTAGGAGACACCGATCGTTGAATCCACGAGAGTACCATGCTGTTGCAGCGTGTCCATTGGTTGTAAAGAGCATCGGTCTTCGCCGGTGCGTGAAAAGTTCCATCAACGAACGAGAGTTTGTTCTTCGAAATTAGACCGATTCGCATCGATCTAATCCACGGTTGGAAGTTCTTTGTGCCTTCCAGTGCTGGTGTGACGAGAACGAGTGCCGGAGTTTCACTCGGATGACGGTAAAACGGATTTCCGTTGTTAGTAGCAAAATCTCCATAAATCGTGAGGCTCTGTGTCATCGTGTTCTTGATTGGATGAAGAAATTGATGATAGAAGTATGAAATTCGTCAAAAAAAATTATAAATGCGGAAGCAAGAAATCTCCGAAATCGAAAGGAATTGAAGAATTTTAGGGATTCAGAATTATTCTAAGAAGAACGATGAACCAGAGCTTAACGAAATAGCTCTGATACCATCTTGGCATCCAAACACGAAGAAGAAATAGAATTCATGCTGTATATTGAATAATGAATCAATCTGATCAAGTTATCTGAGTCAGAGTTATATATACACTTGAGTGTTAAGAGCAAGTAAAATGAAACTAATCCTAACTAACTGACTAATCAGAAAGAAGAAGTTACAGTAACCCTAGTAACTCTAACTGTTAACTATAGGACTAGACTAAGCTAACTATGGTTACATAAATATCAGTGTAGCTGTTATAACTCTATTATGCATCAACAATTCTCAAAATGAAAGGTCTCTGTTTTGAAGTTGAAATAAGATGGAGAACAAGTTCGGTATCAGAAGTGGTATTGAAAATAGAGCCGTTGTGTTCGAGTTTAGATCTTAATGAACGGTAGTTGAGTAAGTGACCGTTGTGAGCAACGGCGAAGGAACCGAAACGGTAGCTTGCGAGAAAAGGTTGGACGTTTTTGAGCATGGATTGACCGGCGGTTGAGTAACGGACATGACCGATGGTGAGAGTTCCGGGTAAGTTGTTGAGTTTAGTGTCGTTGAAGACTTCGGAAACGAGGCCAACGCCGGTTATTGATTGAAGGTTGTTGTTGTTGACGGCGACGATGCCTGCACCTTCTTGACCATGGTGTTGTAGGGCGTGGAGAGCGAGGGAACATAGACGAGAGGCTTCTGGATCGCCGTATATGCCTATAACGCTGCACTCTTCACGTGGCTTTTCGTCGTCATCATAATCATCTGCGTTTGGGTATTTGGTGCATGAAGAGATTTGGAGTTGGAAAAGGGTTTCGGGGTTTGAGAGAGTTGTTTTGTTGTTGTGGAGAAAACAAGTGTTGAGAGTGTTGAAATTGAAAGTAGGTAGGGAAGGAGAGGGTTTGGGTTTGGAGAGTGAGGAAGAGAGGGTAGAAAGATTTAGCGCAGCCATAGTCATGGCACGTTAGGGAAACACAGCACGCAACGCTAACGAGGAGAGGGTTTGGGTTTGGAGAGTGAGAATATTGTTACTTCTTTTTATTTCTAGGTTTTGCCAACGTCTCGTTTTCAGTTTCGTATCCAAAAGATTCCCCGCTTTCCTAATTCTCATATCAATATCAATATTCTCACTTTTTCTATGTACTCGCTCAGTTCCTAAACTTTGGTCCTTTTGGCCTCTCTTTTTTGTCCCAAAACTTTGGTACTTTTAAGATACCAATGTACAATTTACCTAATATTTCCAAGTGTACCCTTTATCTTTAATTAATTGTCACTCTTTACAATATTAACTCATTTAATGCTACAAAGGGTGCTTTAGTCATTAGGTATTGAAAATTTATGGTTTCTTAATTTGTGTGAAACACTCCAAAAGGACCAAAGTTTTGGAACGGAGGGAGTACATTATTGGATTTGGAAGTAATATATTCTTGATTTCTTTTCCGATATATCTTCAATGTACGTAGAAAATATAAATAAATTTTATTTTGCCAAAAGTAGAATTATATTATTTGAGGGACCAAATTAAGTCATTCACCGGTGTCCCAGAAGGGTAGCTCACATGGTTGAGTGAAAGGGACACCGTTGGTGGAAAAATGTAGACGTACGGGGTTCGAACCCCGCTCCCCCCTCTAACAATTAACACACTAATTATTAACCACTTTGCCTATCTAAAAAAAGAAAAAAAGTCATCCACTGGTGTACCACTAAAAGTGCTCACGTGCCAACCGCGAAAATAACACTTGTTTGGTCTCGAATAACAGTTACAATTCCCGAACATCCGTTATCAAAAAAATGAATTTGTGACAAAATTTACACCAACACATACTCCTAAGCACAACAAAAAAACCGAAAAATAGAGACCGCACAACTCCGTCTAAACATGGAAAATCTGTTGCTAATCATTTTAGTGACGAAATTTGCGACGAACCAAAATCCGTAACCAAAGTTGGTGTCACTAAAATATTTGTGAGGGATACTTAAATTCGTTCCTATTAGCTAGCAAAGGATATTTCTCTCACAAAAACTCAAAATTTGTCGCAAAAAAGCAACATTAAATCAAAAGAAAAAAAGTCTAATTTCCACCGCTAATAGAGAGGGCCACAAATTCCATCACTACTAGATAGGGATATATTCTGTCGCTAACAGTGATAGAAATTTTATGTCGCCTAACAGGGATATATTTTGTCGAAGGGTGGGACAGTTGGCTCTGCAGGGATTTAAAGCTGTTCCATACCTAAGGCGAGGATCGAACCCTCGACACTTGATTAAGGGAGGATGAGCCCTAACTGCTCAACCACACCCCCTGGGTTCACAACAACTACATTTGTTTTGGTCGAGACCAGGGTATCCACCGCCGAACGCAGCGACTAATTCCCTCGCTGGATAACAACTACATTTTAAAACAATTAAAAATTTATGTACTCTCATTGGATATAAATACAAAGTTATTTACACCAAAAATGCATGCCTATTCGTGTACTCATTCACTCATTTGATATATATAAAACTATTTACACAGAAAGTGCATGGCTATTAAACTCGAACATTATATACAGTCTAGATCTAAATATATTTCCCCATTAATGTCAAAATATTTTACACAATATATTATTTAACAAAAACGTTAACATTCAGTCAAAAATAATATGTTAACACTGTATTTAATGAATTTAAAAACACGTTAGTCGAATAAAAAATATTTGGTTTTCAGGTTTAGATAAAGCAGTAATATATAGTTCGTTTTCCTCAAATGTGAAACACCAATATTGGGAATATCTCCATGTAGATTAAATGACCACTACTCCAAGCTTTCTTTGACGTTGAGAGCACCGACCCTTTGGTTTGGATTGGATTCTTCATTCTTGAACACTACTACTACAGTAGTACTTTTTTCTTTGCTCTCGTGCCACGTTAAAAGTTGAGAATCGATCCAATATTGGTTGGGAATGGAATTGGCTAATTAACTTTGGGTTATTTCTTTTGTTTTGAACCCTACATGGAAAAGATAATCAATATTCCATCAAGTAAGAGTAAGACTATTCTTATGTAAATCTGATTCTTCTTATCTCTACAATCGCCAATCAGTAAGCAAGTCACTGCCTGCACGACTAGTTTGCCTTAAGAATAGCATCGGAACCATGCAAGTTGTTTGAAGTCAAACTGCCGTTTTAAGCTGGCTGGTCGATCGAGAGGTATTCACATAAAAAGATAAATCAAATCTTATTTAAAAGATATTTTTCTCTTGAAAGAGAAGCGTTTGGGATATAATATGCTGCCTCCATCACGAGACCAAAAAGGATCCACGGATTTTTTTTTGTCTTCTCCCGTAGAAAATTATGCTTATCAAGTGCCTAACATCTAACATTCTGTCTTACATTCTTTATATAGTTACTATTAATTAGATTATATATATATATATTCTTTAGAATATTAATAATGTTTGTGATATCATTGTAGTTTAATGGTTGTTCGTTTAATTAGCTACTTATGTTATGGTTATAGATTTGAATTTGAAGAATGAGTTTGTTAATTATATATTAACTAGTATGTTTCACTCGTGCCAGCACGGGTCGACATTCAACTATAACTCATAAGTTGGCAAGTTTGTTAGGAATTAAAATCACCAGTAACTTTATATTTAAGTGAGCTGGGTGTTCTAATATATTTTTTTCCAAACTTAAGATATTACTTTATATACCATAATAAGCCAAATCAAAAATGATGTGAATAAGTGGATGGTAATATTTGAGTTATTTTTATTTAAAAATAAGATATTTTTTTGATTAAAATTATGCTATTATTACCAGTGTTGGTTAATCAGAAACAGTATTTCCTAAAAGAGCAATGTTAATTTAAAAAAAAGTCATATTAATTAGTAGATACTTATTTTGTACTAACTATTTACTAAACCTATTTTACAATTAAAATTTCAGTGAAGGCAATCCTATTCATTATTCTTTTTATTATTTGCAATGACATTGTTTAATCAATTTTTTATTTTATATTTCTCTTTATAACTATTTTGTTTAGTAAGCCAAAATGATGGAAGGCTATTATTACAGTTTTAATCCAGCAATTATGGATCCCTAAAATGATGGAAGGCTATTATTACAGTTTTAATCCAGTTCGTTGGTAGCCTAGCCGCCATCTAATTAAATTGTGGTCGTTGATCGGAATGACGTGCGCTGTGATTCAAATCGCTGTAGCAGCAGCCGTTGGATTTATCTGTTTGTATGATGTGGAGGAACGCGTGGAACAAAATATGACATGGACATTTCGAAAATCTTCGGTGTTTTTTGGGGGTATTATCTATGTGGACGTTGACTAGACGCATTTACAGTTATGTATAATAAAGATATATTAATATTGTTTGAGTGTTTATAGACATTTTCAAGATATGGTAAAAAAAATTATAGCTTGGTGAGGGTGGAGAATGTTAGTTTCCAAGGTTTGAACCTGAGACCTCCTTTTTGGACTCTTTTGGTTCACTTCTTCCGTATCTCTTAGGTCGCCAACTGAGCTACCTACTTGGGATTTTGATGTAACTAGTATGTATCACCCGTGCCAGCACGGGCATACATTTTCTTTTAACTTAAATTTTGAAATTGTTGTTTGGGATTAAAAAAGAGCCAGTTGAATGTTTACGTATATTATATCAAAAAATTTGACTACTTTGGACACCTTAGAAAATAAACCCCACCATAACAAATTTTAGTAGGACACGAAAACTATATTTTAAAAAACTATATTTTAATAAACCCCACCATGACAATATATAGAGCCTTGCACATTATGAATGCAAATATTACAGCATTGCAAAAACTATATTTTATAAGAGTTTTTTTTAATGATTTACTTTCACATTTTAAAAAAATTCATTTTAATGATTTACTCTCATAGTTTTTAAGCTACATGATTAGCTTTGTTCGGATGCAAGTGAATATTATTGCTTATGCTGACACAACTTCTAAATTTAGTGGGTTTTTCTGCCAGAGTAGAAGCATGTTGACATTAGCTTCCATTGGGCTGTTGTTGATAATAAACATTTTCTAAACTGATTGTAATACTATCTGTAATGGAATTGTTGGTGGCGAGGTACTCTTTTTCCTCCCGGGGTCTTTTTCCCAACGAGTATAAGAGTTTTTTTTAATGATTTACTTTCACATTTTAAAAAAATTCATTTTAATGATTTACTCTCATAGTTTTTAAGCTACATGATTAGCTTTGTTCGGATGCAAGTGAATATTATTGCTTATGCTGACACAACTTCTAAATTTAGTGGGTTTTTCTGCCAGAGTAGAAGCATGTTGACATTAGCTTCCATTGGGCTGTTGTTGATAATAAACATTTTCTAAACTGATTGTAATACTATCTGTAATGGAATTGTTGGTGGCGAGGTACTCTTTTTCCTCCCGGAGTCTTTTTCCCAACGAGTTTTGGCTCTGAAAGTTTTTAATGAGGCCTTTTTTTTTTTCTTTTTATGCTACCATTGTAATGGGTTGGTGCACCCCTTGTGTGTGCCCCCATAAATAAAAGTTTTGCTTATCTTAAAAAAATCTTGTTGCTCATGCTCTTGTAAGAAGAGTTTCAAGACAATATACAAGCTCCCAAATCCTTTATTTTAGTCCAACTTGTATTGAAAATAGGCAAAATATCTCTCCAGGTCCCTTACTTATTTATTTGTAACGAATAGATCCCTTAACTTATTTATTTGTAACGAATAGGGTAACGCATAGGTCCCTTAACTTTTAAAAACGTAACACTATTGCCCTTTTTAACTCATTTAAGGGAGAGATTTTAAGGGGCAACGGTGTTACGTTTTTAAAAGTTAAGGAACCTGTGCGTTACAAAATATAAAGTTAAGGAACCTATGCGTTACAAATAAATAAGTTAAGGGACCTATGCGTTAGAAAAAAAGGTTAAGGGACCTATTCGTTACAAATAACTAAGTTAAGGGACTTATGCGTTACAAATAAATAAGTTGAGGGACCCAATTTTTGTCCTCATCCTAAAATTTGTATAAGAAAATAAAATACTATTGTAACGAAACGAAATATTCATCTCAAATTTTTAAAAGTTCTATTACTTTACTTATAAATGTCTATTTTTTAATGCAATATTTTGTAGGATCTCATATCAAATATTCATAAATCTAAACTAGGTAACTTTATCCAGTATTATGAGTCGAGATCGTCTCTATTGCTTAAAAGAATTTAAGATGCCTATCGCTTATGTTTTTGACTAGAAGTGTTTAGTATATATCATCATTTATGTCGTCGCCCTTTTAAATATGTATAATTGTAGTTTTTATAGCTATCTCCACACATACTCATGTGGGTAAAAATGCAGAGTAATCTTTTTTTTGACAAAAAATGAAGCCTAAGAGCGTCACTATGCAATATGGCATCACCATTAGGCTAACACCCCACCAAGCAGCAATCATTTGCAGCACTTGAAAATTTTATTAAAAAAACGAAAAGAAAAAAATACAAAACAAGGAGGACATCCAAAATGCTTCAAAGGAAAATTAAAGAAAACTATAATGAGGTAAACCAGGTTAATTCCTAAAAGAACCATTATTAGTAATAAAACTTGGAATAGTGTCCTGCCAACTAAAACTAGTAACAAGAATATTATATGATGCTAGCTTATCTTCACAATGATTTCCTTCACAAAAACATGGGAAACCACAAATTGCATCCTAGAACTTAAAGCTAAAGCTGCTAAACAATCATCCATTTATGCTTTATTTGCCAAGGCACACACACTTTTGAGATTTTAAAGCAAGAACCACCAACTCCTCGTCTGAATCCAACCATAAAGAAAATCAGCCCTTTTTAAAAGGCAGCTCATCAATAGCTAGCATTGCTCCCTTGAGTTCAGCATGCAAGGCATAGTCAATACCCAAGTCGAGGATAACAGCCAAGAAATGCCGACTAGATATTTTTGGGTTCAAGCAATTTAAAGCCTTCGTGTTGGTGAATTGTGAGACAACATTAGCTGCTTAATTACGAATAAAAAAAATGCAATGGCATTTTGCAAAGAACAGTGCTATTTGTCTCGAAAAAATCTCACCGAAAACCTCCCTAATGGATTTCAATCATCGGATCTATCACTACCAGTAACCATTGAACCGATGGCAAACTCCACAACTCCACCACCTTGCTGTTATCACCAGCAGCTATTGGCAGGACCTATTGCAACAGCTCTATAGTCACCCAACCTCCATCAAATGCCCCAATCTATAGCCCCAAAATAAAATTGTGGAACCCCACTCGCCTACCCGACCTGTACTTTGCCTGTCCCTTCTACCTCGTCGGCCTTATCTTCCTCCTCTTGTCACTGTCTTGCCTATCGGACACACCTGGAAGGCTGGAAGTCTTCTGCCACCCTCAACCTCTTTTTTCATTTTCTATTTCATTCTGTAACAACTTATTATTTAGTGATTTTCCCCAACCTATAACCCCAAAAAATCATGACCCATTTGATTCCGTAGTTTAAGAATTAGAATATGTTCAATCACAAAATTTACCACATTCGATGCAAAGCACCGAAGTAAAAGATCCAACATGTTCCATTGCATTCGTGAGATTTCCAAACAGAAATTTCGGGATATTCAGCATTTTCCTTTTACAAACTAGCGAACACCGTATACCCGATGTAAACATAGTAAATGGTGACAAGAGGTGATGCCACGAACGCAAAACACAGTACACACTGCTAATTTGCTAAATAAATCGAATTCTAGCTAAATGATAGAAATGGCAGAGATACCACGTGGGAAAATGCACATGCATCTTATCCATGTTGTAATTTGTTCAAGATGCCTTAATTCCATTAACAGAAATTAAGTAAAGCAAGAAAAGAAAGGTATACTAAGGTCCTCTCGGATGCCAACACCCTGGGTTAAGCCATACATTGAAAGAAAGCCAAAAAATTTGGTTTGCATCACTTGGGACAAATCTAAGAACATGCCAGCTTTTCACGTTCAGATAACCTCAGTTACTTACTTGCAAGAACAGCATCTTCACATATAAGCATTCTAATGAAGTGCTTCCCTGTACTGTATGTAAGTGATAAATTTTGTTTAATAACTAAATTACCATATGAAAATCTTTTGATGACATTCTAAAGCTAACCAAATTAGGGATATATATATACCAAAAAATAAAATTCAATTTGGAATACAGACCTAGTAGAAAGCTTGAGACTAACTATTCATCTAGATAAAACTAAATATAAACTAAGCAACATATTAGGATAATCAAAAGTGCTTCTTGAGAGAGATTCATTAAAACATACCTACCAACACTGAAAAGTCTCTACATTTCAAACAGGCACATTACTGATGCACTTGGAGACAGCTATTCCACATAAATGATACCTTCTTCAGGGTCTTCACCATCCCAATCAGAGTCGTCTTCGTTGGCTGATGAATCCAACAGCTCAGTGTCATCTTCATTCACTGATGAATCCAACTGTTTCATTTTTTGAGTCGCTGGGCTCTTCTCATTCTTTATCTTATCTAATAATGCAATCACCTGAAAATTTCAAAGTGGTGGATAGACCAGATGAGTAAAAGCTCACAAGTCACAAACTCACAGCACATCAATAAAAGAGTGGCCTACAAGTTGCTAAAATTTGGAAAAGAATTGCATGCATAAAAAAGCACTGGCTATGGATTATGGAAGCATGACGATTGGTAAATATTTGAATTGAGGATCAAACAACACACCCACCCCCACCCCCCCACCCCCTAAAAAAATGCTGGTTGAATGAAAGTAGCAGCAGAAAGAGTTAAGGCAGAAGTGACGATTACAATCTGTATGCGACATCTTATGTATTACTCATAGAGTGAAGACAATCAATAAAAGAGTGGCACACATAAGTGAGCACGACAATGGAAGCATGCTGAATATGCAATCCACAGCTCCATTGTCAGAAACAGAGAAACAGATCCAGGGACCAAAGAACCCACCCCCAAAAAAAATGCTGGTTGAATGTGAGTAGCTGCAAAAAGAAGTTGTTCATACAAGTGGCAATAACAGTCAATATGCTGATACACACTGGTTATTGTGATGCTCTATTTGAGCAAAAGTAAGCTCCAGAAATGGGAAGGGAGATAAAATGAACAAGAAAACTTGCTAAATTCTTATATGCCTTCTTTCATTACTTAGCAACAGATACTATCAACAGTTCCAGTAAATTCCACAAGTGTGGATCATTAACCAAGTGGATACAATACATCACATTGCTTGGTGAATAACAGAACAATAAAAAGAGAATCTAACAAGAAGATGTAAACAGGCAGTGTCCTAATAGAATGAAAATATTCTAGAGTTTGGCAAATGACATATGGAGACTCAGAAATTGTATAGGTTATGGTATAGTGATGCGTATTGTTTGCAAAATTTTATGTATTTCTTATAAGGTCTCGAATTATTGACCCATAATTAAGCAACAATGCAACATTAATAGCACAGTGCCGAGATTGAAACGAAAAGCAGAAACTAAAAACAGAAAAACAAAAAGTTGCAATTGTATGTATACATATAATATAATAATTATATAACGGTAGAATGAAGCTATAATTCTTACCCTGCTTCCTCTTTCAAAAGACTCATCTTCAAAGAAGCGTATCTCGGGAGTTAACCGCAACTTCATTCGCCTCCCCAACTCACTGCGAACATATTTAGCCTTTGATTTCAAACCCGCAATTGCCACTTCCTTTCCTCTTTCATCTCCAAACACAGATACATACACCCTAACCACCTACACTACTACATATATTGAATTAGAAAACCGATTTCAAAGTTGTTTTATAAAATGAGAAAGAGTAATATTACCTGCAAATCGGCTGTGACTTCAACGTCAGTGATTGTTGTAACAGAAGAGAGGAAACAATCGGCTCCTAAAGAAGCTTCTGGAAGAACGGCAAATTGTAACACATTATCGGTGAGTAGCATATCAGAAAGCTCTCTTCTAATTTGTTTTGCAACCATTTTCACCCTCTTTGGATTTGCCATACACTTTATTGTCAAACTCGAACCAATAACCTCCGTTGCCGCCGTTTTGCTTATGAGGACACATCCACGCCTCTGTCTATGCCTTTGAATGATTGGGGTTATAGTTTTGGTAGTGGGAATGTTGTTACATCGCCAAGGGGATGGTACAATCAGTGCTGTGCGAAGTAGCTCTGTCATTGCTCTAACTCTTAACTTTGAAATTCAACGCCGTTCCTTTATTCTATCCTTCTTTTTCCCTCAAGATCAGATTCATAAGCGGCAACCGCAACGATAAAAATTACTCCCTTCTTCTCGTATTAAGCGTCTTGTTTGTCATTTTTCTTTTTCTCAATTTAACTGTCACTTTAGAATTTCAATACAACATTTATTATTATTTTCCAACAATACATTTACTTTAGAATATCAATAACCGTGCCTTTGCACCAACCAAGAAAAGTGTAAGGGTGTTTTAGTCCTATCACATTTTTTTAGCATATCCAATCATTTTCTTAATACCGGCGCATAACCTTAAACGACATTTAATATGAGGCTGAGGGAGTATAAATAAACCAGATAACTTTTTTGGGTTTTTTTTTGTTTGCAAGAAAATAGTGAAAAGAACCACCAAGACAAACACATTCCCGAAGGCTACAAACCGGCCCACCCAGGAGGCCCAACTAAAAGCTCCAATCTTGAAGAAAAGAAACAACAAGGTCCATGCTTTTCCCAACCCCCCTTTTACCCACCACACACCCCCCAAACTTCAAATGTTCCAATTTTACCCTCACGTGAAATACGCTCCCAAACCTCCCTACACAGTGTTTTTGACGCGTCCGGTAGAAGAGCACCGAACAGATTCGGCCCAACACAGTCGAACTACCATGAATTATATCAATTCCTTAAACAAGTCAATTTTGTAATTCATTCCATCATGTAACTATGTGTGAAATTTCTCATCCTTCTATCTGATAGTCTTTTATTCTCTTCTCTCTAGTTCACTTCCTTTCTTCTTCTTGTGTAATTCATTCCATCGTAACAATGGCTTGATCTTCAAGCTAGTTAAATTCATGTCCTCGGTTGTCATTGAACATTCCATTTCTGATTTCAATTGAATATTATTACCTTGATATTGAGGTTCATTTCAAAAACATTTGATGTCGGGCATCAAACAAATTCAACACCACAAACCACAATAGTTGTTTCTAAACAACTCTCAAAAGAATTCATCAGTTTCGAAATTAATCAAACGAGAACTCAACATCAAAATAGAAAGAGATAACTAACCCCACGCAGAACAATTATCAGAAGAAAGAACTCAGACTTTATAAAGGTTCGAGTGGCCGAGTCGAACTGGTTTAGTTGGGGCTAGTTGTACCAACTAAATTTCAAAAAAGGGGTGTGTGTCAACATATTACAGGTACGGTTGAGGCTAGCCGTACCCGTTCAATTGTCTATAGCCGAACCAATTCAAAATTTGAAAAAAAAGAAAGCGCTGAATTCATTAATGATATTTTGGTCATTTCGCAGGATTAGGGGGTGTGTGGTGAGTAGCAGGGAGTTGGAAAAAGTCAAACCCAACAACAAAGTACATGCATGGAGCACTAGACACAACAAACTACAACTATAGGAGAATTCTTTTGACACTTCCCCTCCTACTCCCTCAGCCCCTACTTTTCAAATAAATTTACTAAACTATCCATTAATAATCATCTTCTCAAAACATTAATGAGCTAATTTAAGATTAATTGTGAAAAAATAACATTAAATATAAGTAGATTAGTTGAGATTTGCTTATATTTAAGTCCAACAAAGCTAAACACCTTTTTTTTGCTTATAATTAAGTCCGGGGACTACCTTATCTACTACTATTTGCTCAACCACTATCTCCTAGCTTCTCCACTATTTTTTATTTTTTATTGTTAAACATGGCCTTAATCCAACCCATTTCTTCCTTAATATAGTATTCTTACGATGTGGGTGGGGTATGGATCTGTCTGGTTTAATTTATTAAATTTAAATTAAAAACAGAACACGCCGTACACGTAAGTACAGCACATTTCTGTCTGACAAGCCATGCATGCTCCGGTTAACTGCTTTATGATCAGTTTTCAATTCTTGTATTGGATTTAATATGAATTAATTAACTACACAGTTTTGTTAATGAACTAATGTTTCGTTGCCGACGCTTCTGTCACAGTACAAGTCTTAGTTTGACTGACATGGCAACTGTCTGCATGTAATTTCTATGCAAATCTACAGAACAGAACTCATGCATGGCTTCAATCACACATATCACATGCAGGGTATACATTATGAAACCTTTGTGACCAAATTCTCAAACCCTTTACACAAATTTTACCCCAAGAAATTTTCTTGGGGACAAAAGTTAGATTCCCATAATTAACAAAAAAAACCCATACATATAGGGCAATTAAAAACAAAACCAAAGAAAAATAAAAAAGGACTAGATCGAGAATAGAAGTTAAAAAAAAGACTATACTGTGAAGAGAGATGTTAAAAAAAGAGAAGCAATTAGCTTCATCTTGTGATCACCTTCTTCAAGCAGAGTCATTAATTCAGTAACTTCATCTGAGCATTGATGTTAGAGAACGGAAAACAACTTCTTCACAAGGAATGGTAAGACCCATGTCATGATCGAAACCAAATTCTTCTTCAGCTTGTCCAAGGAGGAACTGGAACTGTGGATGAGTCAAGAAAGAAATTGGGACAATGTATCTGCTTCTGTTTTCTCCAACATAAACAGCAAAATGACCTTTTGGGACATCCATAGGGAGACAATCATCATCGTACCCATTTTTCTTGCCCAAGCTAGAGCACCTCTTCAGGATTTGTTTCAAGACTGTAGTTTGTGAAAGCTTATTGCTTGATTTTCTAATGGCCATAATTTTTATAGATCTAACGTAAGTTTTTGAAATGAGTTAAGGGATGGAGTGAAGAAGTAAATGTTATGTAAGAGTAGTAGTGGTGGGAGTGATGATGGGTGTGATGGTTGGTATTTATGAAGAAGCAATGGAGAGAGAAAGAAAGGGTTTCATGTGGAGTGTGGGGGCAAAGGAGAGCCCACGGGTGTTTTGGGCTATGTGTATTTGTGTAAAGACCAAGGACATTGTGGGAACAAAGCCCGCTGGCGTCTCTCTTGTATTTGTATGTTGGTCCCTCCTATAGCAATACCAACGTTATAGGGACCCCATCTTTCTTTACTACAGCCTCATGTTTCTCCCTCCCTATTAAAATTTCTAGGGGTGATCATGGGGTGGACCCAAATACTACTAATCCAGTCAACCATATAAAATTGGATTGGGTTGAGTCCTTGGATAAATATGTGTTAGGAAATCCGGAAAGCACCAAAAATAACAAAGAAGCTAATATGATCTTGACTATCAAGAAACCTGGACATAATATCTCCATCCAAAATTTTCAGGTATTGAATATATAGGTGTTAGTCTGCATTTTCGACAGGCTAAATTAAATGCAGTCAACGAGATTTGATTTGCTAGTTTCAGAGGAAAGTGTTAATTTCGACACTGAAGAATTGTGTCAGAAAGTAAGTTTGACGAGGCTCTGAACTTAACGAATATAAAGGATTGAAGAATAGTTGGTTCGACAAGAAGGAAGCTAATATGATCTCGAGTATCAAGAAACCTGGACATAATATCTCTATCCAAAATCTTCAGATATTAAATATATAGGTCACATTTATTATATAACCTTTCATTTAAATCATTTCTAGTCGATAAGACTAACCACTCACTTGAATTCCTAACGATCGATGAGTGTGGACTGAGATGTGGATTTAAGGTTAATTTCTCAACTTAATGAACAGCACTTAACTCGATAGTTATTAAATTGCAGCACAGTCCCACACATTACTAAGAAAACCATATATATATATATATATATATATATATATATATATATATCACCAGAGTAAATAATCTCTCTCCCTACCCGAATTCACGGAGCTACAAGTACTCATCGGTACAACCTGGGAGTGGTTTGGCTTTTGTAACTGTTGGGTTTGTAATACTGTAAAACTGATGAGCGACACGTGAAAATGAAAACAGCAGAGTGCAACAAACAAATTCATCTTTGCAGAAACCCATGTGTCGTTAATTACTGCTCCTTTCCAAATTTTAACTTCTAATGAACACCAACACCCCCTCCCCCCTTAGTAAATTATTGAAACAATTATAACAGTCCTCATTCATATAGATAGTATATATATACTTGGTATTTTCATCCCATATATGCATGTCCCACTTTCATATCAATTATTATTTAATTATTTGATGTCTGCTTTCACATTGATAATTATTATATTGATAATTATTATATCTATAACTAATCTCCATGGATAAGGATAAACCTCAATGAAACACAATCCAACAAAAGAATTAGCGAAATGCGAGGGAATTATTTGTTTCAACACCTCCTATCCTAGCTAGCTAGCTACTTAATTCCACGAATAAATGAACAAGTATTTGACTATGTGTGTACTTGTCTATCTATGATTTGATATTATTTAAATGTTGATTGATTAATTAAGAGCAAAGAATGACAAACAAGCAAAGCAAAGCTGTCGAGTGAGTACTTTGGAATATGAATCTGGACGAGGAGAGGTCATATTCAACGTGGATGGTTGGGTTGGCTGGATGGTTCTTTTCTCCTAAGACACATTCGAGAGGAAAACAAAATATAGGGATAGGCTCAAAGTATGACAATTTGAGTAATAAAAGCTATTTCTTGCTTGTCAATTTCTCAACCTACATGTCATTAGTGCAGTGTTTGCTACTACAAATATGTGTCTCAAATTTGCAGGGCTTCCCCATGTGCTCCTGCCTAAACCACCAACACTAGATACATCCCTATGCCTTCCTTTTGTTTCTTTTTATTCCATTGCATATAAAGCTAAGGATCGGAACTCCTATTATAAGGCGATGTGTCCTGAATTTTTTGTGACCTGCTTCTTCTTGTGCTGTTTTTTGAATTTGAATTAGCTGCAACTGGATTCAGCCGTAGAATTTTGTAATTAGCCTAACTTAGGGTATGAGATTAATAATGAAAGAGCACTCCTAGTTATATCGCGAGTTTTTTATATAAACCTCTTAAAGAATTAGAAGGTGTCTAATGGCATATAATGGGCATTAGGCACCTATTATTGATCTACACAGATCTACACTATGTCCCACATAGATCAATAATAGGTGTCTAATGCCCATTAGCATTGATCACTTAATTAGTGGGCCAAAGCATCATCATATGATCACAATATTAATTGTGTTTATAAAATCGAAAGCCAAAATTAATCGTAGCCCGCAAGAATTAATAAAAAAATCCAACAAGGATATTTTAAAACAAGGAGCGAGCATATAATAGAATGAAATGAAGTGGAGCCTAATGAAATGGAGTTTTGATTCCAATGTTTGGGTATATTTTTATGGCGCGAGGGAATAATCCATTGTTTGGAAAGTAGACTGGATGAAATGAGTTATAAGTTTTTTATTCTAATAGGTTGAAATATTTTAAACATACATAAATACAAATTGACATGTAATTTTAGGATTATACATACGTTCTAAGCAGAGTAACTCGATTCAACTCAAGGATATTCATTTGTTAAAGTTGATGGTGAGTTGGTGACTTCACCTTTGATGTATCACTCGTACCCACAATTTGGAAATGCTAACCTTTTACCCATCTCTTACGCCGATGCAGCTTCAATTAGGCTAGGTTTCTGTTATAGAAAGAGATGCATTAAAAAAGATGTCTTATTTAATTTGTTTAAAATAAAATGAAATAGAATCCAACGTCATAGAATGCATGTTATTCTATTTGATTTAAATGCCATTTTTTTTCTTTTTCTCATGATCAACAGCTCAATTATCATCACTTGTTTATATCCACAAAGCTTAGAACTGCAAATCTCGTGTTGGATCTCCCAGGCACACAAGCTCACAATCCAATTTCCTCCCAAATTTGGAAATTTGGAACAACACATGTTCTTGTTCGGCTCCACTGAAGTTGTATTGTATAATATACAATATACAATATACATTGTTCGGAATTACATTTGTCCCTCTATCTCTTTATTTGTACCAAAGATAATTACCTTAACTTTTATGGCTTTGTAAGGTGGGGATATCACCTATTGCGGAGCATGATCTACCACCAAGATATTGTTGCTCCCACTTTTTTGTCCTTTTACATTATTTGTGAACATTTTGCTAGTTTATTTTTTTGACAAATTTCTTTGAGAACAAAAAAACAGAGAAAAATCTGTTTTTGGGAAAGTGAATTATTATCTTGTTTTACATACAGTTAAACATCGAAATAACGTCCACACACATAGTTAATGGCCCATCTTTAAGGCAACGGAAAATGGACTTATGGAGGCCACACAAACATTGGCTTGACCATATGGAGTTGAGATAGTTTATTGGAATTGTTAAATAAATGTCTAGCCTCCAGAAATATTCTGAAAATCAAAGATATATGTTTTTTGGATGAGGCTATCCTCACCCTCTTTAGGCTAGTTACACCCTCCTCCCCTACTAATTTTCCAAACTAACCTTGTTAATTTACTTCAAAAAGAACTATATTGAACTCATTTCACATCAACTATTGTGAACTAAGTTCATATTCACGTCAGGCAAAGTGAATTGTGTTCACTATAGGCTTATACAAACTAAAACTCAGACCTTATAGTGAACTCAGTTCATGAGAGTACATGTGAATTTAGTTCACCTATATCATAGTGAACCGAGTTTACGAGTGTACAAGTTTGTAAGAAGTAATTGACCTTCTAATCAATCAAGTGATGACCAACAATACATGAGTGAAAATGGATAAAAAATTAGTTGCATACTTTATTTACGTATGAAATTCTTGCTCATAAATTTGTACTATTCAGCATTTTTCCAAGGAAATATATGCTACATAGTTGAGCGTTTCCCTTTTTGTTGTGACTTGTTATGATAGCCGTAGCAAGCAGCAACTAGCAAGATTTTCAAAGGAAGCAATACTTCAAACTTCAAAGCATTTACAGCCCATTCAACCTGTCAATGTCATGATAGCCGTAGCACGTAGCAAGATTTTCAAAGGAAGCATTGCTCCAAACTTCAAAGCATTTATGATCCTTTCAACATAACCTGTCACCGAGTTAGACTTTAGTTACCTCTCGGTGTCAGGTCTTTTTCTCCGAGACACCAGAGTCGTGTCGAAGACTTTTAAAGAATTTACGGCCGATTCAACCTGTCACCTGAACCCAACTACATCCAACATCTTTTCTTAACCCTCTTTCATTGATCAATACCCTCAAACGTCCAATCTCATCCCACATACCAAACCGAGCATATAGTTTTGATAACATAATACATATTCCAGCATGTTGAGGATCTAACTCAAGAGCCTTCTGAGCTGCCAAATTGCCCAGCTCTAAGTTCCCACGATCCACACAAGCACTAAGTAAAGCTCCCCACATTGAGATTGTACAACTCACCCTTCCCTTATAGAGTCTCCCATTTAGTAATTCCCATGCTTTATCCAATTCCCCAGCCCTACACAGCAAATCAACTAGACAGTTGTAATGCTCTTGACTAGGATCTAACTTGAAATCATTAGTCATAGATTCAAAATACTTGACCCCATCATGTACTTGACCAGTATTAACACAAGCTGAAATCACTGTCAGAAATGCTATTCCATCAGGTCTAATTCCTTCCTTCAACATTTCATTGTATAAATCAATTACTTCTTTGTACTTCCCATTTCTACCATACGCACCAAGCATTGAAGTCCACAACACAACATCTCTGCTTCTTTCTCTTCTAATCTCCATTCCAGACAACTTGAAAACTAGCCAAGCCTTATTTACGACGCCACACTTTCCGTACATTTCAATCAATGCACTCTGTAGAAAGACATCACTCTCTATATCAGATATTGTACGAAAAATATAACTATGCAGTTGCATACCCATTTCAACAGAAGATAATCCAGTACATGCACGTAAAGCTGCTGATAGTGTAAAGTGATCATAGTTCAATTTCAACATAGGCATCTTTCTCACTAGTTCAAGTTCCTGAATCCATAACCCAGCTTCGCCGTAACCCGACAAAAGTGCATTAGCACAAACAGTATTCTTCTCAGGAATTTCATCAAACACAAGAGCTGCATCTTTTATATTTGATAATAATTTAGAGTAATAATCAATGAGAGCACTGCCTACAAAGACACTAGAAGACCAACCTGATTTTGCCACGTGGGCATGTATCTGTTTCCCAAAAATAACATCTTTGAGTTTAGATGAAGCGGTCAAAGTGGTACACAAAGCGTAGGTATCTAAGGGAATAGCGTTGGTGTGCATAAAGGAGAAGGCAGTGAGAGAAAGAAAAGGGAAACCTTTGTGACAAAAATCAGATATCATAACATTGAAATGTAACGGGTTGGTAGAATTCATGCATTTGAAGAAATTGTTCAACGATTGAATGTGGTTGTACTTAGGAAAACATGCGGCATATGTGGCAATGAGTTGAGAGTGAAAATCATGGGAAGTGAAGAGAATGCCTTTAGTGAGTAGGTGGGCATGGAGTTTCTTGATAGCTGAGAGATTATTAGTTACACGACATTGGTGCAAAAACTGAATCACGTTGGACATGTGAAGATGCTAATTGGTACTATTTTGTGTTGAATTCGAGTACCATGTAATTGGGATTCAGGTATCAACGATATTTTTTTTGTTTGATGGAAATCTAATTAGTCAAATTCACATTGCTCTTCAAACATCATCTGATTATTTGCCATGGAAAAAAATGCACTGATTTGTAAGTGATGAGGTTGCGATATACGCAGTGTATTTATTTATAGGTAGAAAAAATAGAGCACGAAAGAAAGTCAATGGTATTTATTTATAGGTAGAAAAAACGCACTGATTCCCCTACAAATTTGTTCTTTAAATTACATAATAATTACATAATGTGAACTGCAATTTCTATCGTCTAGTCACACTTTTTCATTTGTTCTTTGACCTGCAAAACTAATAATGGATCTACTCACGCATATGATAATAATTTATAAGTGAAATAAGTAAGGTGAACTCTGGTATGAGCTTGAATTCAAGGGGTGTCATAGGTTACTTGCTTGTGGTGTGAATAGGAGGAGATCAATAAATAGCAGGAGTTAGCAGAAGAATACTTATTACAGAACTGCACCTTTCATTTGTAAAGGGGTAACCCTTGTAAGTAGTTTATGTTAGGATATATTGGAATTTTGATTTATATCTAACAGATAAATTTTGTAGGTTTCATTCAAAATTTTAACTCTAGTAGTTCAAGAGAGAAGCTGAATGTAAGAACACATATTCATTAATGCAGGGAATTGTAAGAACGTCCATTCAATGCCAGTATCCGAACTCCTCTTCAGCTTGGCTCAGCAATTCTTGAAATAAAGTCTCACTGAAGAACGATACTTGAAATCAAGAGCATCTTCCTTTTCTCTCCAACATAAACAGTAATATAGTTTTTTGGGACTTCCACTTCCTTGCTAGATGGTAGACTTGCATTAAATGACGATCTTCTAATAGCAGTGCGAAAACCCATTCTTGTTTTGTTTCTTAAGGTACCCTCAACAACAAAATGACCTCAAAGAATTAGTAAGAGAAAGAAGTGAACTTCACAGAAACCATTCTATACAGAATTGGATGGTTAATGAGTTATTTGCTGGGGTTTAATGCCAGACAGACAGGGCTAATTAAAGATCTTGAAGGATTTCATTGAGCATTACACAAACATGAGGTTACATGCAAAATATTTAGTTTCAGACTAGAGCTAAACATATCAAATATTTTGTTCTTGTTTCTTTTAAGACAAGCGGTAGCTATTATTACTACTTGAGATCCAATCGAAAAAACACAAAATTTTCCTGGAATCTGTTGCAACTTTGTATGGATAGAATACTGCCACATTATTGAACTTGAACCTAACTAAAAAATATGGCTGATATATCAATTGGAGATAACAGAAGGATAAGATGTTGTTTGTTACTTGTTATGGCGACAATTGAGCCAAACATTTGACTAATAACTATACGGTTAAAAGTAAAACGAGTAACACTTTAAAGTACAAAACGAAAAGCACGATACGCTGTTTCTAGCCAATATCTCAAGGTCTCCGTGTTTTTTTAGTGTGGTAGCAGTACACTTCATACATTTCTTCTCGTACTCTTTAGCATTGCTCAGGTAAAAAGGTCTTCCATAGTTATGATTTATAGCCTAGGAAAACTGAGCATTACTTCTTAGTTTGTTTTTTCTAAGCAATCACAAGTTTTGTAATTTTTAAATCGATGCACAGAGGAGCCAGTTGATTTGTTGAATACTGTGTCATTATGATTTAACAAAAAACAATACAAATAATCTGTTCCTAAATATATCATCAGATGAACAATTCTAAATTATTCCTTAGAATGGGAAAGGAACAATGCTACTCTAAAATATGCCTATCATACAAACTGTCACTACTAATCTGTGTTAAGTTGATAAAGTTGCAGATTCATAGCTCACTGAAGCGAGAAATAACATGCAAGAAGACATCTTCTTTGCAAGGAATTGTGAGACCACCCATTGGATGTTCATATCCAAATTCTTCCTCTGCTTGACTCAACAAGTCTTGAAATGAAGGTTGGTTCAAGTATGACATGGGGATCACACACCGCTTCATTTTCTCTCCAACGTACACTGCAAGGTAACCCTTTGGCACATTCGGGGCTCTTGAAGATGCTTGGCTACCACTAAATGAAGCCCTTCTAATAGCTGGTAAACGAAAACCCATTTCAAATATTCTGAATAACAAGTTGAATTTTCAAACTTAAGGAAAGTGTAAGTTTTGATGGTTGAGTATTTGAGTGGTTTCTGATTGTTGTGAAGGAAGTGAGTGTATTTATAGTTATCAAGAGTTTCTTGAGATCCATTGTCTTGAGAAATAATTGTTTAAACTTAGGGTCCATGAGATAAGAGATCACATGGAATTGTCTGGGATGTCTCAATCAAGGATCAATAAGTGCAATAAGACTGCAAACCCACCAATTCTGAATGAAAAGCCTTGAAGTCAAATAAGTTGGCCAGGTTTAAACTTAATGATACCCATATTTCTATAGACATGCATAAGACATGTCACGTGTTCTCTTCATATAAAAAACGCGAACAATGCTGTTATATAGCTACCGCAAATTCTCTTGATTTCTAAGGCAGATAATGGCTATAAACCATAAACGTTAGGAGGCAACAAGGAACCTTTATAAAGGGATTGGTCTGAAGTCATAGTGACCAGACCCACAAGATATTAAGTGTAATTGTAGATAAACACTTCAGAAGATAATAGTATATGTTTGGACCTACAAGTAGCAAAAACACGCTATTCTGATCTTCCATTATAAGCAGGATTAAAGCTCAAAACCTTGTACTAATAAAAGTTTTTGATGCTTATTTCTGCATATAAAAATAATTAGCTAATGGAACATTGAATCATGAACCAACTTTAAACTAACATGTTCTTCTGCGATGTTTAAGCCTTAATGGATTTGAGGGGAAACATGTGGAGTTGTATCTAATGTTTCTTAATATATCTTCCCTGTAAACAATGTTTTGAATAAAATCATATGGTCATTGGCTTACTACTACTTTATTGTATCAGAAATCCAAGTTCTAAACTTAGAATTGACAAACAAACATGAGTCCGTTAGAGATATGATATAATATAGAGTCATGAATAAGAGACCAAAAAAATAGCAGGCTATGGAAGAGACAGTGGCCTGGTTTAGATGAGCTTTTAATTTACAAGTACATTTAAATAGAGATAATATTTGATTCTTAACTAAATTAGGCCTTTAAACTTGTTAGAGTAGTTCAACTTATTGGCAAAACCCTATTGAATGACTTCCTCTGCCTATTTAAAAAATTATCTTAACAAACACACACACATGTATATGCACCTAACTTTGATTTAAAAAAATTGTTACACAAACTAGTACACGCATAGCAATGGAAATCATATTCAAAGTGGGGATTAGTGGTGCAAGTGCAAGTAGTGGTAGTATTTTGAAAATGACAGTATTATTCAATATAAAAGGGCCACATTTGAGTGTAGCAGTAGTAGTAGTACCATTTAGGTATAGTATCGACCACTCTTTTGTTTGATGGAAATTTAGTTAGTTCACACTTCTCACTTGCTGTTCAAACCGTGTTCTGATTTGTAGTGGCAAAAAGTTCAAGGACCGAAATTTCATAGCCACCATTTAATTTTTGGATTCATTGGAGACAAATGACTGATGACTATAATGCTTTCACTTGAAAGCGATTACATTTTTTCTCCTATTGATCTCATTTTTTTCTGACTAAAAACTAGAATGCTACTTGTTTTTGGTCAGATCACATAGGACAAAACATACTAGACCATTCCCAATAGTACTGGGAAAAGCATAGGCATCAGAATAGTATATAGCACTTTCAAGATTTTATTATTCTCAATTGAGTTGGGTCAAGAAAGCTTATGCTATGCTATGAATTTAGTCAATATACGTATAATATAGAAATAGAGGGACGAGAAGAAAGTCGTTGGTTTAAAGGAAAGTGGGCAGGCAACTGTGAGAGTCATATATAAGCATTCGAAGGATCACATTCCAAGTTATAGGCAGAAGGGGCTTACAACTTGTTGGACTTAATAGGGGGCCAAAGGGGCCGGGCTTGGGGGCTTGAGCTGTTTTGACAGCTCTAGCTTGGGGCAATGGATAACCATGAATCATCATCTATGTTTACTAATTATTAAACAGTAGGATTCGAACAAGTTTTAAACTACTTTATTGGAAGATTCTACCTTTACCTACTCCCTACACTATTATACTTGTAATTTACATTTGAGTCATCATGATTTGAAATATATGTTTTATTGCTATCCTAAGTTGACTTTGAGGCCGGCTTAGAAAAGTTAGAAATGGAAGACTTCTCAAAATCATAATTAATAATAGAATGTTTCAATACTTAAGGAAAACATACAAGTAGATAGCAATAAAAGTCAAGGAAACAAACAAGTATTGAGCTCTATTATTGGATCCAATAAAAAAAACTAGGATCTTCTTGGAAGCTGTTGCAACTTTGAATGGGTAGATTACTGCCATATTATTGAACTAAAACCTAACTGTAAAATCTGACTGATATGTCAGTTGGAGAAAAGAGAAGGATATATGCAAGCTTGATTTTACTGACAGCATTTACCCTTTAGCTTTAACTAATTAACCGGGAAAACTGAGCATTACTTCTTAGATTCTTTTTTCCAAGGAATCACCAATATTGTAATTTGTATAGAAGCACAGAGGAGCCAGTTGAGTTCTTTAATATTTTTTGTCATTATGATTGCACAAAAATAATACAGATATTTTATATGTTCTTGAATTTGTCATGTAGATGGACAATTCTAATTCATTCCCTAGAATGCGAAAGGAAAAATCTTTATCTAAAAGATGCCTACTGTCCAAAATGTCACTACTAATCTATGTTGGTTTCTGAAGATTTATAGCCCATTGAAGCGAGAAGTAATATGCATGAAAACATCTTCTTTGCAAGGAATTGTGAGGCCACCCATTGGAGGATCGTATCCGAATTCTTCTCTCGCTTGATTCAGCAAGTCTTGAAATGAAGGTTGATTCAAGTATGACAAGGGTATCACAAACCGCTTCATCACGTCACCAACATAGACTGCAAGATAGCCCTTTGGCACATTCCCAGCTTTCGAAGATGCTTGGCCGGATGTAAGTGAAGTCCGTCTAATAGCAGGTAAACGAAAACCCATTTCAAATGTTTTTAAGTTCTTAAACGTAGGAAAAATTTATCTAAGTTTTGATGCGTTAGTATACAGTTGATTTGTTATGGCTGTGATGGAAGGTAGTGTATTTATAGTCTTCAAGAGTTTCTCATAATCCATTTTCTTGAGAGATAATTGTTTAAGGATGGGGTCCATGATATTAGAGATCAGAAGGTGTTGTCTTGGATTGTCTCAAGAGTCATTAAGTGCATTAAGAGTGCACATCCCACCATTGAACGAAAGGCCAATAGATTTCCCACTTGAAGTCAACTGAGATGGGCAGGTTAAATTATTGCTTGTTTATTGGCTATGCATATTTTTTTAGAGTGTAGACACGCATTTGACCTGTCACGCGTTCATATTGGTTACGCGGTCAACGCTGATATATAGCTACTACAAATTCACAAACGTCAGAGAATAGTATATGTTTGGACCCACTATTAGCAAAATTCACAACGCTGATATAGCTACTACAAATTAGCAAAATTTGTACTTATAAAGGTTGTCAAAATTTGATGATTTAGACTAATAAATTCATGAACTACCGTTAAAGTAGAATGGAGTATCTTATGTAATGCTTAACAGTTTAAGCAATGAATATGAGGAAAACTTGTGGTGTTGTATTTAATGTTTCATGATATATTTTCTGTTTCCTTGAATAGAAACTTTTGTTTATATCTGCCCAGCAAAGAATGTATACAATAAAACCATACGGTGATTGCTCACATTACTTTCAGTATCAGAGTTCCTAGTTCTAAATTTAAAATTGATAAACAGATATAAGTAGGAAAGAAATATGATATGGAGCAATGAATATAGTGACTTAGTAATAACAACGGAAGAGATCATGGACTAGTTTAGATGAGCTAAGCTTACAAGAACCTTTCAATTGAGATATATATTTGATTCTGAGAGAACACCTGTAGGTGGCTTATAAAATTAATTTAACAAACATAGATTGCTAAGGTTCTCTTTGATTTCTTTTTTTTTTGTTATTTCATTTATTCCTATACAAAACCTTAAACATAGAAAAGAAATTTAAAAATGAGATAACATTTTTGCAAAGCAGACCCAAGTCACTTTCAAGGCAATTGAGAAAGAGGATATCATTTAAAATTTGTTTTGAGCGGTGATAGTATTCAAATACTTATTATAAAGCATATTGACCAATTGATTATGTGAAAAAAAGCAATAGGTGGCTAATTAGAGGATATATGAGATGTAGATGGGAAAGTCCCTGGTCAGTTTCAGACGCTTGGGGCAAAGGAAAGGTAAGATTTGAATGAGTCATTCATACAAGTTTATAGGAAAGTTCTGTTTGGCTCTACATAACTTTGTCTCTGGCACAGAAAATTAGAAATGGAAGACTTAATAGGATTTAAATAGTTGTAAACCCGAACTCTATTACTTGATGGGGTTGCCTTTTGATTAACTAGTGAATTGTGTTGATATTAAATGGCACTAGTAAAAGACTATTTGTTTACAAGTATAATTTGAGTTTTAAATCACAGGTGATTTGTAATTCCTAATGTCTAGTCAAACTAAATGATACATAATGCTCCTCAAATTAGCACAGGGTTTGAGCTCGTAAATGTACATCAGTTCATTTAGTAATGTCTAGTAAAATGTAAAACACCCTTGAATTTTAAAAATGTATTGAACAGCTAAACTTCTTTGCTTTAAAACATAAGAAGAGAAAGCCTACAGACATAGATAAATTTCAAGTCAATACTGTGAGTAACATAATTTGCTATAGAAGTAGGTCAGTGAAGTTTACAGGAATATTCAAGCTTGATTTGCTTACAACATACATTCCTTAGTCGTAAGTCATAACAAACAAATTGGGAAAACTGAATATTACTTAGTTTTTTTCCTTCAAGAAATCACACCAGTTTTGTAATTTATAAACAGAAGCACAGAGGACAACTTGAGTTGTTGTATGTAACAATATGTAGCTAGTATTTAAGCAATAAATTTAAGTTGTTGTATGTAACAATATGGATTTGAATCTAATCTTTCATGAAGTTTTTGTTTGTCCTCCATATAAGATCCAATTAATTTCTTTGTAAGTCTGAGCTAAGCTATGGTTTCTAGGTCTATAACCATTATGACAGTAAACTAATGAAGGTTGCGTATCACCAGCTTTTGAAGGTTGCGGATGTCATTAATTTATAAATTTGAATTGCAGGAAAGTTGGAAATTTTATAGGAGCTTCAGTGCCATGCCTAGTTGAAGATTCACTTAATAAGGCATTAAAGAAGTTTGTGAGCATAGATACAAGACAGTTTATCAATAGCGGAAAGATTGGCTGAGTGTTTTATACTCTTATTTGGCCAATAAATAAATGTGGAGTTGTTGGTTTGTACCTATTTGCTTACAATTTTGCTCTGGCCACATAATTAACAAGATTTATAAACACTGTAATTGTAGCTCAACAAGCCGGCATTCAACACAAGTATTACTGATGTATAAAATCTGATAAACACAATACTAGAAACTGAACCAGGAGAAAGTCTATAGATACATATAAATCATTGGTGTGAGAAGTAACAAATAAATCTTGATTTTGCATACAAGTAACCTTTAGTCATGACTAATAAACCGGGAACACTGAGCATTGATTTTTAGTTTCTTTTTTAAAACCACCAGTAAGTAATTCATAATAGAAGCACAGAAGAGCTAGTTGAGTTGTTAAAATATTGTGTCATTATGATTAGACAAAAAATAAAACAGCAAAGTAATCCGTAATTGAGTATGTCATTCAGATGAACAATTTTCACCAATTCCCAACAAAGGGAAATGAAAAAGCTTTACAAGTAAAAGATGCCTATTGTACAAAAAAAGTCACTACTGATCTATGTTAATCTCATGCAGTGGAAGATTCACAGCCCATTGAATCGAGAAGTAAGATTCAAGAAAACATCTTCTTTACAAGGAATTGTGAGACCACCGGTTGGATGATGATATTCGAATTCTTCCTCTGCTTGGCTAAGCAAGTCTTGAAATGAAGGTTGGTTCAAGTATGACATTGGAATCACAAACCGCTTCAATTTCTCTCCAACGTACACTGCAAGATATCCCTTTGGCACATTTACAAATTTTGAAGATGCTTCGCTACCACTAAATGAAGCCCGTCTAATAGCAGGTAAACGAAAACCCATTTCAAATGTTTAAAAAAACAAGCTGAAGTTCTTAATTTTTAGAAGAACATATCTAAGTTTTGATTGTGAAGGAAGATAGTGTATTTATAGTTATCAAGAGTTTCTTGAATTCCATTCTCTTGAGAAATAATAGTTGAAAGATGGGGTCCATGAGATGAGAGATCACATGGTGTTGTCTTGGATGTCTCAATGAAGGATCAGTAAGTACAATAAGAGTGCACACCCCACCTTTCAACGAAAGGCCAATAGATTACACACTCGTAGTCCAATTAGATGGCCAGGTTACATTAATGCTTGTTTAATGGCTATGCATATTTTTGTAGACATGCATTAGACATGTTCCTCATACTTATCGATAACGCGTCTCAATGCTGATATATACCAAGAAATCTCTTGTTGATAAATTCTAAAGGCAAATAAGGGTTACAAATCATATCTGTTAGGAAGCTACAGGGAACCTTTATCAAGGTCTTGGTCTGAAGTGAAATTGTTAGACAACATTCAAGAAGAGAATAGAATATGTATGGACTATGGACCCACACGTAGTATACATACTCCATTTTGGCATTCTTATTTTCGTTACTTTTTTGTATTTAGTTTGAAATAATTGTAATCTTTTGAAGACAGTCTAGCCACCACTGCATTCATAAGATCCAGTGATAAGGGTTATTTGATGATTCTGTCTCCATGTAAGAATATTTCGTTAATAGAAATTTAAATCATAAACCTCTATTAAACTAGAAGGGAGGGGTTTCAGCAATATTTATGAAATGAATTTGAGGGGAATTTTTGGAGTTGAATAACGCTTCATATAGTCTTTGTGTATCCACCAGATAAGATGCAGTGTTCTCTCTCTCTCTCTCTCTCTCTCTCTCTAAATCAGAGCTAAACTACAGTATCTAGGCTCCTAGCTGTTATGACAGCCAACTAATGGTTAGGTTGTAAATAACAATATCTCCAACATAATAATCTTATAGTTATTGACTTAGTACTTATGAATCAGAAAGTCTTTCAATCTACTCTTTTAAACACATTATTTAACACCTTATTTTTTATTGGTGCATATTTGAAAAAGTCAGCATTTTTTAAAAAAGTGATCTATTTATGAGACAAATAAGCCGACTTTTTAAAAATGTGTAGCTGCATTTCGCCGTTTAAATATCTGAGTTCCTATTGTCAATCATTCAGATGACTTAATTTATTGCAAGTATGTATGAAATAATTTTAAGCTGTTCAAGCGAGAAGCTGTATGGAAGAAGAAGAAGACACGTTCCTTGCAGATAATTGTGAAACCGCCCATTGAATAGTAGTAGCCGACCTGCTCTTAGGCTTGGATCAGTAATTCTTGAAATAAAGGATGATTCAAGAATCAAGATTGATACATACTGGAATGACCTGCTTCACACGTTTCAGACAGCTCCAAAACATATCAAATATTTTGTTCTTGTTTTTATAAGACAACAACTGGTAGTGGTAGCTATCAATTACTACTTGAAATTCAATCAATAATAATAAACCATGAGATATATTCAGGAGCTGTTGCAACTTCATATGGACAAACTACTGCCACATTGTTGACCTTGAACCTAACCTCAAAATCTGGCTGATATATCATTTGGTGAAATGAGAAATCAGATTTGTTACTGTATCGACCATGTGCTATTGTACCATAGAGTAACTATATAGTTTTGTTACACCATAGCAAAAGGAAAAGACGAGTTAACCAAAGTTATAAAGTACAAAGACTAGTACATCCTTTGTAGTAACAAGCTTTAAAATCACAGTAACTGTGAGAGACAGAAGTTTCGAAGGATCACATAGTCTACATTTTAAGTCAATGGCAGAAAGCTGTTAATGACTAGGGCTCTGCCTCAGTTGTGAAGCATGTGTAATGTAGATTATGAAGCACCAACACAAACACCGGACACAACACTATCACACAGATACGGGCACGTGCACACTAATCATAATTTGAGAAAATGGAAGTAGCTGAAGTTTTGGGGTCTGTGTTGGACACCATACACCTCTTCGATCTGAAGTGTTTACATAGGATGTAGAAGGTAAAGTCTTTGGTCAATTTCAGAGGCTTGGGGAAAAAGAACAAAAATCATCATTTATGTCTGCTATTTATTAAACATTAAGATTTGAATGAGTCATTGAAACAGTTTATAGGAAAGTTCTACCTGACTCTACCATTGCATACTCTCTGAATTTCTTCACTAGGTGGCTGGCAGAGAACTTTAGAAATGTAAAACTTGTCATAACTGGATTAGTGGTAAGCTTGAACTCTATTATTTGATGAGATTGCCTTCTGATTAACTAGTTAATTCTGTGTCGATATTATATGGCACAAGTGAAAGACTATGTAGCTAGTAGAAATTTAATTCAGAACTAGCAAGATTTATTAAATCTGTAATTCTAGTTGATAATTTTGAATTGCAGGAAAGTTGGAAATTCTGTAGGAGCTTTGTTATTTAGCTTAAGTGCATGCTTACATGCTTACATCAACTACAGAGAGATTCGGCCAAATAATGTCGAGCTGTTGGTTTGTAAAAATACCAGTTCCAATATGTTTCCATTTTTCCTGTGGCCACGGAACTAGCAAGATTTATTAAATCTGTAATTCTAGCGCAACATGTCAGCATTAAACACAAGTATTACTTAAATAAAGAATCTGATAAACACAGAGCTAGAAATTCAACCAGGAGAAAATCTACAGATACATATAAATCATAGTTGTGAGAAATAATATTTCCCATAGAAGTAGGTCAGTGAAATTCAAGAGAAAAAATAAAGCTTGATTTTTCCTACAACAAGTAACCTTTAGTCATGATTAATAAACCGGGAACACTGAGCATTGCTTTTTAGTTTCTTTTATTCCAAAAAACCACCGGTAAGTAATTCATAATAGAAGCACAGAGGAGCAAGTTGAGTTGTTAAAACGTTGCGTCATTACGATTAGACAAAAAAATAAGACAGACAAATAATTTGTAATTGAGTATGTCATTCAGATGAACAATTTTCACCAATTCCCAATAATAGAGGGAAATGAAAAAACTTTACAAGTATAAAAGATGCCTATTGTACAAACTGTCACTACTAATCTATGTTAATCTCATGCAGTGGAAGATTCATAGCTCACTGAAGTGAGAAGTAATATGCATGAAAACATCTTCTTTGCAAGGAATTGTGAGACCACCGGTTGGATGAAGATATTCAAATTCTTCCTCTGCTTGACTCAACAAGTCTTGAAATGAAGGTTGGTTCAAGTATGACATGGGTATCACAAACCGCTTCATTTTCTCTCCAACGTACACCGCAAGATAGCCCTTCGGCACATTTACAACTTTTGAAGATGATTGGCTACCACTAAATGAAGCCCTTCTAATAGCAGGTAAACGAAAGCCCATTTCAAATGTTTAAAAGAACAAGCTGAAGTTCTTAATTTTAAGAAGAATGTATCTAAGTTTTGATGCTTTAGTATACAAATGACTTGTTATGATTGTGAAGGAAGATAGTGTATTTATAGTTATCAAAAGTTTCTTGAATTCCAATCTCCTGAGAAATAATAGTTGAAGGATGGGGTCCTTGAGATGAGAGATCACATGGTGTTGTCTTGGATGTCTCAATGAAGGATCAGTAAGTACAAGAAGAGTGCACACCCTATATCTTTGAACGAAAGGCCAATAGATTACACACTTGTTATCGAATTAGATGGCCAGGTTTAATTAATGCTTGTTTAATGGCTATGCATATTTTTGTAGACATGCATTAGACATGTTCCTCATACTTATCGATAACGCGTCTCAATGCTGATATATAGTTGCCAAGAACTCTCTAGTTAAGTTATTAGAAAAATAATGTCTACAAATCATATATGTTAGGAAGCTACAGGGAACCTTTATCAAGGTCTTGGTCAGAAGTGCAATTGTTATACAGCACTCCAGAAGAGAATAGTATATGTTTGGACCCACACAAGTAGTGGTAGTGGTAGCTATCTATGTGTACTTGAAACCGTCTTAGGATCTTTTGCAACTTCATATGGACAAACTACTGCCACATTATTGAACTTGAACCTAACCTCAAAATCTGGCTGATAGTTCAATTGGTGAAAAGAGAAGAATCAGATTTTGTTACAGTTTCGACCATGTGGTATTTCCCACAATTAAGAAACATTTGACTAATAACTAAGTTTCCCAAGAATAAAAGGTCTACCGTAGATTAATTATATAGCTTTGTTACAACATAGCAAATGGAAAATATTTGAAGATATCAAAAGCTTTAAAAGGTTGTGTAACTGAATCTCATGGTAGTTGGAATATTTTAAGATTCAGTTCATAAAATAGAGAAAATAAATAAAAATTGTGAGCTTAGTTACAAGACCGTTTATCAAGAGTTCAGCTGAATGTCTAATTATGCCAATAAACGTAGTATCATTGGATTTGTATAAATACTACCTCCAATCAGGATAAAGAAATTCTTAAATAGTAGAACGGAAGTGTATTTGGAAGTTTGAGACAGAGCCAATTTTTGTTTGCTATAAACAATAAAAAGAAATAATCTTCGAAAAATGAAAGTAGATCAGTGATACTTTATGGGATTACTTATGCAGTTATGCTTGATTTTGCTCACAGCTTAAAAATATGGGAAAGTGAAGACTGCTTTCTGAGTTTTGCTATAGAGGATCCAGTTGAGTTATTGAATGCTCTGTGTCATTGGGATTAAACAAAAATAAAAGGAGAACAAAATCTTGTTACTGAACATGTCATCAATTGATCCATAAAAAAATGTCATTGAAATGGACAAATCTTATCCATTCCCATGTAAGGGAAGGAACAATGTTTACAATTCTAAATGAGGCCTATTGTACATAATGTCACTGCTAATCTATGTTAGTCTCCTACAGGCTACGCTGTAAGATTTATAGCCCGTTCATGCGAGAAGTAACATGCAAGAAAACATCTTCCGTGCAAGGAATTGTGAGACCACCTGCTGGATGATCATATCCAAATTCTTCCTCTGCTTGACTCAGCAAATCTTGAAATGAAGGTTGATTCAAGTGCGACACGGGGATTACAAATCGCTTCATTTTCTCTCCAACATACACAGCAAGATATCCCTTTGGCACATTCGTGGCTTTTGAAGATGCTTGGCTACCAGAAATGAAGCCCGTCTAATAGCAGGTAAACGGAAACCCATTTCAAATGTTTAAATAAAGAACAAGTTGAAGTCCTCAAATCTAAGAAGAATGTATCTAATCCAAGTTTTGATGCTTGAGTATGCAATGCAAGTGACTTGTGAATATTGTGAAGGAGGACACCAGGACAGTGTATTTATAAGATTCAAGAGTTTCTTGAATTCCATTTTTTTGATGAATGATTGTTAAAAGAATGGGGCCCATGAGATAAGAGATAACACGGTGTTGTCTTAGATTCCTCTATCAAGGATCAATAAATTCAATAAGAGTGCAAACCCCACCTGCTGAATGAAGGGTTGAAGTCAAATGAGATGGCAAGGTTGAACTCAATGCTTGTTTAATGGTTACCCATATTTTTGCAGACATGCATTAGACATGTCACGGGATTTTTTTCAAATTGATAACACGGTTCAATGCCGATATAATTTAGCTAACAAAATTATTTCAAAGTCACCATCAAAATTATGGATTCATTGCATATAACTGACTGATCTTTAGGACTTCACCTGAAAGTGAGTGAGTGCCTGTTTTTCCTATTTGTCTCAACTCCTCCTTTTCCTGAATAAACCCTATGATTCTACTTAGTTAATTATTATGGTCAGATCAGTTTCCAAAATTTATTAGACCATACACGTACACCGACCTGTGAATACCATAAAATTGACTATTCTGTGATTTCTTTCCATTCATGCCAAAAATAATTGAACTATGTTCCCCTAGTTGTTTAAGTATTATTTGAATTTTAGAAAAAAGGATAATTAACGAGAAGAATCCCTAACAATACAAAATTAACTTGAAAAATTATTCAAAGGATCACATAGTCTACATTCCAAGTCATTGATAGAAATAGAGGCACGAGAAGAAAGTCATTGGTGTAAAGGAAATTGGGCAGTAACTGTGAGAGACATAAGTATTCAAAAGATTGCATAGTCTACATTCCAAGTCATAGGCAGAAAGCTGTTGATGACTAGGGCTATGACTCAGTTGTGAAGCACCAACGCAGACACCAGACACAACATTGACACGAACATGTGGACACTAATTTAATTTAAGAAAATGAAAGTAGTAGAAGTGCTGGTGTTGGTGTTGGACACCGGACACGTCTTCGATCTGAAGTGTCGGTGCAACATAGGAGATGGTAAAGTCTTTGGTCAATTTCAGAGGCTTGGGGAAAAAGAATAAAAATCATCATTTATGGTTGCAATTTATTAAACAGTGAGATTTGAATTAGTCATTCAAAGAGGTTTCAATATGTTCAGGTAAACATGTGGTGACAAATTTTTTCCAAGGAATAATCAGTATAGTAATACATAAATAGAAGCACAGAGGAGCCAGTTGAGTTGTTGAATACATTTTGTCATTATGATTGGACAAAAAAAAACAAATAATCTGTTCATGATGAATTTGTAATTCAGATGGACTATTGTAGACCATTCCCAAGAATGGGGAAAAAAAACAAGTCCAAAAGATGCCTATTGTTCAAAATGTCACTACTAATCTATGTCAGTGTTCTAAAGTGGATGATTTATAGACCAGTGAAGCTAGAAGTAGTATGCAAGAAGAAATCTTCTGTGTAAGGAATTGTGAGACCACCCATCGGATGATCATATCCAAATTCTTTTTCTGCTTGACTCAGCAAGTCTTAGAATGAAGGTTGATTCAAGTATGACACAGGGACAACAAACCGTTTCATTTTTTATGTGAGCCCACATGCATGGTGATTGGATGAAGATCACGAAGATAAAAACCAACTCTAGTCTTTCCTATGCTTTATTTTTCTTTCAATAAATTGTAAGACACTTTTAATTGAGCCATGTTGGCATTAGTTAAGTGGCTATGGCCTAGTAGCTTAGGTTGTGGCTTTGGGCCTTGTTTTGTGTTTCTTTTGGACTTTAGTTGTGGGCGTAGGATCCATAAGTCCACAAATATAAATACTTGGAACCCTAGTGTAATTTTAGAATTTTGATGATGAATGAAATCACTTTTCACATTTGAGCAATTGTTGAGAGAGAGCCGTGAGACCTAAGAGAGAGGTGAGAGGCTAGACTCCATTGCTAGTGTGGTGAGATTCATCATAGATTCTCCAAGGTTTCTTGAGATGAGAACCTTGAGCACACAACCTTGAGGCTAGGAGAGATCAAGGATAGTGTTGTCCTTATCATCTTCCCAAGGAAGAAGTGGTGGACTTCCTTCTCTACTTCCATTTCTAACTTCTCCACATTTGGTATTTCTTCTCTTTACGTAAGTGTTGCGTCATTTCCTTTTGTGTTATTGAGTTTTATTCATGAGTTTGTTGTGAGAAATTGTTGATTTGCCATTTTTCAAGATCCTAAACTTTAAAGATCATGTTAGATCTTATCAAGTGGTATTCAGAGCTAAAAGAATTTTGGCAAGATTTTTTTCTCACACTTTTGTTACTGTTCACGTTTTTTTTTTCTTTTTGTTGTCCAATTCGATTCTGTTTTTGGTTGAGTTTCTTGAGTAATTCTTGATTGCAACTTGTTTCTATTGTGATTCGAAACATACTACACACATGTTTCACGGAATTTGAGCAAGATTTCATCACTTTCGGGTTCAAAAAAGAGTAAAAGTTGTTTCATGAATTTTGGTTGAGTTTTGAGCATTTGCTCAATTTACAAACCCTAAAACGCGTTTTTTCTGAATTTTCGCATTCTGAGCAAGCTCTTCAACTTTTTTGTGCAAATTGATGATAGCTTGGAATTCCTTGTGAAATTTCGCACGAAATGGACTATTCATTTGTCTGATTTGGTTGAGTATTCGTTGAGATAATCCTGTTTCAAGAAATCAATGTTGTTCTTGGTGTTCTTGATGAAGTGCTCTTCGTTTTCTGCAGTTTGATCCAAAAGTATTTATTCAAATTTTCAAATTGTGTTTCTGGATTCAATATAGCTCCTTTTTCAGTGATTCAAAAGCCAGGTTGTTTGTTTCAAAATCTAGTAATATTTGAGACATTGAAAAAAATATTCAAAAAAAAAAGAAATACTGAAAAATAGCAAAAAAAAATATAGAAAAAAAAACATTATTTTTTAAAAAAAAACAAAGGCATCAACCTAATCACGGGAGCATCAAAAAAAATTGAAAAATTCCAGAAAAATTCTCATTGTTAGTAAACATTATTTGGATCATTGTGAAATTTTCTCAAAAAAATTTTGAGGACATTTGGACCATTTTGCCCTTGGAGTCTTATTTGCTCATTTTGTTGCATTTTCTTTGGTGCATTGCTACCAATCTTTTTGAGTCTCTTTTTTGTAGTTTAAATTTGTCTTTAAATACTCTATATTGGTTTAGCCTTTTGTAATTTTTTGTTTTTGATTTTGGTCTTCAAAATTCCTAAGTTTGTCATATTAGTTTCTTTCTTTTTATTGGCATTCTTGGTGATTGACAATACTCTCATTGAGAATCTATAGTAATATCAACATCAAGGTTGGAAAGAGGCTTTTAAGGTTCACTCCTAGGAGATCATTGGAGAATAGAGTGATTTGAGTGGCCCTATTTTACACTTGTGTGTCCAAAAAATCATTGAGTGGAGAGTATTTTTCCTAAAAAGCCTAAACACGAGTGGAGTGACATTTGGTGAGCTAAATACACTTGTGAGGACTTATTGGCGGCTGTAAATTTTTTGTTATTTTATAACTCTTCTTGTAGGTACCACATTTCACTTGAAAGATGGATGAATGGTACAAAGGAAGCCCAACGAGACATGTTTCACCAAGAAGACATCTTTCTCCCAAGAGACATGATTCCCCTCATGAGTATTATGTAAGAAGGTATAGAAAATATATATATATGATGAGGATCAAAGGAGGTATAGAAGAGATAAGTATATTGAGGAGAAAGAACATGAAAGGAGACATAGAGTGAGGGATACGAATGCAAACATGGAAGAAGCTTTTCAATCTAACTTTGAAGATGATAAAGCTTCGGCCATGAAAATTTGGAAATTCATCTTACTTCTCTTAGCCTTCATGAAATGCTTAAGGACCAAATTTCTTTGAAGAATAAAATAGAGGAAGAAGCAAAGGAAATGAATGTTAAAATCAATGAGGAGGATGTAGCAACTAAGGTTGGCCGAGAGCCTCTAATGATGGAAACTTCTAAAGAGATTCCAAAAATTGGAAGTAGGTAGGAACTTGAACCATTGTTGGGAGAGTCATCCAAACTCCCATCTTCTAATGATTTTGTTTGCTTGACCACTACTGCTAATTTTTCTTCTAGTTTTGTTGATTCCTCTTATAAGGTGAGTGAAGGTGATGTTGCACTTGAGGCACTTGCAAAGAATGAAGAGCACCATATTGCCTCTATACGTGAGAATTGTGAGGTACATGAAGAAAAGAGTTTTACAAGTGTAATTGTGGTAGACAACTCTAATATTGATGGTACTTCCAAAGGTGCACAATTATTTGGTAAGGCCAAGGTAATGGAGAATGTGCTTAGTATTTTTAAGTTGCAAAGGTATAATACTTTCCCTCTTTTCTCCATTCCTTTCTCTAGGTCATTTTATTTTGCTTGGAAGTTTACCATGCTTTGGTTTGTACTAAAACTTGTGCTTGGGTTTTTCATGATAAAACTTTTATTTGGGGTCACTCACTTTCCTTTTGATCTCGGTGGAGCCTAAGAAATTCTAGCATTAGTTTAGTTGTTTTTTGTTTTTCAAAATAAATGATTTTTATTCATCTTTGATGTAGGTTTCCAAAATGGGGAGTTCACTTGGGGACAAGTGAAATTCAAGAGGGGGAGTATGATGTGAGCCCACATGCATGGTGATTGGATGAAGATCACGAAGATAAAAACCAACTCTAGTCTTTCCTATGCTTTATTTTTCTTTCAATAAATTGTAAGACACTTTTAATTGAGCCATGTTGGCATTAGTTAAGTGGCTATGGCCTAGTAGCTTAGTTTGTGGCCTTGGGCCTTGTTTTGTGTTTCTTTTGGACTTTAGTTGTGGGCGTAGGATCCATAAGTCCACAAATATAAATACTTAAAACCCTAGTGTAATTTTAGAATTTTGATGATGAATGAAATCACTTTTCACATTTGAGCAATTGTTGAGAGAGAGCCGTGAGACCTAAGAGAGAGGTGAGAGGCTAGACTCCACTGCTAGTGTGGTGAGGTTCATCATAGATTCTCCGAGGTTTCTTAAGATGAGAACCTTGAGCACACAACCTTGAGGCTAAGAGAGCTCAAAGATAGTGTTGTCCTTATCATCTTCCCAAGGAAGAAGTGGTGGACTTCCTTCTCCACTTCCATTTCTAGCTTCTCCACATTGGGTATTTCTTCTCTTTACGTAAGTGATGCGTCTTTTCCTTTTGTGTTATTGAGTTTTATTCATGAGTTTGTTGTGAGAAATTGTTGATTTGCCATTTTTCAAGATCCTAAACTTTAAAGATCATGTTATATCTTATCAATTTTCTCTCCAACATACACTGCAAGGTGGCCCTTTGGAATATCTGTAGATTTTGAAGATGTTTGGCTACCGGTAAATGAAGCTCGTCTAATAGCTGGGAAACGGAAACCCATTTCAAAAGTTTTAAAGAACTAGCTTAAGTGCTTAAGTTTAGGAAAAATGTATTTGAATTTGATTCTTGAGTATGTGAATGATTTGGGATGGTACTGAAGGAGGACATTTCATTTATAGATTTCAAGAGTTTCCTGAAATTCATTTACTAGAGAAATGATTGTTAGAAGGATGGCCCATATGATAAGAGATCACATGGTTTTGTTTTAGTGTCTTAGATGGCTCCGTCAAGGATCAATTAGAGTTCAAACCCAACTTTCTGAATGAAAGGCCTTACAGTACCCATTACAGTACAATACCTACTAATTTTTTTGACATGCATCAGACACGACACATGTTCTCTTATATTCATTACACATCTTAGTGAGATGAGAGATCACATGGTGTTGTCTCAGTGAAGGATCAGTAAATGCAATAGAAGTGTAGACATATTTTTGTAGACATGCATTAGACATGTTCCTCATACTTACCGATAACGCATTTCAATGTCGATATATATAGCTATCAAGAATTCTCTTGTTGATGAGTTCTAAGGCAAATAATTGTTACAAATCGTATCATATCTGTTAGGAAGCTACAGGGAACCTTTATCAAGGTCTTGGTCAGAAGAGAATAGTATATGTTTGGACCCACACAAGTAGTATACACACTCCATTTTGGCGTTCTTGTTTTCATTAGTTCATTATATTTAGTTTGAAATACTTATAAAAAAATTTTGAGTGGAATTTGTAGAGTTGAATAAAATGTTTCCTAAAGTCTTTGTTTAGCCACCAGATAAGATGCAGTGTTGTCAATAGTATCTCCAAGATAATCTTGTAGCTGTTGACTTAGGACTAATAAATCAGAATTTCTTGCAATATACTCTTTTTAACAAATTATTATTGAACACCTTATTTATGATTGGTGGGTATTTAAAATAGTCAACATTTTTTAAAGTAATCAATTTATGAGCCAATTTAATTTGACTTTTCAAAAAGGTGTAGCTAGCATTTCTTCTTTAAAATATCAGAGTTCAAATTAGTCAATCTTGTGGTACAAAGTTATCATTCAGATGACTTTAATGCAGTACGTATGAATTTTTTAGACGGTGGAAACCATTCCCTACTAAATCGCATGGCACTGTCTTGTAGGCTTTCATTGAGTCCCACCTTTTGAAAAATAGGACTATGAAAGAGACCTGTAAGGCTGTAATGACCTGCTTCACACGTTTCAGACTGTTCTAAACATATCAAATATTCTGTATGGTAGTGGTAGCTATTAATTATTACTTGAAATCCAATCAATAGAAATAAACCAGGAAATCTAGTTAGGATCTGATACAACTTCATATGGATAGACTACTGCCACATTGTTTAACTTGAACCTAACCTTAAAATCTGGCTGATACTTCAATTGGCGAATAGAGAAGAATCAGATTTTGTTACAGTATCGACCATCAGCTTTGGTCCCACAATTAAACAAACATTTGACTAATAACTAAGGTTTCTAAGAGTAAAATGTCTGCCATAGAGTAATTATATAGATTTGTTACACCATAGCAAAAGGAAAGGACAAGTTAACCAAAGTTAGAAAGTACAAAGGCTATTAGCTTAATCACTTTGCCAAGATGAAGATTCAGTTCATAGAAGCATAGAGCAAATACGAAGTTTGTAAGCTTAGTTACAAAATAATTTATCAAGAATTTAGCTGAATGTCTAATTATGCCAATAAACATAGAATCATTGGTTTGTATAAATACTCCCTTCACGCAAATCAAAAGTAGAACGGAAATGTATTTTGAAATTTGAGGCTGAGCCGCTTTTTTTGCTATAAACAGTAAAAAGAAATAATCTTTGAAAAATGGAGGTAGATCAGCGATACTTATGGAATTACTTAAAAATATGGGAAAGTGAAGATTGCTTTCAGAGTTTCGCTAGGAATAAGCAGTTTTGTAATTCAAAAACTGAAGCATAGAGGATCTAGTTGAGTTATTGAATTCTTTGTGTCATTGAGAATAAACAAAATAAAAGGAGAACACAATCTTGTTACTGAATATGTTATTAATTCCATAAAAAAATGTCATTTAAATGGACAGATCTTATCCACTCCCAGGTAAGGGAAGGAAAAATGTTTACAATTCTAAATGAGGCCTATTGTACATAATGCCACTGCTAATCTACGTCAGTCTCCTACAATTATAGCCCATTCAAGTAAGAAGTGGTATGCAAGAACACATCTTCTGTGCAAGGAATTGTGAGACCACCCGTTGGATGGTCATATCCAAATTCTTCCACTGCTTGAGTCAGCAAATCTTGAAATGAAGGTTGATTCAAGTATGACACGGGGATTAAAAATCGCTTCATTTTGTCTCCAACATACACAGCAAGATGTCCCTTTGGCACATTTGTGGCTTTTGAAGATGCTTGGCTACCGCTAAATGAAGCTCGTCTGATAGCAGGTAAACGGAAACCCATTTCAAATGTTGTGAAGAACAGGCTGAAGTTCTTAAACTTGTGAAAAATATATGGAAGTTTTGATGCTTGAGTAAATGAATTACTTGTGATGGTTGTGAAGGAAGGAAGATAGTGTATTTATAGTTCTTAAGAGTTTCATCAAATCCATTTTCTTGAGAAATATTGTTGACAGGGTGGGGTCCATAAGATGAGAGATCACATGTGTTGTCTATCAAGGACTAATAAGTCCAGCAAGAGTGCAAACCCCACCCACCACCCTCTGAATGAAAGGCCAATACTTGAAATCAAATGAGATATGCATCAGACATTGCACATGTTCTCTTCATATTGATAACAGTAACACATCTTAATGTTGATGTATAGTTACCTGAAAACTCTCTAGTTGATGAATACTGTCAATCACAGTTGTGAATATCAGCAAATTACCTTAGTACAGTAGGACCAGAATATCACTTGCTGTTGCCCTTAATACAACTAAGAAGCCATGTGATGATGTTGTTTGATTAATACAATGCAAGAAGCAATGACCATTTGGAAATGGGACTTGGTTTGTATTGCTGAATATATAAATGAAAAAAGCATCAAATTAAGAGGATATTATTTCTGTGGTTTGGAAGTAAACAAGGAACCGGATAAACCACATACTAAAGAGGAATCCATCAAATGGCTAAGGCTGTCTTAATAAAAGTTTGTCGGTGTTCCAAGACGATCAGGGAGGGACATAGGTGGTGCTACAATTGTGCGGATATTATATCCATAATCCATCTCAGGCTTGGTGAATTTTTCTTGAAGAATTACAGCTCCTAAATTAGAAGCTAACACCGTAACTTGGATTGCACAACCAAACAGAAAATATTAGGAATTCATTGAGATTTGTCAGCAGCTAAAATTTGTACCAATCTCATGTCATAACTTCAGATTCTCGTAGCATCTTTGAAGTTTATGAAAAATCATAAAAGGAAGATACCAAATAAGTATCAAAAGAAAGTTCCTGCCTTCTGTTGGCTGCCCATTAAATTTGGATCACTGAAGCCAAATTCTTCTCCGGCTCTACCTATCGGTTCTTGAAATGAAAGATGATTCAGCAATGAAACTGGTACTATATACTTCTTTTTTTACCCGCTTATAGGTATATAGTAAAGTACCCTTTAGGTGCATCCTTGGATGGATGCTGTAATTGGCTAATTGATTGTTTGGATAAACTGCTTAATTAAGCGTTTATGGCATAAACGCTTACCATACAAGTGTTTATGCATAAGCTGTTTATATAATAAAAGATAAAATAATGTTAAACTATTTTTCTTTAAGCTATAAGCTCTGTTTCTGTAAGTTCTCCCAAACAGTCTCACAAGTGCTTATGCCAGTAAATAAGCCCAAATAAGCCGATCCAAACGTCCAATATAGTTTTGTTAGCCACCCTATTGCAAAAGGAAAAGACAAGTTAACCAAAGTTATAAAGTACAAAAAGACTATTACATCCTCTCTAGTTATCAAGAGTTATTAGCTTAATCACTTTGCCAAGGTGAAGGTTCAGTTCATAGAAGTTACAACAAAGTTTATCAAGAGTTAAGCTGAATGTCTAATTATGCCAATAAACATAGAATCATTGGTTTGTTTAAATACTCCCTCCAGGATAAAGAAATTTTGTAAAAGTAGAACGGGAATGTATTTGGAAATTTGAGGCTGAGCCAACGTTTTAGCAATAAACAATAAAAAGAATCTTTGAAAAATGAAAGTAGATCAGTGAGAATTTGGGATCACTGAAGCTTGATTTTTCTCACAGCAAGTATTCTTCGGCCGTAGCTTAGAAATATGAGAAAGTGAAGATCGCTTTCGTAGCTTCACTAGGAAAAGGCAGTTTTGTAATTCATAAACTGAAGCATAGAGGATCTAGTTGAGTTATTAAATGCTTTGTCTCATTGGGATTAAACAAAATAAAAAGAGGACACAATCTTGTTACTGAAGATGTCATTAATTCCATAAAAAATGTCATTGAAATGGACAAATCTTATCCATTCCCAGGTAAGGGAAGGAAAAATGTTTACAATTCTAAATGAGGCCTATTGTACATAATGTCACTGCTAATCTATGTCAGTCTGCTACAATGTAAGATTTATAGCCCATTGAAGCGAGAAGTGGTATACAAGAAGACATCTTCTGTGCAAGGAATTGTGAGACAACCCGCTGGATGTTCATATCCAAATTCTTCCTCTGCTTGACTCAGCAAGTCTTGGAATGAAGGTTGGTTTAAATATGACACAGGGACAACAAACCGTTTCATTTTCTCTCCAACATACACTGCAAGGCGGCCCTTTGGAATATCTGTAAATTTTGAAGATGTTTGGCTACACATCTTCATATTCATTACAGTAACACATCTTAATGTTGATATATAATTATCTGAAAACTCTCTTGTTGATGAATACTGTCAATAACAATTGTGAATATCTGCAAATTACCTTAGCTCAGTTGAAGACTATTTTTTTGCAAATAAATTTGAACTTTATATTACCTAATATGAAGTGAAATTACTATCCCCTAGGAATGGAGATAGTGCTTAGGTAAAGCATTCCTTAAATTGATGATAATATACTCCACTTTAACTAACCAATTCTGGATCTATTCACACATATGGTAATAATTTATGAGTGAAATATGTAATATGAATAATGAGTTGGCTCTTGTTAAAGTCTGGTTGTACAATAATGCCTACTAATTTTTTAGACATGCATCAGACATGGCACATGTTCTCATCTTTTGTATTGATAGCACAACTTAGTGTTCATATGTATACAATAAGATGCAATTATTTTCTTTCTAAATCTTAGCTATGAACTACGTTAAATTTCCAGGTGTATAACAACTATGACAGTAAAGTAATGTTTATGTTGCAAATTATATCTCCAAAATGAGAGGATATTATTTATGTGATGTAGAAAAACCATGAATCAGATGAACCACATGCTATTGAAGAATCAAATTAAATGGCTAAGCCTGCCTCAAGAAAATTACATCTGTGTTTATATATACAGATATTACAACTTAACGTGGAAACAATTCTCAACAGGATTGATAGGCTTACATATATTATACATACATATATATATATATATATATTAGATTTTGTCAGAGTATCCATGATCTGTGGTCTCACAATTGAGCCAAACAATTAACTGATGAATCACTTAGACAAAAGTTTGTCACGCCCTCCCTAAAAAAAGAGTAATTGACGAAAATAAAGAAAATACAGATAGTAAATCCCTTAGTATCACAAGGTTTTGAAGGTTGCGTATGTTATTAGTTGATAATTATGAATTGCAGGAAAGTTGGGAATTCTGTAGGAGCTTTGTTATTTAGCATAAGTTCCGTGCCTAGATGAAGCATAAGGAATATAAGAAGTTTGTGAACTTAAGAGATTGGCTGAGTTTTTTATACACTTATTTGGCCAATAAATGTGGAGTTGTTGGTTGGTAACAATACTAGCTCCAATATGTTTACAATTTTGCTCTGGCCATAGAACTAGCAAGATTTTTAAAATCTGTAATTGTAGCGCAACATGTCGGTGTTCAACACAAGTATTACTGAAATATTGAATCTGATAAACAAAATGCTAGAAATTGAACCAGGAAAAAATCTACAGATACATTTAAATCATAGGTGTGAGAAATAACATTTGCTGTAAAGGTAGTTTCAGTAAAATACTAGAGAAAAAATTGAGCTTGATTTTGCATACGGCAAGTAGTCATGAGTAATAAACCGGAAACACTGAAGACTGAACATTGATTTTTAGATTCTTTTTTCCCAAGAATCAGCAGTAAGTTGTTAAAAATTTGTGTCCCTCTGATTAGACAAAATAAAAGAGAGCAAAATAATCTGTAGTTGAGTATGTCATTCAGATGGACAATTTTCACCAATTCCCAATAAATGGAAATGAAAAAACTTTACAAGTAAAAAAAATGCCTATTGTACAAAATTTCACTACTGATATAGTTAATCTCATGCAGTGGAAGATTTATAGTCCATTGAGGCGACAAGTGACATGCAAGAAAACATCTTCTTTGCAATAAGAGTGCACACCCCACGTTTCAACGAAAGGCCAATAGATTACACACTCGTAGTCCAATTAGATGGCCAGGTTACATTAATGCTTGTTTAATGGCTATGCATATTTTTGTAGACATGCATTAGACATGTTCCTCATACTTATCGATAACGCGTCTCAATGCTGATATATAGCTACCAAGAAATCTCTTGTTGATAAATTCTAAAGGCAAATAATGGTTACAAATCATATCTGTTAGGAAGCTACAGGGAACCTTTATCAAGGTCTTGGTCAGAAGAGAATAGTATATGTTTGGACCCACAAGTAGTATACATACTCCATTTTGGCGTTCTTATTTCCAGCAGTTATTTATCCTTAGTTTGAAATAATTGTAGTCTTTTGAAGACGGTCTAGCAGCCGTTGCATTATAAGATCTTCCATTATCAAGAAACTTAATCTCAAAATTGCAACTTCCACTGATAAGGGTTATGTGATGATTTTGGCTCCAATAAGAATATTAGGCTAACAGAAATTTAGGCCCATACTTTAAGGGGTGAAAAGACCAATTTACCCTTAATGAAATCTGTGAATTCTATTTTTTTTTAAATTTATTACGGTTCGGCGCACGCTTGGCCGAACCGGTTCGGATTTGCCTGCACCGAGTATGTTAAATTTTCGTTAGACACCCCCTATCATTTTTTACATGGTTCGGCGCACGCTCCACCGAACCAGCCGTGCGCCGAACTGGCCCTTTGACTGTCAGAAATTGGAAATTGCGCCCCCATTGGAAATCAACGGATAATATTAAAATTGGAAAATGTTCCCCATTGGAAATCAACGGCTAATATTAAACTTGGAAATTGTGCCCAACAGTTATAATTTTAACGGTTCCGATCGTTTTAAATCAACGGCTCACGCTTGATCACACCTATTATAAATAGGCTGTCATTCTTCACTGATAGTCACACAACCCATTTCCGATTCATCTGCTTTGCTTCTTCACAAACACCCTAACCCGACTTGCTAAAATGGAAGATCTTAATGAATGGCAGTTGTGCCCAACGTAGAGATCTGAAGACAAGTACCTCACTGCTCTGCATCGCCCTGGAACGATCGAGTTCGAGAGCTGATGGTGTTTTTTTTAAGTCTCGCGACAACTACTTCTGTAGGTTGGACAAAAATATAACGTTCAACCAGTTGAAGGAAAAGGCGGAGAGGAAGGGTCGCCAAGAGGGAGAGTGGCGCAAAGACATATCTCGTATACGTTACCGTAAGTGCGTATGTCTACAAGACGACACTCTCCGCTATGAAGCTATGGATATCCAGAGCGACGACGATGTTCGCGCAATGATGGAACATCATCGTAACACCCCATTGGGACGTCAGTTCATTGAGCTGTTTGTCGAAACTATGCGCACTCCGGAAGGGATCATTTATATTATGGAGAGCACGCTCCCCAAAACTAAGTAGTTTCGTTTAATTTTCTTATTTCGTTTCTTATCGTGTATTTCGATAATTTCAAGTTTCATGTACGACTACACTTTTTAAATAATAACATTGTCGAGAAATTTAAATAGTACTCAATTTTGAGATCATTACTAATTTTCTTTTCATTAATAATTAGGACTACAATTAGTTATTATTCATAAAAAAAAACTACGACTGAGTCACAACAGACTCAACAGAGTCGGATCCAGCGTCACTGTTGGTGCTGTCATCGTCACTCCCATCGTGATCAGTGGAGTCACTCCCATCGTACTCGGCCAAAAAAACCCGATAATCAGGATCAGTGGAGTCACTATCAGGATCAATGGACTCACTGGACTCAATATCAGTAGGGTATAAAGGCGTCTGCGAGACATTGAAGCACCCCTCCAGAGTGTACTCAATGTTGACCATGACACTCTCAGCAGCCCCATACGCGTCGTAGAAGTTACCCGTATCAGTAGCGATGTGGCCATCGTTAGTGTCGTTGACACCCGAGAACACAACGCCAACTTCCAAGAAAAAGAATACATCTATAGGCAACGGTATGCTGTGCATGTAGTTTGGGAGGAGAATAAACCCATCATTTCGGTAAATGGTGGTCATGAAGCGGTCCATACCTGCAAAAAGAAACAGAGGGAGTCAGTACGGTTCGGCCCTGGGTGATCTGAACTGGCATTGGTTTGCCGCACGGCTGACCGAACCAGTTCGGCCTCTGCATCGTCGAACCGGTTCGGTCTTTGTGTCGCCGAACCTGTCGAAACCAGTGAAAAAAATAGGCATTAACGAAACAGGGAAAAGGGGAGAGGGAGAGTTACCTTCTAAGAGGGAGAGGGAGAGCGACGAGGACGAGGACGAACGGAGAGGGGGTGTGTGTGAGAGGAGAGTAGAGGAGAGTGTGTGAGGGGGTGCGTGAGAGGTGTGTTTTTTTTAAAAAAAATTGGACGGTAGGGGTGTTTTGGGAATAATGGACGGTAGGGGGTGTCCATCAAGTAAGGAGGGGGTTGTACGAAGTATGAGCCGAAATTTAAATCATAAACCTCTAATAAACTAGAAGGGAAGGAGGGTCTTGTTTAGCAATATTTTCTGAAATTAATTTGAGGGTCTTCTTCATAAACCTCCATTTGTTTTTTCCTATCTTTCTAAATATGAGGTAAACTACAGTTTCTAGTCCCCTAGCTTGTTTAATGAGTTATCTATATATATAATTTTTTCAAGTTTCTATACAATTTCCTTCTGCAATCAATCGCACACTCTGCTTTCCTTTCCTTAAGGTAACTATAATTTCTTCCTTTAATTTCAATTTTATTTCAATTGTTCTTATGATATATCGTAGCTAAGTACCTAGTTGTGGCACGTCGGTCTCAAATGGTATCAGAGCCATGTTGAGCTAGTTCTTCGTATGGACTTATAATTTTAGCAGTATCTTTTTGTGTTTTTTGGTAATGGTATATAGGCTGGAATAGCTGTACCTAAGCACCCAACATTTGTTGGATAATTAAACACTTTGTTCTTAGGAATAGTGTTTAATGAAGGCTTGATTTCAGCAAAACAAAGCCACGTACCTATTACTGACTCAAAGTGTTTTTAGTGTTTTTCTTTATTATATCATCAATTTTTCCCGAGGAGAAGGGAGTGTTAAGATGATTTTTCAAAAAGGAAAATTTTGCTAAAAGCCATTTGATGTCTTTGATTTGGAGAAATCCTTCTATCCCTACGGGTTGATAGTTAAAACAATTCTACTGTTTGCAAAGATGACAAAATGATTTTGAGAAAAAGATAAGTCCATAAGTCCAACTAGCCCAAGAGGATCTGGTTCTGTTATCCAACTAGCCACAACTGCCTTAGCACCATCATACTATGGAACTGGATGATTATAATCATCAAGAAAATTCTGTTAAGAATGAGGAGTTAGCTGAATATCCAAAAACTTTGGATCAGCTAAACAAGTGGACAATACCGTCCGTACCCTCCAAACAAATATACAGGTTTGGAATGTTTGATGTTATCTCCAGGTATGCTGTTAAAACCATAGAACAGACCATACAAATCTCTGGGAATACCCAGACCATAAATTTGCTAAGTAAAAGGGACTTAGCTCCCTTTAAGGACTACAACTTTATCCATGTAGGCCTTGTCCAGATAGCCTTTAAACCTTTAACTTTACTAGGTTTAGATTCCAGTATCATGGCCTATGTTAGAGATGGCAGAAGTAAAGACTTCAAGTCATCCTTAGCTGCTTTGATAGAAACCAGCTTGTGCCACGGACCCGTCTATTTTGACGTATCTCCTAATTTGAGTTTGTCCCTAACCGATAAAAATATCCTTGATGCTTTACAGCTCACCATACACACTAATGGCTATAACTTTAAGCCAGGTAGTGAAATTATAGCAATATGCTATAGGGTCTATTATAAGGTGTTAAACACGCTTAACCCAAAAGTTAAGCAAATATCCTTCCCTGGAACAACAACCCTTGTCCAGACAAATCTATTAACCTCTAATATAGTTACCAATAGGTTGATTAGATGGAATGAAATAAACTTCCCAGAAACATGGTCCTTACCCCAAGCCATAGAGCCTGAACCTATCCTAAATAAGGATATTGACCAAATCGTTCAGAATACTGAAGGAGACATAGAAATAAAATTCATTTCTAATAGGATTGCTAGGATGCCTAGGACTATGTCTTCTAGGCACTCTATTAGTAATTACTACACCACACCTAGTGAACTTGCTAGGAATCCTAGCGAGACAAACAGGGCTTCTACTTCCCAAGTAGAAGAAGAGATAGAGACGGTAGAACACATAAGAATTAGTGAGAATAAAATCCCTCACGGAGTCTACCAAAGAACCACTTCCCATAGTAGGCAATCACCTACCCAGTCCGAAATGAGTTTTGGTATTTAATGGATTTAAACCCAGGAAGTGCTATGAGAGGACTCGTCAATGATGAGTTCCAACACGAAAGATATTTTCAATTTAGAAAATGGTATTTCAAAACTTTTTCCCCTCCTGTTTTGAAAAGTTTCAAAGATATTTACTATGACGAGTTAGCAATAACTCAAAACTATATTCCTTTTTGTTAAATGGTTTATAGGCCATTTTGTTAACAAAGTCAGCCAGGAAATTCTTGTTTTACAGTCAAATTCTTGGAGGACAGTAAACGGAGAGGAGATAATTTCCCCATTTCCTCCGAAACAGGCTATAACCCTTGGCAAGGATGCTGAGGCTAGAGCTCTTTTCACCCTTCAAAAGGTTGAACATGATCAGGTGACTATTAGGGAGTTAAACTCCATAATAAGGTCCCAAAATTATACAAATACTTTTCTTTTATGCTTTGCAGAACAATTTGCCTCCTTGGAAAAAGACTTATCGTCTTTAAGAAGTCTTGTCGAAAAACAGATTGCCCAGCAAAAAACCATAGTTGACCAGCTGAGCAAAGAAAAATCTGCAGAGGCCATTCCTATTATAAAGGATGTCCCTCTCATCCAGCCCCCTATTCCCATAGAAGGCTTTAAAATGGGTAGTGACAACACTGAATTCACACGTATCCTCGAGCAGAAGCTAAAGGATTTACGCTTAAATGTCTTATCCCAAAAAGATACCTCTGGAAATACTTCAGAGACTTCTGAAGATAGTGAGGAAGTTAGTAATATTGATGAACTCACTAAGATGTTTAGTAACCAGCACATCAACGATGTTGCTGAAGTCAATCCCATCTATACGAATAAGTCCTTAGAGAAATATTATTACAAAAGGCCCTCACCTCAAGACTTACTCTTTGAGGAAACGGAACCATTCCAGAATTCATACTCTGGAAAATCTATCTATGAATGGAATATAGACGGTCTAGGTGATAAACAGATCATAGACACCGTACACAGAATGATCATGTACTCTACTGTTTGTAAGCAACAGGGCAATAATGACAGCTCTATAGCTTCCTTTATAGCCACTGGCTTTGTCGGCCAACTAAGGGGATGGTGCGACCACTACCTAAACGATAGTCAAAAAAGGGAAATCTTATCCCATAAGAAAGAAACCAAGCTAGAAACTAGCGGCAGTGCCATCACTACAACCACTGGCGAAGAGGACGCCGTCTATACCCTATGCCTATCCATCCTACAACATTTTGTTGGAACCAACATATCGATAGGAGAGAAATTACAAACCCTCCTCCAGAACCTAAGATGTCCTTCCTTAGCCCACTTTAGGTGGTATAAGGACACCTTCTTGTCCAGGGTTTTCCAACTAAAAAACCCTGACTCTATCCACTGGAAATCCAAGTTCGTAGATGGGTTACCATATCTATTTGCTGAAAAGATTCGGCAATCCCTAAGAAATAGGAATGATGGCAAACATAAATTATGCTGACCTAACTTATGGCCAGATCATTAGTAATTGCATTAGTGAAGGATTAGCCTTGTGCAACGACATAAAGCTAAAAAACCAACTCAAAAAACAAAAGCTTTCTGAGAAACACCAATTAGGTGAATTCTGCGAACAATTTGCTTTTGACCTAGAAAAACCCCCAGGAACTAATAAGCAGAAGCAAAAGCTAGGGAAAAATAAACCCTATAAGAACTATAAGGACAGGACCAAGAATCCTTACAGAAATCCCTACAAAACTCCTAATAGGAAGAAGTATAGAAAAAGGTTCTACAATAGACCCAAGGAAAAACCCTTCGTCCCAAAGGGGAAAAGAAAGGCCAAAAGCCTTGATATAACCTGCCACAAGTGTGGCAAGGTTGGACACTACGCCAACCAGTGTTGGACCAAGAAAGCCCTTACCGAAATTAAGGACGAGCAGTTAAAAACCCAACTAGGAAAAGTCTTGTTAGCTAGTTCTGAATCAGAGAGAGAGTCCTCAGATGAGGATATAGGAATCATATACGAATCCTCAACTGATTCGTCTTCCACAGACAATGACTGTCAATGTAATGAATTAAATTACTGGAAATCCATTGTCGATATGAACGGCTTAAATGTTCTCACCGCAGAACAAGATGAAGCCTTAAAAGCCTTAGAAACCATCTCAGATAACAATCTGAAAAGAAAAATGATCAATTTTCTGATAAAAGAAAATGACAGAAAGGAGTCTCCACTAATCATAGAGGCACCCTACCAGATCAGTGAGGTAATGTCTAGGTTTACACAGTCCAATATAAAAGAGACACCTGTCTCCATTATGGACTTAAAAAGAGAAATAAATCTCTTAAAATCTGAGATTGCTCAGATCAAAAGGAACAATAGTGTCCTACATCAAAGAATCACCATTTTAGAAGGTCCAGAAAAAATAGAGGAAATCCCCCCTAGCGATGGCAAATATTTATCTCTCTTAGACAGGGTAACATCGCAAAAATGGTTTGTCAAAATTACTTTAATGGTTAGTAAAAATTTTATTTTGGAAAATGAAATTGCTCTCATAGATAGTGGAGCAGACTTAAATTGCATTCAGGAAGGGATCATCCCTACCAAATACTTTTCAAAAACATCTCAAGCCCTCACACAAGCTGGAGGCGACAAATTGCAAGTTAAATATAAACTTTCAAATGCCCATATTTGTAACCAAAGTATTTGCTTACCAACGTCTTTTATCCTAGTCAAAAATTTGACTCACAGAATTATATTAGGCACCCCCTTTCTACATAATATTATGCCTATTATAAATATTGACCAGAGTGGAATCACCACTATTATAGATGACAAAAAAATCATTTTCAAATTCATTACTGATCCTCATGTCAAGATGTTGAACGAGGTAAGAGATATTCTCCTCAATAAAGAGAAGCAAATGTGCTTCCTTAAGGAAGAAGTGAGCTTACTCAATATAAGTGAGCAGCTCAACAAAGATAACATTAAGAGCCAAATTAAGGCCATCGAACAACAATTTGTTGCAGAAGTTTGCAATGATCTTCCTAATGCTTTCTGGAATAGAAAGTAGCATGTTATATCCTTGCCCTATGAGGACGGTTTCATTGAAAACCAGATCCCTACTAAGGCCAGACCAGCCCAAATGAACAAGGAATACCTTGACCTATGCAAAAGAGAAATTGATTCTCTCTTACAAAAAGGGCTGATTAGAAATTCTAAGTCTCCCTGGAGCTGTACAGCGTTCTATGTAAACAAGAATGCTGAGCAGGAACGAGGAGTTCCTAGGCTAGTTATTAATTACAAGCCCTTTAATAAGGTGTTGAAATGGATCAGGTATCCTATCCCTAATAAAAAGGATCTTTTAGACAGATTAAGCGATGCTCTAATCTTTTCAAAATTCGATATGAAGTCGGGTTACTGGCAAATCCAGATAAGTGAAGCTGATAAATATAAAACAGCCTTCACTGTGCCCTTTGGACACTTCGAGTGGAATGTCCTTCCCTTTGGTCTAAAAAATGCCCCTTCAGAGTTTCAAAATATTATGAATGACATTTTTAATGCCTACTCTGATTTCATAATTGTCTACATAGATGATGTTTTGGTCTTTTCCAAAAGTATTGGCCAACACACAAAACATTTGAAAATTTTCAAAGGTTTGGTCAAGCATAATGGCTTAGTTATTTCTGCCCCAAAAATGAAGCTTTTCCAAATAAAGGTTAGGTTTCTAGGCCATGAGATAGACCAAGGAACGATAGTTCCTATTAGTAGGAGCATAGACTTTGCTTCCAAATTTCCCAATGTTATTTCTGAAAAGAAACAACTTCAGAGGTTCTTAGGGAGTCTCAATTATATCTCAGATTATTATGAGGACCTATCACAGGACACAGCCATTTTATACAATAGGCTCAGAAAGAACCCAGGGCCTTGGACAGAAAGACATTCCCAAGCTGTCCAAAGAATTAAAGCCAAAGTAAAATGTTTACCTTGCTTAAATTTAGCAAATCCTAAATTCTTTAAAATAGTTGAAACAGATGCTTCAGACTTAGGATATGGTGGTATCCTAAAACAGGCAAATCCCAATAATTCCAAAGAGGAACTGGTAAGATTTACTTCAGGAAAATGGAATCCGACCCAGTCGAAGTACTCGACCATTAAAAAAGAAATGCTTTCCATTATAAAATGCATTTCAAAATTCCAAGATGATTTGCTAAATGAAAAGTTTTTACTCAGAATTGACTGCAGCTCTGCCAAGTCAATAATTGAGAAAGATGTGAAAAATTTAGTGGCAAAACAAATCTTTGCCAACTGGCAAGCACAATTATCTGCTTTCGAATTTGAGATACAATACATTAAAGGAGAAAATAATTCTCTTGCTGACTATTTGACCCGTGAATTTTTGCAGGGCGAATGACTACCCCCAATAGGGGAAGAGGTCGTGGCTATGGCCGTGGCCGAGGACATGGGAGCAACAATATGTTGCCCTACCAAGAATCAAACATTCCTCTAATAGGGGATTGGACTACAGTCCATAGGACGAGAAACTTGCAGCAATTGCCTGCACCTCCAAGGAAAGAAGATATACCTTCTTCCTCATCAAGTAAGACTACGTCTTACAAAGAAGCATGGTCAATGAACCAACAGAAGTAACAGAATACCTTGAAAATCCTGTTACAGAGGACATCATGTATGTCGAAAAAGAAGATGTAGACTTGGCCCCTAATGATGGGTGGTCAATCAAAACAAGATATCTCGAATCTAGAGGATATCCTGGACTTTATGGTAAGTCTAGACCTCACCTGGAGATACTATTATTAGTCACTGAATCAGTAACAATTACTCACCATCACCAGAATAATAACCCAGAAAGTTTTATAAACTTCAGCAAATGCCATATCAATAAGGTACTATCACCCAGAGAATGGGGACTGAACCCCAATGGGGAAAAGGCAATAAAAATTGCCGAAGGTAAATATGTTTATTTCAATTACTGGGATTATATCCAGGCTTTCTCATTGGCATTTTATTATCAAAATCCCAAGAACAAACATTCTTGGTTCTTCAGTATCAACCCAGAAGTGGTTGATAGGCCCATACCAAATTGGTTTTTTAACTGGTGGATTTTGGTCCTTCCTTGGAAATTTTACCAGTAGATCTACTCCGCTTATATGATGGCTGGTGTCACCACAGTCCCTTAATTCTGAAAAATACTTTTAAGATGATTACAGGACAAGGCCCATGCCTATATTTTATTAAATTCCAAATCCCATGGATATGGAGATGGACTATTACCATAACACAAGACAGGCACGGTATTCCTGTGCTTAGGAGAAATTTCTTCTATAAATGGTGGGCTAAAATGGCCACCGAGGACCTCCAAAATATCAAAGCCAAGGTTGAGACAGCCATAGCTGATGTCAGTGCAAAACAAAGTTCCAAGATTCCCAAGAGCTCTCAGTAGCCAACTTAAAGAATTACTTTAAAAAACTACACCCTAATGAAACGGAGGAACAGATCATGGTCAGGACCCTTGATTATATGAAAGAACAATTCTTTAAAAACTTTCAATTCAATAATGAAGCAGTGTCAATGAAGACCAGTTCGTCGCAAGCATCAATAGACTCAGATGCCCTTGATTGCTTAGCCGGGGAATCCCAAGCTGAGGAGGACCCTACTCCCGAAGACTTCTGGGACGCCATGATCCAATCAATGGCCCAGAAAGGAAGAGGACAAAACTCCAATCGTCAGCCATGACGTCACAAGGCCAATAATACATGCCCGGCCAAACTACTTTGTAATCTGTCGACCACTTTGTCGGCCACCTAGGCAATTATAATGCCCTTTACTATTTACTTTTTAAGTTTTTGTCGTCTGTCATTATAAATGCGCCTATGGGGCCCACAAAAGCGTACCCGGCATTAATAATGATTTTTTGTCGTTTTTTCCACAGGCTACCGAATGTAACAGTAGCTTTTTACCGGCTTAAATAGTAAGCCTTTTTCTTTTCTTTATAAGGCGAATCCGCCTCAGTTGTAAAACAAGCTTTAACATATAAGTCTTTTAAGTTTTTCAAGTTTCTATACAATTTCCTTCCGCAATCAATCGCACACTCTGCTTTCCTTTCCTTAAGGTAACTATAATTTCTTCCTTTAATTTCAATTTTATTTCAATTGTTCTTATGATATATCGTAGCTAAGTACCTAGTTGTGGCACGTCGGTCTCAAATGGTATCAAATGGTAGCTTGTTTAATGAGTTATCTATATCTATATATATATATATATATATATATATATATATATATATATCTAGTGAGAAATAGGTCTTTTATGTGAGAGTGAGAGGAACCATTCTCAACCATCGGATTAAAATAAATGGATGAGATTAAAACATGACTCAAGTGTTCTACTCTATTCCACTAACACCACAACAACCTCTCATATTAGCCAACATATTTTATTTGCCACTCTCTTTTAGTAATAATTATTACTCTAAAAATGACCTAAAAATATCTCTAAAAATTATACTAAATTGGATATGCATTGAGTGCATTTGATTGTAAATCCTTCCTTTCAGAATGGGCCTTATGGTCTTTCCTTCCGGTGTTTCCTTTCAGTTATAAATTGAGTGCATTTGATTGTAAATCCTTCCTTTCAGAATGGGCCTTATGGTCTTTCCTTCCGGTGTTTCCTTTCAGTTATAAATCCTTCCTTCCTTGTAAATTTAATATTGAATACTGATATTCATCTAGTCGGTTTACCTATAATATGTCAATTATTAATATAAACTTTAAAACTACACTTCACCATAAAAAATTAAGCTAAAATACGCATTTAGTCATTTAAATTATTTATTTATTCTGCTTGGTTCTTTAATTTTATTTTTCCAGTTTGGTTCATCAAGTTCAAATTTGATACATATAAGTTCTTTCAATCTATCTGACATAAAGGTTTATGGTGTGTCTGATATGTATTGGTATGGCACCTGCCATGGCTAGTTTGACGTAACAAATAATTATAATTATTACTACTAGTATTTAACTATCAGTTTAGTACCGAAAGAACTTGAAAAGTCTTTCTTTTTAGAAAAAGAAATGAGTTATCAGTTGATAGTTGTACTTTCATACTATGAGGAGTCAGGAGTGGCTTAGGAAGCTAAATCGACACTATCTTTTTTTTTTTGAGGTGAAAATTGATACTATCACTTTAGTTTTATTTTATAAGTTGTTTTAGCAAAATCAATTTATTTCAAATTAATTATTGTTTTACATTTTTAAAGAAACATCGAATATTTTTTCCCACTAATTCTCTTATTAATCATGACAATTTTTTACATTTGATAAATGATCCACATTTATCTATGTACTTAAATAGTAATTTAGACAACACTTTTTTATAAAATCTAGACTACTAATTATTTTTTTAATAAATGTTTAAAAACCTTAAACTACATATAAAATAAGACTGTGGTAGTATTTAGCTATTATCAAATTAATTAAAAATATACAAGAATCTAAAATAACTAAATACGTCGGTTTTGAAATTAAAAAAAAAAAGATAGTTGTTGTGCATGGTGGGAATGGCACTTGTGCTACTTTCTACTTGGTTACTGTATTTTTCCATTTTGTTCACAAGTCATAGTGACAGCCTCTCACCTCTGCATCATCTTTTATGCAAGCCATACATACATGTATTGGACGCCCAAATCAGAAACTGAAAAGAGGTGAATGGCAAAATCAGAACATGCAGAATTTTAAGAATCATAAACAAGGAAATGAAAAGGACAAATGTGGCCCTTCTTAGCTGGAATCAACAAGGAAAACAAAAATCAAAATCTCTATATAATAATAGAGATTGAAAACAAAAATCAAAATCTCTATAACAATGTAGAAAAAAAAAGAGTACCTCAATAATCATCATCAGCCAACTACCACATACTCACCTTCTCTCTCTCGAAAATCATCTCCTCACAACCACTCATCTTTCTTTCTCACCACCGCTCACAACCACACCACGAGCACCACCGCGCTACAGCCATCCCTCGTCTCTCTCTGTTGCCTCTCTTACTCTGATAATCTCTCTCAATTTCACTGTGAACATCTTCTCTCGCTCTCGGGCGGCTTTAGGGTTTGACTCTTTTATTGTTGTTTCATTTTATTCATCAGTCTCTTGATTTCTTATTAAAGAAGGGAAAAAGCTTGCTGCTCTACGTTCATTAGCGTAAATCCATTCCATTCTTTCGTGTGTGTTTTTTATTATTATTATTATTTTATTATTTGTTGTTTATCTTATTTAATTCCAGAAAAAACCACTAGTTATAAATCCATTCCACCCCTATTCTACTCATTCCATACTCTCTCCCTTGTTACAAACTTTCATGGGACGTATGCATGTATGATAGGACCAGGCTTTGTTAATAAGTTAAAAGCTCAAACCATTATATTTTGCACCCTTGATGTTAATTTAAACAGCCCCTCTCTCCTTTTAAAAATTCATAAGCTTTTTATGTCTTCGGTTTAGTCCTGGTCCGTGTTTGAATACTGCTAACTGCACCATAATTTTCTCTTTTCATCATCTATTTCCTTTTTTTAAAAAAAAGTCTGCCGAGACATTTCAAACTAAAACACATGAAAATCTTTTCTCCATGAAAAAAGTATTGAAAAAACAAGAATTGGTTGAGATGTGAATGTTGTCGATCTTGGTTTAAAACGCATGAGTTGTATTGGTGATCTTAAACCGTTTTCAAAAATTATATATTTTTGAGTCTTTTACTTCGAGATCTCAGTCACGACACAACTCTTATATTTGCGCAATTAATTTTGTTAACTAAAAGTTGAATGTTAAGCATATGAAGCTTTAAAACATAGAATAAGGTTTAGCCTTTAGATGCCATCAATTCCCATTTCTTCTTCTTTTGCTGCTCCTTTTCTTGGCTACCGTAAATAGACTTGTTTTCATGTAAAATTAAATTATTTTTCTTGTTTTTGTTTTCAGATACATATCCATAGAGAACTTGTTTCCACTAGGAATGGACGGAATTGAAAAAATAACAATAATGAGAAATCATGAGCGTTTGTGGTATGTCTAACTTTATTTCTCATACTTCAATTTTATATTGGTTTTGTTTGCAATACTAGCAATATATCGATTCAAATGCATGAGTTGTCACATTGATCAGATATTTACATATGTATATAATTTATATTTATATTTATATTATATTTACTAGAGGAACACTGGAGTGTTCGTCTTCTGCTTTTATTACTACACTACAATAGATACTTACATAGTTCATACTGGGTTACCTCACTCCAAATGGGCTTCGTTTCAAGGCCCAATAAGCACATACCCGAAACTGCTATGCACACCCTCCTAATTTAACGGTCGAGTTCGGCTCGGCAAGATCGAAAGACCAATATTACACTTCATCTCTTCAGTGGTGTTATCATTTATAATATAATGTTTTCCCATAAAAATATTTTATTGAATTTCTGAAATATGAGTAGAATGATATTAGACATTCGATTAAACAAACTATTGTTTGCCCTATTTCAGGAAAACACACAATTAATCAAGAGTGTTATTTCTTGCACGGGATTAAAATAGAAGAATTTAGGCATATTATCAGATTACTATAGTTTTGAAAGGAGCTGGGAAACTAAATAATAATACCTTATTGAATTTCTGAAATATGAGTAGAATAATGTTAGACATTCAGTTAAACAAACTATTGTTTGCCCCATTCTCTTTTGGCTTAAATATCTATTCTGCCCCTGCAAATATCACCATAATCCAGTTATACCCCTGTAAAAATAAAAACTTTAAAATTACCCTTGCAAATATAAATCGCTTACGGTTATGCCCCTCGGTCAGCTTCCCATCCAAAAAAATAATTTAAATAAGGTTTAAATATATGTTCTGCCCCTGCAAATATCACCAAAATACAGTTATGCCCCTTTTATGCTGATATTTGCAGGGGCATAACTGGATTATAGTGATATTTGCAGGGCCATAACTGGATTATGGTGATATTTGCAGGGGTAAAACATATATTTAAACCTTATTTAAATTATTTTTTTGGATGAAAAACTGACCGAGGGGCATAACCGTAAGCGATTTATATTTGCAAGGGTAATATTAAAGTTTTTATTTTTACAGGGGTATAACTGGATTATGGTGATATTTGCAGGGGCAAAACATATATTTAAGCCTTCTCTTTTTTATGTAAATGTTATATACTTGTCGTGCCTCTCTTTCCACTTTTTCTATTACGCTACGGTAGATACTTACTTAGTAGTAGCATATTGTGTGTTTTGGGCTGGGTTAGCGCAGTTTAAATGGGCTTCACTCCAAAAGGCCTAATAAGCACAACATTGCAAACCGCAATGCACACCCTCCTATTCTAACGCCTGAGCTCGACTGAGTGAGGTCGAAAGGTCAAGATCAAACCTCATCTCTTCACGCATACTTTCATGCGCCTTGAGAATCTGTGTGTCACTCACCAAGAACACTTATAAATATGTGACCTCACTTGCCATTTCTTAGTTATTCTCAAATTATGCCTCTCAATCACATTATTTTGTGTTTATACTCTACCTACAAAAATTTATATACCGATGTCGATGCTGCTTTATACAGAGTGCATGTCCTTTCACTAATCTATTTTTATATAAGTTCCTTTGTAATTTTTATTTTTACTTTGATGTTGAGTTTACATATTTCATTGCATTTTATTTATTGTGGATCGTTGAAAATGCTATTGTATATCGCATACATGAAATATATAAATCATTGAGTATTAACTACTTACAATATATATACATCTTTTAATCTTGCTTAACCTAATTGAGGATGCAGATTGTAATGGTTTTTTGATTTAAATCTTTAGGCTTTAGTAAATTCTTATTTGATCAAAATTTATTGTGTAATATTCATCATAACAATTGAGATTGAGTATAAGCATCGTAAAATAATCTCTAAAATATTGAGGAAAATAGGACTTTATTTCATGACATTTTATATTTTAGATACAGATAAATATGCTTTGTCATCATTGTGGATGGACATTATTTGATTTTTTAGGCAAAGGGAATGGATTATGAATTAGAGGCCTTGCATTAGATTGAGTGCACGCCATGGATGGCATATTCTTGTGGACTAATATGCAAGAGGTGGAGCACTATGTCCACCGAAAAAGCACAAAAGGCAGTCGTATAACAAGGCTACACCAGATAATATAAAACAAAGCAGATATCTATTAATGTTCAGGGAAAACAAATAAGTTTAAATTTGATATATACCAACAACAATAACAAATTTGTTTTGCTCTATGTTTCCACTTTCTGCACATTTCTTACCCCATTAGTAATAAGGACCTTATTGCTACATCTTACCAAGCACGAACATTCAGTAATTTGGCAAAACAAAACATTCAACAACTAACAATACTAACAATAAATATAAAATTAAATTATAGACAACATTTTCTTAGAAGGAATTCATTGTGACATAGAAACCTAAATTAATCTGCAGTAGAAAAATTATAAGAAAGAACTCAATGTCCAAACTGGTTGACGGTTACATGCATTGGAAAGATGTTCAACAAACTAACAACAGATAAGCCAAAACTGAATATGAAGAGAGTGATATATTTATGCGCTTTTATGTACCACGTTGCTACGCCTCAGAGCATTCCATTCCTGCAATGGCAACAATCCATTGATTCCAACAATTTCAATATTCCCAAAATTAAATCCTAATATTATTTTTCTAAGTTGATATACGTGACTTGTAACAACAGGTAAATGAAACAAAAGTGGAGGATTTACCACCAATAGTGCTCACTCGTTCCTACTCTCCTCTTCCAATTGGAATACTTACGGGACCTACCTCTTTGATTTACTCAAGTCTATTAGAATGCAATTGTTTTTATGGAGTTCATAATCCTGATCCCTGAGATTAATGAACTGCCATTAGTAATATTATTTCCGATGCGTGATAAAAATAACCACAAAATGTAGAGGTCATACTACAAAATGAGTCTCCGACAGTCCTTTATATGTTAGTTTAGGAGCACTGGTGAGTGATCTAATGCATGATTAGTCAATTATCCATTAAAATAATCTTATCTTAAAGAATATCTATTAACTGAAGAATCTAATGATTAATGTGAATAATTGCAGGATCTCATTATGTTGTAACAAATGCAAGGGCAGGAGATCTATTTGGAGAGGTTGCGGTTTTATTTGACCAACAGAACACTTTGCATAACTAAATTAGCAAATGCCATGTATGGAAATTTCGAAGTTTCGAAAATATCATATTTGATTTATTTGTTTTCACTATAAATACCACTAAACCGTAAAATATTTCCCTGCCAGATTCAACCTCTGTTCTTCTTATTGCAAAAATTTACTTAACCATTGCATTGCTTTTGATGTATTTTAAATCCTAATTTTTAGAAGAAAAAGCATATTTCAGGGTGCATTAGTGTTAAGAGAATTTTTGATACCTTATTTAATGCAATACGAGTATTTCTTAAAAACTCACACAGTGGTTGTGAAATATTTAATTACAAAGTTATATTTAGGAGAATATTTTAATTTTATTACACTTAATAGTAGAGGTATATTTCACACTACTATATGTATCTATCAATTAAAAAAGGGGAATTTAAACTTTAAGAAACACCATAACTTTATTTTATTATACCCAAATACTTTTCATACGCAGTACAACCCGGTTGATCATCTCACAACTCACCACACGCACTAAATCAATAAAGAAACCGAAAATAAAACCTAACATAGGTAATAAAAATAAAAAACTTAAGACTTCAACATCATTTTTCATGGGTAAGTAAATTTAAGGATCCTTGAGTGGACACAGGCACAGCATCCATGAACTCAAGATTATTTTTGATGTCCTTCAAAATTTCATAAGGAAGACACACTTCAAGGACCATACTAGCTTCTTACGGCACTAGCAAATACATTAATTTCTTCATAAGCTTTCCCAAAATATTCCTCAAATATATGTTATTTCTTCATAAAATTGAAGGCCGTTTAGCAAAATCAAAAGATCATTCATACTATTGAAGTAGAAACTAGAAATTTGCCAAAGAGAATATACCTTCAAACAAAAATTTGTAAATCATTATTCATATTTTCAAATGGATTCTTATTTTGTCATATGAATAATTAACAAGCATTTGGTATACAAGATAAAATCTTAATAATCACTCCCATAAACCTCTTTGGCAAGAATAATAAAAACAATTAATCATTTATTCCTTCCATCTGAATAAGACTTTACTTGTAAAGTAATATATGAGACGAATAATTTCCTTTTTTTTGGTTTAGGACCATTGCTGGCTACCCACGCAGTGTTCCAATGCTGTCAACAAATGACTAATCTGCACTCGCGCGTAGAGACTCTTAACCATTGCGCTGGCCAACACCCTATTTTGACGTGGGCGGGAATCGAACCAGGGAGCAAACCGGATCGACCCCCACTACGTCCCAGAGGGAGCCCGACCACTGGGCTAGCTAGTGTTGGTTAATAATTTCCTTTAATACCAAGCTCAGGAGTCATCTATGTACTTAAATGAAACCAAACTATTTCACCATCTTCTTTTCTGAAAAATAGATCGCCCTTTTGAACAGAAGTAAACCGACGTACCTACATCAAATGTAGGTCCATCCGTTTACTTCCGTTTTAAAGTTATTTTTTGTCTGAACGGATGTACCTACATCTGATGTCCAAATGGATTTACGTACCCCAAACGTAAATCCGCCTTTATTTTTTTAAAGAAAACGGATTTACATGTTTGGACGTAAATCCGCTTCGAATAAATCAAAAACGGATTTACGTCCCTAACATGTAAATCCGTTTTTAAAATTTCTTCTTTTATGCCTTATTTTTGTCGTATTTTTGAAACAGATATGGATCTGGAGTCAGAGTCACAGTTGGTTCCGTTCGAGATAGATACTATAGGGTCCTTCAGGACGGAGACAATATATTTAATTTCTCATTTTTTTAAACATGTTGATAGATATTTAATTAATTAAGTACCTAACATTTTTCTATTTTGTAGATATTTTTTACACGCGAGGGTGTTATTGATTGGGCGAAAGACGTTGGGGGACGTATTGGAGTTGTGGTTATCATTGTCAGATCTGACACAGGTGGAGGTAAAAGGGGGACTAGAGATAAAATTATTTTTGGTTGCGAGAAGCAAGGTAAATTCAGTAATGATTCTAGAGTTATCAGGTCTAAGAGAAAAAACTGCCCGTTTAAGTTGAGAGCTACTTGTACAAACGTGATGGGGGGTTGGCATGTGAAGGTTAGGTGTGATCTACACACACATGAGCTGCTTACTACCCCGATCGGCTCGACAACTTTTGGTCGATTAACGAAGGCGCAGAAGGCTATGGTTGATAAGCACATTTCTTTGAAGGTTGCCCCAAAAGATAGTCTTAATGATTTGAAGAAAAATTTTCTGGCAATGTCACTTCTCTTCCTCAAATATATAGGCAGCGTTACGCCTATAGGTCTTCTAGGAGGGGTCCTAGAACTGATATTCAGGAGCTGTTGAGGTTGACTGAGTCTGAGAATTATTTATGTTGGAGCAGGAAAGTTGAGGGGTCAGATGTGGTTAGTGACATCATGTGGACGCATCCCACTCCTATTAAATTATTCTGGTTGTTTTCGAAGGTTCTTATTCTCGACAGCACTTACAAGACCAACAAATACAATATACCTCTATTGGAGATTGTAGGAGTCGCTTCAACCTCAGGTATTCTTGACTGACAGAGATTTTGGTCGTATTCTCGATGTATTTCCTTCGGCTACAAATTTGTTATGTTCTTGGCACATAACTAAAAATGTGAAAGCGAAGATTAAAGAGTTGGTGCACGTAGATAGGCAAGACTCAGTCCTCTCTCTTTGGCACGATATTATTGATTCCATTGACGAGTCAGAGTACTCACATCGATTGAAGATTTTTGAGGACTCGTGCGTTGATTTGCCTGCTCTTCTTAAGTATGTGCATGACACATGGTTGACAAAGCATAAGGAAAGATTTATTTTGGCATGGACTAACCGGGTGGCACACTTCGGGAATCAAATCACCAACAAGTTTTATAGCAAACTGTTTACTTTATTTATGGTAGTTTATTATTTTTTGACACGTGTTTACTTTTTTAATGGTAGTTTAGTATTTTTTGACACGTGTTTACTTTTTTTATGCTAGTTTAATTTTTTTGACCCGTGTTTAATATTTTTTGGCACATGTTTACTTTTTCTTATGCTAGCTTAATATTTTTTGACAGTTGTTTACTTTTTTTATGCTAGGTAAATATTTTTTTGACATGTGTTTACTTTTTCTTATGCTAGCTTAATATTTTTTTGACACGCGTTTAATATTTTTTGACACGTGTTTAAGTTTTTTATGCTAGTTTAATATTTTTTGACACGTGTTTAATATTTTTTTACACTTGTTTATTGTTGTTATTATTTAAGAGTTGTGTCAGCTCATTGGGCTTTGAAGAGACATTTGGGGAGTTCGGGAGGAGACTTGTCTAAGTGTTGGTCATATGTGCATGACATGCTTACGCTTCATTTTGATAAAGTTATCGGGTCTTTGCAAAAAAGCATCAACCGTATTGAAGTGGCTCATAATACTCCTTTCTATAAAAAGCTTCGCGGTCTTGTATCTATAAATGCTTTGAATCATATTGCTAAGGAGTTTTCAAAAACCACCTCTGGTGTTGGATATGACAAAGATCGTTGTGGGTGCGTGCTTAGAAAGACACATCATCTGCCTTGTGCTTGTGAGCTCGGTGTGTACCATGTCTGGTACTTCTATTCCGTTGGATGTTGTTGATGGTCATTGGAGAAACTTGAGTTTGGATTCTATAGATGATGAAGTCTCCCAAGAAAAATATGTTGAATGTGATATTACTTACTCTATGGAGATGTTATGGGCAAGATATAATAGTATGACTCTGGAGGAGAAATTTTTCTTGAAGAAACAGATTGATGAGCTTGCATTCCCTACCACTTCTTCAATGGTTCGACCACCATTTAAATTTAAAACAAAGGGTGCACCAAAAAAGAAAAAGCAAAAACTCTATGTAGATGAGAAGATGAAAATGACTCAAGAATCCGGGACTTCTAAAAAATCATCACAGCCGTTATCACAGACACAGAGGCCTTCTCCTAATTTATCAGAACGGTCTTCAAAGTCAAAGGTATCCCAGCGTTTTTCACATTCAAAAACTCCTTCTCCTAAAGTTTCACAACGGTTTACTAGTAAATTAACACACCAGGGGACTACTAGATTGCATTTACCGTGGGTTCCTCTTCACTTCCACTCTTATATTGAAAATATTATTGATGTGAAAACGGATGGTAATTGTTGGTTACGAGCAGTTGCTGTTGGTCTTAATTGGTCTTGGTGCGGATAGTTGGTCTTTAATTAGACAAGAATTAATCCAAGAAATAAACTCCAGTCCTAAGCTATATTCTGACATGTTTGGGGTTGACAGACTTGTAGAGATTAAAGATGCGTTAACCATTGAACACTACGGTTTTTAGCATGCGGAAAAGTGGTTGAGTTTGCCTGAAATGGGATACATTATATCTACCGAATATAATGTCGCCCTAATTCAATTATCTTTGGGAATGTCATATACTTATTTTCCTTTGAGAGGTACTTATTCTTCTACTAAGAGTCGCAGCATCATATTTATTCTTAACGTGAACCAAGACCATTGGGTGCATGCTGCGATCTCGCCTGGCTGCCCGTTGCCTCCAGTTGCTCCTCAATGGAATTATCATGCATCAGAGGAATCTACTACGTGGTTGGATTCGTATCCCAACCGTTTTGCCCTATGGCATGTTCAGGCTCTGGTCATGCCCCCTCCCACTGATCAGCCCATCGTTGTAGACTTAGCCGATGATTCAGATGGTTTAGATTGAAATTTCTTGTATTTATTTTGGTCCAACTTTTTTGTAATTATTTATCCATATTATTATTATTATATATATAGAGGTATTAAATGTTTAAAATTTTTTTAGAAGTCGGATTTACCCTATTAACAAGTAAATCCGTTTTTGAAAATATCAAAGCGGATTTACCCTGTTACCAAGTAAGATGTCTTCTACTTTTTGTACATACGGATGTATCTCACTGACAAGTAAATCTGCTTTGTTATTTTACCAAAGCGGATTTACCTAGCTGTTGGTAGATCTGTTGAGCATTTTTTGGGACCAATCGGATCTACCTAGATCCGTCTTCGTTTTATTTCGAAGCGGATTTACCTGCTAAAGATTTACCTGTTCAGCAGGTAAATCCGTTTGAGTCAAATTTGTGGGATATGTGATCAAAGTGTGGGGGTAAAAAAAACCTTCATCAAATAAAGGCAACAAAAAGAGTTCAAAAACTGTATCTTTTCTTTACACTAGAATTGAGTGTAAGTTTCTGTTTGGGCTCTGAATGTTCCAATCATTTATTTACTGTTGTCAGCTGTAACATAACAAGCGGCTCAACATTGACAAAACTTTATCTTTTTTGGTGGCTTACTTTGATATAGAGACAATGATATCTTTCCTTTGATACCAGTTTTCTACACACCATTGATAAGAAGTTCCAAAACCAATGGATCATTTTAATGAGTGCAATTAAATTATTGATTCAACATATACTTAAAATTCAAAACATGAAATAATAGCACAAAAATTCCTGGTTCTAAATTTGTCACCACTGTTAGTATTAAGCATCATAATTAAGGATTTTGATACATTTGCACTCACCAGACATTTGCACTGTACAAATAGCAACATTAGCAAGATTTTGACATGGCTTTGACACATAAGCAGCGCCACGTTAGTTCCGTTAGCGAAAACTGACAGTAGAGAACAAAAGTGCTAACGGTAAATACTGTGGAGACCAAAAGTGCCCAAAATTTTTATAGGAACTATACAAACAAAATCCGCTATATTTATAGGGACCAAAAACATATTTAACCCTTAATGTTATATAGTATATGTTGATGGCAAATGTCAACATAATTAAACCAATTGATGTAGAAAATGTTTTCTTATATAGGAAGGTCTCAATGGAAGAAATACATATGAGAAGATGTATGATGAAATTTGTCAAACATTTTTTATTATACTTTTTCTAATATGTGAATTAGCTTGCGGTTTCTGTTGTAACTTTTCTCTTGGGGTACTCATTTTCTTCATTGGGTCTTTTCCATCTTGCTAAGTATTTTAGTGATTGTAGTATTTAATGTCTTACGCGCTTTATTCTTCATATTCGCCATATATGTTAGATTTTGTGTGTAATTACTAGCGGTGTACACCATAATATTATTCTCCATCAAGACTCAAAAGTAAAATAAAAATAGATTATTTGGAATTTGTGAACATGAAATTTTTATTTATTAAATATTCAATGGGTTCACGAAGGGAGAAGAAATATCGAATGAAGAAAAAAGAATTTTTATTTATTAAATATAATGATTAAAAACAATTTTTGTAATAATAATAAGGGTTAAATATGTTTTTGGTCCATGCAAAATTGGCTCCTTCTAAGTTTAGTCCCTACATTAACGAAATAGGCATTTTAGTCCCCAACTTATTTTGACGTCTTCATTATCAATCCTTAATGTTAAATGATGGTGAATAGGCTAACAGAATGCTGATGTGGCATTACCTAGATGGCATTTTAATTGACATGGCACCATGTGGTTTTCCATGTGGCTTTTTGGTTTTATTAATTTTTTTTAACTCCCATGTCATCTTTCCCATTAAAACCATTAAAATATATCAGACCTCCCAACCTTCATCATCACCACACCTCGCTTACACCTCCATTATAACTATAGCTCCCTCTAAAATCCTGCTTCCCTCTACGCAAAGAAGAAGCAGGGAGATAAGAAAGGAAAAGGGAGGAGAATCGAAAGGGAGAAGCACGAGAACGCAGAGATGAATTGAAAACAAAAAGGCACGAAAGAGAGAGGAGAATCGAAAGGGAGAAGATCACTGAGACAGGGACGTAATAGCCACCGTCGCAGACCACGTCGTCGCCGAGAGAAGAGCGCCACCACTGCCTCCGTCTCCGTCTCCGCTGCATGAGCCTTCTCTCTTGTGTATTTTGTTGCATTTTCCCAAATAGATTTGTTTTACATTTCCCCTAATTTCTCTGTTATCATTCTCCCCCTTTCTCGGTGATGTTCAAGAATTGAAAAGTTCAACACTTATTTTCCCCAAATTTTTACTGTTCTTTGTGTTCTGTCTGCGCTGATGCTTGTGGATTTGTGGGTTTCCTACTTTTCTTGTCGATTCTGTAGAAAATAATGCTTGAATTATTTACTGAGTTGTTTGAGTAGTGATTCTTTTCCCCAACTTATTGCTTTAACTTATTTACGAAGTTAAACTTAGATTGATATATGTTGATTGCATTGTGGCTTGCGATTACGAAGAGGAAGACAAAACACAGAATTGATGAAATTGTTAGGGAAGAAGACCAGTTTTTTTAGAAGAAAAAAAACAAAATTTAATAAAACATATTAAAAAAAGGGCATGTGGAATACACATCATTTAATTGTGCCAAATAGGAGATGCCATGTCAACATTCTGTTTGCCACTCAGCAGCAGTTAATGGCAGGGACTAATACTAAAAACGGGAAAAAAATTGGGGACTAAAACACCTATTTCCATAATGTAGGGACTAAAGTTAAAAGGTCCCAATTTTGTAGGGACAAAAAACACATTTAACCCTAATAATAATAATAATAATAATAATAATAAAATATAATAATAATTTTTATGTTTAGATTTCAAGAAAGCGTGTCAACCACGTAGGATAAATGAAGTGACTGACAACTCAGTGCCAATTTTGACCAAATTATAGGTGTACGAGGACTTTGATTTTACAAATTGGGAAAATAGGAAGACTAATTGTCAAAAAATTCTTGGGGGACTAAAATCGTGAGTTGGTGAAAATAGAGGGACAAAATTCGTGAAAAAAAACTCTTGGGGAACTAAAATCGTGAGTTGATGAAAATAGGGGGACCAAAACTGTAATTAAGCCTTAAAAATTCAACAGTTTGTGCATTCAATGAGGACACTGGAGTGTTAAACGAGTAGGCCCCAGATTACTTTTTGAGAAACAAAAGGCAAAATAGCTCCACAGGTCCCTTAACTTATTTATTTGTAACGATTAGGTCCCTTATCTTTTTTTTTAACGATTAGGTCCCATAACTTTTAAAAACGTAACACATAAGCCCCTTTTAATGTTTTTAAGTTAACTCCGTTAATATGTCAGTGATGTGGCAATGTTAACTGCTTAGGTGGAATGCCACGTAGGATAATAACTTAAGGGGTCAAGGCAATTAGGTTTCATTTTACCTCTCACTCAGATTTCACTCTCTCACTCAGATTAACTCTCTCACTCATCTTTCACTCATCTCTCACTTTCACTGAGAGATAAGAACACGCGAGGAGGAGGACGACGGCGCTGAATAGGACGATGCTGAATAGGACGACGGCGTGACGAACGACGGCAACGAAGACGAAGGAGGAACGACGAACGAAGGCTACGAAGAGGAATCTCCGTTCGTGAGCTTCATGTTTGTTAATCGCAAAGGAATCTTCGTTTTCATGTTTCTAACCTTCTGGGGTTGTTAATCGCAAAGGTAAGGGTTTCTGAGCTTCTGATTTTGTGATTTACGTTATTTATAATGCTGAATGTTTGGGAAAATTGTTTTTTTATTAGGGTTTCTGTCATTAGGGTTTAATAATGTTGGATGTTGTAAGATGTGGGGTATTGGTGGGGTCTTCATGTTTGTTTGTTTGATGTCTTTGGTTTTATGTGGGGTTAGGGTTTGGTTGTGGGTCCAATGTCACGATTTCCTTGTGGGGTTAGTGTTTTGTGGTCCCAAAATGTCATATTCCCAATTCTGACTTTGTAAATGTGTTTTTTTTCCATTTTAATCCAATTTTCAATGAACTGCCAAATGTATTTGTTGAATATCAGTTTCAAGACCTTTTTAATTTGAGGGTATTTTGGTAAATGTGATGCGGATAGGTGGAGTTATTTTGAGGTTAAAGACATAGTTAAGGAAATGGGGTTTCTAGAAGTAGTTAGTATGTGGTACGAATTAAATGGGGCAATGAAACTTCTGAAAGATGGCCATGGGGCCATGGAAATGGTAAAATTGGCCAAATCCAATGGCAAGGTACAATTGTATCTTGTACATCCGGTATGACAACCTGAATGCATTGACGAAATCAATTTTGAAGCTGCTGCCCAAGCTGATTTGAACCCTGAAATGATAGTTGAAGTCACTGAAAATGATCCCCAAATTGATCATAGAGCCCAAACACATCCCGAAACAGATCCTACTGTCCAAAATGAGCCTCAAATTGACCCCACAGCCCAAAATGAGAATTAAATTGACCCCACAGCCCAAAAATGAGCCTCCAATTGACCCCCCAACCCACTATGAGCCTCAAATTTACCCTACGGAGGGTGAAGAAGGAAATGAAAGTGATGGGAGTGTTGTGAAAGTCAGGTTCAATGACTCTGATGATGAGGTTGGAGAGAATGATGGGTTTGATGAAGCCCAAAATACTGTAGAACCTATTGTGGAACCTACTGTGGATCCTATTGTGCCAAAAAAGAGAAAGAAGAGAGGATCCAGTAATAGGAAAAGAGGAAGGCCTAAAAAAGCAAATGTAGAAGCTAATGTGGATGAAAATATTGAAATTCCAGAACCTGAAGAAGATGATATATGTGTTGGTAACAAGGGGAAGTCCAAGGCTATTAGGTGTGATAGGGGATTATCTGATGAGGAATATTTGTCTGAAGAACTTGAGACGAATAATTCAGAGGAGTCTAGTGATGAAGAGGGTATAAGAGTTAAATTTCCAAGTTTTGTCATGCCAAAGAGAATGGATGATTTCAAATGGTGGTTGGGACTTTGTTCTCAACTGGTGATGAATTTAGAGTGGTTGTGATTACTTACGCAATCCACAATGGAAGGGATCTTAGATACATTAAGAATGACCAAAGGAGAATCAGAGTTGGTTGCAAAAATGGCTGTGGCTGGTTGATTTATTGTGGCAAGTTGTCACACCAAAATACTTGGCAATTGAGGAAGTTGAGACAAACATTCTTGCAGTAGAGAATATAGGATCAAATTTATGAATTCTGGTTGGTTGGGGGAAAAATTATATAACAGTGTAAGAGATAATCCAAAGATTAAGTTGACAGATATTTACAACAAAGCTCATGAAAAATGGATTCAAGGGGTTAGTAAGATGAAGGCTAGCAGGGCAAGAAGGGCTGCTGTTGACATGGTTGAAGGGAATTTCAAACAGCAATATACGAGGCTTTATGATTATTCTCATGGATTGTTAAGGTCTAATCCTAATAGTACTATTAAATTGAATGTACAAGCAACTGACCATATTGAAGAGGTTGAGGAATTTGTACACAGGCCATTGTTACCAAGCTTTCAAAGATTATACGTGTGCCTTGATGGATGTAAGGAGAGTTTCTTGAAGTGTAGGCTTATAATTGGCCTAGATGGTTGTTTTCTCAAGGGCTATTATGGAGGTCAGCTACTTGTAGTAGTAGGTAGAGATCCAAATGATCAAATGTTGCCCATAGCAATGGCTGTGGTTGAACGAGAGACAAGGGACTCTTGGTATTGGTTTCTTGATCTATTGGTTAATGATTTGGGAGGTCGTGAAGTATGCAAGAACTACACATTCATGTCTGATCAACAGAAGGTATAATTCTGTTTATATAAATCTGATCCTATTATTTAAATCTGACTTTTATGCTAATCTGATCCTATTATTTATATAATTCTATTTATATAAATCTGATCCTATTATTTAAATATGACTTTTATATAAATCTGATCCTATTATTTATATAAATCTGTTTATATAAATCTGACTTTTATGCTATTTATATAAATCTGATTTTCTGCTATTTATATAAAATCTGATTAACAAGGACTGTTGCCTGCCATGGATGAGTTGCTACCTAGTGTTGAGCAAAGGAAGGTCCTTCCTCACCCCAAAATCCTTGCAACCCTAGAATTTTCTGCCATTGTTTGGACCTACTTTCTTCACAACGCGAACTATTGTCGTAGATCCACAACCACATTTTGGTCCTTCAACAACTGGGCGAGGTCCACTTGAAACAGATCTGAAGCTTCTTGAGTTGGTGCTACTGCGTGAGGCCATGGCAAAATAAGGTATTGGGTTTTGAAAATTCTGCAGTAACAGAGATAGATGTCCAGGAGAACGATGGTGAGAGATGAAAGATGAGATCTAGGGTTAGTTGAGAAATGGAGAACAACAATGGAGGTTTTTAACATTTAGGGTTTTATAATAGAGAGAGAAGGAACACGTTGGAATCCTACGTGGCATTCCACCTAAGTAGTTAACATTGCCACATCACTGACATATTAACGGAGTCAACTTAAAAACGTTAAAAGGGACTTATGTGTTACATTTTTAAAAGTTATGGGACCTAATCGTTAAAAAAAAAGATAAGGGACCTAATCATTACAAATAAATAAGTTAAGGGACCTGTGGAGCTATTTTGGCAAAAAAAAACTATAAGGCACGTCCAATATCAAAACAGTAGGATAAAATCAATAGATACTTTCTCTTAAACAAACTCACTACCATAACGCTTACAAATAACAAAAATCATAGACACTCATTACAATTATAGACCGAAATTTGAGTAGTTAAATTTTTGTACACAATATGAAATCCAAAATTGTCATCATTTCTTATCAATAGATTTTTTGGAAAACAAACTTACCACTTAGGTTTTGAATCACATTTTCGCATCCAAAGTAAAGTGAAACCCAACACATGCATACTTAGGCTTAATACCGTGTTTGAAAATACTCTTTAGGAGGAGAATAGTTTGCAAAAGAACAATAATTTTTTTTTTGAGATTAAAAGAACAATAATTTATCTGAAAGGAAGGTCCTCTCATATTTCCGACCTACGCCAAACATTCGCCTAACCATTTTGATCCAAAAATCAAAAGTTTCTAAACAAGTGTAAGGTTAATTGAGAGATTCATCCATTTTGAAACGGATTTTCAGTTAATGTATCAAAGATATCTCTTAAATTTTTATTCAAAATTGTTTGGTCCCCACCCCAACTTTGATTAATCTTATAAAAACAGGTATTCTTATAACTAATCTAGGGTGCATGGTGGAGGTGTAAGCAAAATGCACGATTTCGAAAACTTAGTGATTTCTAAACACTTCTTCTCAACAACAAAACATTGAACATAAAATACTTATTAGAAGCTACAAGTTTCAAAATAAAGTTTGCCACCCAAAAGTGGTAGCTAATACCCCGTATACAAGTTTCGATCATAAATTAAAATAAGAGCAGAACAAATTGGTTTGGGAAAGGAGTGATTTTTTAAACAATCATATGATCTAGCCATTTTCAAAATCTCACTCGTTCGTTTCATAAAATAATATCGTTCAATTTTCGTATAATCCTAACCTTGATATTTTCCATTAATCATACTTCATTTTAGTCCAAATAAGGTTAGTACAACTTAGGTTAGATTTAGGAAAGGATTAGTTAAGAGATCGCATCGAAGGGGAAGCGGAAAAGTGATTTTTTTTAAAATGGGGACAGAAGCAGGTGCACGGATCGGACCCCTCCCTCAGCACTTATTAAAAATCCAGTTTTTCTCAAAATCCGCTATAGCCGAGCCCCTCCCTCATGGCACTCGGACCGGGCCCCTCCCTCAGAACTTATAAAACTATCTTAATATCTAGTGGTGTAGGAAAAACTCGGCAATCGGGATATTGCCTAAAGGACATAATTAAAAACCTCAAACAATTTCTCGAGTCCACCAAATATCAACCATCCTAGTTACTGTGGATTTTGCTCTACGAAGGAGTGATACACAATGATAGGATAGACCTCAAGGTTTAGAAATCAGCACGGCTATAGCTACGAAGATTTCTAGGGCTTGTCTCTTATAAGAAAGTCACGAGGATTTAGTGATAGATCTAAAGTAATTTACTATGAAACAAAGGTTGAACCGGAAACCCGAGGATGTACCACCAGACATCGACCATGTTTCTATGTCGCACTCTGTGTGTCGACACAAATTCTCGAAGAGTCGGGGACGATACTTTACTCAGAATACGGAAGGGATACAAGTACTGATAGGCATAACCTGGTTACTTCTTTCACCGTAGTCCTATACAAAAACATACTGCATCAAGAACAATGAGCATTACTTCGTGCTTAGGAATCCGAAAGACTCATGGAGCTAACTAGAAACAAGTTTTAATAAGAGTAGAAGGACATCTAAAAGGATCTATGGTCTTAAGAGAAACTGGTGTAGCAATTTTAGTCAACTTAGGGTGACAAAGCAATATAAGGATACCAACTTAGAACATCTGCCTAGTGCTCTAGGAAAATTCTGGAAACAGGACTCAAACTCGAAGAATGTTCACTATAGAGAAACAAATCTAAGATTTATAGACCTACGATTTGCAGATTCTGACGATGAAATTCTTACCTGTAAACTCGAATATCCATTTCTCGGATTTTTGTCCTCTATAGTCCTCCTCAGAACTCCGAAAGATATTGCCCGAATATGGAATCTAAGGATTTAGTGTCAATGGTTAGTCTAAATGGTTGACTTTCTATCCAATTGTTAGATCTCAATTATTTTTCTCAGTATATTATTTACACTATTAATCTGCACAAACAATACTTATATGTATTTTCAATAAACATTTAGTATATATTGTCAAAAGAAACAAACATTTATTATATATATATATATACACTAAATTTAAAACAATACCTTACCATATATGATTTATTGTTATTGCATTTTATTAATTTAAGATACACTTGGATTAACTTCTTTTATTTATTTATCAGTTATGTTAATTTTTTTACAAAAGTATTCAAATATAATAGAATAAATTAATTCGCGTGCGACGCACGGGTTTCATACAAGTAAGTGTTATTTTGATAGAGGGTTTCAATGGTTGACATGTGTCAAGAAGACTTTAAATTTACACACCCCCTTTGAACCTCATACGCTCATATTTTCAATTAACCCCTAAATACCCCTCTAATTTAAACAAAAATTTACCTGGATTTTCAAAAAAATTATAATTTATGAATTCATCTTGCAAAAGGTATTTCCAGAATACTATTTTTAATTTTTTTCTGGAATCACCTAACCATCATAAATCCGGAATGATAAAAGTGTATTCCGTATTTGCGTAAAAAATGATAATTCCGGAAGTTGTGTTTTCAGTTTTTTCGGATTTACCTATAACACATAAATCAGAAATTTAATTTTTTACATTCCGAATTTATGTGGTTTAATAAATCCGGAATTTATTTTTATTTTATTTTACTTATTTTTATGTTTATATTTACTTATTTAGTTTATTATATTTATTTATTTATTTATTTATTTTATAAATGAAACTGATATGAAAAATCTTCATCAATGAAAATAAGCACCTGTCATCAATAGGGAAGTCCTGGACATATCCAAACTTCCATAAGCACCTGTTCGGCATGTAAGCTACACCAATGTCATCCCAGAGAAAAGACCCTCTGAAAAGCGCAATGGACTGAAATGTTATGAACTGCATGTCCTGTGGTCATCCTGAGGGTTCCATGTGACGTGCTCAAGTCATAAGACATCCAGCTTACTCCGAAAATTTGTAAACTTGAGAGCGTCTTTCTTTTTGTTTCTCCACCTCGCACAACGTGGCTGCTCATAAGGACCGAAGTCATGACGATCGCCGATGCTGGGAAATACTTGAAAATCCAACATTGAAATGGCCATGTCAGCAGTAAACGAACTGGTAGGGAACCTAAATGTGCCAGTCAGCGGCAGATGCAGCAAGTTGGACACGCCACCATCGAACATGATCGTCAACCAAGAAATAACTAGATGTTTTTATAATACACTAAATAACTATAACTAAGATGGAAGTGAACTTTAGGTTAAACATACATAGGAATTAAGATGAAATAATGAAAAATAGGAATTCACCTTGAAACATTTCAGCTCAATAGCTATAACAGCAACGACGGGAGAGGGTGAGGGAGGTGACTGCAATAGATACAGCGCGACGACGCAAGCGGGGTTACCACGTAGGGTTTCAGGCGTACAGAAAGTCAAGGGAGAGGGTAAGGGTTTCACTCTCAAAAGATTGTACCTTTTAAGTCGGGCCTCTAACATACCCGACTTAAAACCTTAAAATTCTTGACAATTTAAACTAGATGAGAATATGTTTGACTCTTTGTCAAAAAAAAAAGAATATGTTTGACTTAAAAAGCTACGAGCTAGAATTTATTATCATTTTAATTACAAAATTGCCACTGCATCCATTTTGAAATTTTGGGTAACGGGACACCCGACTTCAAATGTCCAATTCTTTTCTAACTTCTGTAGTAGTGCTTGTCTCCCATGGGTTTGTGACATAGCTTCTCTCAATGGGTTTGTGATCCTCTATTTTGCACCTCACATGCACCACAGAGTTCTGTCAATAAATACCTATGAACAGAAGAAGTAAAAACACACAAAAAAACTATGTCTTGTACATTGCGTCGGGCCTCGGTCTTGACCTCGGACCATGTTCCTCCTCTTCTCTCTCCCTTCTATGCGTTTCTCTCTCTCTCTCTCTCTCTCTCTCTCTCTCTCTCTCTCTCTCTCTCTCTCTCTCTCTCTCTCTCTCTCTCTCTCTCTCTCTCTCTCTCCTTCTCCTATGCACATTCCCTCTCTCATTCTCCGTTCTTCTTGATTTGCTCTCTCTCTCTCTCTCTCCCCGTTCTCCAATTTTTAATAATTAAATTAAATAATCAGTTGTCCTAAATCTTTTTTCATTCACACCACACCTTCTCATTCTTGCAACTCCCCAGTTTAATTATTTGGTCCGGACCATCGCTGGCTACCCACGGAGTGTCCCAAGCTTTCAACGAAAGATTAATCTCCGCTCGTACTTAGGATCAAATTTCGCACTGACCAACACTAAGTTTGTCCACTGCGGGAATCGAAGCCAGGAGCACCAGGTTGATCCCCCGTGTCCCAGGGTAGATTAAACCACTGGGCCAACGGTGTTGGTTAACACCCCAATTTACTTAGGTGATAGTTCTCCTCATCTTGGGCTGAAAGCACTAAATTGTGACTTCAACTAGTTTACAATTGGACTACACTAATTACGCCCCTTGATTCAGGTTTGAAACGCCTCCCATCTCTTTTTCAACTTAACTATTTATTTATTTATCTAAATCCAACATTTTCAAATAATCAAGCACACAATTGCAAATTTGTTATTTGCAATGGGTCACTCTGGGTTTAACTACCTTTAATTCTCAAATAGACAATCAACAATGGCCAGTCTGAATTTATTCGTTTGGTCATTATAAATATCATCCAATTTTAAAAAAATTCAAATAGAATGATATGTCTTATGTATTGATTTTGACTTCCACTTTAACTAAATTTATTATGTATTGGTTTTGACTTCTGCTTTAAAGAAATTTCTTGAAGAATCATATGACTAATGTGTAGAAACAACTAAATGCCGCAATCAAACGAGAAATCAATTAGCACGAGTTCTATAAACAACCAAGTGTAGCAACTAGATGTGCGACATGAACACCAAATGGCGAGGTCGGCAATGGAATCAATTTTTCTGAATAAACAGACTAAATAATGCCAATAGAAATATAGGACAGAGCTCCCAAGCTTCTCAACCAAGTTGTTGGTAATATTACCAAAGCAACGAGCGACATAAAACCCCTTCTACCTCCAATTCTAAGGCCAACAATTGTGAAGCTTATGTTTGCAAATAGCTTCTCCAAATTGTCAACTTCTAATATAAGAAGCTCCACAGCAATCAAAAACAATTCCACATATAGGAATATGGAAATAATCGCTCTTCCTTTGAACCCAAAAGCAACTTCTCCTATATCAACATAAGACTTGATTTCTGGATGTTGTTCCATACATCTTTCTAATATTAAAAGTTGTATACAGACATATCATAGCCAACAACATTAACATCATCAAACTCAGCCACCTTCCTTTAGAAACAGCATATGGAATTTACAGTATCCCAATTCCTGGAGAGAAAAAAAATATTATCATAGTTATTAGTTAGAGGATTAAAAGTACACAAAATAAGCATACACAAGTTTTTTAAAATTGTTTACTACTGCAATGTGCATTACAGCATTATGGTTTTTAACATCGATCTCTACTAGCAGTTTCAATAATGGAGGAACCACATTTTTCAAAACATGTTTCAATAGTCTCAATAAATAATAAATAATATATATATATATATATATATATATAAAGGTAATGGATTCAATTGGTTTAATAATTAAAATATGGGTAGCTGTCATATCATCATTTGCACTCCACCTTCAAGGAAAAGTGCTCTTCTACCCCACTTATCAACTCCATAGATTGAGACACAAGTAGCAACAACATTAACAACACCAGTGATCGGTGCACAGAACATTATCATGTTAATATAGGTAAATTGTTGGAAGATGGGAATCACTATAGCCATAGTGAGTTGAGGTCTATACTTCCTCTGCAATAAGTTTCTCCAAGGGTGTTCTACTTGCATGGATGTTTCACTAGTTTCCACAAGGTCATTGAACTCTTCATCTACATCTTCCACTCCATGGATTCTTTTAAGTTGAGCCTTAGCACCATCACGATCATCACGTTCAATCAGGGAACTAGGTGTGTCTGGAAGGACTAGTGATCCAATTGTTATTATACGTGCAGGGACCATGGCACCACTCAAACTCAATCTCCATCCCCATCCACCATGGATTTTTGCAAAGTAGTAGTTCAACACATTGGTCATGATGTAGGACCACGGGTTGATCTCAAAGAGGACAACAAAACCGTGCAGTTAAAAACTTCATTTAGTTTTTAATTTTATAAATTCGATTCATTTATAATGCAACTCGGTGGAAAATGATGGGAGGAGATGGGAAAGGGAAGCATGAATATCACATGCAAAGAAAAAACGGGGCACGAATGTTATTCAAGAGAAAAATGCAATTGAGAACAATAGTCATTTTAGAAAAGTGTGTTTCACTCGAATTTTATATCTTATGAGAGTATTGTTTTCAGATACTGATTTTGGGAATGCCTAGGACATGGAGGCATGAAGAGTTTGTCATTACTAGAGGGTTTTAATTATTTTGGGATATTTAGTAAATGCCCAAATTCATTGTTATCGAATTTCCTTTATGCACAATTTGTTTCCTATTACAGGAATTTTTTATGGATCTATTTTCCAAACAATTAATAATGAGTTTCAAAATATCTACTTCGTTGATTATAATTTTGATTAACCCTTAAGGAAGTAGACCTGTGTAACCAATCCCAAATATGAAGCTCAGTTGGCGAGCTAAGAAATATCGAATGAGTGCACCAAAGGAGTGCAAAAAGGAGGTCCCGGGTTCAAACCCCAATAGGTGCATAAAAAAAAGACCTGCGTAAGCAGACGTTACATGACCTCCATCTTACTCAACCGATGATGACAATAATTTATAAATCAGTCTTCTGCAGACTTGCATAGATTGTGGATCGAAATTATCAAAGTGTCCTATATGTCGTTAGAAGATCACAAGAGATACATATGTAGTTTCATCATACTTTTCATATTGTAGTTCTTCATGTGCACTCTCAAGTATCAGTTATTGATACCTTTCTGGTAATACATACATATGTTACTTGTTCTATTGCAAAGAAATATATACAATTGGATTGTAGACAATTAAAGATACTTAAGTCATTCATTGTTTTATTTTTTAACTAGTTTTTTTAACAACAAAAGTAAGTGTGTGTATATATGTGTGTGTGTCAAATATATATATATATATATATATATATATATATATATATATATATATATATAATATGTATATTAAGGAACACAAAAACTACTGAATAACCCTTTTTACTGAAAGAGGGCCAAAAACAACAAAACAACACATGTATTTGATATAACAACGGGAACATAGAGGAGGAGAACCCGAGTAGAGCCCACAAAACAACACGGGAGCATCAAACCCACCAGCTCGGCAAAAAAAAGATCAAGCTCACCCCATCTAGAAAAAAATATAACCACACAATAATACTATCCCCTATAAATGCATTTCAACAGTCTACACACCATTTTTAGAAAAGGTAATGGTTCAACTTGGTCTTAGCCGGAATTCAATTTCATGAATATGTCTTAACTGAAAACAAGAGGTGTTATTAGAGAAAACCATATCATTTCTATTTTCCCAAATCCCCCAAAGGACATGTCAGATCATTATAAGACCCCTCCTACCTTTCTTAAGGCTAACCCTCGAGTAAAAGATGGATAACATGATTTTTTTAATTAGTATAATACAATGTTATAAAACGATGAATAATATGAGTTTTGAGTATTGATTTGCAGTATATATTATTTTTAAATCGTTTAGGATTATTAGTGCTATTGTTTAGTAACTGTCACACAATGAACTTATTATTTTTAAATTGTTTACGATGATTGCAATTACAACAGAAAATCTAATTGGAAATCATACATTACCTTTTGTCTTTTAAAAATTATTTTTAAATTCTATTCATTACGTTTGGGGTGCGTACTTTTAAAAATACGTTATTTTAAATTTTTTTTAATTTATCTTTTTTGTACTTTTATAGGCTAACCAATATAGGATTTGCATTAAATAGTTTTGGTGAAATTTACCTATGTTTATAGACATTGATATGCATAACAACAATATGGCAGTAGGAAAAGAAAATGTTTTTCTCATCCCCATTTAGTATCTCTCTTAAGAAAAAAAAATGCAGTGAACAAAAAAACATTGCATGTGTCAATAAAACAAAGCATGTGTCAAAAAAACAAAGCAGTATTCTCATTGTAGTCTATATACTCGTCTCAGCTGCCAGAACTAAAAGCATGTTTAGAATTTTGAAAGAAAACTCACAACTATGCTTAGTGAAAAGGAGGTTGATGACTAGAAAAGATACCGTTGAAAACACATCAAAGAAAAATCATGTAAATATGTACGTGTAGAAGGAAGAAAATATCAAGGCTTTAAAAAAAGTCTTTAACCACGATTAAAAACTTGGAAAATATACTCAAGTGGTTTGAGATGTAGTTGAGTGAAATTTTCCTGCGATTATCAACAAGAATGTAGGAATGATTATCTATATAAGCAACAAAGAATGTAAGGATTCTGTCGATTACAAACAAGACATTGACACCAATATCTATGATGAAGAGTGTGTCTTTCTTATAAGGTAGAAACGGAAGGTGAAAAGGGCAAATCCACTCTGTGTAAATTACTAGAACAACCAAGAACATCTCCCGAGTCTTGCACACAATAATTATTATAAATATGTAAATATGTGATCCACGTTCATGGCACGACTCGTGAATTTGCATAGATATATTGCTAGTATCACAAACAAAACTAAAATAAAATAAAAATTGAAGTATAAGAAATAGAGTTAGACATACCACAAACGCTTCATAACTACGGATTATTGCTATTTTTCAATTCCGTCCATTCCTAGTGCCAAGAAGTTCTCTATGAACATGTACCTAAAAACAAAAGTGAGAAAAATAATGTAATTTAACATTAAAACAATCTTCTTCACAGTAGCCAAGAAAAGAAGCGACAAAAGAAGAAGAAATGGGAACATCTAAAGGCTAAACCTTATTCTATCTTATAAAGTTGCATATTCTTAGCATTCAATTTTTAGTAGGTGTTGGAATAATGACATTCAAGTGGGTGGGAGTTACAAAATGTATTTTATTAATAATATTAATAATTAATAATAATCATTTTGATGTTAAAGTTTTGGTTGAATAAACTTAATAATTATTTATGATGATACAATAACCTACGTTGATTACATGTATGTATGTATGTATGTATATAACCGTTTGGCTTTTATGAGAATGTTATTCCTATTAAGTTGGTTAATAAGCAAGCTAACATATTATACTTTCATATGTATCTATATAGTCTATCGTCTATATATTTGGTTTGGGGGCTATATCTTTGCTATATTACCTTCATACCTTTATATATGGAACTTTGGTTGACATTTGAGAAAGAGATAGAAAAACTAAAATGATTTTATTTTTTACATTCTTGTGAAACTTTTCTTTCTCTTGGTTTTGTTTTTTTTGGGCAATGTTTGTGAGACTCCAAATTGATACTGGCCTCGAGTGCACAAGTTCAGACACTGCTGTGAAAATCTTGGAGAGTAAATCAGATATTGGGTTGCACCGGAGGTCGACCGAAATTTGCTTTCAATGCAGTGGCTTTTGCCACGTCACAACTTCTTCTTCTCCTCTTATTTCAAACTATACTTATTTTAATCCAATATTTCCAAAAATTGAAAGCAAATTATGTTGGATTTCCTATTTTTATATATTTAATTGGAAATATTGATATATGTTTGTGATTTCTCTCCCTTGTAGTAGCTTGGAGAATCTAGAAATGATCGTTCATCGGATCCTTCATGATAGGAATGGTCAACAGCCTATCGGAGGGTAGTGCAAATGAGGCTTATTTTAGTTGTGATCAAGAGATGAACTTGGAGTCCAGGTTTATACATGATTGTCTGAACAAGTTGTGTGATTTTAAGAACCTTTATATTGTTCTGAAATTTTTTGGTCTATTTGGTGATGACTAAAAATGAAGGAGAAAAAGAAAATTAGAGGCATGTTTTGGATATGTTATTGAGTTTCCATAAATGTTATGGGATTTTTGAAGTCAAGTTTCATCTTCGAATAAATATACAAAATGACTAAATTTTGTTGGATTACACATGGGAAAACAAAAAAAAGGGGTTGTGATAAACTTACTTCATCTTGTTTTTTTTTATCCTAGTATGCGAAGGATAGCTAGCAGATATGGTATTGATCATGGGTTTTTCTTGTGAATTCCAAGTGCATTAATCTACCATGGGTTCTGTCAAGAAATTAGTTCAAATAAATTTTTATTCAGTATTTTATACTTGAATTATCCTATTACCAAATTGGATATGGTTGATCGATGGGTCTTATAGTCAACAATGCTAAAAATAATGATTTTTGATGACAAATCATCCGATTATATGGATTCCTTGTAATGGCTAGCGTAGCATTGTGGGGGAGAACATACCACTCCATTGTGATTCACAAAAGGCAGTTGATGTGTCTAATAATAATATTCATACGTGATAGTGTTCTATCTCAGACACTTATATGAAATTGGGTTTTTGAGTCACCTAATTAAATTGATGTTATTTCACTTGAGTATATGTGAAAAGTGAAAAATGAAATTTTTGATCTTTTTGTGAAAAGATTACCCAAGAAATTAAGTTGTCTTGGAAATGAGGTTGCTTCACTTGAGTATGTGAAAAGTGAAACAATGAATTTTGTGATCTTTATGTGAAAAGATTACCCAAGAAAGTAGTCTTGAAAATGTTGAGGGGGATGAGCTTTAAGCCTTGAGTGGAGGAAAATATGGTGGATACCCATTTGTGGTCAAACGAAGCCATATGAATACTCCTATAAGCACTACACTTTTCATCCCTATGGCGTGCGGTAGTGCTTGATGTGAGGTTGAGCCATGAGCTCTTAATAGATACATAGCCTTTGACATGACTAGTGCTATATATAGAGACGCACTTTGACATGATTAGTGCTATAGAGACGCACTTTGGAATGGCTAGTGCTATAGAGACGCACTTGATGTATCTACCTACGTGAGTTTGAAGGCAAAGGCAATCTTCCATGAAAGACTTAGGCAATCTTTCTAGAGCACTCATGAGCAACCCAAGGTATATGAGGGCCTCAATTATTGTCTGAATAATTTACTGCAGAGCTCTCACAATTTCGAAGGCAAAAGTGTGTTGGGGGATTGTTGGGATAATGACATTCAAGTGTGTTGGAGTTACAAAATGTATTTTATTAATAATTAATAATAATCATTTTGATGTTAAAGTTTTGGTTGAAATATATATATATATATATATATATATATATATATATATATATATATATATATATATATATGTGTGTGTGTGTAACCGTTTGGCTTTTATAAGAAAGTTATTGCTAAGTTGGTTAATAAGCAAGCTAACATATTATGCTTTCATATGTATATAAAGTCTATATCTTTGGTTCGACGGAGGAGGGCTAGATAAGGTTGCTAGCATATATTACCTTCATACCTTTATATATGGAACTTTAGTTGGCATTTGAGAAAGAGATAGAAAAACTAAAATGACTTTATTTTCTGCAGTCTTGTGAAACTTTTCTTTCTCTTGGTTTTTTTTGGCAATGTTTGTGAGACTCCAAAGTGATACTGGCCTCGAATGCACGAGTTCAGATACTGCTGTGAAAACGTTGGGGAGTAAACTGGATATCGAGTTGCACAGGAAGTCCACCGAAATTTGCGTTCAAGACAGTAGCTTTTGCCACGTCAGAGCTTCTTATTCTCCTCTTATTTCAAACTATACTTATTTTAATCCAATATTTCCAAGAGTAGGTGCTCCTTCTGCCACCTCTATTGATCTATTTATATAGCGGGTACTCTATTTTTTTTTTAGTTTTTTGTTAAGTGGAGAAAACATAGATATTGTGGGTGCGAGGGAGGTTTGATTTGGTGATGGGTAGTTAGAGCACAGCAAAAGCATGTGTGTGTGAGAGTGCGATATTGTGGGTGTGAAGTGAATTTCTGAGAGTGAATAAGACAACCTCTCCATCCCTCTCTCTAAATATTTAATAAAATAAATAAGGTGGTCCCCTATTTTATTATTTTAATTTATATTTTAAAATATAAAATATAAAAATTGTTTATTTATTTTAAAAATTTAAATGATTTTCTATTTTTTAAATGAATATTTAACTATTTAAAATATAAAATATAAAAATAACTTACTTATCTAAAATAAGTAAGTTAAATAATTTTCTATTTATTAAATGAATAGTTAACTATTTAAAATAAAAAAATATAAAAATAGCTAATTTATTTTACATAATTAAATTGTTTTCTTTAAATTATATATTAAAATATAAAAATAATTTATTTATTTTAAATAGATAAATCAATTTCTATAATAGGGGGATCACAATTGCGCATTTAGTAAAACAGTGGGACCAAAATTGCACAAAAATAAACAGGGGGATCAAAATTGCATATTTAGTAAAATAGCGGGACCAAAATTGCCCAAAAAAATAGGAGGATGAAAATTGCACATTTAGTAAAATAGATGGACCAAACGTGCATTTAAGCCTAAATACAAATGAAGTGGAAAATATTTCTCTGCCAGATTCAATCCCTGTTCTTGTTATTGCAAAAATTTACTTAACCATTTCATTGCTTTTTATGTATTTTAGGTCCTAATTTTTAGAAGAAAAAAACATATTTCAAGGTGCATTAGTTGTTAGAGAATTTTTGATACCTTATTCAATGCAATACGAGTATTTATTAAAAGCTGACACAGTGGTTGTGAAATATTAAACAAAGGAATATTTAGGAGAAAGTTTTAATTTTATTACACTTTATAGTAGAGGTATATTTCAAACTACTATATGTACCTATCAATTAAAAAAGGAGGCTTTCAACTTTAAGAAAAAACTTAACTTTCGGTTTCGTTACCTAATAATACCTATCTCGCAACTCACCACACGCACTTAATCAGTAAAGAAACCGAAAATCAATCCTAAAATAGGTATTAGGTAACGAAAATAAAAAACTAAGACTTCAACATCATTATTCATTGGTAAGTAAATTTAGGCCCATACTTCGTCAAATCCTCTAGCTACTCAGTAGACACCCCTAACACGCGTGAAAAGACCAAAATACAATTAATGAGTCTTGTAATCTTACAATAGTTCGGCGCACGGTTGACCGAACCGGTTCGGATGTTCAACTTAGTCTACTTTCAATGTTTCCCTTCTTCATTTTCCTCTTCTTTTTCCATCTCCTTCCTCACTTTTTGTTGTCTGTATCAATTGCAGTGCGAAGAGCAGCAAGCATGTCAGAAACCCTCCGCAAATTCAAGGCTTTCATCTCTTAACCCAGAGCCCACTGGTTATAATAATTATTGTTTCGGTGAGACAGTTGATATACCTCTCGATACATCAACGGTATGCATACAAATTGAGGTTGTTTCTCATTTATAATGATATGAATGTATTGTTGCAAGCACTGATTGTGATTTGTCTAATTATATATGTTTCAACATTAGGATTTGAAAAAGAAGGAGAAGGAACTCCAATCCAAGGAGGCTGAATTGAGAAGAAGGGAACAGGTATACAATGGGATTTGTTGGTGTCCTTATTTTCACTTTATGGTTGCGAATTCCCTCAGTTGATACAGAGAACAAAAAGTGACGAAGGAGATGGAAAAAGAAGAGGAAAATGAAGAAGGGAAAAATGAAAAGTATACTAAGTTGAACTGGTTCGGTGGAACCAAATGCGAACCGGTTCGGTGGCACCTCCTCCGAACAGGTTCGGTCAACTGTGCTTCGAACTACTTAAAATACAGCGTGAGGGGGTGTCCATACGTGAGGGTATTTTGGAAATATTTAGGGGTTGAGGGTGTCTAGTGAGTAGCTGGGGGGTTGGACGAAGTATTTACCTAAATTTAAGGATACTGAACTGAAATGGTACTGAGGGTTTTACATGCCTTGAGTGGACACAACATCCATGAACTCAAGATTATTTTTGATGTCCTTCAAAATTTCATAAGGAAGACACACTTCAAGGACCATACTAGCTTCTTCCGGCACTAGCAAATACACTAATTTCTTCATAAGCTTTCCCAAAATATTCCTCAAATATATGTTATTTCTTCATAAAATTGAAGGCCGTTTAGCAAAATCAAAAGATCATTCATACTATTGAAGTAGAAACTAGAAATTTGCCAAAGAGAATAAACCTTCAAACAAAAATTTGTAAATCATTATTCATATTTTCAAATGGATTATTATTTTGTCATATGAATAATTAATAGGCATTTGGTATACAAGATAAAATCTTAATAATACTCCCATAAACCTCTTTGGCAAGAACAATAAAAACAATTAATTATTTATTCCTTCCATCGGAATAAGACTTTACTCCTAAATTAATATATGAGAAGAATAATTTCCTTTAATACCAAGCTCAGGAGTCATTTGTTTTTTTAGATAAGCGGTATTTCATTGAAGGAGCACTAGGGATCCTCAAACCTAAACAAAAGATTACACATTGTTTAGGTATTCAAGTGGATTAGACCACCAATTGGTAATACAAAATTTCGAATTACCACCCCCTCTACAAATAAAATAGCTCCAAGATGAGCTCTTGATGCGGATAAGAACGACCTCAACACTTGGTTCCTCATGACGAAAAATCACACCATTTCTAGCTAGCCAAATGTTCCAACAAGTTGTGAGCCAAATTAAGTACTTGGTCCTCTTCACCTTCCTCCCTTTGCAAATCTTCCCAAACCAACGGAAGTGATCAAAAACCGGTAAATCATCGACATTATGCAAACCCATCCAAGAGCCAATTGCAAACCAAATTTGTTTATCAAAGGAACAATCCACAAAAAGATGTTGTATGTCTTCCACATGCTGTGAGCAAAAAGGGCACCCAACAGCATCATCGTTGCTAAGAATTTTGCGATGTAGAAGTAATCCTCGTGTGGGCAACAAATTCGTTAGAAGGCGCCAACCAAAAATGTTGATCTTTGAAGGTGTTGCGGCCTTCCAGAGCTTCTACAAGAGGATATTAGTTTCAGCATTCTGATCCTCTTAGAGGTTCGGTTTTGACAGAAATAAATAGCATGATCTGACTGAGAATTTTTTCGTTTCATGATGCAGCCAAATCCAAGAGTCCTCTATGCTGCTGTTCGGTTTTATCTCCAGTAGAATTTCTGCCAAAATACGTTGATCCTCGCTGCCAGCACCTCCACCAGTAGGCTGCCAAGCTGCTGCCAACCAGAGCCACACTCCATCGGACCAACAACCTTGTATGCACTCCGAAAAATCCGGTTTGGATCCTTCTTCGTACAACGGGAAAAACAATGAAGCCGCCACCAATATTTTAATTTAAGAAAAAACATTGGAAAAATCCTTTTAGGCGATTGGCCTTTTGAAAACGAGAGATATAGGTTCGGGGGTCGGTTATGTGTGGGGAAGGTATTAGCACCCCACACATCCTTTCTATCGAAAGGGAACCTTTAATTTAGTGAGTGGTTTTTGACTGTTGATTTGAAACACTTTGTTCTACTTCTTTTCTTCTTTTTTTTTATTTAAGAAAATGTTTTTGAAAACTGGGGATAGAAGAATCTTTTTGTTATTATTTTTTAAAAGGGTGCTTGACGGGAGGTGAACCTGCTCCTACGTATCCTCCGGTGCGATGAGGAATTCAAAGCTACGTAGTTCTAGTATTGTTTTGAAAAGGCTCTTTTGTTTTTAGCTTTTTAGTTTTTAGGTGTTTTTTGAAATAAGACTCGAGTGTTCACTAATACCAAGCAAGCAATGGCTTCGAGTGGTTTTCATTACTAACTCGAAAGAAAATAAATTGAAACCGATAATCAAACAAGCAATGGCTTCGAGTGATTATAAGTAACAACGTTTTTATTTTATCTTTTTTTGCAAATGAGGCGAGCATCGGTGATAATCATCTAGCAAAGGCTTACACTAGTGCAAAAATGACTTTAGGAAGCACCATTTAGCATCGGTTGTTTGAACAGCCGATGCTAAATGTGTAACCGGTGGCATTTTTGAAATTATGAGCAAAAGTTTAAGTTCACGTTAGACTTTTAGCATCGGTTCTTTTAACAGCCGATGCTAAAATTACATTTAGCATCGGCTGTTGAAAGAACCGATGCTAAATGAGTAAGCACCAGTTTTAATTTCTGGCACAAAACACAGCTCACTTCGCGATGCTCACACAAAACACAACCTGGCCAGTTTCGAAACCCTACGCAATGCTCACCTTCTCTTCCTCACAAACGACTCACTTCGTTCAGAAATCTTTGAAGCTTTGAAGCGTAATTCGTCCAGAAATCTTCCTCACAAACTCACTTCGTTTGCATCTGTTTTCGTTTTCGTCCAGAAATCTTCCTTTATTTGGACATCTTCCTCACAAACTCACTTCGTTTAGAACTTCGTTCAGAAATCTTTGAAGCTTAATTCGTCCAGAAATCTTCAAGCTCACTTCGTTTTCGTTTTCAAATGGTAAGGTTACTTTCATCTCCCTTCGTTTTCGTTTTCGTTAGGGTTAGCTATCGCAAACTGCTCCTCTCTCAAACTGTGTGTGCTCTGCTCTCTCACACATCCCCAGCCCTAATTTTCCCCCAATTTTGAAACCCTAATTCTTTTTTCTCTAATTCTGAATTTTCCCTAATATGTTGAATTTGTTGTCACCAATTCAGCTTGTAGTAGTTCAATTTTCCCTAATTTGTTGAATTTTTGCTTAAGAACGTAAGAAGTTAGTAATATTCAATTAAAGAAGTATTAGTTGTCAAGGCAACAATGTTTTGAAATTAGAAGCCTCAAGTAGAAAAGTTTATGGTGTTCATTTCTTGTTCTTTCTCTGTTACATTAGGCTGGTAGTAGTTCATCAGAATTTTGTGGTATTTGGGTTTTGAAGTTTTCATTTCCTGCTTGTGAGTTGTGCCTATATAATTTTACATTATGCTCTATATTATGCTCAATTGCTAAAACCTGAATCAATGTTTGTCCTGTGAGGTTTATCAGTATACTAATAAATCTTCTATTAATATAATGCTGTGAGGTATTGATGTTTATCAGTATACTAACATAATGCCCTATGAAAAATCTGTGAGGATATAATGCTCTTTGAAGATTTATATTATAGCAGTATACTAATATAATGCCTTGTGAAGATTTATATTAATAGAAGATTTATATTGATGTTGCTATTAAGGGTTTTTCATAAAGTGAGAAATATGCGAGGGAGTAGTTGTTACTGATAAATCTTCTATTAATATAATTCTCTGAAGCATCAATACTGATAAATCTTGTAGTTGTTACTTTTGTTTTTGTTAACTATGCAAGGTTGGTTGTAGCTGTTACTTTTGTTTTTGTTACTTTGTTCGAAGTGGTTGTCTTGTAAATTGTAGCAATTAAGTAGGAGAATATTTTATGATTGTTACACCAAACTTGGGAAATGTTTTCCTAAGATCAAACTGAAGATGTTTTTTTTGGAAAATATTTTCCATCCCAAGCACCAAAGAGGATAGAATAAATTTTCTGTTAAGAAAGAATTATAGTCTGTTTGTGATCATTTCTTAATTAATTGATTTTCATTTGGCTTTTTGGAAAATTTGGGATATTGACTCTTGTGGGAGTAATTGACTAGTTGTCAATTCACCATTTATGTGTTTTTAGATGTGTTTTGATCATAGTTGCTTGTGATGTAAAATTTAGATTTCTCTCCTATCTTATGAAGACTTGAACTCAAGTGATGCAAGAATGGGGAGCCTATAAACTTCAAAGTTATCTGGTAAGCTACCTTTCCTCTTTGTGTTTCTTTGAGCTATGATGTTGATTTATGTTATCTTATAGGATTCTTGCTGTTGTGGACATGCCAATAATGGTGTTTGCTTAGTTTTTCCAATTGTACTCCTTTTGTCATGAGCTGGAAAATAGAATAAAGGAAAGATCACAATGGCATCTAACTAAATCAATTGGCATTGTAATGCCTCGCTTTTATGTTCTTCATTAATTGGGTGTGTTATCAAATGTGTTTTACCTTTTGGTTTCATCTTTTGGTTTTATTTGCTATTTAAATTGATTTTTTAGTGGTGGGTTTTGTTTAAATGCCTGGAGAGGTTTGATGGTCTTCTAATTGAGGAAGATCATCAATTTAAATTAATCTAATGTTTGATAAACCTCATCAGTATGCTTGGAGAGGTTTGATGGTCTTCTAATTGGTTTGATGTGATTTTTTGATTTTGTTTTAACAATTAATTCTTGGTCTATTATTTTGGAGCATATAGTCATGGATCGTAGTTGGATGCAAAGTAATCGTCTAAGTGATGAGTATGCGAAAGGAGTCGAAGAGTTTATACATTTTGCTCAAGTAAATCTTCGCAAAACTGATGTTCCCGAAATTGATGTTCCCGATACTGATGTTCCCGAATCTGAAGTAACGTATTCCTGCCCTTGTTGTAATTGTGTGAATCGGGCCCCACAACCACTACGTGTAATACGAGACCATCTCTTTGTTTATGGGATCTTACCCAGTTATACCACATGGATATGGCATGGTGAATCAACCGGCAATCCAACTGTGTCCAAAAGTGAGAAAGCCGATGAAGATATGGATAATCGAATGGAGGACATGATACGTGACATTGGTCCTGAATCTTTTAAGCGAGCGCACGAATATGATACTTTGTGCAAAGACAAAGATCGACCTCTGTATTTTGGTTGCACAAAATACACACGATTGTCTGCTTCGTTAAAATTGATCAATCTGAAGGCGATACATGGGTGGACTGATAAGGGATTCACTGAATTGCTTGAGCTGTTGGAAGACATGCTTCCCATAGGTAACACACTGCCAAAACGTACATATGATGCGAAGAAGATTCTGTGTCCGATGGGTGTGGAGTATAAGAAAATACATGCATGTCCCAATGACTGCATATTGTATCGGAAAGACTTTGAGAATTTTCATAAGTGCCCTACGTGTAATTGGTCGCGCTACAAAGTGAAGTCGGGTGAATCTAGTTTTGAAGACAACAGCACAAAGGGTTCCCCTGCGAAGGTTTTGTGGTATCTTCCAATAATACCTAGGTTCAAACGCTTGTTTGCTAATGCGAATGATGCGAAGAGCATCAGATGGCATGCAGATGAGAGGAAATGCGACGGACAGATTCGCCATCCGGCCGATTCTTTGCAATGGAAGAAAGTTGATAATTTGTATCCGGATTTTGGCGCTGAGTCAAGAAATCTTAGGCTCGCACTTGCTTCAGATGGTATGAATCCATATGGTAACTTAAGTACGAATCATAGCTCGTGGCCTGTTCTCCTTGTAATTTACAACCTATCTCCATGGTTGTGCATGAAGCGCAAATATGTGATGTTATCCATGATGATTTCTGGTCCGAAACAACCAGGTAATGACATAGACATTTACCTTAGTCCATTGGTTGAAGACTTGAGGACAATGTGGGATGAAGGTGTGGATGTGTTTGACGGGTATTCTAGTGAAACTTTCAAGCTGCGAGCCATGTTATTTTGCACGATCAATGACTTTCCAGCATACGGAAACTTGTCTGGGTATAGTGTCAAGGGGCCTAAAGGTTGTCCTATTTGTGCAGAAGGAACGTGCCACCATCAACTGAAACATGGAAGGAAGACGGTTTACCTTGGGCATCGAAAATTTCTCAAACCTAATCACAGATATCGTAAGTTGAAAAAAGCTTTTAATGGGTGCCAAGAAAATGACATTGCTCCGATTGCGTTGACCGGTGAAGAAGTTTATCAAGTGCTTAAGGACATCAAAGTTGTATTCGGTAAAAATCAGAAGCAGTCCAACGAGAAAAGCAAGTGGAAGAAGAGATCGGTGTTCTTTGATCTTCCGTATTGGTCCAATCTTGATGTAAGGCATTGTCTTGATGTCATGCACATCGAGAAAAACGTTTGTGATAGTGTCATCGGGACTCTTCTCAACATTCAAGGGACAAAGGATGGTATAAATTCTCGTCTAGATTTGCGTGAGATGGGCATAAGAGAACAATTACATCCAGTGGAAAGAGGCAAAGGCACATATTTGCCTCCAGCATGTTATACCTTGTCAAAAAAAGAGAAATTGAGCTTTTGCGAATGTCTACGGGGAATCAAAGTGCCACATGGTTACTCTTCAAATGTAAAGCGACTGGTTTCAATGAAAGATCTCAAATTAGTTGGCTTGAAGTCGCATGACTGCCACGTCTTGATGCAACAACTACTACCTGTGGCGATTCGTGGCATCTGGCTGAAAGATGTCCGACATACCATAACTAGATTGTGTCTATTCTTCAATAGTATATGTGCTAAAGTCATCGACCCCGAAAAATTGGACGAGTTGGAAAATGAGGCTGCTATTATCTTGTGTCAGTTGGAGATGTTTTTTCCTCCCTCGTTCTTTGATATCATGGTTCATTTAATTGTTCATCTAGTTAGGGAGATTAGATTATGCGGCCCTGTTTATTTAAGGTGGATGTACCCAGTCGAGCGATACATGAAGATCTTGAAAGGGTATGTGAAGAACCAATATCGTCCTTGTCATACCCTAATTTTGTCCGCCTAGGTTTAAAACCCTAATTTTTCGCAAAAAATAAATAAATTGAGAAGTGTGGTTTTATTTTGAAGAGTGAAGAGCATTGTGCATGCATTTTTGGGTTTTAAAAGTCATTCTAGGGCTTTTAAATTCATTGTTAGAGTTGGAAATGCATTTGTTGTTAAAAAACAAGGTTTTTAGGGCAAAAGGGTATTTTGGTCATTGTCGAAAATAAGATAATTTCTCATCAAGAATCATTGTGCAATTTTAGAGAAATTTATTTGAGGCAAAACATTTTTGGTCATGTATGCATACATTGTGCACAAAATTCAAATTCAAAAAAGGCATCAAAAAGGAATATTCTACAAAAAGTTCCAAGATGTGATTTTTATGACATTTTTTGGTCATGGTGATCACATAAAATGGCATATTCCTAAGGTTCCTAGTATGTGGCCTAAATTGGGTGTATTTTTGTACAATTACCCTAAGAAGAATAATCAAAAATGAAGGGATAATGGAATGGTCATATAATAGTACAATAGTACAAGATGACAACTTGCAAAACTTGGTCACCAAGGACCCCTCCCAATTTATGCGCCTATCCCTCTCATTCCCTCTCATATTTTCATTTTTTGACCTCAATCCATGTGTGATTCAATCCTCACCCTCCATTCAAATTTTAGATGCAATCCTAGGGTGAGATGAGATGCACAATGACCTAACTACCCTTAAACCTAGATGCATTCTATAAATACCCTATTAACCTCACCTCAAAAAAAAAAAAAAGAAAGCTTTTGGCCTCACCATTCACTCACAACCCTAGCACACAACTCCCTCTCCTAATTCCCTCTCTTGGCCGAAATCATACTACCTTCTTCCTCCATCAATTCTTCACTTCTCCTTCATCAAATCACCATTTTCTCACCTCATTTCCATTCCTACTTCATATATCTTCCTTCTCTCCTAATTTAATTCAAGCTTGCATCATCAAAGGGCATTTTTAAGCAAGCATTTCGTGGGTTTCATTGAAGTTTGGTGAAGATTCAAGTTGATTTGTGGTCTTGTTCTTCATATTAGTCATTCCTTAGCTTGGATTTGAGGTAAACTTCTTAAAACCTAGCATCATCTTCAACTTTTTTGCATCAAAATGTAGATATCATGTTTCTAATCTTGCATCCTACCATATTCATGCATTCTAGTGTTGTTATATTGTTGATTTGTTGATTGTTGTTGGTGAGAGGTGTCTCAAGCATTTTGACAAACACTGTGGGAGGTTTGGGTGCTTGAGATGCTTTTCACCCTTGAATAAATTGTGATTTATGTTGTTTTCACTATGATCTTGCATTTTTGTTGAATAAAATGATGTGATGCTTCGCAAATCATGATTAGAATTAGGGTTTGTTAATTTTCTTGTGAAATGGGTTTGCAATTGTGATCAAAAACGTTTTCTCAAGTTATTTTGATGTTAATAGATGGTATCTTGCTTGCAAGTCATTGTTATGTTGATGATTGGCAAGAGGACTCACACTTGTGCCTTTGCGCACTTAACTTTAAGTGTTGAGGATTGACTAAAATGATTCAACGCAATTGATTTGATGTTTTGATTGCAAAATATTGTTGCTAATTGATTGTATCTTGCTTGCAAATTGTTATATGTTGATGATTGGCAAGAGGACTCACACTTGTGTCTTTGTGCACTTTACTTTAAGTGATGAGGATTGCCTAAGATGATTCAATTTTCTTTGTGCAATTCTTGTTTGAAAATGCAAATGCTAGTTTTCTAACTTGATTAATCAATTTTGGTTACAAAAATGACTTGTTAATGCCCTCTTTTGGTCACTTTTGGTCTTGCAAATATTCAAACCTATGTTGTTAATTGTGAAATTTGTGATTTGAGAAAAATGAATTTGGGTTTTGGTTCATTTATGATCCACAAATGATCTTGGGCTATGCTAAGTTGGCAAGAGATAGGTAACTTCAACCTTGATGCCTATGCTTGTAAGCATTTAAAAATTCAATTCCCATTTGATGTGCTTGTGAAATGTGAGCAAAAAGGGGTCTATAAACAATTGAATTTGCGCACATGATTGGTCTCCAATGACCTTGATGCATCCTCAAGTTTAATCATGCTTTCTTTGCTCTTTGAGTTTATTGTAAATTGTTGTTTGAAGCTATTGAAGTTTCGGCAAAAGATAGGTTCATTTAACCTTGATGCACATGCATTTTGCATATTCATGCATTCTTACCTATTCTTGCATCCTTGCCTACTCATGCATTCTTGAATTGAAGCTTGGTACTCCATGCTTGATATACTTGTTTATGTGCTTGTGGTGCATTAAAATGTTGAATTGGTGTTCACAATTTGCTTGTTTTGATTTCCACCAATTGTTACTCGTTAGTAACTCTCTAAAACTTCAAAACCATGTTGCATACAAAGAACAACTTGTTACTCGTTAGTAACGTTCCAACTTCAAAACATTTTTTTTGCATTTACATAACCATTGATAAACAACTTCACTTCTTCTCAAAACAATTTCAAACTATTTTTCACAAATCAAACTTTGTTGAGGATAATGCGAAGCCTTTGCTTGCACGATTGTCAACAATGGGGTGCTAGTGGTGATCACTTGGAGTCTTTGCTCAATTGATTATCATGAACACTCATTTTCCAAAAGAACTCTCATTTCACAAATTAAAAACTTTGTTGAGGATAATGCGAAGCCTTTGCTTGCACGATTGTCAACAATGGGGTGCTAGTGGTGATCACTTGGAGTCTTTGCTCAATTGATTATCATGAACACTCATTTTTCAAAAGAACTCTCATTTCACAAATTAAAAACTTTGTTGAGGATAATGCGAAGCCTTTGCTTGCACGATCGTCAATAATGGGATGCTAGTGGTGATCACTCGAAACCTTTGTTGTTTGATCACTGTGAACATTCAATTTTCACAAATGAAACAACTAAAAAATAAAAACCTTTTCTCGACAACCGAGAACTACGTAAGCTTTGAATTCTCCATCGCACTGGGAGATACGTAGGAGCGGGCCACATTCCCGTCAAGCACGACAAATGAAAACCATTTTCTTTTCAAAAAAAACAAACCCTTTTCCAAAACAAGGCAATTTCTAAAAACAAAACAATTTTCGAAAACAAGAACTACGTTGCTTTGATTCCCTCCCCGGGATACGTAGGCACGGTGCCCTCCCGTCAAGCGCAAAAGATTAAATTTTCCTTAAGTTTTTCCATAAAGTAAGGAGAGATAAAGAGAGATAAAAACAAAGCATTTCTTAAATCAACCTTTTAAATCACACGTCAAATCGAGGTTCCCTTTCAGTAGAAAGGATGTGTGGGGTGCTCGTACCTTCCCCATGCATAACCGACCCCCGAACTCAAATCTCGTGGTTCCAAGGACCATTGTCTTTCAAGAAAGGTTTTTTTCAATGTTTTACCTCTAAAAAAATATTGGTGGCGACTCCAATTCACGTTGTGCGAAGAGAAATCCCTCCAAAGGATTTTTCGAGGTGCAACAGCTGGCGACTCCGCTGGGGACCTTTCTTTAGTGGGTCGAGCCAATCGATTCGACATGTGATTTATTTCGTTGATATGATTGCTTTGTTATATCTCTCCTCCTTTCCCTTTCTTCTTTCTTTCCTTTGCCTTTAAAAACATGCTTGCATTATTCTTAGAATTGTCGTGTGCATTCTTGTGATGTTGTGCTAGCGTGCATTGTGTGTTAGCCTTCTTCCTCTTCTATATTTGCTTCTTGAGTAAAATAAGAGTAGTTTCTTCTTCTTCTCCTCTTACTTTCGTCGTTTATATGCTTTTCTCATACATTTCCCCAATCCTAGCATGTTCCCCTCTTCTTTGCTCCCTTTCTTGAGGTAAACTCATGCATTTCCCCTAATCCTATTATGTCCCCTCCTCTAGGCTCCCTTTCTTAAGGTAAGCAATGCTTGCGATTGTTGTTGGAACCCTAGGTTAGTATACTTATGTTGAAATGATATTAAAGCCTAGGGTAGACGACATGTTGTTGCTTGATATTGTCTGGACTGTTTTGGTTTCCCTTTGCAGGTGGGGTTTGGGTAGATTTTTAGGTGTTGTGCCCTCATCACACACTGCACACCTTATATTTGTGAGCATTGAGTGGGGCCTAAAACCCAAGGTCTGCAAAGAACCCTAGGAGAGTGGAAATGAGTAGTGACTGCCATTCGTAGACCGTTGTCTGTCTGGCTCTCATGAAAGTTTCGCCCAAGAGTGCGCTTTCTTCATGATACCTCACAATCGGTAGCTCTCTACGATTGTGGGTGTATTCATGAGAGAGACTTTAGCTCTTGGTTGCCATTGTGAGGCAGTGACTAGAACCCACATGGGAGGATTACCCTTGTCGTTGACTTTAGAGCCTACGATCTTTACCCATTTGTAGGACACGGGGGCACGCAAATTGTGTGTTGCATTAGCTTAGGCATCCTCTTTCGAAACTCTTTTACCAAAAATGTAGAAAGTAATTTCCTTTTTCCCTCATAAACACCTATATGAGGTGGCATATAGCGGGTATTTTCAAAAATGTTTTGAACCGCCACCAATAAACATCATTTGTTTCTCTCTTTTCTATGTAAATAAAAGGTCATAATCATCACATCTACGTCATTTTGCATCATCATCATTGCATTCGCATCTAACAAAAATTTTGAAAAAAAAAAACCTCCATTCTTTGCATCCTCTATGCATTAAAGTTGTTTGCCGGAGATCGCAACGTAACACAAAGTCTTGTCATAGGTGTGTAAGAAACGGAATGGAATCAAAAGGCAAAACCGTTTTCAATTCAAAAAGCACCTTTTTCTAAAAACCTTTTTCCCCAAATAAAAGCACCTTTTTCTAAAAAAAAAATTTCAATAAATCACTTACATCTTCAAATCATTTTTAAAATCATTTTCTAAATCATTTTCCAAAAAAAAAAAAATGAAATGAAATAAGAGAAACTCCTTATGCAATCGTTCCATGGGTAGAAGTGCATCTTTGAATGATGAAGGGTAATATCTCAAATTTGTTTGTGCACTACAAATTTGAGATGATACTCTACGATATCGGGGCACTTTGACCCAATCAGGCGCAGTTTGTTTTCAAATAAAGTGAATAAGTGGAGTCAACCAAATGTCGAAGCATTTCAGTATATTACGTGAAGTATTGAGTCAGGATCCACTCAATGTTTCATGCAAGTTACTCAGAGTAACGACAATTGGTTGCCTCACGTCATCATTTTCGCAAAAAGGGGCATTGGTATTTCAGATCTTGCCGTGCCTCTAAAGAATAAAAATCATTTTGAAAAGATATCATTCTTGCATCTTGCATCATCCAAAAATGCATTGGAGTTTCGTATTTCATCTTGCATCAAAAACAAACAAAAAATCTCCTTTAGAATAATTACACTTTTCAAGTGGTCATTTTTCATGCATTTGCTTATCATGATTTGTTCATTCATACATTGCATAAACCAAATAAAAAAGTTGTGATGAGAGACAAGACGCTTTTGCAAAATAATCTGTTGAAAAAGTTTACCCTTACTTATTTGCAAACTCAAGATGTTCCAAGGCACTCAGTTTTTCAAATCAACAGTTCATTTGCATTTTCTTCAAAAAAGGCATTGCATCTCATCCATTCCATGATAAAAGACTGAAACAGTTCATCAAAAAAAATTTCCATCAGGTTTTAACCAATGTTAACTCTCTACGAAGCATTCTTCTAGTGGGCGTGCATGCCATGTGCAGTTTCTCTTGTTTGAGTCTATCAGTTTCCGTCCCTTATCATCATTCTCCATCCAAGTTTGATCCAACCCCATCCCCGTGTCATACGCCGACCTATGCAGCTATCTAATCAGTCATGGATGGATCACTCCTCGCAAGATGAGATCAGTTCAACCTCCATTCCCAAGCGGGTACAATCCAGAAGCCACTTGCGAGCTCCATGCTGGGGCAATTGGGCATTCTGCTGAAAATTGCTATCTTTTGAAAAGTTTGGTTCAGGGCTTCATTGATTCCAAGCAGTTAACTTTTGAGAAGGGGGGAAGGATCAAGTTCTCAGGGTCTGTGGACTATTAAGCAAGGATAGCAGTTGTTGAAGAGGGTTGAAGTGGTGAAAGCGGCATCATCAAAACATTTGTGTCTTTGTCATGCATTTCATAGCATTCATGAGTGATTGTTGATTTTCATGTAGTTTTTCAGTTCAAAACAATTTTCTGTAATGCAATCCTTTGGCTCTGCCCAAGGCCTTAGGATATTTCAATAAGGGCACACATGTTTCCTTTTAGTATCATCATCAATAAAATGTTATTTTGAATTCCTCAATAAAATTTCTTTCTTTCATTTTGTCATGTGTCTGTTATTTGCTTTTCAATTCCTCCCAACGCGGATCAAAAATAATAATAAATGAAAATAATCTTTGAAAACAACGACGCCAATGGTTCATATTGTGACTCTGATTACCCGATTAACCAAACTGAGAGAGGCTGAAGACAACTGGGATGTTTCTTCGGAGTTAATAAGTGAAGAATTGGCTAAGGCTGTAGAAATTCATGATGCCACAACTAGGTTGGGCAATGAAGTCAAAGCACAAGTTCAACCAAAGTGGAGCAATGCTGAGGAAACCAAACAAATGTTACAAGCGAACCTCTTCCGCGACCAAACCCTTTCCCTTCCTCAGATCAACCAACTTTCCCATTTCCCATTACAAGTACCCCATCACAAAAAAATTTCATAACCAAATGCCTGCCATCGCCACCTTCCTCACTACCAGTGGCCCTTCTACAAAATCAACCCATCTCATTTGCTCCTCCCTCTGAACCTCCTGTCACCCCAGTTAATACCAGAACCCAATCAAGCATCCTCCAACCGCTGCAGGGGTTTCATTGCCGTTATCTCTCCAATCACCCCAGACAAGGATCACTTCAAATATCCAAAAATAGTGTATCACTTTTATCAGCTCACTCAACTCAAAAGCAAAAAAGGAAAAAATCAGAAAAAATGAAACAAAAAGAACAGATTCAAAAAATGAAAATCCCAAAAATGAAAAAACAAGGGAAAAAGAGACGAAAGAAATATAAGTTGTGAGCTGATACATTTGGCCATAAAGCGTAAGAGATCCTTGTCTCAGTGAACCTTCCTACACCTTGTTGTGTATGACCACCCTTTCTTCCATAAACCTTCAAACACTTCATCATTCCTATACATCTCTCCTTTCATAAAACCGCAAACACTACCTCGACCTCGTCATCCCGCCCTCCACAAACCCTCAGTCCTTCCTCAGACTCCACCATCAGATTTGCAATCAAGCTGTTGTGCAAGAATAAGAGAACAAAGTGGTCCGCCCTCATGAGGAATCAAGTGACATGATCAATTTGAGCAAAGGAGAGGATTGACGCCATGATAAAGAGCAATGAATCAACAAGTTTGTGTAAATCACCCTTCTGACATAAGACACTTGCCATTATAACAAAGTCTGTAATTACCAAAGTTCGGTCTGTTGCGCAGCTTTCCAAGCTAAGGTAGTCACAAATGACATCATGATCCCTCCCTACGCCACCCTAAAAATGGGGCAGTTAGAGACAATCAACAAAGGATATCAAGGACGATGATGACCTTCATGGAAATCAGGCTTCGTTTTACACTCTAACAGGGGCGAACCCCATATGATGGAAGTAATACTTTCATTGAGCCTTATCAAACCAAAGTACATTTGTCTTATGTCAGAAGAAGATTAAGAGAAAGCTCAAGCCGAAGAAAGCTCATCTTCAACAATTTCAAAGAAGACTCAATGCTCAAAAAGATCATGAACCTCCAAAGGGATTCCCATGGAGATGAACCCAGTATCATGAAGACGAAGAACTTATTCTCCGGAGGGGCCTTTAATTCTCGCAAAATGGGATGCAAGAAAAGAAAACCCCAGTAAATTCAGATACAGTCAGAAAGGAGTATGCCTAAAGAAATAAATGAAAAAAGAGAAAGATGAGCCAAGTAAGAATCAGCTCGCTAGGTTGAAAACCCGCAAAGGGCGGCCTAGGCAAAACCAGAGCGACCCGGTGGATTGAAAACCCGCAAAGGGCGATCCAGGCAAAAATTAGGGTCAGAAAACTTGGACTTGAAATGAAAAAGGCAATCAGCACTCCCAAAAGTTTGGATAAAGGGGTGATCAAGGTCATGAGTATGGACGATTGGCATCGTTACTTCAAAAGAAAAAAACACAAGATCTGCTTCCCCTTTTTCTTGTATTTTTCCAGTTTAAAAATTTTTCAATGTACTTTCAATTGGCGTGACCTTCTGCACGTCCAGTTTCCATAACAATAAGAATTCAACTTTTTCTTCCATGTGTTTGCTTTTCGTGTCTTTTATCTTCACTTATTCTGTCTCTTTGTTTTAAAATAAATGTTTTTATGATTGATGATACTGAATTGTGAAACCTGTGCATGAGTCAAAAAGCATTACAATTATTGTGAAATTTCTGAAAATCACAGAAAAGAGGGGATCCCTCAAATAAATGAATTGGCAAAAAACAAACGCGGGCACAATCACTTCAAATGGCAAGCAAACTTATGCGCGGCTCTGGCATTGCTATTACCCTAGATGGTCCTCATGTCTCAGGCCCAAAGGAAAAGATTTGCACCAAAGATTAAAACAAGGTTTAGTGGTCACCAAGTGAGGCTTCTTTCATGCCAAAAGTCAAGACATTCATAGAGAACCAAAGATTTGCACTGAGAACACCACTCAGATCCAAAAGTTGGGGCATTCTCTTCACCACCCACCCACCCTGGTCTTGGGAAAGTTTGTTCATTGTCCATCCCAGTCATATACCACCCTCAGTTCATAACCAGTACCATAACTTCATCCCCTTTCACAAACCCACTCAAAGAACCCATTTGAAATTGTCATTCTAAAGTGGGGCATTTCTATAACTGTTCACTCCCGCTCAAATGAGCAGAGTTCTCCCTAAAGTCATTCACATCCATAAATTCCTGTCGGGGCAGTCTCTCAACTCACTGTCCTAAACCAATCCCAAGTTAACTGACTCACTCGTCCACATCTGCACTCTTATGCATACTTACTAGTCAATGCTTCAGAGAGAGAGAATACAAATTGATCATGTGGTGTTTAAAGTTCAGTCATCATGGAAATGGAAAGGAAAATAAGTGAGCTTGTTAATAAAAACCTTGAGAACACCAGAGTTTGAATCAAATCTAGTTTTTCCAAAGAATGGTCCATAGCCATCTCAATTCCTTGCATTTAAAGTCTCGCGTCTCATCATCATAAAAATGTTTACAAAAATGTTTAAATACTCCAATCATTCATCCTCCTCATGCATGTAGGCATTTCATGTTATTCAAAGCATTACATTCGCATCATCCACATTCATCACAATAAAAGCAAAAGAACACAGACATTCCATAGCATTTATCATCATCACATCAAACATCAAATCAGTTTTCAAAACAAAAAGAGGCATTCTTAATAAATAGTCATAGTCGTCACGATAGGACGCTTGAATTGATCACTCAAGAATCCTAAAGTCCCTATGCTAAAAGAAAATTAAAAACATATCATTGCATCCATGTGCATCCCAGCATCAAAAGCCTGCATTCCATGCATCATTCAAAGCTTCCCAATTTTCAAAAAGAAACTCAGTTGCTTTGGACTCGTTAGTCCCCAAAATTTTCAAAAAAAGTCAGTTACTTTGGACCAATGGGTCCCCGAAATCTCATTTTCAGAAAATCATCATGGCACCGAGTTAGTGAACTCCATCAGCACAGAGTTAGTAAACTCCCACAGAGTTAGTGAACTCCTTCCACAGATCACAACGTCGCGTACGAGCGCGCGGCAGATCCTACAGACTTCGTTAAGTCCATCGGATTAATTGTGTCAACCTAAGGCATAGCGTAGATCCATTGATCATATCAGTTCCGGACCTGATATTGATCGGCCGCTCGAAAAGGCCACCCCCAGAGCTCGGACTCGACGAGAGTCCGTTAAAAGGTTTTAGGCAACCTCCGAATTCCCCAATTTACGGCACTTCCCATTTACTGCTTTACGCAATTTACTGCTTTCTCGTCGACGCGACAAATGTTGACTCTCTCTCTCTCAAAAGAAGAGAGATCAAAGAAAGGAAACAAAAAAAAGAGAAAAAAGAAAAGGAAAATTTGGGTTTCTCTAAGTAGACAAAATTAGTATTATTTCTGAATTCTTTATTTCTATTTTGCCTCGGAATATGTTTCGGCCAATTCATATTCTTTGGTAAAATCCAAATAAAGAGGGGCAGCTGTCATACCCTAATTTTGTCCGCCTAGGTTTAAAACCCTAATTTTCCGCAAAAAATAAATAAATTCAGAAGTGTGGTTTTGTTTTGAAGAGTGAAGAGCATTGTGCATGCATTTTTGGGTTTTAAAAGTCATTCTAGGGCTTTTAAATTCATTGTTAGAGTTGGAAATGCATTTGTTGTTAAAAAACAAGGTTTTTAGGGCAAAAGGGTATTTTGGTCATTGTCGAAAATAAGATAATTTCTCATCAAGAATCATTGTGCAATTTTAGAGAAATTTATTTGAGGCAAAACATTTTTGGTCATGTATGCATACATTGTGCACAAAATTCAAATTCAAAAAAGGCATCAAAAAGGAATATTCTACAAAAAGTTCCAAGATGTGATTTTTATGACATTTTTTGGTCATGGTGATAACATAAAATGGCATATTCCTAAGGTTCCTAGTATGTGGCCTAAATTGGGTGTATTTTTGTACAATTACCCTAAGAAGAATAATCAAAAATGAAGGGATAATGGAATGGTCATATAATAGTACAATAGTACAAGATGACAACTTGCAAAACTTGGTCACCAAGGACCCCTCCCAATTTATGCGCCTATCCCTCTCATTCCCTCTCATATTTTCATTTTTTGACCTCAATCCATGTGTGATTCAATCCTCACCCTCCATTCAAATTTTAGATGCAATCCTAGGGTGAGATGAGATGCACAATGACCTAACTACCCTTAAACCTAGATGCATTCTATAAATACCCTATTAACCTCACCTCAAAAAAAAAAAAGAAAGCTTTTGGCCTCACCATTCACTCACAACCCTAGCACACAACTCCCTCTCCTAATTCCCTCTCTTGGCCGAAATCATACTACCTTCTTCCTCCATCAATTCTTCACTTCTCCTTCACCAAATCACCATTTTCTCACCTCATTTCCATTCCTACTTCATATATCTTCCTTCTCTCCTAATTTAATTCAAGCTTGCATCATCAAAGGGCATTTTTAAGCAAGCATTTCGTGGGTTTCATTGAAGTTTGGTGAAGATTCAAGTTGATTTGTGGTCTTGTTCTTCATATTAGTCATTCCTTAGCTTGGATTTGAGGTAAACTTCTTAAAACCTAGCATCATCTTCAACTTTTTTGCATCAAAATGTAGATATCATGTTTCTAATCTTGCATCCTACCATATTCATGCATTCTAGTGTTGTTATATTGTTGATTTGTTGATTGTTGTTGGTGAGAGGTGTCTCAAGCATTTTGACAAACACTGTGGGAGGTTTGGGTGCTTGAGATGCTTTTCACCCTTGAATAAATTGTGATTTATGTTGTTTTCACTATGATCTTGCATTTTTGTTGAATAAAATGATGTGATGCTTCGCAAATCATGATTAGAATTAGGGTTTGTTAATTTTCTTGTGAAATGGGTTTGCAATTGTGATCAAAAACGTTTTCTCAAGTTATTTTGATGTTAATAGATGGTATCTTGCTTGCAAGTCATTGTTATGTTGATGATTGGCAAGAGGACTCACACTTGTGCCTTTGCGCACTTAACTTTAAGTGTTGAGGATTGACTAAAATGATTCAACGCAATTGATTTGATGTTTTGATTGCAAAATATTGTTGCTAATTGATTGTATCTTGCTTGCAAATTGTTATATGTTGATGATTGGCAAGAGGACTCACACTTGTGTCTTTGTGCACTTTACTTTAAGTGATGAGGATTGCCTAAGATGATTCAATTTTCTTTGTGCAATTCTTGTTTGAAAATGCAAATGCTAGTTTTCTAACTTGTTTAATCAATTTTGGTTACAAAAATGACTTGTTAATGCCCTCTTTTGGTCACTTTTGGTCTTGCAAATATTCAAACCTATGTTGTTAATTGTGAAATTTGTGATTTGAGAAAAATGAATTTGGGTTTTGGTTCATTTATGATCCACAAATGATCTTGGGCTATGCTAAGTTGGCAAGAGATAGGTAACTTCAACCTTGATGCCTATGCTTGTAAGCATTTAAAAATTCAATTCCCATTTGATGTGCTTGTGAAATGTGAGCAAAAAGGGGTCTATAAACAATTGAATTTGCGCACATGATTGGTCTCCAATGACCTTGATGCATCCTCAAGTTTAATCATGCTTTCTTTGCTCTTTGAGTTTATTGTAAATTGTTGTTTGAAGCTATTGAAGTTTCGGCAAAAGATAGGTTCATTTAACCTTGATGCACATGCATTTTGCATATTCATGCATTCTTACCTATTCTTGCATCCTTGCCTACTCATGCATTCTTGAATTGAAGCTTGGTACTCCATGCTTGATATACTTGTTTATGTGCTTGTGGTGCATTAAAATGTTGAATTGGTGTTCACAATTTGCTTGTTTTGATTTCCACCAATTGTTACTCGTTAGTAACTCTCTAAAACTTCAAAACCATGTTGCATACAAAGAACAACTTGTTACTCGTTAGTAACGTTCCAACTTCAAAACATTTTTTTTGCATTTACATAACCATTGATAAACAACTTCACTTCTTCTCAAAACAATTTCAAACTATTTTTCACAAATCAAACTTTGTTGAGGATAATGCGAAGCCTTTGCTTGCACGATTGTCAACAATGGGGTGCTAGTGGTGATCACTTGGAGTCTTTGCTCAATTGATTATCATGAACACTCATTTTCCAAAAGAACTCTCATTTCACAAATTAAAAACTTTGTTGAGGATAATGCGAAGCCTTTGCTTGCACGATTGTCAACAATGGGGTGCTAGTGGTGATCACTTGGAGTCTTTGCTCAATTGATTATCATGAACACTCATTTTTCAAAAGAACTCTCATTTCACAAATTAAAAACTTTGTTGAGGATAATGCGAAGCCTTTGCTTGCACGATCGTCAATAATGGGATGCTAGTGGTGATCACTCGAAACCTTTGTTGTTTGATCACTGTGAACATTCAATTTTCACAAATGAAACAACAAAAAAATAAAAACCTTTTCTCGACAACCGAGAACTACGTAAGCTTTGAATTCTCCATCGCACTGGGAGATACGTAGGAGCGGGCCACATTCCCGTCAAGCACGACAAATGAAAACCATTTTCTTTTCAAAAAAAACAAACCCTTTTCCAAAACAAGGCAATTTCTAAAAACAAAACAATTTTCGAAAACAAGAACTACGTTGCTTTGATTCCCTCCCCGGGATACGTAGGCACGGTGCCCTCCCGTCAAGCGCAAAAGATTAAATTTTCCTTAAGTTTTTCCATAAAGTAAGGAGAGATAAAGAGAGATAAAAACAAAGCATTTCTTAAATCAACCTTTTAAATCACACGTCAAATCGAGGTTCCCTTTCAGTAGAAAGGATGTGTGGGGTGCTCGTACCTTCCCCATGCATAACCGACCCCCGAACTCAAATCTCGTGGTTCCAAGGACCATTGTCTTTCAAGAAAGGTTTTTTTCAATGTTTTACCTCTAAAAAAATATTGGTGGCGACTCCAATTCACGTTGTGCGAAGAGAAATCCCTCCAAAGGATTTTTCGGAGTGCAACAGTCCTGAAGCATCCATTGTCGAAAGGTATGTTACAGAAGAAGCTATTGAGTTTTGTTCAGACTACTTGTCAGAAGTGAAATCTGTAGGACTACCAAAGTCTCGTTATGCAGGGAGATGCCAAGGTAAAGGTACACATGGATGTTCCACTAAGATCATGGATCGGGCTGGAGTGCTTCAAGCACATTTGTATGTTTTGAATAACACAGAGGAAGTTATACCTTACTTGTCTGATCATAAAAAGATAGTAAAGGCCAAAAACCATCAAATGAATAATTATCAATTATTGAACGAGCATAACAACACATTCATAGATTGGTTTAAATCACAAATTAAGAAAGATCCAAGTGCCTCTGAGACTTTGAGATGGTTAGCACATGACCCTTGCTTTAATGTCGTGTGTTGGAGCGGGTACGACATAAATAACTATACCTTTTACACAAAGTCGAAAGATGAGGTGAGTACCACGCAAAACAGTGGGGTTATGGTCATGGCTTCCTCAATGCACTTCTCTAGTTCAAAGGATGCTAATCCCATACTCGCATCCATTGCTTACTTTGGTGTTGTTGTGTAACACCCCAAAATAATTCAGTTATTTATTTAATTGATTATTAGGGTTTACGACATTTTAATTATAATTAAGTTAATTGATATGTTAACTTATTGGTTTAGGAGTTGGAATGCAAGTTTGAAGAGGTGTGGGTATTAAGCCCAAAGGCCCATAATCATTTTAGGCCCATAAGGTAATCAAAGTTACTTTGAAGACATAGAAGTCAAATTGAATTTGAAGACTTAGTCATCATATTTGACTAAGTGACTTAGTGTTGTTTCCTTTCATTTTTTTTTATCAAAGTAAGAAACAAAGAAAAGAGAGAAAAGGGAGAGAAGAGGACGTAGCAAGAAGAAGAGAAAGGGAAGGGATTTTGTTGATTTTTCAAGAGGAATTGCTTGGATTAGGGCTTATTTTCTTCAAGGAATTCAAGGTAAGGGGGCTCTCCTAACCTATAATAGGGTTTGTGTTTTCAATATGTTAGAATAGGGTTTTAGGGGTTTTTGATGTGTTTGAATGAATTTTGTTGATTGAATATGAGAATTGATTGTTTGGTGATGTCTTTGAACTAATTTGGGTGTGGTTTTGGTGTTGTTTTGTTGAAATAAAAAGTTGTCAAAAATTGCACATTATGTGTTTGTGAAAATGTCTCAATGAGTTGGTGAAATTTTGTGTGAATCGGATATGAAATTTGATGATTGAATATGGTGATATTGATGTTGTTATTGGTGTTGAAATTGTGGTTGTTGAAGGTTAGAATTGGTGGTGAAGTTGAAGTTGGAATGGTTAGGTTTGGTGAAGTGTGGCTTGGTGTGGGTAGTGTGCTAGGCGCCAAAAATGTGATTTTTAGCCAACTTGGGCATGGGCCCAAGTGGCGAGGCAGAGGGCCCATGGTGGTGGGGCCCATTGCCGCACCTAGTGTTTGATGAGTACTAGTGGCCGTGCAAGGGTGTTTCCCAAAAATGTGTGTGGTTTGGGCGCGGGCATCGTGCCCAAATTGGTTGCTAAGCGTGTCCGGGTGCAGAATGTCTAGGCGCCAAAACTGTGCAGTGTGCATGAAAAATGATTTTTTGCCAACTTGGGCATGGGCCCAAGTGGCGAGCCAGGGTCCCAATGATGGTGGACCCTAGTGGCGCACCTAGTAGAGGGTTAGTAAAAGGGGCGGTTCAAGAGTTTGTCCAAAATGCACGAGTGGTTTGGGACGCGGGCACCGTGCCCAAGTTGGTTGCCAGAGCTGTTTGGAGCCCTGTGTCTAGGCGCCAGAATCCTGTTTTTGTGATTTTTTGTCAATTTGGGCATGGGCCCAAGTGGCGAGCCAGGGCCCCAATGATGGTGGACCCTTGTGGCGCATCTAGGAGAGAGGGAGTACTAGGGCCGGGGCCAAGAGTGGCCCCTGGGTTCGCGGTGGTTTGGGCGCGGGCACCGTGCCCAAGTTGGTTGGTGCACGCTGCCTGGAGCCCTTGTGCTGGGCGCCAACTTTGTGTGTGCTGCCCAAATTTTGTGCCAAAGTGCAGGCGCCCTGGCAGCGTTGCTCAGGTGCGCCAGTGCTGTGTGCTGTATTCAAGGGAGCTGTCTGGCAGTTTTTCCAGTGATGTTGACTAGGTGTGGGGCCTAGTGTGTTGCCCGGGGCTGCCGGAGCTGCCGGAGTGCAGTTTTGCCGGATTTGCCGGTTTAGTGTGCCGGTGTGTACTTTTTGAGTTGTAAAACTCAAGTGTGGGTGTTTATCCACGGTTGGACTTATAATTTGTCAAAAATATCGGTGTGAGCCTTAGAGCTGTAAAGTGGAGTGGTGTTGGTGATTTTGGTGATGATAAAATAATTATTGGTGATAAAATAATTATTGGTGATGAAACAATTATTGGTGATGATGAGTGGTGCTGATTTTGGTGATTTTGGTGTGTGTTCTACATTGTTCATGGTGTCGCATAAATCATGTGCATTTTTGGTGATGAAGAGGCTGCGGTCTAGGCTTCGGCAACTTTGGTGATAAATGCCCTCAAGGCTTATTTTTAGGTGATGAATGGATCCACATGCATATGCCCTTGGTGTTGGGTTGCATTTGCATGCATATACATACGCATTTGGTGATGTTTATTGGTGTAGCTGAGTTATGTATTGTGAATTGTTGTGGTGTGCCGGTTTATGGTAGATTGGTGTTTTAATTGTGTTTTTCTCTATCATATTTGATTATCACATATTCTATTATATGTTAGAGACTCACCCTTCTGCTTTCGTGTTGCTTCTTATGTCGGCAACCTGCAGGTGATAGCGAGTGAAGGTTCTACCTTCCTTATTTCCGGTTTTTGGTGTCATGCTCTGATACGTAGCACCCGGGGGGGGGGGGGGGGGGGGGGGGGGGCTAAACACTTTAGGAGTTGTATTTTGTACTGTTATTAGACAGTGTACTTTGGTGATGTATTATACATATGTATGAGATATGTATTTATTTCCGCTGCGAGTTGTATATCCGACTGTTATGTCATGACAGGTGTATTGTGAGGGTTCGTCCCGATTATGTGCTATGTATCGTACTACTTTATGTTGATGATTTCATTATGTGATGTTTGGTTTTTGAAACGACGAAAATGTGATATCTCCCTTGTGATGGTTGAGTTTTAAAAAGAAATTTTCCAACTCTGATTTTATTAATTAAAATGGTAGAATACGTAAGGGGGGTGTTACATTAGTGGTATCAGAGCAGTTCAGTCTGTGTGACCAAGTTGTTGAGTCTTGAGTCTTTTAATTCTCGAGTCTTGTTGCTCGTTCTAACTGATTTTGTTTCAGTGACTTGTTGAGATGGCTGGGAGGAATGATGCTGCTTTAGCTGCTGCTATGCAAGCAATGGCAGATGCTGTAGGTGCTGAGGGGAATGCTGCAGCTCGTGGTTTAGCTACGTTCCAAAGGGAGAACCCGCCTGTCTTCAAGGGGCGGTATGACCCTGATGGAGCTCTTGTGTGGCTGAAAGAGATAGAGAGGATCTTCCGAGTTATGGATTGCACTCCAGCTCAGAAGGTTCGATTCGGTGCTCACCAGTTAGCTGAGGAGGCTGATGATTGGTGTTTGGGAACTCTGCAGAGGCTTGAGGATGCCGGTGAGGAGCTCTCTTGGAATGTCTTCAAGAGAGAGTTTTTGAGGAAGTACTTCCCGAAGGATGTTTGGGGAAAGAAAGAGATGGAATTTCTGAACTTGACTCAGGGAAATAAGTCTGTATCTGAGTATGCAGCCAAGTTTGAGGAATTGGTTAAGTTCCACCCGCATTACAATGGTGCTGATGCTGAATTCTCTAAATGCATCAAATTTGAAAGTGGATTGAGGCATGATATTAAAAAGGCAATTAGCTACCAGAGGATCCGTAGGTTTGCTGATTTGGTGGATAGTTGCAGAATCTTTGAAGAGGATAGCAATACCTCTTATAAGATTGTGAAAGAGAAGAGGGGACAGTTTCAGAATCGTAGTAAACCTTATGATGTGTCCGATGGGAAAGGTAAACAGAAAGCTGCTGTTGGTTCTGGCAAGAAACCAAGTGGGGGAGATGCTCCTGCTAATGTTGTGTGCTACAAGTGTGGTAGGCCTGGTCATAAGAGTTATGAGTGTAGTTTTGATGAGAGAAAGTGTTTCAAGTGTGGTAGAGGAGGTCACCTGGCTGCTGATTGTGACCGCAAGGATGTGGTTTGCTACAATTGTGGTGAGGTGGGTCACATTAGTACCAAATGCACTAAACCAAAGAAGGAGAAAGCAAGTGGAAAGGTGTTTGCTCTTGCTGGGTCAGAGGTGACCAATGAGATTTCAGGTACGTGCTTCATTGATGGTATTCCTCTGATTGCTATAGTTGATACTGGTGCTACACATTCTTTTATTGCTGCGGTATGTGTTGAAAAGTTGCATCTTGAGTTGTCTTCCATGATGAGGGATATGGTTATCGATACTCCAGCTAAGGGTTCGGTAACTACTTCTCTTATGTGTGCTAAGTGTCCTTTGTCGGTTTTCGGCAAAGATTTTATTGTTGATCTGATTTGTCTTCCTTTGGTGGGGATGGATGTTATCTTGGGTATGGACTGGTTGGTGCATAACCATGTTCATATCAATTGTTGTGATCGGTCTGTTAGTTTCTCTTCTCCGGTGGAGGAAGAAACTGTCTTGTTGTCTGGGGGTCAGTTGATGAAAGCAATGAGGGGAGAAGCTCAGTTGTTTGCTGTGATGGAATCATTATCTGCTGAGAGTCAAGCAAAGATTGATGAGTTGCCGGTGGTACGGGAGTTTCCTGAGGTCTTTCCTGATGAGATTCCGGATGTACCACCAGAGAGGGAAGTGGAGTTTTCTATTGATCTGGTACCTGGCACTAGGCCTGCGTCAATGGCACCTTATAGAATGTCTGCATCGGAGTTGTCTGAGTTGAAGAAGCAGCTTGAGGAGTTGCTTGAAAAGAAGTTTGTGAGACCTAGTGTATCTCCGTGGGGTGCTCCGGTGTTGCTTGTGAAGAAGAAGGATGGGAGTATGAGGTTATGTGTTGATTATCGGCAATTGAACAAAGTGACAATTAAGAACAAGTATCCGCTTCCAAGAATTGATGACTTGATGGATCAATTGGTGGGTGCACAAGTGTTTAGCAAGATTGACTTGAGATCGGGTTATCATCAAATTAAAGTGAAAGATGAAGATATTCCGAAGACGGCTTTTAGGACTCGGTATGGTCACTATGAGTATTCGGTGATGCCTTTTGGTGTCACTAACGCTCCTGGGGTATTCATGGAATATATGAATCGTATTTTTCATGAGTATCTAGATCGGTTCGTTGTGGTGTTCATTGATGACATTTTGGTGTATTCAAAATCCGAAGAGGAGCATACTGAGCACTTGAGGTTAATGTTGGAGGTCTTGCAGGATCGGAAGTTGTATGCTAAATTGTCTAAGTGTGAATTTTGGTTGCGGGAAGTGAGTTTCCTTGGGCATATTATTTCCGGTGATGGGATTGCGGTAGATCCATCCAAAGTTGATGCGGTGTTGAAGTGGGAGACTCCGAAGTCAGTCACTGAGATTAGAAGTTTTCTTGGGTTAGCTGGTTATTATAGAAGATTTATTGAAGGCTTTTCGAAGTTGGCTCTTCCACTAACTCAGTTGACTTGTAAAGGAAAGGCGTTTGTGTGGGATGATCGGTGTGAGGAAAGTTTCAAAGAATTAAAGAAGAGGTTGACGACGTCTCCGATTTTGACGTTACCTAAACCAGAAGAATCCTTTGTTGTGTATTGTGATGCTTCGAAGATGGGTTTAGGAGGAGTTCTTATGCAGAATGGTAGGGTAGTTGCTTATGCTTCTCGGCAGTTAAGGATTCATGAGAAGAATTATCCTACACATGATTTGGAGTTGGCTGCGGTTGTGTTTGCATTGAAGATTTGGCGGCATTATCTTTATGGTTCTAGATTTGAAGTATTTAGTGATCATAAAGGTTTGCAATATTTATTTGATCAAAAGGAGCTGAATATGAGGCAGAGAAGGTGGTTAGAGTTGTTGAAAGACTATGACTTTAGCTTGAACTATCATCCGGGGAAAGCTAATGTTGTAGCCGATGCTTTGAGTAGAAAGAGTTTGCATATGTCTGCAATGATGATTAAGGAGTTGGAGTTGATTGAACAATTCAGAGACACGAGCTTAGTTTGTGAAGTATCTCCTCAGAGTATCAAATTTGGTATGTTAAAGATTAATAATGATTTTCTGGTTAGTATCAGAGAGGCACAGAAGTTGGATGTGAAGTTGGTAGACATGATGGGTGAAGTTGGACAAGCTGATGACAATGATTTCAGGTTGGATTCTCAAGGTGTGTTGAGGTTCCGTGATAGGATATGTATTCCTGATGATGTAGAGATGAAGAAAGCAATTCTTGAGGAGAGTCACAGAAGTAAATTGAGTATTCATCCCGGAGCTACAAAGATGTATCATGATTTGAAGAAATTGTTTTGGTGGCCTGGTATGAAGAAGGAGGTAGCTCAGTTTGTGTATGCCTGTTTGACATGTCAGAAGTCGAAGGTTGAGCATCAGAAGCCTGCAGGGTTGATGCAACCTTTGGAGATTCCTGAGTGGAAGTGGGATAGTATTTCCATGGATTTTGTGACGGGTTTGCCAAATACTTCGAGAGGATTTGATGCCATTTGGGTGATTGTTGACAGATTGACAAAATCTGCTCACTTTTTACCGATTAACATTACTTATCCGGTTTCTAGGTTGGCAGAGATTTATATTCAGACGATAGTGAAGCTGCATGGTGTGCCTCTATGTATTGTGTCAGATAGAGATCCAAGATTCACTTCTGAATTTTGGAAAAGTTTGCAAGAGGCTTTGGGTTCGAAGTTGAGATTGAGTTCAGCTTATCACCCGCAGACTGATGGTCAGACGGAGAGGACTATTCAGTCACTTGAGGATCTGTTGAGAGCTTGTGTGCTTGAGCAGGGAGGTTCATGGGATGGACATCTCTCGTTGATTGAGTTCACTTACAATAACAGTTATCATGCTAGTATTGGAATGGCTCCTTTCGAAGCATTGTATGGTAGGAGGTGTAGGACTCCGGTGTGTTGGTATGAATCCGGAGAAAGTGTTGTACTTGGACCGGAGATTGTTCGTGAGACAACCGAGAAAGTGAAGCTGATTCGTGAAAAGATGAAAATTTCACAAAGTAGACAAAAGAGTTATCATGACAAGAGGAGGAAAGATTTGGAGTTTCAGGCTGGTGATCATGTGTTTCTGAGAGTTACACCTGTGACCGGTGTTGGTCGTGCCTTGAAGTCGAAGAAGTTGACTCCTCGTTTTATTGGACCATATCAGATTTTAGAGAAAGTTGGAAGAGTTGCTTATCGGGTGGCTTTGCCACCTAATCTTTCGAATCTTCATGATGTGTTTCATATTTCACAGTTGCGGAAGTATATTCCGGATCCATCTCACGTAATTCAAATGGATGATGTGCAAGTGAGAGAGAATCTCACTGTTGAGACTATGCCGGTGCGGATCGAAGATCGTGAGGTGAAAACTTTAAGAGGAAAAGAGATCCATTTGGTGAAGGTAGTTTGGTTAGGAGCTACCGGAGAGAGTATCACTTGGGAGTTGGAGACCAAGATGCGGGAAGCATACCAGGAGTTATTTGATTCAGGTATGTATTTCGAGGACGAAATATTCTAAGTGGGGGAGAGTTGTAACACCCCAAAATAATTCAGTTATTTATTTAATTGATTATTAGGGTTTACGACATTTTAATTATAATTAAGTTAATTGATATGTTAACTTATTGGTTTAGGAGTTGGAATGCAAGTTTGAAGAGGTGTGGGTATTAAGCCCAAAGGCCCATAATCATTTTAGGCCCATAAGGTAATCAAAGTTACTTTGAAGACATAGAAGTCAAATTGAATTTGAAGACTTAGTCATCATATTTGACTAAGTGACTTAGTGTTGTTTCCTTTCATTTTTTTTTATCAAAGTAAGAAACAAAGAAAAGAGAGAAAAGGGAGAGAAGAGGACGTAGCAAGAAGAAGAGAAAGGGAAGGGATTTTGTTGATTTTTCAAGAGGAATTGCTTGGATTAGGGCTTATTTTCTTCAAGGAATTCAAGGTAAGGGGGCTCTCCTAACCTATAATAGGGTTTGTGTTTTCAATATGTTAGAATAGGGTTTTAGGGGTTTTTGATGTGTTTGAATGAATTTTGTTGATTGAATATGAGAATTGATTGTTTGGTGATGTCTTTGAACTAATTTGGGTGTGGTTTTGGTGTTGTTTTGTTGAAATAAAAAGTTGTCAAAAATTGCACATTATGTGTTTGTGAAAATGTCTCAATGAGTTGGTGAAATTTTGTGTGAATCGGATATGAAATTTGATGATTGAATATGGTGATATTGATGTTGTTATTGGTGTTGAAATTGTGGTTGTTGAAGGTTAGAATTGGTGGTGAAGTTGAAGTTGGAATGGTTAGGTTTGGTGAAGTGTGGCTTGGTGTGGGTAGTGTGCTAGGCGCCAAAAATGTGATTTTTAGCCAACTTGGGCATGGGCCCAAGTGGCGAGGCAGAGGGCCCATGGTGGTGGGGCCCATTGCCGCACCTAGTGTTTGATGAGTACTAGTGGCCGTGCAAGGGTGTTTCCCAAAAATGTGTGTGGTTTGGGCGCGGGCATCGTGCCCAAATTGGTTGCTAAGCGTGTCCGGGTGCAGAATGTCTAGGCGCCAAAACTGTGCAGTGTGCATGAAAAATGATTTTTTGCCAACTTGGGCATGGGCCCAAGTGGCGAGCCAGGGTCCCAATGATGGTGGACCCTAGTGGCGCACCTAGTAGAGGGTTAGTAAAAGGGGCGGTTCAAGAGTTTGTCCAAAATGCACGAGTGGTTTGGGACGCGGGCACCGTGCCCAAGTTGGTTGCCAGAGCTGTTTGGAGCCCTGTGTCTAGGCGCCAGAATCCTGTTTTTGTGATTTTTTGTCAATTTGGGCATGGGCCCAAGTGGCGAGCCAGGGCCCCAATGATGGTGGACCCTTGTGGCGCATCTAGGAGAGAGGGAGTACTAGGGCCGGGGCCAAGAGTGGCCCCTGGGTTCGCGGTGGTTTGGGCGCGGGCACCGTGCCCAAGTTGGTTGGTGCACGCTGCCTGGAGCCCTTGTGCTGGGCGCCAACTTTGTGTGTGCTGCCCAAATTTTGTGCCAAAGTGCAGGCGCCCTGGCAGCGTTGCTCAGGTGCGCCAGTGCTGTGTGCTGTATTCAAGGGAGCTGTCTGGCAGTTTTTCCAGTGATGTTGACTAGGTGTGGGGCCTAGTGTGTTGCCCGGGGCTGCCGGAGCTGCCGGAGTGCAGTTTTGCCGGATTTGCCGGTTTAGTGTGCCGGTGTGTACTTTTTGAGTTGTAAAACTCAAGTGTGGGTGTTTATCCACGGTTGGACTTATAATTTGTCAAAAATATCGGTGTGAGCCTTAGAGCTGTAAAGTGGAGTGGTGTTGGTGATTTTGGTGATGATAAAATAATTATTGGTGATAAAATAATTATTGGTGATGAAACAATTATTGGTGATGATGAGTGGTGCTGATTTTGGTGATTTTGGTGTGTGTTCTACATTGTTCATGGTGTCGCATAAATCATGTGCATTTTTGGTGATGAAGAGGCTGCGGTCTAGGCTTCGGCAACTTTGGTGATAAATGCCCTCAAGGCTTATTTTTAGGTGATGAATGGATCCACATGCATATGCCCTTGGTGTTGGGTTGCATTTGCATGCATATACATACGCATTTGGTGATGTTTATTGGTGTAGCTGAGTTATGTATTGTGAATTGTTGTGGTGTGCCGGTTTATGGTAGATTGGTGTTTTAATTGTGTTTTTCTCTATCATATTTGATTATCACATATTCTATTATATGTTAGAGACTCACCCTTCTGCTTTCGTGTTGCTTCTTATGTCGGCAACCTGCAGGTGATAGCGAGTGAAGGTTCTACCTTCCTTATTTCCGGTTTTTGGTGTCATGCTCTGATACGTAGCACCCGGGGGGGGGGGGGGGGGGGGGGGGGCTAAACACTTTAGGAGTTGTATTTTGTACTGTTATTAGACAGTGTACTTTGGTGATGTATTATACATATGTATGAGATATGTATTTATTTCCGCTGCGAGTTGTATATCCGACTGTTATGTCATGACAGGTGTATTGTGAGGGTTCGTCCCGATTATGTGCTATGTATCGTACTACTTTATGTTGATGATTTCATTATGTGATGTTTGGTTTTTGAAACGACGAAAATGTGATATCTCCCTTGTGATGGTTGAGTTTTAAAAAGAAATTTTCCAACTCTGATTTTATTAATTAAAATGGTAGAATACGTAAGGGGGGTGTTACATGTTGCACCCCGAAAAATCCGGATTGGACCTTTCATCGTACAACGTGAAAATTTGTGAAGCCGCCATCAACATTTTTTATTTAGGGACCAAAACATTGAAAAAGGGTCCTTTTTTTAAGGTGGGTGGTCCTTTGAGAACTAGAGATGTAGGTTCGGGGGTCGGTTAGGTGTGGGGAAGGTATTAGCACCCCACACCTCCTTTCTACCGAAAGGGAACCTTTAACTTGATGTGCGGTTTTGACAAAGTTGATTTGAAACAATTCGTTCTACTTCTTTTTTATTTGAGAAAAGTGTTTTTGAAAACGGGGGAAAAGAAGAATCTTTTTATTATTTTTTAAAAATGTGCTTGACGGGATGTGACCCGCTCCTACGTATCTCCCGGTGCGATGGAGAATTCAAAGCTTACGTAGTTCTCCTGTCGAGAAACTTTGGTGTTGGTGTTTTCTATTGTAGGGGTTTTCGGTCCTAGACTGTACAGTCCACTAGACCTAGAGCAAAGACAACCCCGCCTGTACAGACGACGTGCCCCCTACTTTTTGAAAATGGTTTCAATTACTAACTCGAAAGAAAATAAGTTGAAACCGATAATCAAACAAGCAATGGCTTCGAGTGATTATAAGTAACAACGTTTTTATTTTATCTTTTTTTGCAAATGAGGCGAGCATCGGTGATAATCATCTAGCAAAGGCTTAGGACAATTACCACTAATGACTCGTGTTGTTTTTGGAATTGAATTGGGTTCGCATGTATTTAAGGTTTGGGAGCTTTCATGATAATCAAACAAGCAAAGGCTTCGAGTGACTACCACTAATAACTCCTCATTAGTGATCAAACAAGCAAAGGCTTTGAGTGGCCACTAATGATTTTGTTTATGAAAAACTTAGGGTTTAAGCTTGGAAAAGAAATTGGTCTTAATTTGTTAGAGACATAGTTTAGAAAAGAAGTTTGAAAGCAATTTGATTTTTTTAGGAAAAGAGTTTTGGAAAACTAGTAGAACATTTTCAATCAAGTTCCAAGTCAATAACCAAAATGCAAATTGCTAGACTACAATTCATGCAATGATCTAAACTAGTAACCATTTTCATGTCAAGTTGTTTAGAAAAGAAAACAATGAATGCAAGAAAGTTCATAGATGCAAGCATAGCACATTCATTGAGAGCATGTTATCAAGCAAGCAACAACATAGACACAATTTGCAACTTACCCTTTCATGCTGAAAACATCTCATTACAACATTTGAATACACAATGCATGAATAGGCAAAGATGAACCTAGACTACACATATCATGTCACAATACATAGATAGGCAAAGAATGAACCTAAATTGAACATCTTATTGAAGATGCATGGCAAGAAATGAACCTAACTAGGCATTTATGACACAACATGTGAGTAGGCAAGGAAGTTACAAAGCACAAGTGAATTCAAACATTTAATGAATCACTTGCAAAATCCTAGGGATTTCACATCAACATTTGACATAAGCAACAATGTGGTATCATCTTGATGGCATCAACATTTAGCATATTTCTACAATCAACCACATGAAAGGAATAAGTTGGAAAGGGCATTTGCCTCGAGTAAGATCATTAGCAAGCCATGAAAAATCAATTTGACATTTTATTTAGCAAGCATATGCAATTAAGGTGTTGAATCCCTTTAGGTAATCTTTAACACTTGGGATATGCACAAGTGCATAAGTGTCAAATCCTCTTACCAAATCATCAACACAAACATGATTTTCAAAGCAAGCAACAAAAACAAACACAAACCCTAATTACCTCATGAAGTGCGACACCAACATAGAGCTAAAAGCTCATTTTATTCTTTGAAAACAACAAAATCATGCAAGCAAATGACATAGATTAAGCTTTTTGGCAAGGATTCACATGATTAAGCAAAGGAATGCACTAAAATCACACAAACCCTAATTTTTCTACAATATGCGAAATGAAACATAATCCCAAATCACAATTTTATTCATGAAAATGCAAGCACAAAATGAAAATAGCACCAACACACAATTTATTCCAAGAGAGAGATGCATTTCAAGCATCCAAACCTCCCAAAGTGTTTGTCAAAATGCTTGAAACACATTTCTCCCAAATCACCATTTTATTCATGAAAATGCAAGCACAAAATGAAAATAGCAACACCACACAATTTATTCCAAGAGAGAGATGCATTTCAAGCATCCAAACCTCCCAAAGTGTTTGTCAAAATGCTTGAAACACATCTCTCATTCAACAACAACAATTATATCAACATTTCAACAACAAAAAATAGAGCACTAAAATGCAAAGAAATGCTTGATATGCAAAAATAGATTGGTGATCTACATTTTTTTATGCTAAAATTTGATGATGTTAAGAGTGAGAGTATACCTCAACTCCAAGCTAGAATAGCAAAAGAAATAAGGTGAATGAACACTTAAACCACTTGAATCAACCCTCTAATCTTCAATCTTGAGCTTTATTCTTGAGATTTGAAGATGGATCTTTGAAGAGAATGCAAGGATGATGAAGGATTTAGGACTAGAATGTTGATTTGAAGTGAAAAAGTGAAGAAATGAGGTGAGGGAAGGAGGAGGTGGTTTCGGCCAAAGGAGGAGAGGAGAGGAGAGGTTTGTGTGCTAGGGTTTAGAGTGTGAATTGTGAGCCAACCTTGTGAGAGGTGAGGATATGAGGGTATATATAATGTGCAATTAGGTTTAGGGGCATTTAGGTCATTGAGTACCTCATCTCATTCTAGGATTGCATTTTAATTTTGAATCAAGGGTGAGGATTGAACCACACATGGATTGAGGTCAAAAAAATGCAAAATGAGAGGGAAATGAAGGGGAGTATTCGAAATATCAAGGGAGAGGAGTGGTGCCCAAGCTTTGCAAGTTGTCATCTTGTACTATTGTACTATCATATGACCATTCTATTATCCTCTCAATTTTGATTATTCTTTTCAAGATAATTGTACATAAATCTAACCATTTTGAGCCATATACAAGGTATCTTGAAGAATATGCCATTTTTGAAAATGAGAGATGACCAAAATTGCCAACAAAAATCTTATCATGTAATTTTTGGGAATATTCCTTGTACTATTTTTTTGAAATGCTTTCTTGAATTAATTTGAACTTGATTTTTTTACTACACATATAAAATATGCGTATAATTTGAAAAATGATTTTCTTTATTTATTTTTTTTTGTTCAAAATAATACAATTTCATTAAATAAATTCCCAAAAATTAATTAATTGGTTTTTCAACTAGCAAAAATTTATTAAATTGAAATTGACCAAACAATGCCCCTTTTAAATGCCCCAAAATTCCTTGATTTCTCTAAAATGATTTTGAAAACCTTAGAATGCTTGGGTAAATACCCTAAACCCTTTCTCAAATAATGCATCACTCACAAAATTATTTATTTTTGCTGAAAATTAGGGTTTTGAAACTAGGCGGACAAAATTAGGGTATGACAGGTGTCATTGATGAGATTTGGGAACTTGATTACCGTAAATTTAAAGTGCCACTTTTTAAATGCAAGTGGGTTAACACTAGCAAAAATAGTGTGCATACCGACGAAATGGGATTTACACTAGTAGACCTTGACAAGGTAAGTTATAATGAGGAACCTTTCATCATGGCTGACCAAGCAAAACAAGTATTCTATGTGAAAGATCCTTCTAACAGGAAGTGGTCAGTGGTCCTACAAGGAAAAATAGGAAGTGATGAAGATTCAAGTCTTGCAATTTCTGAAACACCTTGTTTGTTAACACAAGTGCCTACTTTAGTTGATGACAATGAAGTTGACGATGAACATGCCGCTCGCAATGATCATAATGAAGGGATTTTATACGAATGAGTTTAGATTTGTTCTTTTTTTTTGGAATCTATGAAATTGTATTGTTGAACTTTAATGACAATGATGGTTGTGACTTTATGGTAGTTGTTGATTGAATGAAATTTTGTTATTACTCTCAGATTTTTGAGGATGCAAGATTTGTTTTTAGTGGTTTTTGTTTTTGTTAGATTTGTTTCTTGTTTATGTTAGATTTGTTTTTAGTGGCTTAATTTGTTTCTTGTTATTTTTCAAAGTGTTAGAAGAAACCACTATATTGTTTAATTCAATTGTGTAGAAGGTGACCATTAAAAACTGAAATCCATAAAACAGAGTTGTGTTCTGTATAGCAGATACTTTCAATAATAAAACACAAGTTGCAATTGATTAATATATTCAGTTCAGAGAGTCAATGTCATAAAGAGTAAAGAGTGAGTGACCCACATTTGCATAACTGTTCTGCATATTTCTATTGAATGGCAGGTTGCAATTGATTAATATATTTTGTTTCCTTTGTTCAAACAGATATCATGGATGATCCCAGTGCCGACCCTCCAAAAAAGAAAACAAGACGTCCGACATCATTACAAAAGTTCACTAATCGGCTCCCAACTGGTGAAAAATATAGAGTGGTTGTTGATAGTAAAGGCAAAATTATTGGTCCATATGCTAACAAATTCAAGAACTATTTAGGGGTGGTTGCTCGAACAAAAATAAGCATATTGCCCTTTTCCTGGGAGCAAGTTGATGGCGAAACAAAAAGGATTGCTTGGGATGATGTTAAGCAAACATTTGATGTTCCCGAAAATGAGGAATTCCACAAGTTCTGGATGTCTCATATCGGTGGTTGCTGGAAACAGTTCAAGACAAGACTCAACAATGAATATGTCTTTGGCAATGGGGATGCGGACGGTCAAACTACTCCATGTCACAAGTATAGCGCCATATCTACCGAGACATGGGCTGCATATGTTAAAAGTCGCACTACTCCGGAGTTTGTGGTATTGTTTTAACCACAAATATTTTAGTTTCTTAAACAATATTATGGATTTGTTATATATGTGGTGGTGTTTGTTCTTTGTAACAGGCTAAGAGAGAATCTGCCAAGAATACTCAAAAAAAAAATATATACAAACACACAATGGGGCCAGGCGGTTATACAAAGTTGAAGGAGAATTTGAAGGAAGAAATAATAAAAAAAGGCAAGGAGGAGTCTGGTGATCCTATTTTGGAGATTGAGCCTACATCTCCAGAGCGACAAGAGCTATGGATGGCTGGCCGCAAAAACAAGTCTGGATCTTTTGTATCTGAGGAGTCAGCAGCAGTTGCATCTAAGATTGTAAGTAAATTTTTTTTGTTGGGTTCAATTCTTTCATGTATGCAGCATCAGTTACAAACTTTTTGGATGTTGATTGACAAAATGACATATTTTGGAAAATGAAACTAGAACACATTACCGTCGATTCTAACACGTGAACATGTTTTTGTTGTAGGACGAACTTACTGTTATGAGCAGCCAAGGATCTTTCGTTCCGCAAGGAAAGAATGATATTTTGACCGCTGCCATTGGAACACCCGAGCATCCCGGTCGTTGTCGCGCAGTTGGAAAAGGTGTCGGGCTAAAGAAATACTTTAGACGTGTGCATTGTTCTTCAGGATTCAATAAAGAGGAGTTCATGAATCAAGTGCTGGATAAGATGGATGGGATGGTGGAAGAACGACTTAAGAAAATTTTGGCAGAGGTATATGTTTATGAATTATATAGTATATTTTTCACTGTAAACAGATTGATTGAGATCATATTTTTAACTATTCAGAGGCCTCAAACATGTGGAGGATTATGTCAAAATGCGGCTGTTCAAGTTCCCATTCCCATGACCACTGTTGGATCTAAGGGGAGCTGCTCACCATCTAATGTGAAGGAGGAGAAGGAGGAGGAGGGGAAGGAGGAGGGGGAGGAGGAGAAAATTGATTGGTTGAAAAAGATACTTTTGATTGCTTATGATGATGATAGACATGCCAAGATAGAGTTGGAGCATGAAAAATATACGTGCTTTATTGGAGGCAAAGCGATCAACGAAATGGTTTCTGGTAAAGGGTGGCTTGAGTTGGCCCACTTGAGCATCTGGTGCACGTAAGTAGTAAGGTTTATTTGATTATGTAAATTTCTCGCGTTTCTAATATTAGTCAATTTGATAGTTTTTCTTACGTGCCATTAATAGATATCTGTATCGCCAAGTTGTTGAAAAGGGTGATGATCAGTATGGATTTCTGTGTCCACATAAGATGAACTTGAAAGCTGGTCACATTACCAAACAGGATGTTTCTGAATATATTCAACGGACACTGACTACTACCAATAAGGAAATATATTTGGCTCCATTTTGCCATAGGTACATGAATTAGTAATTGATCCATCGTGTCTTTTTGGTTGTGCAATTTTGACAGAACTGTTAATTAGCAGTCTTTGTATCACTGCATGTTACTAAGTTTTATGTTTATCAATGTTGCAGCAATCATTGGCAACTAGTTGTCCTACTCCCGTAGCAAAATACCGTGGTCTGGATGTGTTCCTACAGTCGCCAACCAGGAAAAACAATCAAAGACATGTTTAGCAAGTAAGTTTTTAATTGTTTATCATACTTTATATTGTAGTATTTGAACTTTGGGTTGAAATTTTATACCTAATTTATATTTATGTTGTTATTAGAGGTGTGAAAGGGGATTCTACATCGGCCGCCAAGTGGTTGTACCCTATAGTAAGTAGTTTAAATATTGGGTTGATTTAATTTTGAGTGAATTCATATATGATATATATATTATATTGTTTTTTGGTTAACTTTGTTAATTCATTTGTGTAGATGCCAATACAAACGAATGGTTATCATTGCGGCTATTATGTGATGAAGTTTATGCTGACCATTTTAACTGCCGGTATTGTTGATAATTGGGAGAAGGTATTATCCCTGTCAATAATATCTCTTTGGATGCTAAACATCACTTTGCAACTATTCTCAGAAATTAACTCATATATTTGTATGAAAAATAAAGATAAAATTTTGTTTTGTCTTGACTTCTTTGCAGTGTGTCCCAAGTAGTTGGATAAAGTTTATGTCAGTTTTTTACCTTTAATTGGTAATTTGGTACTAATAGTGTCATTATAGTATGAAGTAATGTTCTGAATTTTTAGTCACTTTTAAACTTGTAGGTATTTGATAACACCCAGGCATACACCGAAGAGGAAATTAGAGAGATTCGTCAGCTTTGGGCCGAATTCTTTGTCAAGATACGTACAGAGCAAAAGGATACACTATTTTGAACAATTATGATGTAAGTAAAGCACCCTTTCCTCTGTTTATGTTGAGAAGTTAATGCATGAGCTTTATGTTGTTGATGGTTGTTGCCCGTTGGGTGAGATGAAATAGCAGATCTTTTGCAGTATTACCCATTTTCAATTCTTTATCTTTTGTAGAGTTCTTTATGTTGTTTATGGATTTGATACAAAAGTTCATAATTCTTGGCTTGCTGTCCTAGTGATCTGGTTATTGAAATTGTTAGTTATTTTGTAAATAGAACCAAAACAGATTGTCATTCATTTATAATTATGAAAGGAAAGAGAACTCATTTTGAAATGTTATGGACTTATGGTTTGAAGCTTGGACAGTCCCTTCTCATTTTGAAAGTGTATCTTATATAGAAATGCTTCTCAAATCCCTTTTTTGACATCTGGGTTCATATCTAACCATACATAGTTTCATATTACCATTGTAATGTACCATTGCTGCATTCTTTTTGAATACATATTTGATTGGTATTGGGTAACTTGTTTCATTTGCTTTCTTGGGATTTGACCACTTTTTCTTAAGGCAACCACTTTGTTTTGATTAATATTTTCTCAAAGCATTATTTATATCAGTCTTAATAATGCCTAATTGCATACATAGCATTTGGTTATGTGAACGTTGCTTGTTATATTTACCTTTTGAATTAAAAGTGATTTTGAAGTTAGGAATTTTCTGTTTGGATTTTAATTTACCTCTTTAATGTAAAAGCTACATCCAATTGCTTTTACAAGAAATAGGGCCAAGCACATTTATTGTATTTGCTTTGTACTATAAACTGGGCCTTACTGTTGCTGAATACTAGTAACTGGTGTGACTAGGGATTTTTAGTTTTGATCTTAATTATTGTTGCTGAATCCAATTGCTTTTTAGTTTTGATCTTAATTATTGTTGCTGAGGATTTATATGGTGCTGAGGTTTCTGTTGCTTGCTGCCAATCTGCCATTGGTTTGATAGGGATTTTTTTCTGCCATTGTTTCTGTTGTTCAACACCAGAATTTGAAATATGTTTGTGTGGTTGTTTGAATTATTGATGAATGTTTCTGCATTACTTGGTTGTAGGTTGTAGCTACTTCGGGCATCACGATCTACGGTGACATTTGGGCTCTTTACCTCGAAGAGAAGGATAAGTTAAAAGCTATTATTGTGTTTACAATTATTGTGGGGAAAATCACGCTGAATCTTGATCATAGATTTGATGACTGATTTAGGAGCTTTAAAGAAAGAAAGGTAATATAAAGGAATACTATTTAGGACTGAATTAATCAAAGTTACCTTTCCTCCTATAGATAGTGTGCGTCCCTTCCAAGTGGCTAGACGTTTGCGCAAAGAATCAAGGACCGGTTTCCAAGTAGCAACTCGTCTCGGATTTGGCCCAACCATAAATATTCCCAAAAATTTAAAAGGAATGTTTTCCATCCGACAATGAAGGAAAGTGGCTGCACCGTCGAGAAAATATTCTGGAGTGTTGATGCCTATGATCTTACTCTTACGGAAATTAACCCTCAAACCCGACACCAACTCAAAACTCCTAAGAATAGTCTTAATACTCCATAAATTCTCCCACGTAGCTTTCCCCATTAACATTGTGTCATCAGCAAACTGCATAATATGGAACTTCAAGTAATCCCTGATAAAGTAGCTTTTGAAAGAACCATTTACCACTGCTTTTTCACCTAAAGCAGAAAGACCTTCAGCAACAATAAGGAATAGAAAAGGGGAAAGAGGATCCCCCTACCTCAATCCTCTATGAACCTTAAAATCCTTGGTGGGGCTGCCATTGACCAAAACCGACATGGTGCTTGAACAAATACATGATTCCATCCATCTAATCCATTTGTCCGGAAATCCTATCCTCCTAAACGTGCATAACAAAAAATCTCAAGAAATGGAGTCATATGCCTTCTCAAAATCAACCTTAAATAAAAGGCATTCATCTCTTGTTCTCTTTGCTTAGTCAACGATTTCGTTAACCACCACCACCCCATCCAATATCTGCCTCCCCCCCCAAGAAAGCTGACTGACAATTAGAAATAATACTAGGGAGTACCCTCTTAATTCATCTCGCTAGAACCTTTGCCAAAATTTTGAACAAACAACCAATCAAGCATATGGGTCTGAACTCTATCAATCCTTGGGGATTTGCATTTTTCGGGATAAGGGCAATAAACGAAGCAGCAATCACCTTAGGAAGAGAAGCCTTACCATGAAATTCGTTAAAAAACTCTACCACATCATTTTTCAACATGTCCCAACACTGCTTGATGAATCTAAAATTAAATCCGTCCGACCCTGGGCTTTTATCACCATTACAATTCCAAACTTCCTCCCAATCTCCTCTTCTGTAAAAGGCATTACAAGGCATTGCGCATCCACATCACTAACCTGATTGAAATTGAGGCCGTCAAGATTAGGCCTTTGACGACAAGACTCGGAAAACATTCCCTCAAAATGATTCTTTATACCTTCTTTAACAGCCACCACATCTTCAATCCTATCCCCATTCTCATCAAGGAGCACCACGTTACTTCGTCTTCTTTTGTACTTCATCAAGGAATGGAAGTACTTAGAATTCATGTCCCCCTCCTTAATCCACCTGGCCTTGGACTTTTGATGAAGCAAAGATTCTTTTAATTTAAGTTCTTTCCAAAATGAAGCGGAGAGTTCCTTTCTATTCAAAACCACCCGACTATCCCATCCGTCACAGAGCACGACATCCAATGTGATCTGTACCTTTGAGTGCTTGACCGCAGTTTCTCAGGTATCAAATCTATGTGCTCTTCTGGTCGTGCTCCAAACTTCACTTCAGGGGGCGGGTGTACCTGCGGAGACACTCCAACGCCCAAGTCAGGAGCGAACGAGCAGAATATAAATCTGAATGAATAGTGTGTACCTGACAACTGACGCACTGAATGCTTATATAGGGTGCGCGAATCACGCCCGGCCGTTGGATGGTCGTACGGATTCATCTGTGTCGTTGATTCGCGCTTCCACCCTTTCACCCATTCTTGTTTGGGCCGCTCCTGGTTTCCATAGCTGAAGTGGCCTTCGGCCCACTCCAGAACACAATGCATTAATGTCTGTTACTAGCCTATCAATATTCAGATCCAACCTCCCAAATACCTCTCGGGAACTTTTCTTTTAACATCTTCAGTTTCTCCTTGATAATGAAAACTTTGCTGCCAGTCACTTGAAAACCAGTCCATGACTCATAGACAAAAGGATATAAACCACTATGCTCAAGCCAACCATTAAACACGCGAAACGGCTTCGGCTCCCAATCTTTAATCGACCGAAGCAACCAAATCGGGCAATGATCCGAAATATCCCTATGCCCTATCCACTGACCCAAAACACCCCATAAATCAATCAAGCCATCGGAGAGGAGGAATCTATCCAATCTACTCATAGAAAATACGTCAGGACTAAACCAAGAGAATTTTTTACCTGAAACCGGAACGTCAATCACCTCCATATCCATGATAAAATTATTGAAGTCGTTAATTTCCTATGTGGAAGTCGTCATACCACGCCCCTTTCTTTCCTCCTCACAAGACACCGCATTGAAGTCACCTACTATACACCATTCACCGGACACCGAATTTTGATTTAAAGTAACCAGATCGGTCCATAATCTTCTCTTCCCGATGATCGAGCAAGGAGCGTACACATTAATAATATATACCGGAAATTTGATAGATGAACACACACGCCAATATAACTTTCACCCGAGAAGCAATGAAAATTTGGCCACCCTCCATCCATCCAAGAACACAAGATCCCCCAGATAAGCCATTAGAAGGTTGAAAGTGCCATTTAAATTGTTGATTACCCCAAAGTAAACCCACCTCCCTTTCCACAATAACTTCTCTTTTTGTTTCTTGAATGCACACAAAATCAATGTTAGCAGAATTAATGATTGACGCTAACCGGCGACGCTTAGAACAATCGACTCACCCACGAATATTTAGGGACATTAAATTCATCGGACACCGTTAATGGGCACCTCCCTTCTCTGAGCTTCCTCATCCCTACGTCCCCCTTCTCAATCATATCCACTCCCAATTTTTTTGCCTCTTCCCACACTTTCCTTGCAACATTCTTATTTTGTAAAGCCCAAAATCTATTATTGCATTGAGCAACATTCCCACTTGAAATTGAAGCATCACATAAAACGACCCCAGCTGAGAATAAAGAGGAAGAATTAATACTCACTTGGCTCGGTGCACTAAGTTGAGGTTGAGATTCATCATTAGCAGTGGATACACTTACTAACTCGCGAGTAGCCTTCTGAAGTTTACCAGCTCGTGGGCCCCTTTTGATACCCACCCGCAAAAGTTTGCGAGGATTTTTCCGGCGATAAGGTCCATCACGATTATTTAAGGAGGGGTGCTTAGTTTGGATTGAATGGAGCTCTTTAGATAACAAAATTGGGCAAGACATCACATTATTAAGGCCCAAAGCAAGCTGTCCGTTGCCTCCATTTATATTCGGCCCAAAAGCTTGGGTATCCACTGATTCTCCCATCTTAGAGTCTGCCAACCCCACATGATCATTATTATTCTCTCCAATAAATGAGCTTTGACCTTCATCCTCATTCAAATTCAAATGGTCGGAAAGTTGCACCTTGGCATTAAAGTTGTCATTATTGACATTCATATCTAGATCAGGCGATTCCCTTGAATTGTGCTGACCATTACTCCCATCATTAATGATCACATTAAATTCGCCGTGGCCGGAAAGATTGTGACCGTTAACCTCCACTTCCCGATCGTCCCCTTCATCGGAAAAACTTGTATGGAACATGTCATCCTCAGAGCTTGACGATACATCACCATCTCCATCTGCTACCTTCTTGCTCACCCCAGTCCACTGAATCGGACCACACCAATGTTCCACCACTTTGATATTAAACTTGACGTTATCAATGAGCACCGGGACGATCCTATTAACAGTTTCAGTAGCCTAAGTATGAACCAAGAGACGAGCTACATCCAAAGATCTCTTCTTTTAAGTATTATCATCCGAATTAAGATAAACACCTACACCCTCAAATAGTTTGATGAAGAATTCAACGTTCCACACGTGAACCGGTATACCATAACACCTAATCCAAGTTAGACGCTCATTGTCCACATCGGTCGACTTCCAAGGTCTAATCCATTTGAACCACATGGAAAGCCAGTCACGAGCCTCGTCAATATATCCTGCAAAGTCCTCCTCGTCACTACCACCCTCCAAGAGACATAGATTAGACCCCAACGGAGTGACTTGGACAGCAAAAATTCCTTGCCTATATATCTCGTCTTGAATAGCATAGGATTTTCCTGGATGAATAACCTCGCCAACCATGGCCACTGCTAACCTCCGATTATCCTCTCCGTCGCTTCATAGACTAAATCAACATGCGTCGTTCCTCCACCCTTTTCCTTCGATGCACCCACCAAAGCGTCTTTGAATGGTTGAGAAGATTCCATAGAGCTCTTCTTCTTCCATACTTTGTGCGTTGGAGGTTTAGACCCCTCCCCTTTACGAATGTTTGATGTATGATCGGTTCCTATCTCACGTTGGAATTTGGGAAAATTAACATGGATTTTGTCATTCTCAACAAACATATTATCTAAAAAATTAACCAATCTCCTTGGATCTTTCACATCATAGAACCTCACAAAACCAAATCTTTTCCCGTTAGCTGTCCATCTTGCCAGAATAAACACCTGATGGACCTTCTCATGTCTATCAAATACCTCAAACATGTCCCTAGCCAAATATCTCTCCGGGAAATTAGTGAAAAACAACGAAATGTATGCAGAATTGTCCAAACCTTTCGCACCAGATCTAGGGTTTGCGACATATAAACTGTACTTGCCCTTTTTTCCGTTCGGTTTCTAACCAAATTCCATCCTCTTTCACGTTCATGTCTTCCGTTTCCGTAAATACGATCATCGCCACGCCAGTTGTGCCACCGCCAGCCATTGTTGTTAACTCCGCTGCCTCTCTCTCTCTCTCATGATCGCATAACAGAGAATGTTTCCTCCCAATTAATTAAAATCGTTGTGAAAGAAAAAAACTAGATTCTGTTCAGTGTACCAACTCTGCATCAAAATTGCTTTCGTTCAGAGATTTGCATTGCATCAAAATTTAGTTTGTTGATGAGAGCTAGTGAACAAGAAGAAGTTCTTGACACAGTTACCTCATCGCCATCGGCAATCACTGATGAGAGCTAGTAAACAAGGAGAACGAACTTGCCACAGTTACCTCATCGCCGGAGGAAGGGAACAGAGAGAGGGTACAGATAGGTAGCATAGTGTTATTTATTTCACCATCTTCTTTTCTGAAAAATAGATCACCCTTCTTTCCTGCTACAATAGGCCTCTCAATGCAAGGCAAAAGCTCAATAATGAAAAGTTAAGTCCATGATTTATTTACACCGAGTTCACCCAAAACGGATATATGAAAAGTGGGTATACCAACATAATATGAGATTAAAACAATGGAGCCATTTAACAACACCAAATATATAATTTAAGTCAATAGAATTGATCGTAAAATTATAGTTTGAACCTCGTTTCAATTGAATTGATTATCAATCTGCAATAATTTAATTCTCAACTATTCTCTTTCTTGCCTCTGTTTCCTGCAATAACCACAAAATACAATCACTTAGAGCCAGCACTACTATCATTCATCAAGGTTTTTTTTATACCCCACCCCATACCTTGGTACCCTTACATATTTACTAAAACCCGAAAATACCCCTCTCATTATTACCAAATTTTGACTTTTGCCAAGATTCTCTGATGGGGCCCACAATATTTGAAATCGGATTTACCAACAGGAAAGGTAAATCAGATTAGCATTAAATATGCATTTAATAAGGCACTGAACGGAAGTAAACGGACGTACCTACATCAAATGTAGATCCATCCATTTACTTCCGTTTTAAAGTTATTTTTTGTCTGAACGGATGTACCTACATCCGATGTCCAAACGGATTTACGTACCCCAAACACAAATCCGCCTTTATTTTTTTTTTTAAGAAAACGGATGTACATGTTTGGACGTAAATTCGCTTCGAATAAATCAAAAATAGATTTACGTCCCTAACATGTACACCGTTTTTAAAATTTCTTCTTTTATGTCTTGTTTTTGTCCTATTTTTGAAATAGATATGGATCCGGAGTCAGAGTCACAGTTGGTTCCGTTCGAGATAGATACTACAGAGTCATTCAGGATGGAGACGATATATTTAATTTCTCATTTTTTTTGATTAATTAAGTACCTAACATTTTCTATTTTGTAGATATTTTTTACACGCGAGGGTGTTATTGATTGGGCGAAAGACGTTGGGAGACGTATTGGAGTTGTGGTTATCATTGTCAGATCTGACACAGGTGAAGGTAAAAGGGGGACTAGAGATAAAATTATTTTTGGTTGCGAGAAGCAAGGGAAATTCAGTAATGATTTTAGAGTTGTCGTGTCTAAGAGAAGAAACTGTCCGTTTAAGTTGAGAGATACTTGTACAAAACGTGATGGGGGTTGGCGTGTGAAGGTTAGGTGTGCTCTACACACACATGAGCTGCTTACTCCCCTGATCGGCTCGACAACTTTTGGTCGGTTAACGAAGGCGCAGAAGGCTATGGTTGATAAGCAGACTTCTTTGAGGGTTGCCCCAAAAGATGGCCTTAATGCTTTGAAGAAAAATTTTCCGGGCAATGTCTCTTTTCCTCAAATATATAGGCAGCGTTACAGGGAAGTTAACCTTGGTCGTCTCTCGAGGACCTCTAAATAATGAAATTACCAAAATCAAGAACCAAAATAAACAATAAAAAGAGGGGGATTTTTTTTTGAAAAAGAGTTTGATGTTTAATGAAGAAAAACAATTAAAGATAGACAATCAATCCATTGGTTTCAGGTGCATTTCTTGGATTTATCATCGGTTCTAAAATAAAGATTCCTCAAGATTTGATAATTCTTGATTGATCACAAACTAAGCGAACAAGGGCACGTCAGTTTATACCAATTCACAGCGTTTTAAAGCAAGCATCAAAACAGTGTCTTCAATCAATCGTGATAGCGAACAAGTGCCAGTATCACAATTAACACCATAACCGAATTCTATCAATCCTATAAACAAGCGTCAGAGACTCTATCAATTCCTATCCAAACTAAATTAAACAAGCGATAAAATAGTTTGTATAATGAAAGTTGCAAAACAGAATCATGATTAAGTGATTAAGCAAAACTGAATCATAAAACGAATCACATAAACAAATCGCAGAGTTTGAGTAATTAAGGAAAACACAAACAGAATTTGCAACAATAATTACGGAGATGAAATTGGTAGAGAAAGAATTAAAACCATAAAAACGAAATAAACATTAAGCACTAAACCTCAAAATCCTTACAGCAACACCCTTCACCAATAGATTGATCTAGGGCCTTAAGCTTCCATGGAGGTTAGGACACAAAACGTAAATTGAAAGAGACCCAAGACGGCACTAAAAAGTGTATTTAGTCTTAAATAAAACAAAATACCTAAATCCCTAAACGGGTTCTATGATAAAAGCCCGATAAAAACAGTAAATTGGCCTGTAAACCCGTTTTACATTAAACTGCTTCAGTATTTCACAGTTTTGACCTTCCAGACTTCAAAATAGGGTTTCGAGCTCAACAGAAGAATTGAAGCTCCGTTCCTTATATTTCCAACGCATGGTCCGACGCATCAATAAGATAATCACAGCCAAAATTATGGCCTGCAGAGTAGATAGGGGTCAATATGCAATAAAAACAAGAATTAATCAAGAATTTGCTATAATGCTTAATTAAGATCCAAAGTCTAGAAACGCGCTAAGACTTAAATATTAGGCACAAAGCACAATTAAAATCACCAAGTGAAAAGATATAATGAGTGCATTAAATGCACTGATCAATGTACATGGGCTTCAACCTCAGGTATTCTTGCCGGACAGAGATCTTGGTCTTATGTCTGGTATTCTCGATGTATTTCCTTCGGCTATAAATTTGTTATGTTCTTGGCATGTAACTAAAAATGGAAAGAGAAGATTAAAGAGTTGGTGCACGTGGATAGGCAAGACTCGGTCTTCTCTCTTTAGCACGATATTATTGAATCACTTGACGAGTCAGAGTACTCACATCGGTTGAAGATTTTTGCGGACTCGTGCATTGATTTCCCCGCTCTTCTTAAGTACGTGCATGACACATGGTTGACAAAGCATAAGGAAAGATTTATTTTGGCATGGAGTAACCGGGTGGCACACTTCATGAATCAAATCACCAACAAGTATTTTAGTAAACTGTTTACTTTATTTATGGTAGTTTAATATTTTTTGACACGTGTTTAGTTTTTTTATGCTAGTTTAATATTTTTTGACACGTGTTTAATATTTTTTGACACATGTTTACTTTTTTTTTATGCTAGCTTAATTTTTTTGACCTGTGTTTAATATTTTTTGGCACATGTTTATTTTTTTATGCTATTTTAATATTTTTTGACAGGTGTTTACTATTTTTATGCTAGTTAAATATTTTTTGACACGTGTTTAGACTTTTTTGACACATGTTTACATTTTTTATGCAAGTTTAATATTTTTTGACACGTGTTTAACCTTTTAATGCTAGTTTAATACTTTTTTGACACATGTTTAATATTTTTTGACACGTGTTTACTTTTTTTATGCTAGTTTAATATTTGTTGACACATGTTTAACTTTTTTATGCTATTTTAATATTTTTTGACACGTGTTTAATATTTTTTTACACTAGTTTATTGTTATTATTTAAGAGTTGAGTCAGCTCATTGGGCTTTGAAGAGACATTTGGGGAGTTCTGGAGGAGGCTTGTCTAAGTGTTGGTCATCTGTGCATAGCATGCTTATTCTTCTTTTTGATAAAGTTATCGGGTCTTTGCAAAAAAGCATCAATCGTATTGAAGTGGCTCATAATACTCCTTTCTATAAAAAGCTTCGCGGTGTTGTATCTATAAATGCTTTAAATCATATTGCTAAGGAGTTTTCAAAAACCACCTCTGGTGTTGGATATGACAAAGGTCGTCGTGGGTGCATGCTTAGAAAGACACATCTTCTGCCTTGTGCTTGTGAGCGCGGTGTGTACCGTGTCTCTAGTACTTCTATTCTGTTGGATGTTGTTGACGGTCATTGGAGAAATTTGAGTTTGGATTCTATAGATGATGAAGTCTCCCAAGGAAAATATGCTGAATGTGATATTACTTACTCTATGGAGATGTTATGGGCAAGATATAATGGTATGACTCCGGAGGAAAAATTTATCTTGAAGAAACAGATTGATGAGCTTGCATTCCCTACCACTTCTTCAATGGTTCCACCACCATTTAAATTTAAAACAAAGGGTGCACCAAAAAAGAAAAAGCAAAAACTCTATGATGTCAAGCAGGATCCTTCTCGTTAGGAGCATGTGGATGAGAAGATGAAAATGACTCAAGAATCCGGGACTTCTAAAAAATCATCACAGTCATTATCACAGACACAGGGGCGTTCTCCTAATTTATCACAACGGTCTTCAAAGTCAAAGGTATCCCAGCGTGCTTCACAGTCAAAACCTCCTTCTCCTAAAGTCTCACAGCGGGTTACTCGTAAATTAGCACAGCAGGGGACTACTAAATTGCATTTACCGTGGGTTCCTCTTCATTTCCACTCTTATATTGAAAATATTATTGATGTGAAACCGGATCGTAACTGTGGGTTCCGAGCAGTTGCTGTTGGTTTTGGTCTTGGTGAGGATAGTTGGTCTTTAATTAGACAAGAATTAATCCAAGAAAAAATCTCCAGTCTTAAGCTATAGTCTGACATGTTTGGGGTTGACAGACTTGCAGAGATTAAAGACGCGTTAACCATTGAACACTACGGTTTTTAGCCTGCGGAAAAGTGGTTGAGTTTGCCTGATATGGGGTACATTATATCTACCAAATATAATGTCGTCCTAATTCAATTATCTTTGGGAATGTCATATACTCATTTTCCTTTGAGAGGTACTTATTCTTCTACTAAGAGTCGCAACATCATATCTATTCTTAACGTGAACCAAGACCATTGGGTGCATGCTGCGGTCTCACCTGGCTGTCTGTTGCCTCCAGTTGCTCCTCAATGGAATTATCAAGCATCAGAGGAATCTACTACATGGTTGGATTCGTATCCTGGCCGTTTTGCCCTATGGCATGCTCAGGCTCCGGTCATGCCCCCTCCCATTGATCCGCCCATCGTTGTAGACATAGCCGATGATTCAGACGGTTTAGATTGACATTTCTTGTATTTATTTTGGTACCACTTTTTTGTAATTATTTATCCATATTATATATATATATATATATAGAGGTATTCAATGTTTAAATTTTTTTTAGAAGTCGGATTTACCCTGTTAACAGGTAAGTACGTCTTCTACTTTTTGTACATACGAATGTATCTCACTGACAGGTAAATCCCCTTTGTTATTTTACCAAAGCGGATTTACCTAGCTGTTGGTAGATCCGTTGAGCATTTTTTTGGACCAATCGGATCTACCTAGATCCGTCTTTGTTTTATTTCGAAGCGGATTTACCTGTTCAGCAGATAAATCCGTATGAGTCAAATTTGTGGGGGGTATTTTAGGTATTCATATTTTGTGGGGGTATGTGATCAAAGTGTGAGGGTAATAAAAAACCCTACATCAAATAATGGCAACAAAAAGAGTTCAAAAACTGTATCTTTTCTTTACACTAGAATTGAGTGTAAGTTTCTGTTTGGGCTCTGAATTTCCAATCATTTATTTACTGTTGTCAACTGTAACATAACAAGCGGCTCAACATTGACAAAACTTTATCTTTTTTGGTGGCTTTCTTTGATATAGAGATAATGATATCTTTCCTTTGATACCAGTTTTCTACACACCATTGATAAGAAGTTCCAAAACCAATGGATCATTTTAATGAGTGCAATTAAGTTATTGATTCAACATATACTTAAAATTCAAAACATGAAATAATAGCACAAAAATTCCTGGTTCAAAATTTGTCACCACTGTTATGTATTAAGCATCATAATTAAGGATTTTGATACATTTGCACTCACTAGACATTTGCACTGTACAAATAGCAACATTAGCAGGATTTTGACATGGCTTTGACACATAAGCAGCGCCACGTTAGTTCTGTTAGCGAAAACTGATAGTAGAGAACAAAAGTGCTAACGGTAAATACTGTGGAGACCGAAAGTGCCCAAAATTTTTATATAGTATATGTTGATGGCAAATGTCAACATAATTAAACCAATTGATGTAGTAAATGTTTTCTTATAGAAGGTTTGACATGTGAAATTAGCTTGTGGTTTCTGTTGTAACTTTTCTTTTGGGGTACTCATTTTCCTGATTGTGTCTTTTCCATCTTGCTAATTATTTTAGTGATTGTAGTATTTAATGTCTTAGGCACTTTATTCTTCATGTTTGCCATATATGTTGGATTTTGTTTGTTATTACTAGTGGTATATATACACCATAATATTAATCTCCATCAAGACTTAAAAGTAAAATAATAACAGATTATTTGGCTCATTTTAATCGCATTTTTAATTTGTACAATATATTAAAACTATCATTGACGAATATTTATCCCGTGCTTTTTCATGTATCAGTGAAAATTATTGGTCCTGTCAATGAGTATTATAAAAAAATTTGTCGTTCTTATAATTTGTACAAAAAATTATAATTATCAATGACCAATATTTGTCACGTGTTTTTTTAATATATATCATAAGATTGAATATCCATTAAGTCTTCACGTTTTCTAAGAGACTAAAAAGCTATTTTTTAGGTTTAAATATATTTTTAGCTCCTATAAGCAAGGGTAGTTTGAGATTTTTTCTAGTGATTAAATTGATTATTTTTATTATAATAGAAGAAAGTAAATAGTAGATTCATAATAGGAAATAGAGAGAGAGAGAGAGAGAGAGAGAGAGAGAGAGAGAACGGAAAAAAGTGAGAAAGATTTGAAAATGTGTGTGTGTGTGTGTGTGTGTGTGAGAGAGAGAGAGAGAGAGAGCGGAAAAAAGTGAGAAAGTTTTGAAAATGTGTGTGAGAGAGAGAGAGAGAGAGAGAGAGAGAGAGAGAGTGAGTGAAAAAAGTAAGAGAGTGAGAAAAGTTTGAAAAAAAGATTTTTTTTGTTTTTTTGGTGAGACTTTGTCAATTTACCCTCATTAATGGTGATGTGACAAAATTAGAGGAGTGGGTAGATGATGTGAAAAAGAGGGACTCACAATTAAAATTAAAATTGTTCCGGACTGGGCCAAAGCATCACAAGGTTTGGGCCTGGCCCAATTCCGCATTTAAGATAATCCGGCGCTCAACTAACTAATAAGCATTCGCATCCAACGGTCAGGATCCACACGCTCGTATACGACGCCTCAGGTACGACACTTCTGTTTATAAATAGAGGCTCAACCTTCCGTTCCCAGGTACGTCTCATTATCTTCTTATTCTTTGCATGTCTCTTCTCTTATCCATACTGACTTGAGCGTCGGAGTGTTTGTAGGTACCCCCCACCCGACGTGCGAATGCAACTTATCTCAAGCCATCCGAGGTCCATCTTCAACTCTCCGAGGCCCATCTTCAAATCTTCAGAAGCACATCAACTAGTACCCCGGACTCAGCTGCATCCGAAGTCCAGGTACCGAATAATCCCCACCCGACGTGCGAATGCAACTTATCTCGAGCCATCCGAGGTCCATCTTCAACTCTCCGAGGCCCATCTTCAAATCTTTAGAAGCACGTCAACTAGTACCCCGGACTCAGCTGCATCTGAAGTCCAGGTAACGAACAATGGCGACCACAGTGGGAGCATAATCACTTGCGTCCGATTTCTTCCGAGTCTCTATCTTCCGATCTCTCTGTTATTTCCCAGATTCTTCTCAGCAGAAACGGCCTCGGACTATTATCTGACCTAACTCCTTATGCCAAGGTAAGCCATGAATTCGCCTACCCTTAATTCGTTTATCATTATCTCGGTTTCCTCCATGTATGGGTCATTCCCGAGAAGGCGTGGGATCGCTTTCCTCACAACAGCAATAGGGTTTCTCTCAGACTGGTTATTATTTTAGACTTTGGTCCGATCGCGGATCTTTATCCTACTTCGGATCTTTCTCTTATTATTTTGGACCTTCGTCCGATCGTGGATCTTCGTCGTATATCTCGGATCTTTCTATTATTATTTCAGACCTTCGTCCGATCGCGGATCTTCATCCTACTTCGGATCTTTTTCTTATTATCTCGGAACTTCGTCCCACCTGCTTAGATATTGAGTCTGGATTTCCGCTCAGATCTCTGGCGTATTTATATCCCGAGTTATAAATAGCCCACAGCGGCTCCAGCAGCTCTCTGATCTCCGAGCTCACAGCGTCGGCACAGAGTCCGAGAAGGAAGTCCACAACGACTTCATCCCAATTTCGCCTCATGCGAGCAAACCTTCTCTTTAATCCCAATTTCGTTTCTTGCGAGCCCTCCCCTCTGATCTCCGAGCTCAATGCTACATCAGAGGCTAAAGACCGGGGTCCACAGTGACCTCTGGATGAAGATCGAGGAGGGGGGGCCCACAGCGGCCTTCCCATCTTTGAAGACCGGGGGACCACAACAGCCTTCCCATCTTTGGAGCTCGAAGGGCCCGCAGCGGCTTCCCCATCTGAGAGTTCGGCTCAGAATCTTGACGTTCGGGAATCTCTTCAACTCATTCTAAGTCAGGAGTGAAGTTATTTAATGCTATCAATCTCGGCTGTGCAGCGGGGTCGACATTCAAATAAGATAAAATCTAATACGCTATCTCGGCATTCAAAGAAGATAAATTTCAACAGGAGCAAATGAAGTCTAAGAAAGTTCGAATTGTTAGCCGGAAAAGGACGCTGCCATTGTCTTTACAAACCAGGGTTGTTCCCGGACATGCCCTAGACAACCATCAATAATACTCAATGAAAACAAGAAATCTAATCTAAATTTTCTATATTCTTGGCCTCTTCAACACCGACGGCAGCTTTTTCAGTGATTTCAGGTGCAGCCCTGGCCTCGGCAGTGGGAGTGTCATTCCTGGAAGCAACTGGTTCTCTGATCTTCGCGGCACCAGGAGAAGAAGCTGGAGTCGGCTCGTAAATGACCTGATCTCCCTTAACGATCCGACCATCCACTGCGTTGTGGTTGAGTTTCAGCAAATCTACCCGAACCTTGGGGTCAAGCAAGACCACCATGTCCAAGCAGCGCTGAAAGCCAGCCACGGCCCTGGAGGCGATTTTTTTCTTGAGAACGACCTGCCCCTCCTTCAGCCTCTTCACCTCTTCGTCTTTCTTCAGAGCCTCGGCTGCACTCTCCTCCTTGGCCTTCTCAAACTCCTTCGTCACCCTTCGCAGGTCGGCCTCCAATGCAAGCAGCTTCTCTATCTTTTTGGCCTGCTCCTAGGCCTTATCATGGGCCTGGGTCAGCCTTTTCTGCACGTCAAAAACCGGTTTTCTTCAGAGAGTTCTACCAAATTATGATCTCAGTAAATTTTCAATTTTCAAGAAGTGCGAATCAACTCGCCGTCGATGAATCTATTTAGAGCTTCAAATTCGGAAATCTTACCTCGGAATCGGGCGCTAGACTTTTCGGCGATAGTCTCTTCCAACTTCCTGAAAGCGGTTGCCCCGAACTTGGCAACCTTGGCACAAGCTTGGAAATCCTCCAAGGTGATGTCTCCTTCCTCTTCACTTTTCTTTTGATTTATTTTTTGTTTTTTGTGGGTGCCAAAAGTGGTGCTACCCTTGCTGGCCTTGGCAACCTCTTCGTGGCCCCGTTTCGGACCACTTTTGGAAGCCGACCCCAGAGTCGACTTGGGATGTTTCTCAGAAGACTGCCTCTCCCTGGAAGACTGGGAGGGGTGGCATTGGTATTGGGGGCAGCATCAGACGCTGGCCCCGCCTTCTTCTTCTTCTTCTCGGAAGGTCTGTTAAGCATATTCACATGCACGGACGTGTCGATGGTGGACTCGTTCAGAATGGCGTTGAGATCATCCATTTTACCTGCAAAGCGAAAAGACTTGGTCATGACCGACATCAAAAGATTCCCGAGATCGACTCGACCCATAACAAAATATCAAAGGAAATCCAAATACAAGACAAGTACAGTTATTAAAAGAACTCTTCAACTTTGCCCCGGAATCGACCAGGGCCTACAACATTGAGTCGCAGTGAAACGTCAGGCCTTTCTTGGCCAAGTCCTTTCTCCACCGATCGATCATCTTGTCGGAAACCACATCGTCCCCTCTCAGCAACCACGGCTTCCCGGCGTAGGATTTGGTCTCAATTGTTTCTCCATCTCAAACAAAATGTTCCCGAGTCCAAGACGGAGGGAAATGCTCCTTAGACATCTGTTTACCCTCAAAATTCGCAATCGACCGCTTCGCTGCATTATTGGAAGCCAATACGAAGAAGAATGCCGACTTGAAGTCTTTGTTCGTATCATTGGCCGGCGTGAAGTAAGAACGCTCTGAATGACCGCGGAAGCCTATATGGCCCTGCCTCGTCCTACCTGACCCCAACTCAGGCGAATGAAACACATTGGAGAGGCAAAAGAAGACCTTAGTTGAGGGTACTCTGCCAAGGTGCTCCATTACCAGCTCAAAGCCACGCATGAATCCCCGAGCCCCCATAGTCTCTAATGTAGCTCCATAAAAGAAGCCGAGGTCATCGTGCTTAGTGCACACCAGAATGTCATCAACTTCCAACAATTTCTAGCGCTGATCGGCAGGTGCAGCGATATACCTCTCATAGAAGGATACGGGCTTGTCCGGCTTTAACCTCGGGTAAATATTGCAAATCTTGGTGGAAACCCAATCGTAGACCTCCCCAGTTGTCTCCTCATGTTCCTCTATCACGACTACGGGTCTCCGGCTCTGTGAATTGACTTCGGGATTCTCTTCCACCGTCCCCTCGGAAGACTGCTTGGTAACCATCTCTCTGATTGAACCCGAAGCTCCCGACCTCGCAGATGTGTTGGCATACGTAGAAGAGAGCAGCGACAGAGCTCCCTTAGGAGCCGGTACCAGGTGGCCTTCGCCGACCTCTTCAAGATTGGCTTCCCAGGAGGTACAAAAGGTTGCGTCTCTTCACTCTTTGATCGAACCACTTATCTACAAGGGGAGGGCGGCACCATCACTATCTAAATCTAGAGAGGCATTAATCTCGACCTTGGAAAAGCCTCAGACTGGTCCATCTCCTCCCCATGAGGCACGAAGCGGCAACAGTCGCCCAGGCGGCGACGTCGGCCACAGATGAAGGTACGATTGCAGAGACTTTGGAGGTCGGCTTGAATAATGAACTCGGACGATGGATGGAGATCTCGCCCTACCAAGAAATCCTAGAACACACGGCGTCGTGCGGCGAAGATGAACTCGGCACGGTGGTCGAAAAAGTACACAACAATCTCAGATCACGAGGAACCAATTTCAACAATGAAGCAAAGTGAATAAAGAATCCTCATCTCGTCTTATATAGGATCAAGATACAAAGCGACATACCTCTTCAATGCGTCCCATTAGGGCAGCGCGACAGAACACCCTCGATCTCTCCAAACGTCGCGTCTCTGTTCCCCCACTCACAAGTTGACACGTGGCGCAACAATCATCACTCTGAAAGCAACGGTCTAACAAAGCCGAGGCCGACCTCATTCTTCATCCGACCTTGACTTGGGGGGCCACAGTTCCGGCGCTCAACTATCTAATAAGCATCCGCATCCAACGGTCTGGATCCACACGCCCGTATACGACGCCTCAGGTACGACACTTCTGTCTATAAAGAGAGGTTCAACCCTCCGTTCCCAGGTATGTCTTCATTGTCTTCTTATTCTTTCCGTGTCTATTCTCTTATCCAAACTGACTTGAGCGTCGGAGTGTTTGCAGGTCCCGATGTGCGAATGCAACTTATCTCGAGCCATCCGAGGTCCATCTTCAACTCTTCAAGGCCCATCTTCAAATCTTCACAAGCACATCAACTGGTGTGAAAAAGTGGGACTCACAAAAAATAAAAAACTAAAAAAATACAATAAAATAAATTTTCAAAATTAAACATATTAAAAATTCAATTAAAATTAAAATTAAAATTAAACATATTAAAAATCAAATAGTGGATGCTTTAGCATCTTTTATTTTTAGTTAGGATCCATACCTTTTTTCTTGAAGACTGACTTGGTGTGTTTACAAGTGGCAAAACAGCTTCACGGACTCAAGCACGCTTCTATTGTTAGTACCAATCCCTTCACCTCTATCTACGGTTTGTCAAACTCAGTTTGAACCGGTTTGACTCAATAGACCTTTTCTTTAATTTTTCAGCTGTCACGTTTTTTACATTGTTCCATACTGCAATTTTGGCACAGTTCCACATGCTTTCACAGTATCCCATACAGTGCATAGTCCCAATACAGAGGCTTTATCACTCATTAATAATATATAGTACATTGTTTGAAATTTCAATTTTAAAAACAACATGCAAGAGATTCGAGCCCGTGCCAGGGCATAACACACTAAATGACTTACAGATACACCATTTTGCCATTTTGATACCGTTGTCGTCAAACTCTTATTTTTGGGTGTTACCAGATACTTATTTTTTTTACAATACCATTTTGATACTTAAGTTACCAATAAATGGTATATACCTTTTGTATAACACTGGGTTTAAGTGTGTGTTGCCATGAAACTCTTAGGTCCTAGCCGTGGGGTCGACCAGTGGTTTGGACAGTCTTCGATTCCTTCGTTCTTCAAGCAATTGCGTCGAGGAGGGAATTCTGCTCCTCGACTGTGGGTATCCTGACTCCTCTAGAAAGGGTCAGGTTGAGTGAATAGGACGCGGGATTGGATTATTCTACTGGCCTAATGCAAAAAGTAAAGATAAAGTGCGGTAAAAGAAGATAAATTGAAATAAACGTATAGTTTGATTGATTGATGTGTGCCCTCGTCGACCACTATTCGAGCCAACACTTGTCTACTGTTGGATCAAATTAAGATCAACGCCTATCATTGTTCCTAGGTTCTAAAGAGACGGAGCAACTACCCACGATCCTACTAGCACGGTTAGTGGGGTAAAACCCTCTCACTCTGCTTTTTACAGCCTCGCTCCTTCGCTTGATCTTCAACTGCTCCCACGTTCTATCATCGTGCCTCCTCTTCCTTGCCTTCCAAGCAAGACTGCCTTACCTCAGTCACCTTTACTCTCCCTCGGCCTAGCTTGTTGTCCCTCAGGCTTACCCCTTCCTCGGGGAGTTTGTCTTGTAGTATGCCCCGAGGGCCTCTCTATTGTTCACTTCCATCAGCAATTATCTCTTGAGATTTAGCCTAGTGACCTGCTTCACACTCTAATCTTTCTTCTCTTTTATCTCAGCCCTCGGCCCAAGACTTAATTATTTTTGGGTGTTAAAAATTGCCCCCTATTTGTGTTGTCGTATGGCCGCGAGGACGTGACTGATGGTACAAAAACCCTTTGATATGACTGGATGTGACGGTTTGAAGGGAAATAACTACCATCATGACACTTGGCGCTTCGCGTGAATCAAAAAGACTGCACATGGTTTCCAAGGACACGTTGGTTTTGTCCTACAGCTATAAATAGCAATGATGCCTACTCTGCAAGGTTCTTTGCATCTTCTTCCTCCTCACACCCTATCCAAAACCCTTGCACTTCCATATCTGTTTTCCTCATTTTCCATGGCTGCTTTCAACCAAACCCCTTGTTCTTCCCAGATCCTTGTTCCACCAATCTTCGCCCCCATGGGTGAACTTTATGTCTTTCGTCCCATCGCCATTAACGTTGATTTCGGTTTCTTCCTCTTCGTGAGGCGTTTTGACGCCTGCGACCTGAAATCCGCTTGGTACAATGTTGAGGCCAAATTCACTGACCTCCGAAGGTGGCCAAAAAGCGCCATTAACGTTGATTTCGGTTTCTCCCTCTTCATGAGGCGTTTTGACGCCTGCGACCTGAAATCCGCTTGGTACAATGTTGAGGCCAAATTCACTGACCTCCGAAGGTGGCCAAAAAGCAACGCCCAGTACAACGCTTGGGTGAGGTGATTGGTTGACCGAAAGGGTGATCTCTGGAAAGAGTGGGGCATCCACGACATGATTTGGTGTCAACCAAGGAAATCTCACACACTGCCGATCTTCTCTTTCCTCTGATGTCCTTCTGGTCAACAACCCTCAATGCCTTCGTCTTCCCTTAGGGATTCTTAACCCCCACTCTGTTGGATGTGGCTGCTATTCTGGGTTTGCCTGCTGGTGGCCTAGAAGTTCATGGCAACCCTGACTTTGTGGGCGAGGACCTCTTTTTGCCACAGTCTTCGCTCACCTTCTGTCCAGGAACTCCAAGACTTCTGGACCTATTTCTGATGGAGAACACCATGCATTTCTGGTGTACTTCTTTAACAAGTTCTTCTTCAACACCATGCTCTTGATTTGTCTACCGAGTCTCATGAGACCCTTGGATGTGTTCTCACTGCCACCCCTACTCTGCCAGTGAATCGTGCAGAGGTGCTCAGGGTGTTGCTAGACCTTGATCCTTCCGCTCGTGATAACTCTTCGGAGTGCTTTTGTTGGTATCTAGTCCAGAAATATGGCCTCGGCCCTCGGTGGATTCTCACCCCTAATGACCTGGATCCCTCCTCTGGTGACACATATGACATGGTCATCCACTGGAGCTGTGTCCTCGTCGCTCGTGATTTATTCGCTGGGGCCAAACTCTCTTCCAGCACTAACCCTCTCACCATTGAACCTTATCACCCCAATTTCGTGGCTCGACAGTTTGGTGTGGGCCAGCATGTGCCTATCCCTATGATTCCTCGGCCGTGGAGCATCATCGGCAGAGGATCCTTCCTACGGAGCTCTCCAGACACCTTAAAGACCAAGCTTCGATGTTTCTCTCCTCTTGGGGCGTGCATCGCATCCAAGCAATTGAAACTTCATGCCATACCACCTAGTGGTCAACGGTTCGAGAGTATGTCTTTCCTCACACTACTATTGAATACCTGCAATGCTACTTGGGCTCAGTCGAGGGACTCCCCATTCGTCCTACATCGGTGACTGCCCGAGTGAGTCCACCACCTCACACGGCTGGCCACTAGGTGGATAGGCCATCCGAGAAGAAGAAGAAGAAGAAAAGGTTGTTGGTCTCCGATCGTCCTCCTTGTTCTTCCTCTCGGGTGAAATCCATCAGTTAACCTTCCTCCACCAATAGTAAGTCCCTGACCCCTGTCTAATTGCTTACGTTGTCATTGTTTATCTACTTATCACATGGGATTCATTTTCAGCCCAACCCCCTGCTATGATAGTTTTGGACGACGGCGATGACGACGGCGATGATGAAGACGATAGGACTCCCCTCCTTCATCGTAAAAGAACTAGGGGCCTGCTTACTCAGAACTCTCCTCCTCCTGCCGGTCAAAACACTGAAATACCATCCCCTCCTTTCAAACGGCTTTGGGTGAGTTCTTTTCCTCTTTTCCATTATCCCTTTGACTGTTCTTTCTCATATAACTCTTGAGGTCCCTTTCGCAGAGGCTTCGCACTCCAACCAGTTCCCCCAATCTCCTAGGGCCCAAGTTCGCAGCACTCCAACTCCAATTCCTGTAAGTTGTGTTCTTCGGTTCGTTTACTATTCTTACTGCAATTACTTCCCCTTCTCATCATTTATTTCTTGCAAGAACCTGCTAGTGATACTGTGGTGGCTGACCTACCCATATCTGAGGTGGTCGAGCCTTCTGTGGATCACCAGACCGAGGGTCTTGTCTCCCCAACCATTGATGATGAGGAGTTGCAACAGTATTTCTCAAGCCTCAAAGTCCCAGAGGTGGGCGCCTCTTTCTTGGAGATCGATCTTGCCCAAGTAGAGGCAGCTCTGGTAGGAGAAATTCCAACTGTTCGTGATGAAGTGGCCAACCTCAGAGCTACACTTTTCCGGGTTTTCAAATCCCATGATGCTCCCCCTACCAAAAGGGACATCTTGGAAGAGGTGGCCCTTCAACTAGGGGACATCTCTAGTCAATATGGGCGAGCCAAAGCTACTTGGGATTAGGCTCAAGCTACCCTTCAACGGTTGGACTCTCTTCGGACTGAGAAGGAGGGTTATCGGGTGAATTTCATTTGGCTTAGCCAAACTAAACAAGCAACCTTAGCTGAGCAGAAAAGGATTGCCTACCGAATCAAAGTTGTCGAGAACCAGATGGCCTCCCTTCGGGCTGAGTTAGCATCTCTCACCCCGCAACATTCAGTTGATGCAGACAGAGTTACTGCCATTGCCTAGCTCTTCCACCGCAGTTCTGCATAGGATCCTCCCATTGCACATCTCCTTCCTCTACAACCTGGCGTGGAGGCGGACCTCGATACAAGCCGTGCTGCTCTGGTGCGAGTCATCGAGGAATGGGGAGCTCTAAGGGCATCTTATGAGCAAGCCCTCACCCAAGTAGTTCAATAGGTCATTGAGGCTCTTGTCATCGCCAAAGCTGCAACAAGTGAATCCCCTCTCTCCTACCCCTCCAACTCCTAGTAACGCCCCTACTGCCGAGGTAAAAAACCTCAGGGACGACGTTAATGAAGAGATGGGGGCGCCAGTATCAGAAGCGTGCCCATTGTTGAATCCCTCATCCGAAGGCTTGGAGATATTTGGTGAGGTTGCCGCCGTTGAGACAGATGAAGCTATAGCGGCGAAGATTGAGGCTGCAGTAGTAGACATAGTGGAAGATGCCTCGGCATCTCGAGATACTATGGAGGCTGAGGCCAATATTGAGGCTCCTGTAGCTCCTGTTGTCGCCGATGAAGAAAGGGTCGAGTAGGCGGACCAAATACTTATATGTTCCTAAATTTTTACCATTAGGTCATCGGTGTGTGGCGTGCGACCTTGACAATTTCCTTTTTAATCACCATTTTTCTTTTCATTGCGTACTTTCCCATAGAGTAGGATAATCTTCTTTGAGATATTTGTCGTTAATTTTCGTTTCGAACTATTCTCTTTCTAGAGTGATTAAACGGTATGCCCCACCTTTGTATACCTCACTCACAATGTAGGGCCCATCCCAATTTGGGGATCACTTGCCAAACTGGGGATCTTTCTTTCCTAGTGGAAGAATAGTCTTCCACACGAGGTCACCTTCAACAAACTTCTTTGGAATGACGTGTTTGTTGTAGGCTCAGGCCGTTTTGGCTTTATTAATCTCAATTCTGCAGAGGGCAGCTGTTGACACATGGTCATATGTATACCGTTGCTTAGTTTTATAGTCATAATGTGAATGTTTATTTGTTTTTTAGTTAATTTCTATGGGGAAATAGCTTAGATTACAATTGATGTCATTAGGATTGATTTGTAAGTTGTTACCCTCTTTTCAAAGGGTTGTAGTAAAACACATCCTTCAATTTGATGTTTTGTTGGCTAGCAAACCAGATAGCTTGCCTAGCAAAGCAGTAGAGAAAAGAAGAAAAGTTTCTGGTCTCTATCGCCTCGCGACCAGCGTGCATCGCCTCACGATCAAGGTAAAAATCTGTCCATCACCTCGCGACAGAATCGCATCGTCTCGCGATAGACTGCAGATTTCAATATTTATGCCCAAAAATCAGAAAATTAGGGCACTTTTGGTTTTGGCTGCGAAAAAGAGGATTGGAGCTGCGAAATTGAGGAAGATTTGGAGCTTCTCTATACTTGGGAACAAGGAATTAAAGGATCAAATGTACTCATTTTTGTGTAACTTCTCTTTTACCCTTTCTTTCAATCCTTTGAACATGAGTAGCTAAATTTCTTATGGTTAGGGGGAGATGAATCTCTCCAAAACTATCATGTGGTTCCATTGTTATGACCTAGTTATCCTTTTAAATTTGTCTTTACCTCCGTTCTTATTGCTTTACAATAATGATTATTGTTGTAATGAATTAGGGTTTACTTTCACCATTGGGAGATGGGTTATGTTTTCCGGATATTGAGGTTTAAGGTCATGAGTGTGATGATCATAGGAATATGAGGTTATTATCATGAATTCCGTTAATTCTCCGTGTTTAATGCTTTGTTTAGTGGTGATACACTTAAGGAATTAGGGTTTTCCATTAGATGAAAGGGGTTTTGAGGCAAGGGATTGTCCTAAATCTTTTATAACTGAATTGAATCTTTTAATTGGGTAATTAAATTGGAATTGATCAATGGTATAGTGCATGATAGCGTAGGGGAGAGGATTCGATTCCTAGCCACTTTTATTTCCGAATTTTATTCACACATCATTCGTTCGCGGTTACTATAAACTACCAAATATTTAATCACATTAAAACTAAGAATTACCTAACTTGCTTAGTGAATAATAACTCTCAATCCCTGTGGATACGACTAGTGGTTCTTACTATTTTATTATTACTTGCAAAGATTCGGTACACTTGTCGAAATCGTAACAGCAACCAGCCCATCATCATCCACCAAGTCCAACTCCATTAACATGGCTTGTTGATACTCATCCATGCTAAGGGAGTGTTTCCGAGCTACCCTTACTGATGCTACACTAATCTCTAGAGGTAGCACGACATCCTGCCCATATTCCAAACGATAGGGAGTCGCCCCCGTGGCCGTGGACATAGAATTCCTCATGGCCTAAAGAACCTCATTGAGGGTCCCATGCCACCGTCGAGCCTTATCAACTATGTTCTTCTTGATGAGCTCAATGATGATCTTGTTGGTAGCCTCTGCTTGTCCATTAGCTTGAGCATAATAAGGAGACGAGTGTCTCATCTTGATGTTGTATTCTTGACCGTCGAGCATTTCCGGGCGTGTAGATTGAAGTATTTGATTTGGATGGCTGTTACTTAGTGTATCTGGATACATCGGAATCATATTTTGTTCAGAGGTCGAGTTTATAATCCGCAGGAAGTTATTAACCATGTTAAGTCTATAACATGGACTTGGTTCATAAGTATAGAGGGTCGTAATTCTTATCTTTCGATCTCTGATTGGTGGGGTAACCCTTTTTTCTGTATGAACTCGGTTTGATTGTATTCTAACCTCATTCTTCCTGGAGTACTCTTTCCTCCTTGGGTCTTCTTCCCATGGGGTTTTGACCCAAGGAGGTTTTCATGAGGCCTCTTGTATTTGTACCAGTTGGGGTGCCCGTTTGCACCCCCTTTAATATAATGTTTGGCTTATAAAAAAAAGTGTGTAGCCTTAGTTTGGATGTTGATCAAAAATTTTCCTGTTTCAACACTTAATCCACTGAACTTAAAAGATGAACTTAATTAATTAGGAAATAAATGGATGCTAAGAGTAGCTCTAGTAAACCAAGATCAAAAGCTAAATTTTTAATAAAAATCTAAAATAGCATAAGAAAATAAGTTTGGGGTGCATCAATGAAATTAAGGCTAAGTATTTCAATTATAGGAAATTCGGTGCAAAGGTTTACAATTATCTACAAGTGTATTATCAAATAAGTTGTATCTGTTCCAAAAATTGCATGAAAAAGAAAGAAGAAAAGAAGAAAAAAGTCAACAAAAAACCAATGGTTTACAAGCTTTGTGGGAAATTAAAGAGATTAAGTTCCAAAAGTGCACTCACCGAAAACATGTTTTAAAGGGCTTAGTTGTATCTAGAATTTTTTCTTCTTGTTCAACTGTCATTACTTGAGGACAAACAATTGTTTAAGTTTGGGGATGTGATAACTCTAATTTATATAGAGTTATTTATGCTTTCAAACCTACATAATTGTGAGAAACACCAAAGAACATAAGCATTTTTAGATAAAGAGAAGTTCGGAACTCATCATCACTGATTTATATGATTTGTGCTATTTTGATGTGTTTGTTCAATTGTTGCAACAATCATTGCTCCTGCACTAGGCACAACAGTCATTGCCCCAGCAGTGACTGCTCCAACAATGGTCATTCCAACAGAAGCAGAGGCATTGCAATAGTAATCATTGACCCAACAATCTTCACAACCCAGAATGCCCCAACATTTTGATGATGATGTCATAAAGACAAGTTGCAAATGCAAGTTGCCCAAGTGGGAGGCTGCGGCGCCTAGCTAAGCCATCATAGACTACAAGTGGGAACTTTTTAGGAACACTTGTCCTCACACCATTGGACCCCTTCTTCTTAGTTGGTGGATGATCAAATCACACTTTTGAAGACAATTGGAAGAAGAAACCCAAAAATCAACTTGCTGCCCAAGACAACTTCACTTTATGGAGCCTATAAATACATCCCCTCTTCCTCATTTGAAATCATCTCAAGTTTTAGTCTTAGTATTAGATACACTACTTTAGTTCGAAGTAGAAGGAGAAATTGACAACTTCTCTCTCTACTTCTACTCAATTTCTTGTTGCTGTTTTATTGCTGTGAGGTTATTGCCCCAGCACTGCTAGGCAGATTATGCAAAGGATCTTCCATTGTGTAATTTCTATCTTATCTTCCTTCCTTTGCATTTTTCTTGATATGAACATGAATTCTTCTGTTTGTATGTGCTTAGTTTTGCCAAACATGAGCTAAACATCTTTGGTTGGGATGCCTTAACTTAGTAATGAACCTTTAAATAGTTATTATATTATCTTGATGTTTGCAATTTAGTTCTTGTGCTATAATTCTTTCAAACTTTTTTTGATGTTGATCACTTAGAATAAGTAGGGTCATAATTACAGACGTGATTTATGATTTGAACTCAAGAACTAATATGGGTAAGTGTTTTAATAAAAGGAATTAAACTTTGTTAAATCCATGCTAAAACCTAGATATAGGATAGCATAGTCCATAGGGTGATACTGTGGGAGCTTAATATATAAGGGTGAACTTATTTAGGGCTTAGACATAAGACTTGTGATGAAACCCTGAAGTTAGTTGCTGAAAGGCACGTATCCATTGCAACTGCATCCATTGCAGGAACATCATGAATAACATAATGTTATCAAAGTAAATTACTTAGAAAAGAGCATTCCAACCATTTCTCTCAATTGATTCACAACTCATCTTTACTTTGTTTAGTTTAAATTCCGTCTACACACACACACCACTCATCTTTTGTTTTATACTCTATTATCACTAGTCTTGCTACCATTTTAAACTTACAAAAATTAATCTAATTCATGTGGGTACGATCTCTTATTATAATTATATTACTTGTTTTTAGACTGTGTATACTTGCACACCTTTTCACACAACAATGGGTGAAATTGTAAGATTTTAGGCTACAGTGGAAAAGTGCTAGATAACAAGGTAAAGAATTGGGGAAAGCAGAAATGGAAGGAGTCAGAGAAAGAGTTTGCGTAGAAGGCTCAAAGTGGGAGAAATATGGGGCTGAGTACAAGCGTAAGAAGACTTATTTGCATGATGCAATCATGGTAGGAAAGAAGATTGATGTGGGGAACTAATCTCAAAGGAGATTGAGAAGTGCAGAGTAAATAGTGGAGGGAATATCTACTTCCCATGTTTGACCACAGAGCTGTGCATCAATGCTGAGGTAAAGGTTGAGGCAAAAGAGGAAAGAAGGTCACCATTCAAGGCATTCTTTTCTACTTTCAAACTCAGTCAGAAGCCTGCTGCTATATCGTCAGGTGATGCTGTGGCGCTACAGCGCCTGAAGCTATAGAAGAAGAGTTGGAAGTCTTGAGTGAAAATGATGAGGAGGAAACCAAGAAAATCATGAGGGAGATAGTGAGTGAAGACGAAGATGAAGAATCAACTGAGGAGGAGTCTGAGAGTGAAAGGTATGAAGAGATTCATGTGATCCCACCCCTAACCCAAAGAAAACTCATCAATCCCCAGCCAAAGATCCGACACCACCATCCAACCCTACCATCATCCCTAAGACACCACAATCACCAACCCCACCACCCAACCACAAACCGGATCAATATCATGAGTTCAGGGACGCTTCTGCTTTGGTATTTTTCTAGTGATTAACATGATTGATTCTAGATTTTTAAGGATTAATTCGGATATAACAAGTGGTATCAAGGCCAATCATGTGTAATTATCGTAGGTAGATAAAACCGTAGGTATAAGTGATTAACATGTACAAGAAATTTGACATATACCAACGGACACCAATAGTGATGGTAGATAAAACCGTAGGTATAAGTATCGTACACCTACAACCGATTAAACAAAGAGCGTGGGTATAGGATCTCAGGAAAGCTTACAAAAAAACCGTAGGTATAGGTAATTTCTTATACCGCTGAAATCAAACACCCGTGGGTATAGGAAAATTTTTCCCGCTGAGCCCCAAAATTCCCTCTCTTTTTTTACCAAAATAATTCCCTCTCTTTAACAAAATAATTCCAGAAGGTAGAAGGAAAATAATTAGGTCTCAACGCAGAGAAGAACACCTCTTCTCCTTCTCGATTCCTACAGAAACGAAAACGCAAAGAAGAACATCCCTCTACAGCCCATAGCTCTGATCCACCGCGCCGCCTTGAGCCACCGCGCCACCGCCCGAACCTCCTTGTTCACGACTCCGCTGCGTGTGAGTCTTCTATCTTGAATCTTTTTCCCTACTCCTTCATCTTTAATTTCAGTTAGGTTTTCCTCAAATCTCAAGTTAGATCTGTTATTATCCCCAATAAGTTTGTGCCTCTTTTATCTTGATTGTTTTCCCCAAATTTATTTGTTATCGATTTTCCCCTTTCTTGGTGATGTTTGAGAATTGAAAATGATTTACCCCAAATTTCTGCTACCCTAGTCTCTCAATTCTGCTATAGTTCTTGAAAATATGCCTACAATCCTTATCTTGAAACATAGTTGGGTAAATCTGCTTAAATGTGAACGTTGGGTAGTTAGAAAAATGCCTACAATCCTTTTTTTTATATGTTCTGTTAAACTTCAAATGGGTCAACTTCAAAAAGATGGAGTTTTAATGATCCTGAGTTGCAGAGGAAAAAAAGGGTTGCTAGCTATAAGGTTTATTCTGTTGAAGGTAAACATAAAGGTTCTTTTAGAAAAAAATTTAAGTGGATTAAGGATAGGTGTAACAAAGTTGTCTTTGGCTGGTAGGGTATGCATATACATGCTGCTTTGAAAATGGAAATTGAAATTGGAATCAAAATCAAAACCTTGTTGTTAAAGGGGTTCTAATTTGGGTATGTCTCCTTCAATCTCTTGTTAGAATGAGTATCTGAGTTATTCACCTTCTTGTCTTATATATATGAATAATAATTATTATTATTATTATTTGGGTTGCTTATTTATATTGGTTAGTGTTTATGTCCATGGCTGGGAGTAAGTAGTGTCCATAAGGAATGTAATATGGAAGAGAAATTGACTGTTATTTATGTGTTTAATTTGGTGTGTTTGTGTAAAAAAAATGTTTTGTTAAACAATTAATAGTAGGACAAAGGTTATCATTTACTTTTTCATTAGTATTGTCTTTATTTGGTTTGTGCTTTTACTACTTGGGCATATTTGGTTCAACTGTTGGGATAGGTGTATAATGAGATTTGAGTAATTGTCAAAGGTTTAAGTTATAGTATTTTGCTATATTTGTTTCTCATTTAACATCATTTATAGCTATGTCTTAGAAGTGTGAAATTCTCCCTCTGTTAGTGATGACCGAATCTATATAAGGTAAAGGAAGAAATAAGGTAAATAGTTTAGAGAAGAATTATAAGGCAAATAACTAGTGTTTTTCAGTAGTAACATATCTGTTGGTGCTACAAGAGTGAGTAAAACCAAAACAGTTTCTTTGAAATGGTGGAGATATTACTTCACAAAAATTCATTTGTTTCAGTTAATTTTGTCACTCTCTCTAGATTCTCTTAGATTTTACAGATTTTAAGCATGTTGTAACCTGAGGATATAATGATAGTTAGCAAATTACTTTAAAGCATATACAAAATTCCCTTTTTTTGTTTTTTCTTTTGGTCTAAATTGTTGGTTAAATGCAGGCTGATTTGAACTTGGATGCTGACAGTTCACTTTTTTTTTTGAACTTGGATGCTGACACCTTATTTTGTTATATATAAGATGTATTTTTTTATATAGTATTTATACTGTTTCAGGAAGAATTAACTAAGTACCATAATGAGGCTGAAACATCACAATCAACCCAAAAATCACAAAGTCATATGCGTTGGAAGAATGACATATATTCCTAAGTACAAGGATCTGAAAAGAAAAAGAATGTGTGCGTTGTATAGGCAAGATTCCTAAAGCTAAGAAAGCGAAGGTTGTTTTGTCTGAAAATCAACAATTACACAATAGACTTAGGCAAATGGAAAGCGTTATGAAAAATGTATTGACATTGATTCAAAATCGATTTGCTGGAGAAGATGTGAATAACATTATTGAGGCGGCTAGACAGGTATTATATTTTACTCCTTAAGTTTTAATGAATGATGTATGGATAAACTTACTATGTTGGGTATATAAGTTGTATTTTTTTTATTTTCACTAGGTTACAGATGCTTCTAGTGTCCCTGGCCAAATGCATTCTCCAAGTTCAGACACGAATGAAGATATTGGTGCTAATGAAGATTAGAAGCTAATTTTGGTTGTCGGACTCGACTTACAAATTAATAGTATGCAATCTTATAGTTTTGTAACTTTGGAGATTATTGTAATACTTTTTTACAATTGTTTGAATGTCAAGATGATACTCTTAGATTGACATTTTTAACTATTTTGTAATTTGACATGATTATAAGACTTGATTTTAATTTTCAATATAATTGAAGTTTTATTTTATGGTTTCATAAACATATATATTGTGTATAATGGCGTTAAATTGTTACTAAATCCTTTACCAATAAATTGTAAAAAAAAATCTTTTACCTATGAAATGAATTTGGTGGTGAATTAGAAGTGTCACTAAAGCCTAGAGTGATGGCGATTTAGCCGTGGGTATAGCAAAATAAAATCTGTTATTAACTTCTATACCAATGGAAACTTTGCCGTGGCTATAGGAATAAGGTTTTGTCCAACAGCTGGAAAAACCGTCACTATAGGCTATAGCGACGCCACTCTGCCGTGGGTATAGCCAGATAAAGACCACGGTGAAGACCGGCCGTTGGAATAGGTTTTAAGGGCTATACCCACAGAATTTTGCCGTCACTATATGTCAGTTTTCTTCTACTTTATTAGAATTGTTAAGATTTGGCAATATTCTTCACAATCGCGATTGCATGCATGTTTCAATTGAATTTAGCATTTAGGTGTCGTACACTTTACGGATTGGAATAAATTTTATAATATTATTACAATTCACGCGGGCGACTCACGCAGTGTCCCAACGTTGTCAACGAAGGACTAATCTGCGCTCGCTACTTGGGGCTCTTAATCATTTCGCTTATCTAATCGGGTGGTTTGAAAATTAATAAATAAATAAATAAAGAATGAAGTAAGCTATTGCATTATGCACTTTTCTTTGGTGCTTGCAGTTATATTTTTTCTTTAGCGCCTTTGAACCTTTTTGTTCATAATGTAAAGATTGTGGCTACGGCAATTTCATGCTTTGGTACTGTTCTCTGGCTTCAGTTCAGGTTTATGTTGCGGCTATGATAATCTGATTTGGTTATTACTTATTATTATGAATTCGACTATTTCCATCGGTTTGGTTTGGAAGATAAATGATTGAATTTCCTTTTGATATCATTATATTCAAAAGATTGAATACAGATCATATCGTTTCACTCTGTGCGAGTGCAATTTTTTTTTTCTATCAAGGCTATGGAGTTTTTTTTTTTTTTGGTTTGTTTCACTACAGAAACCAATTGCATATAAGATAAGTATTATACTGGAATTATATGCATTATTTTGGATATATTTTTGGTTGAGTACTGAATTCAAATATTGGACAATTTTATGTATATATTTTGGAATGAATTGATCGAAGCAACATGTCACCAAGGTGACCTCTCTTGTGGAGATTAAATTTGGCTATTGGAGAGATGATAATTGGACATGGGAATGGGGTATGGCTGAAAGCATAACTAGTATTGCAGCAAGTCAATTGATGGAGTTGAAGGAGATATTGTGTGATATTAGCCCTCACAAAGAAAGGAGTGATAAGTGGTTATGGACAATTGATCAAGGTAAATGCTTCAATTAATTTTGAAATATAAAAGGTTGTGTGTTGTAACTTAAGAAAGACATGAGTTAGAAGTAAAACAGTATGTATTATCAGAAAGATATCAATAATCTGAGTTAGACTATTTCGGATCCAACAGTAAGAAGGAGTACTTGATTAATTTTAATTGTGTATTATCCAATTGTATATACTGCTTTGCAATAGAAAAAGTATAACATGTATGTATTATCAGAAAGATATCAATAATCTGAGAGTGCACATGAAATATTACAATATGAAAAGTATGGTGGAGACTTTATGTAAACACTATGAGAAACTATATTACAAAATATATTTGGAACCCACAAGAAAATAATGTGTGAGCACCCAAATACAATCAACCATCTGGTTCAAGTTCAGATTCTCTCCAGCAATTCGACACTTCCAATAAGAGAGAGATAGATTCACACATTAAAATATTATTATTTATAAAATACTCTTATTTTATTTAATGTGTCTGTTTCGCTCTTATTGAAAGTGTCCGGTACTGGAGAGCATCATGTTACTTCAATCAGCCAGGAAATAACTTGATATGAGATGTGATCTGCTCACGGCATATAGGACACTTTGATAATTTGGATCCACAATCTCTGCAAGTCTGCAGAAGAATGATTTATAAATTATGGTCATCATCGGTTAAGAAAGATGGAAACAAATAATAATAAAATATAAAAGAACCATTTGTTTGGAAGAGCTCACCATGTGTCCGCACCCAAAGGCCAAGTCTTTTTCATTGGTTAGGCATATAGTGCATGCCTGCATTGCATACAAAAGGGTTTCAGGTTTATAAATGAAAAGTGAAATGTGCTTAGGTTAACCATGATGGAAACTGGACATATTGCTTTTGTCCATGCTTCCTACGAGGGGATGCAAGGTAAAATGTAAGATGCCCCCATTAATTTTATACTGATGTATCAAATAAGGGCATCTTTCAAAAATATCTTTGAGCTTTGGATTGAATTAGGAATCATTTGTGCCTAAAAAGGCCTTATTAAGGTGTCAAAAGGAAAGCAAATTCACCTTATAATCTGTCAATTTGATTTTCCTATCAAGATCGCTGAGTTGTGCCTGCAATCAAACACAGAGCAAAAACTATAGGAATCAGAAATTTTCACCTATCTTGCATTGGTGCGGTACGGTGCGGTACTTCTACGAAATACGTAGAAATAAGTTAGAAGTGCGCTCGTATAAATTTGATATAAATATGACTACAATGTCTAAAAGGTAGAAACCACAAATAAGTTAAACATATAACAAAAATATATAATAGGACCATTGTAGACTACTAAGTACCCCACGAGTACTCAATGATTACTGATATAGTACGAGTATAGTATGTGTACGACTTTAAATTTTGAATTACACATGCATCATAGATTTTCACCTAAAGTAGAAATATTTAGAACGAACTAGTTAATTAATAACTTAGACACCAATAAGATTAATTACCTCAGCAAATATTGCTCTAGATTCAGCAATTGTAACATCTTTAAGAAATTTCTGTTGAAGCTCTTGCCTTATTACTTCAACTTCTCTTTTAGCAATTTTCGCAATCTCGCGGCTCTTGTTAGACTCCAATGTAAGATATTGAGCGCGTTTTTGCTCTTCTTGCAATGCTTTCTTCATCTTGGCACATTCACTCTATAGATAAAAAATAAATGAGCAACGAATCAACACAGAAGAAAAGACATAATTTTCTTTCATTTCTTAAAAAAAAAACCGAAGAAAACATGCTTCTACGATTCGTATATGTTCTTCTAGCTTTCTCTTCTCTGCAACATTTTCTTGCACTGAAATCTGCAGGGTAGTTAAGTTAAACTGCATGGTTTGTGCAAAAGAATTGGATATATATATATATATATATATATATATATATATATATCAACAATAGGAATCACTTTTTTTTTACCAAAGGAATCACTTTTAAAACCTGCAAATGGTTTAGTCTCTCTTGAAAACTACGAATCACATTGTTAGCTTTCTTCTCTGCATTTGATATTGACTCCTTTTCATTTTTCAACACAAGTAACTGTAGAAAGATAAAAGAAGTAAATATAGTCATAAAATGTTTTATTTTTATTTTTGTAGAGCATGTCATTTAATCAATTACCTTGTGTTCAAGTTCTTTCTTCATGCTTTGAAAGCTTTCTCTAGCAAAATTTGCTCGCTTCTTCCACTCTTCACACTCTGATTGTTGAAATAAAATCTCTTTCCTTACAGTAATACCAAAAAAGAACATATTATATGGTGAATTTACATAAGCAACAGACATCAAGAACAAATGAAAAATAAATAAATAATACCTAGACTTGACTAGTTCATCTTCAAGGTATTTCACCCATTCATCAGTTGTATGCACTTTATCCTTCAATCAATCATTCTTTTTGGTCAAAACTAATCATTTATCATGTGTGAAAATTATATCAACCTTACCTGTGAAACTTCAATTGGAGACTCTAAGTTTAGGGTTTCTTCTGCAAAAGGCAAGTATGAACAAAACGTGCTTACAATTAAGGAAGGATTGCAATTGTATATACAATGCAATTATCCAATTTCGAAAATGTTTCTAACCAAATTATAATATAGTACAACTATTAGAATAAGATAACAATTTCTAATAGCTAACAACACATTTATTATTTAAAAAAGAGAAAAAAAGAAACCCGGATGAAACTCCAAAGATAGGGGAGCAGATGTATGAATGGTTTCTTCTTCTTCATATGAATTATTGATCTCTCCAACCTGCAAACAAAGGATTTTAAATTATACCAGCAACTATAGCATGAGCTTGAGTCTATGGCTTGGTGAAGTTTGAACTTTGAAGGTAAGTGGTAATTTTTCCTTTCTAAACTTAGGAATTGTTTTTAAAAGTGCACACATCCTTAGAATGCTTCATAAAATCTCCCTTCAGACTTCCATCACTTTATTCCGAAACAAATTCTTAGGTTGTTAAATCGTTTTCCTTTTTCTCTTTGGCAAGTAAATTAATCTTCATGTTGGCTTGAAAAGTAATTTACATGTCCATTAGGTCCATCTGTTGGAGCTGAATTCACATCTTCTGTAATACAGTGAGGCTTATGCCACTTCCAGTTCATAATCAAGCACTTTACTGAGCTGAAAAAAAGAAAGAAAAAAGATAAGCCAACATATGCATGAAACTTTAAAGCAGAATGACATTGACTAATATTTTATTAAATTTTTGTAAATGTATCTCAATAAGTACAATAAATTTTGATAGATTTCTTAAACTCGATGTTGACCAGTGCGAAATTTGATCTCGTGTTCGATTCCGGCGGTTTGTAGTGGACAAACTCATGTTGGCCAGTGCGAAATTTGATTCTAAGCACGAGCGAAGATTAGTGTTTCGTTGAAATCGTAGGAACACTCTGTGGTAGCCGGCAATAGTTCGAAACAAAAAAAGAATAATTTTTTACACACCCTCTCTAACACTCACTCTCTATGATTGGTTAAAAATTCATGTGAGTCCCATCATTTTGGAATGAGTCCCACTAGTGGGACATCCCACCGGTTATTGAGGAGATCGCGAATGTTTTGAATCGTGGTGGCATAGTGATGAAACTTTGGATGGTTCAAGGTGATTAAATTCACTATCAAGAGAGAGTCCGAGTACACGTGAAGCTTTTGGATTCCTTTTCCATGAGCAAGGCGAAGACCATGGTAGAGGTCCATGAGCACTACGAAGAGATTATCGTGAATCCCAAGATGACCAGCGAACCCAATTGTCGTCGTTGTCTCTGACAGCTCCACCAAAACCTGTGTTTCCCAGGTTGCCAGCACAGCTCCACCATCTACATTGAGAACAATTTAATCCAATCTCACGCGAAGGCTGCAATGAAACCCAATGAATCTCAGGGGTTTGGTTGATAGATCCTTCAATGATGCGAGTCATGGAGTAGATTTTGAGCTCAAGTTTGAACATGGGAATAGTGTCATTAGTTATGCAAGTGGAATTCCTCGCACGCCAAGCCCATCAGATGCCAACGAGGAAAAGAGCAGGATTTCTACTATTAATGCCATGCTGGAGCCAATTTGAAGTAGAGGGGATAGAGAAGAAAGTTGTGTCATTGATTTTTAGGGGTTCTCCAAATTTGGAGAGAATGAGGGCAATCTCTAAGGATATGGATGTCATCTTCCAAAGGGGCATTACATCTGGAGCAATTGGGGGAATCACTCATGCCACGGTGGTGAAGCATAGAAGCAGAGGGGAGGGAGTTATGACAGGCGCACCAAATCAGGATTTCGATTTTCTCAGGTATGTAATTCTTCCAAAACCAATTCCAAGTTTCATTAGAATTTGTAGGGTTACTGTTAAGCTTGCTAATGAGCCATTTTGTATCCAACATTTGCTGTGTAGGTGCCATTCAGATTGGTCTTCCAAATAAAGCAGTCTTGCTCAAGATGTGCTGCTCAATGTTACTAGGCAGGTTAGTATAAAGACTGTTTAGATTCCAGTTTCCATTTGTGATTGCATTGTTGATGTTAGAGTCTAGGTCATGTATGTCCACATATTGGACATGGTTTGTTATGTAGCCAAAAGGAGTCTTAGGTTGGAACCATAATGAAGTGGTTCCATCCCCAAATCTGAAACTGTAACCTTCATGAAGCTCTTTTCTAGCTTTAGATATAGAATTCCAAATATGGGACCCAGGTTTAGGGTCCTCAAATAGGAACATTTTCCTGTGACAGTATTTAGATTTGATGAGATCGACCCAAAGTTTGTCAGTATTTTGATGAATGTCCCACACCAACTAATATTCCAAACCATAGTTCTCTCAATCTTTGCCTCGGGTGAGACAAATTCTGGTGTCCAACAGGTAATAGCCAGATAATGATCAAAGATCATCCAAGGTCCTCCGGAAACAACCTTTTCTCTGTCACTAAGTTGTTCAAATTTTACCTTGTAGTAACCATTATCCACATCCAACATATCAAAGCTCCCATTGAGTTTCCACAGTTTCTTGAGGCATTCTTTAAGAACAGGATATCCAATTGTCTTACCCAGTAGCTTGATAACCAATGCTTCCTGCCATGGTCCACAAAGATCCTTCATGTATTCATATGCTATCGTAATTGATGGGAGCAGGCAATTTCCTTCTTCCAGTGTTACTTGGACCATTCCTTTGCTAATGAGGTCTATTTTTTCTTTGGTGGGGATGGAGTTTTGGCCTCCATTAACATGTCAAGAAACGATGGTTTCGTTATTCTGCTCGTCCACCCAAGTCAGGTGGTTTTTCTAGGGGAGGCGTTGAAAACGAAGGGGCTAGCGTCTTGGGCGTCCATTGACGCGAAGCAGTCTTGGAGTTTCTTCTCCTAAAGTTTATATGATTAGTTTCTTAGAATTTTATATGCCATCATGAATGATTAACCATTAATAAAGTTCGGTGAGTGATTAATTGCTATATATATTTAGTTATTAACCATTCAAATTACTAAATAACTACAAATTTTCGCACCCTTAACTATCTTCGTAATGATTTATATGCGGTTAATGATATAACTGTAGCGCTTCAATTTCAGAATCAGACTGGCTGCAGTGGCGTCCTATGTAATAGTGACAGGGATTTCGTTTTTGCGTTCACCCATTGTTTGGATCGCTGCACCATCTTAGAAGCTGATCTATAGGCGATTTATCAAGGTGTTAGTCTTGCTTGGGCTCGCGGATTTTGTCAAGTTATTGTTGAATCAGACAACGAAGAGACGATCTCTCTCTTGGGTAGTTCTGCTCCTTGTTCGCATTCGATGTACAATCTCGCTCAAGCTATTAATGGAGTCGCGATCGATCCTGCGGTCTGACTTGGAAGCATGTTCACCGTGAAGCCAACAGTTTGGCAGACCTATTAGCGTAGAGCAACGCAGAACTCTATAATTTTTGTTTTCTTTGATGTGTGCCCTAGCTTCCTCCACTCCTTGTTGGATGTGGATCGTTGTGGACTGGATCCTGTGTAGTCCTCTATTTTGGTTTTTGTGCTTGTAGCCCATATTATTCATAAAAAAATACTCTCTCTCCGTTTCAAAATACTCCCTCCATCAAAAATAGAAGACTCTTTTGACATTTTTGTTTGTCCCAAAATATAAGACCATTTACTAATATCTAGATATATTCATTACTCTTTTTCTAAATATATCTCTTATTAATACTACTAAATTGTCTTGGTATATGAAAAGTTAACACTAAATGCTTCTATACACAAAGGGTAACTTAGTAATTGTCATAGACAAATTTTACATACTAATTACACTGCAAACTTTTATTATATTATGGGACGGAGGGAGTAATAGTCTTTTAAGGTTGTTCTCCAGAAACCAAGAAATATCTTTGATTACAAAGTAAATTTCAAATATATATACTTGTACCTCTTATTGGTCCACTCACATTTATACTCTCTCTTTGTTAATGTAAGTGTAAACTAATACTCCTTATGTTCCTATTCTTTAGTACTTTTGGGGTTTTATTTTTGTTCCAAAACAATGGTACTTTTAAAAACCCAATGTACAATTGACCAAAATTTTCCAAATATACCCTTTATATTTATTGAGTCTTTTTTAGAGACTCAAATTAACTCTTTTATTTTGACTTCAATATTCCCAAAACAACTACAAAGGAAATATTTTAATACTTACCTAACACAAATTAGTTGTACCTTAATTTGTGCCTAACAAGACAAAAGTACCAAAGATTGAGAACGGATAAAGTAATAAATTAGGGGTATAATTGACAAAAAAGTTAATAATGTTGTATTGAAAATGAAAGCGACAGATAAATTGGAACAAATTTTACCCAAAAATCGACAACTAAAATGAAAATGAGGGAGTATATAACCACAATTTTGAATTGTGTTAGCTACCAATAATATTAGGGAGGTTTATGGAACTAACCAGTATCTAACGACATTGCATCGAGGACATATTGTGGTACTCGGGTTACCACATTCTTCACAAGCACAGATATCGTTGGTGGCATCGCTCCCTCCAACATCCAAACTCCACTCAACATGAGACTCGTTTGGAATACTCTCCTATTACAACATTTATTCGTCATGACATTTTCAAAGACGAAGAGTGCTAGTAATACTTTCTTTTAACAATCTCAAGCACTCTCTCAATTATTGAAAATTTTTTAATCAATCACACTAATCAAGTGGGTCTCATTTGCAAGTTGGTGGACCCCACATGAGTTTTATATCTGATCATAAAAAAACAAATCGTTGTGTGTTTCCCAAAAAAAGGGAATTAATATCCTCGCGCCTTTTATATTTAGTTAGTATAAAAAATGTGTTTCGGAAAGTATTTTTCAAAACTCATGCTTTCGAAAATTAGTTGTCAGAGAAAAAGTATTTTAGTAATAATATTAAATAAAATTAAAGGGTTATGCAGGGTTAGTTATGTAGTAAAAAACAAAACAAAAAAATAGTAAGCTTTCAACCGGAACATTTGACCCAAAAAAATTCCATATATATATGCATGGATATAGTAATCATAAAACTGTCAACTTTCTTGGCTGGCACTCAGAACAAAGTATATTGGTTTTTTTTGTAATTCCACCATTTACGCTTTCTCCTACTTTTATCTTAAGATATTATAGTTGACTACTAGTTACTTTTTGACAAGAGACTACTAGTTACTTAACTATTGTAGTTTCCCCTTAATTTCCATTTGTTAAACCCAACAAGGAATATGAAAAATACTTTGACATTAAGGTTGTTGTAACCAATAACTTCAACTTCCATATGACAAAAATGGACATAGAAACTAAGAGGAATTTCTTATGATTGAGACCTTACCTTATCAGACTTCTCAACAAGCATAGAGGTTCCTCCATGGTCATGAATATGTCTCACTTGACCTTCTTCAGTTTCTTTTTCAAAGCATTCATATTTATGTCCTGACCTCCAATGCCTAATTTGGCATTCCACTGAGCTAATAAAAACAATGAAGTGTATAAATTCCACAGGGACATAAATCATTAAAAATATTAGTGACATTATTTAGTTGACAATTAAATTCACTGAAATATAGAATAAAGGCTTAAATATATGTTTTGCCCCTGCAAATATCATCATAATCCAGTTATGCCCCTGTAAAAATAAAAACTTTAAAATTGCCTTTGCAAATATAAATCGCTTACGGTTATACCCATCAGTCAGTTTCTCATCCAAAAAAATAATTTAAATAAGGTTTAAATATATGTTTTACCCCTGCAAATATCACCATAATCCAGTTATGCCTCTGCAAATATCACTATAATCCAGTTATGCCCCTGTCAAAATCTTTAATTTTTCTATTATGCTGATATTTGCAGGGGCATAACTGGATTATGGTGATATTTGCAGGGGCAGAACATATATTTAAACATTATTTAAATTATTTTTTTGGATGGGAAGCTGACCGAGGGGCATAACCATAAGCGATTTATATTTGTAAGGGTAATTTTAAAGTTTTTATTTTTACAGGGGTATAACTGAATTATGGTGATATTTGCAGGGGCAGAATACATATTTAAGCCTAGAATAAAAAATACTACTTTTCAAATTCCCTTGTACTTAAATCATTTATCATAATAATTAAACATTTTTCTTCATTGATGTTTTAAACAAAAATAATTAAAAAAATCATATTTTTTCTTTTTTTGATTAAAAAAATCAAATTATGTTTTGTTGGTTTCAATATTCATACACACAATACAAAACAATATATACTTCATTATACTTACCAATATCTAGCAACCTTGCAACGAGAGCATCTTGTGGTGCTTAGATTGCCACAGAAGGCACAAGAAACACGTCTCCGGGAAGCACGGCCACCATGTGTGGTGGTCCGGTGACTGAGCTTCCGATCCCCATCAAAATATTGGTCTAATAACTCACTAGCGGAGTGCTCCGGCTCGTCATGGTCAACTTCGTTGACCACCTTATGCAAGTGCAACAACACAAGGCTAATGATAATTATCAAGAATATCAGCAGAGGGGAAAACGAACCAGAAATGTTTTCTTTGTTTTCTGTCGAACCAAGCAAATATACATGCATCTATGCAGTCCAAAAATTTAATGAATATTATATCGTCAGAGAGAGAGAGAGAACTAAACTCCAATATTGAAGTTATTATATATAATGGTTGGAGCAGAGGAATAATATATGTTACGGTTTTTTTACTTGGGTGATTTTCGTTGTTGTTTCCTTGATTTTTCCTCTTTATTTTGATATTTTAGGGAGTAAATTACTCAGAAGAAACAAAATGGAGAACAAGTCAGCTAGATTATTTTGAAATTGATTAATTGATTAATTAAAGTACAAGTAAGTGTACGTGACACCGTGTGAGTGAACCGTGAACATTTTCTTAGAAGGTTGAGTTAATCAATCTTCTGACAATTTTGTTATAAATTCAAAAATTAACCAACCTTTTTTTAATTGTTTTGGAAACTCAAAGGAAGATTCAGTCATGGCACTTGTCTTCTGACAATTTCCTTGCAACTCTTCTCTTTTCCCGATAGACTGAGATATATTTAAAGGGTTCTTGTATGATAGTTGTTTTATACAATTAATAACTGAGTGATACTTTGTCAAAAATAATAAAAAGTGAGTGATATGTTTGTTAATTCTATTAATTATTTATAAACTCTTGTCCTTTGAGAAGTATAATTTCATTAAAAATATTATTTTTTATCAATAAAAATTACTCTAATTTATATATTTAATAAAACATAGATACTGTTAACTCTTATTCTTGATAAAAAACTTAAAATGAATTTAAAAATTATTAGACTAAAACTTTCGTACAAACTGAAGAATATAAACTTTCAACTTTTAAATTTTTTTTTAACATTTTTGACAAATTATAAATTCTTTATATTTTTGTCAACAAAATTGCCCTACAAAAGTAATCAATTCTTTAATATATATTATATTCAGTATATATTTTAATATATTAAGTTACTACCTTTTTAAAAATAATATCACAATTTTTTACTAAAATATAAATTATTTAACGATTAGTTGAAAGGAACTGTACAATAATATTTAAAAGGAGAAATACATGGATAGTCACACGTCATTTTAGACTATGAAACTATGAGACTACGACACATCATTAAAATATAGAAAAAGTTTTGTAAGAAAAACATGTTCTTAATTTTCTCTTTTTTAAATAAAAAGTTATATGGACTTTGTAACATCCTTAGCTCCGTTAATTTCGGTTTACGAAATTAACTAGTGATTTATTATTTGAGTAAATAATAAGTCGAGTCATGGATACATTAGAAGAGTGAAATAGTTACTTAATTGCTTAAGTATATGAATTATATACAATATTGTTTGAAGTGTGTAATTTATTGTGTGATTGATGGGGTAAAAAGTGGGTTAAGTGAGAATTAGGAAAAAGGGGCATTATGGTCATTTACTAGTTTTAAAACTCCCTTAGCTCATTAAACCAAACACCAAACATCACCCTCATTTTCATAACCAGCTGAAAGGAGAGAGAGAGAGAGAGAGAGAGAGAGAGAGAGAGAGAGAGAGAGAGAGAGAGAGAGAGAGAGAGAGAGAGAGAGGAGAGAGAGAGAGAGAGAGAGAGAGAGAGAGAGATTTCCATTGCATGTAAGTACACTTTGATCCTTTCTCTCCCATTTTTCAAATGAGGGGTGCAAATGATTAAAGCCCTACCTCGTTTTGGGTCTTGGGCTGATGGCTTTTGAAATTGTGTTTATGAAAAGGGGTATTGTATTATAACCATGGGAGTAGCGATTAGTAAACTGTTTTAAAAATTAAAATTAAAATAAAACAGAAATGAAAGAGGGTATAAAAGGGAAATTAGGGTTTCTATGAAGACCTAATTTCCATTCTTCTTCTTCCCTTGCTGTGCCGCAGCCTTCTATGGGTGGGAGGGAGGGAGGGGGAGAGAGAGAGAGAGAGAGAGAGAGAGAGAGAGAGAGAGAGAGAGAGAGAGAGAGAGAGAGAGAGAGAGAGAGAGAGAGAGAGAGAGAGAGAGAGAGAGAGAGAGAGAGAGAGAGAGAGAGAGAGAGAGAGAGAGAGAGAGAGAGAGAAGCTCCCTCGATTTCCATTGCATGTAAGTACACTTTGATCCTTTCTCTCCCATTTTTCAATCTCTAATGGGGTAAATTTCAGAAGACCATTCATCCTATTTCTCTACTTGCCATTTTCGATTTTTGAAGCTCAAAGTTGGCCAAGAGTGAAGTTTATACTTGCATGTTGCATTTGAACATCAAAACTCTGTTGTTGAAGTTCAAGAATCAAAATTAGAGTGAAACCAAAAGCTACATTCTGGTTTTGTGTGATTGGGCATTTCAAATTCGAAGTTGCGGTGGATGGATTTCTTGTTCGTGGGGTGTCGAAACTGTTACGGGGAACGTTCGTGTGGTTACTCGTTTCTTACATTGCATGACTTTCCATTTGTGAGCGACTTCGTCAATTCGGTGAGTTTTACTCACGTTTAAGTTTTTATATTTTCGATTGTGGTTGTTTGATATGCTGGTTATATGTGGTGTTTTTGTTTTGAAAATTTTAAAGAGTCGAAAACCGTTTTTCAAAAAATGATGTTTTACGGTTTATTTATCAAAATATATGCGATATGTGAATTGATATTTGGACTGTTTATCATGTTGAAATGAAGTGGTTTAACATGTTAAAAAGGTTTGAATGATAGTTAGAATTGGTTAGGAGACTTTGAGAGTGGATTAAAAGCATAAAAACGGATTTTTCTGGTGCTGCACCGGGAGCACAGGTCGTGCTATTCTTTCGGGTTGAATATTTAATCGATAGCCTTCTAACTTGTTTTGTCCGTAACTTTTGTCCGAAACTCCGATTTGAGTCTTCTTGGATGCGTTAGAAAGCTAACGAAAAGATCTACGACTATAAACAAACATAAATTTTTAACACACTCTCAGAATCACCCTTAACCTATTCTATCTCCTAATGCTTGAAGAATAATCTATGTTATGTCTTTGAACAAATCTTTGTTATATGAATGATTGGTGCATGAATTTCTTGACAAGGTGGTTTTGGAATGAAATGTTTTGAGCATAAAAATGTTTCGAAAAACTAAATTATAGAACATGTGCGAGGACAAGTCTTTTTGAAATAAAACGAACTATAAGTTCAACTTGACATTGAAAGATTGGTTATGGGATGATTATACTATCATCATCGACTATTTATGTTTCACTGTATATATATTATATCAAGTATAGATGACGGCCTAATGCGGGTGGATATATAAATTATATCGAGTCGGGGTGACGACCCTAAGATGAGGTTAGCATACTAGGCGGGGAAGGTCATGAGCCCTTAACCATTAGGGAAAGTACTAATGGGAAGGGGGTTCATCGGGATTCAGCATTCGTGCAGTCGGTGTTATGCTATAGTTAGATGTGTGGTTCACCGGGATTTAACATTCGTGCAGTCGGTGTTATCCTACAATTAGATGTGCAACTCACCGGGATTTAGCATTCATGCAGTCGTTGTTATGCTAAGTTAAGTAGCACGGTTCACCGGGATTCAGCATTCGTGCAGTCGGTGTCGTGCTAAGTTAAAAAGCCACGTAGTTCATTAAATGAATTTTGCATAAAAGTCAAAATAGGTGTACTTAGGTTGAGAGGAAACTCTCAATGCTATTGACCAATTCGGAAAGGAATTGGTGTGTCATAAATAATCATATCGATGTTTACCTGGGATTTTGGTAAACACCGCTGACGTCATCACTGTTAAATGTTGTTGGCGTTATTCCTATATTGGTGTACCACGTGGCCTTCCACGTTCTGCTTGTAATTCTGACAATGCTCATATGACAATCACAATTTCTTTTGAATGCCACGTACTTACGGTTTCTTTATCTTTATTCCAGCGTTATTTTAACTTCTTGCAATGTTGGCTTATACTTTTTCAAGTATTTTCCATTTATACGCAAAATTCTTTCATCAGCGCCAATCTCTTCGACTTCATATGCGCTGTTTGAATAGACTTGTAAAATTTTGAATGGTCCTTCCCAACTTGGGGACCATTTACCAAGGACTTTATCTTTTCTATCTATAGGTAAGATAACTTTCCAAACTAAATCTCCCACGTCGAAAGTCTTCAATTTGACTCTTTTGTTATAGGCCTTAGCCACTCTTTCTTTTTGTCTTGTGAGCATATCTAATGCACTTAGCCTATCTTTATCTAAATCAACTAATTCATCTAACATCATATTCCAATGATGATCATATGGGATTTCAAATTGTCTTTGAATCCTAGTTGATTGGAGACAAATCTCTGCTGGCAATATTGCATCATGCCCAAAAACAAGTTTAAAAGGAGTGCTATTGATTGACTCTTTGGGAGATGTTCGAAATGCCCATAAAATTTGGTTAAGTGTCCTATGCCAATTCTTGGGTTTTTGCCCAACATGTTTTTTAATCAAACTAACAATAATTTTATTGGCTGCTTCAACTTGACCATTTGCCTGAGCATAATATGGTGTCGAACTTAACAATTTATAACCATTTTCAGCAGCAAATTCGACCATTTTCTGACCAATAAAAACTGAACCTTGATCATAGTTTCAGGCACACCAAATCTATATAATATATGGTCTTGAATAAAATTAATCACTGCTTCTTGATTAACATTGTTTAAAGGAACAGCTTCCACCCATTTAGTGAAATAATCTATTCCTACTAATATGAAATGATGGCCTTTCGACGAATTTGGTTTAATTTCACCAATTATATCCAAAGCCCATCCCCTGAATGGCCAAGGTTTTACAATAGAATGCAATTCATTTGCAGGTACATGTTGTATTCCTGCATGCTTTTGACATTCTTGGCATCCTTTGGCAAACTCTATGCAATCTTTTAACATAGTCGACCAATAGACACCTTATCGAAATAAGAGCCATTTCATTTTATGGCCTACTTGGTGAGCTCCACAAGTTCCACTGTGAGTATTAGATATTGCCAAGTATGCCTCATTTTCACTAAGACACTTGAGTAAAACTCCTTCAGGGGTTTTCTTAAACAACTCATTGCCCATGATCACATAACTTAAAGCTCTATACTTGGTTGTTCTATCAGTTATCCCTGTTGGATTTTCCAAGTAGTTAACAATTTGTCTTCGTCAATCATCATTTGACATACTGTCAATGGGAAAAACTTCAAACACATTATCACAATAACCTTTGTCGGAAACTTCATCATTAAAATTTTCAATAAAATTTTCACTTTCACTTGGAGGTAATTGACTTAAGACTAAAGAGTAGTTCTCTGCCTCCTCCAGTTTTTTCCTTGACAAGGTTTCTTGTGTCATTGCTGTCGAAATTAACTTGTTTTTAATTTCGATTAGCTCTGTTAATTTTTCTTTAGAAACTTTATAACCAGAAGCTATTTGTGCCAGATCATTGGCCTCTTGATTTGCAATACGAGGCACATGTTGAATATCAACGCTGTCGAATTGTTTCAATAAAGTACTGGCAGCAATAAAGTAAGTAATCAAATTTTCCTTAATGCACTTGTATTCTTTCGTTAATTGTTTGATTACTAATTCAGAATCACCTCTAATTTCGACCTGTTTTGCCCCCAAGTTTAACAGAATTTCAAGTCCTGCTACTAAGGCTTCATATTCAGCCTCATTATTGGAGCAGCTTTCTTTAATTTTATACTTGTATTTAGTTGGAATCCCTTTAGGTGAAATGATTAACATCCCAACACCAAACCCATTTTTATGGCTGGAGCCATCGAAGTACAATTTCCAAGGTCGAAGGTGCACAAAGGTAATTTCTGATTCAATTATTGAATGATCAGCAATGAAATCCGCAACGACTTGGCCTTTGATATCCTTTAAAGGTTGGAATGTTAATGAATACTCAGATAAAGCTAAAGCCCATTTGCCTATTCTACTATGTAGGATTGGTTTCGACAGCATATGTTTAATAATATCACAGTGGGAATAAACATACACATCAACAGGCTTAATATATTGCTTTAACTTAGTACAAGAGAAATACAAGCATAAACACAATTTTTCAATAGGGTGATATCTAGTTTCAGAATCATTTAAAACCCTACTGAGGTAATATATGGCCCTTTCTACACCATTTTCATCCTCTTGTGCTAACATGCTACCTATTGACAATTCTGATGTTGCTATATACAATTTCATTGTCTTATTTCTAATAGGAGGCAATAAAATAGTAGGGTTCATCAGATATGTCTTGATCTCGTCGAAAGCTACTTGATGTTCGACATCCCACTTGAAAACATCATCCTTCTTCAGTCGAAGTAATGGCGAGAATATTTGAGTCTTGCCACTTAGATTTGATATAAATCTTCTAAGGAAATTGACCTTTCCTAATAATGACTGTAATTCTTTCTTTGTTGAAGGAGGTTGTGTTTCCATGATAGCTTTCGTCTTGTTTTGATTTATTTCAATGCCTTTTTTGTGCACAACAAAGCCCAAGAAATCACCTGCACTTACACAAAAGGCACATTTGAGTGGATTCATTTTCAATCCATATTTTCTCATTCTTTCGAATGATAGTCGTAGATGATCTAAATGACCATTTTCTGATGAAGACTTAACAACTATGTCATCTATATAGACTTGCATAAAATTTTCTATAAAATCATGGAACATAGTGTTCATAGCTCTTTGATATGTAGCACCAGCATTTTTTAAACCAAATGGCATCACTACCCATTCATAAACACCTAATGCCCCTGGGCATCGAAATGCAGTTTTTGAAATGTCTTCTTCAGCAATAAAAATTTGGTTATAACCAGAATATCCATCAAGCATGCTTAAATATTCATAACCAGCCGCTGAATCAACCAACATTTCTGCCACAGGCATTGGGTATTGATCTTTGGGAGTAGCATTATTTAGATCTCTAAAATCTATGCAAACTCTAAGTGTACCATTTTTCTTAATTACAGGAACTATATTAGCAAGCCAATCAACATACCTGGTAGTTCTGATGAACTTGCTTTTCAATAGCCTTTCGATTTCCGCTTTGATCTTCGACATGATTTCTGGTGCAAATCTTCTTGGTGTTTGCTTCACAGGCTTCTTCTCTGGTCGAATAGGTAACTTCAACTTAACCACCTCTCTTTTCAGCCCTGGCATCTCATTGTAATCCCAAGCGAAGCAATCTTTGTATTCCTTTAGCAATTTGACAATCTGCACTCTGAAATCTTTGTTGATCTTTGTACTAATATATGTTGGTCTTCTTGTTGAACCATCTCCCAAATCAATTTCTTCTAAGGGATCTTGTGCCTGTATTTTCTTGGTCGAACCCATTGGATCTTTCTCAAATCCTAATGGTTCATCATCATAGACACCATCAAGTCTCTGTGTTTCGACCATGATTTCTTTGTTATTATCTTCTGTGGCTAAAGCAACCATTTGATGTAACTCAGCTTCTAGAATAGCTTTTTCTTTGTTTTCGGCCACATAGGCCGTAATTCTTTCCCATGCATTGGGCTTTATAATCATTTCAAAGTCTATCCCAGCCAGTAGGCTTAACAAAGCCTCTTGGTCTATTCTCCTCATCAATGATTTCCCTTTCCCAAACAAAACCATAATTTGGGTGAAGACTAACAGAGGAGAAGACATTGTCTTGCTCAATGAACCCAGCATTGGAAGAAGAGCATGGAGAGATATTTGCCAATTGCTTGTCGAAGGTCTTCTTGGTGATCGTATTCACTTCAGCCTTGAAATAACTTTGGTCACCTTCAATGTTTTCAACCAACCCATCTTCTCTCCAAATAACGAGCCTTTGGTGCACAGTCGAAGGGATTGCCCCCACTTCATGTATCCATTCTCTTCCAAGCAGCAAGTTGTAGTTTGCCTTGGAGGGTACTACCAAAAACAAAGTTGGCCTTTTGACACTACCTACTGCTAATTCGACTTCAATGGCCCCAAGTGAATGGCCAGTTTTGCCTTCATAATTAGTGAGAACCACATTATGTGGCCTCAAATCAGTGTCACATTTGCCAATTCTTCTTAGCAAATGTTGAGGCATCAAATTCACAGCAGCACCACCATCAACAAGGACCTTGTTAATTCCCACATTGTTGACCTTGGCTTGAATGAACAGTGGCTTGAGGTGATTCATCATGCCACAATCTGGCCTTTCAAAGACAGCATGTTGCTCTTCGATGCAGCCATTCTTCAACACATAGTAGCATATGGGTTTATATGTAGTTTCCTCGTCGAAATCTTCTTCGACATCATTAACCTCAGAAACCACATCATACTCAATTGGTAAAATTGAGATGACCCCACATAGCACGTCAAACTCTGACCCAGAATCAGCAAAGGAAGAATCTAACTCCTCTTCTAAATTAAGGTCTTCTTTTTTGAAGCCTTTCTTAATTTCAGAAAGAGGAGGGAAAATTCTCTCAGTGGCTGGTATCCTAACCACTTCAGTCGAAGGTAAGATTACCTCTTTACCCTTCCCTTTGTTTGAGGTTGTTGCTTTACCTGCAGCAATAGCATCAGCCTTCTTTTGGCGTTGAAACCTTTGCCATTGAGTTCTTGTCATAGGATTCTTCCCTTTGTAGTTGTTACTACAGGCATACTTCTTGATTTCAATTGCCTTGTTCTGGTTAACACCACTTGTGTTACCTTCGACCAGCTTAGGTGGTCTAACTCGATGGATAGCATTGTCCCCCCGTGTGGTATATGGCTTTGCTTCTCCCACCAGAATGTATCCACTTTTCGACAGGAGTACCAGAAGGATGAACATAAGTACTCAGCTTTCCTCTTCCAGGAGTTTTGGTCGAAGTAACCATGTAGGGAATTCTCCTATCAGCAAAATCAAACTTGGGCCTTTTATCCACCCATTTACGTTTGCGCTTCATTTGAGGCTTGAACTCTTCCAATTCTTTAGCAGCCTCCTTGTCAAAAACAACACTGCACCTTGGGTACAACATCACTTCTGAGTTGCTTAGCTTGCAACGATTGAGGAAATCAACCAATTCCTCTTCAGCTTTTGGGTACACTGCTTTCACTTTGTCATCTTCTTGGCCTTCAGTGACCATTTCGACATCCATCTTTGAACTTATGGTAGTTCTCTTCATATTAGCCTTACCAGGCACAATTTCAGAGGCTTCGACCATGTTGATGCTCACCTCAGTATACATTGCCTCAGCATCAGGCAAAGGATCAGCGTCAATCTTCATTGGTGCCCTTGGTTTATCACCAAATTTCAGCCTTCCTTCATTGAGTGCCTTTTGCACCAAATACCTGAAAAGACCACAACGAGAAGTATTATGACCCAAAAAATTATGGTATTTGCAAAAACCTCTTTTTTGCTTTTGTTCTAATGGTGGTGTTTTTAGTCCCTTAGGAACCAAAATTTGACCATCCTTAACTAACAAGTCAAATATTTCGTCGCATTTAGTAACATCAAAAGTATATGTTTTTGCAACGAATTTGTCGTTTTTAGGTTCGACAGGATTTTTACCATTTGAAGGTTTTAGCAATTTACAAGTATATGGAGGTCCAGGTTTTAACTCAGCAACATTGACCTCTTCTTCGACCTCCTCATAGGAAATGTCGAATTCTTGTTCTTCATCTTTAATTTCGACATAGGCAACTTTGTCTTTTTTATTATGAAACCTATTAGTTCTAGATTTCTCAGCTTTCAAACTTTCGACTTGCCTAACTCTATCAGCCAATTGAGCCATATCTCTCAAATGTTGAGTGTCTAGCTTTTTTCTGATGGAATAATCTAAGCCACCAGCAGCCATTTCGACTAGCTCATGTTCAGGCACTTGAGTGAAGCACCTTGCTTTGAGAAGTCTAAACCTGTTGAGATAATCATCCACAAATTCAGCCACTTTGCGTCGAACACTGGCCAATTCTTTGAGACTAATTTTACATTGTCCCATGTAGAATTGCTCATGAAAAGCTTTCTCTAATCGGTTCCAATTAAACATGGAATGTGGGGGTAAAGTAGTGAACCAAGTGAAAGCATTCTTTGTTAGAGAACTAGGGAAGAATTTCATCCTTAAATTCTCATTGTGGGCTAAATCTCCAGCCTCAGTTAAATAACGAGCAATATGTTCGACAGTGGATTCACTGGTTTCCCCAGCAAATTTAGTGAACTTAGGGATTTTCCAACCCCTTGGCAATTCACTTTGTAAAACATATTCAGACAAAGGAGAAACAAAATTTGGCCTATGCATACCTAAGTTAAGACCATTTTGGGCTAAAATTGTTTCGACAATATTAGCTATGTTATTTTGTGCTCCGAAATTATTTTGTTGTACTTGTCTGACTACTTCGTCAGCATTTTGATTTCTATTTACCAACACTACATCAGGTGCATTTTCGATCAACCTTTGTATGGGTTGTTCGACAACTTGTGTTTGCCCCTGATTTCTAGGCAATTCAATGTTAGGCCTTTCTAAAGGGATTTCGACAGGCCTCACCGGTTGGGCTTGGGGCATTGGTTGATTTTATACTCTGGGGGTACCAAAGAAATCAGCAATTCGACCCATTTGAGTTGCCAATGCTTGGTAACTAATATTGGTGTCACGTATCAAAGGATTGAACACTGTACCAATTTGTTGGGTTAACATATTAACCATATCATGATTAGCATCATCTATTTGTTGCCTCAAAGCCAACAAAGATGCTGTGGTTAATGAGGGTTGGGCATTTCGACCATAAATGCCCTCTGGGGAAGTATGCACATTATCTGCATATGTTGATGAGTTCGCTTATAAACCTACCATCATGGCAGTTGGCATGCCATAAGGGAAATTTCGACCAACCATGGGCATGCTAAATGGCATGTGCCCACTAATTATATAAGGGCTAGACATTCCCATCGTTTGTGGCATAGATACCATTTCAATAGGCTGTGTGGTCACTGTGGTGGCCATTGTTGATAAAGTGTTAGACACAGACGATATCACAGCAGTCATGCCTGTCGAAGGCAACGGAGCAGTTACTCCCACAGTGGTTACTGGATTAGCATCATTGGTAGACGCATTTTCAGGCCCACTTTGTGCATTTGAAAAACTTGCACTAGAACGTGTCATCTCTAACAGAGATTTACCACTTCTTAAGCGCATGCACAGTTAACTTCAAAGGATTATATTAAACTAATACTCTAATACTTGACACAAATGTCCCACCGGGCGTGCCAATTTGTTTACCTGGGATTTTGGTAAACACCGCTGGTCTCCAATTTGGTTAACTTGCAGGATCAACCAGTGAATCCTAAGACCATTTGTGCTTAGAGTTTATAGTTTATTATGATGTTCTTGAATTGTCTCGCATTTTAACCAGAAAAAGAGGAAAGAAATAACCGATTCCTTCGCGTGAAGTTATCAGAGTACTTCAGAGAAGAAGAACTTGAACGATAAAAACAAGTAAAACGAAAGAAAAACAATTTAAAATTGCATTAAAGTTAAAGGAAATGGTGCACAAATTCAAACATTGTTTCTCTGACTAGTTTTTCTCTTGAATGCGGAAGTTAGAGCGTGAGAAGTAAAATATGAGTTTTTGTGACCTTTATTTCTTCTCAGAAACTACTATTTATACTTAGTGGGAGGAGCAGAAACTGCCCTCAAAAACAGTTATAAAAATGTTGGTAACTGCTCCTCTTTTCGACCAACTGCTAGCTTTTCAGCGCATAACTACTTAGTCTTCTGTCTGTCGAAGCTTGTGTCCATTTTCCTCTTTCTTGTTTTTGTTTTTCTGGAAGCTTGTCGAATCTGCCCTGAACATGATCTTTGTCGAAATCCTCTGATCTATGTCAAAGTATAAGTCAAACCCTGTTGACTATTTTAAATGAAGCCTGTCGAAATTACAGGCTAACAATCGAAAGGAAAGGATTCATAAATGAATCAAGAGCGTGGTTAGGGGTCACGGTAAAACTCACTGAGATATGTATCTCACCCTTTTATATGTTGTTTTACAGAGAAACAGGGAAAGAAGAAGGCGAAAAGGCATGCGTAGGTGACGTGCTCGAGGAGAAGATTGAAGATTTAGTTCTTTAGTCTTCGTTTATGTTTTCCTTTGTTGTCTTTGTACTCGATATATGACTTGAACTATTTAAGTTATGTAATCGTTTCCTCTCTTTCCTTGGGAAGATATTGAACACCTAGTTGTAGAATATTGAAGTCTTGGAAACCATTGTGGTTTTGTATAAGTGAAGGATAATTTTAAGACTATTTGGTATTTTATTACCGAAATTTTTAGTGGTGTTCATATATCTAAGAAGTAATTATTTCTCTGATGTATGCTAAAACCGTGCATTCTTGTATTTCTACTAGTTAGAGATATTACGGTGTTACAGACTTCACATAACCATCATATGAGCCGTATGAGTTTTTTTTTTAACAGAATTAAACAAAACTATAGAAAAGGCAATGACATGCATGTTTTTAAGCCAAATTGAGCTGCAAAAGCATCACTGTAGCAAAAGATATCCGAAAAAGGTTGGTACACCAAGGCTATCAGTCAGGCCCATACTTCGTAAAACCCCGGAGCTACTCAGTAGACACCCCATAAAGGGGTGAAAAGACTAATATGCCCTTAATGAAATCTGTGATTTCTATTTTTTTTCAACATTAAGTACGGTTCGGCGCACGCTTGGCCGAACCGGTTCGGATTTCACTACACCGAGTATGTTATTTTCAGAGACACCCCCCGTAAAACTGTTTTTACTAGATTCGGAGCACGACCGGCCGAACCTAAATGTGTTCTCACTAAAATCATTAAAATCAGATAATTGAAGCAAAGCAAAGCAAATCGACAGAACATCGCAATTCATTTGGGTATTTCACGAAATCGCAAGTTGAATTCCAATCCATCAGAAAAATCCGAGGCAACGTTGAGTTCCAATCAATGATAGTAAGCTTAAGTGGCGATTGATTAATCAATTATAAACAAAATTTTCAAGTTTTAAATCCACGATGATGACTTTGAGGCAGAACGATAGTATTTGTTTTTGACAGGTTTTATGGTACAATCTATTAATAATATTATTCATCATTGTATCTCATCATTATTGAAAATAAATGTTGGCTTTATTGTATGATGTAATTCAAAATTAACTAGTTAAGTGATTAACAAATTGTTAAGTGTAAAAGGGTTTTAATAGTATGGGTTAAAACAGTTGTGATTTGCTATGAAGCTGTTAACAGTGTGGGTTAAAAGGTTGTTGGTTAAAACAGTTGTGATTTGCTATGAAACTGTTTACAATCTAAAAAGGGGGGGTCTTGTGAGGTTCGGTGCTCAAACTACCGAACTGGTTCGGACGTCCGTGCTCTGAACCAGTTAAAATATAGCGTTAGGGGGTTTTTGATGTGAGGGTATTTTGAGAATATTTAAGGATTTGGGGTGTCCACTGAGTAGAGGGGGGTTTTACGAAGTATGAGCCATCAGTCATGGTGAGACATAAACCAAGGCCCATGAAATCAAGGGAAACGAAAATTAGGGAGACCAACCCTATTACGGATAAGGCCTTCACTAATGAAGGGAGGGATAAGGTCCCATCACATAATACCATTAATTATAGTACCATGGGAAGCAAGCTTATTCGCAAAATAATTCTCTTCTCTATAAATCGGAAATATGCCACTACCAAGGATGAGTCACATTCTAGCCCCAAATTTATTCAAACTTTGAAATGAGCAACTTCAATGGCTACCATTGCTCCATATAATTCAGTGTGCAAAAAACCTTTGTTATCTCCAAACTCATGGCAAAACAACCAAGTGAGGAAGCACAGTAATCTCAAAAAATATCACCACAACCAGAAATGCCAAGACAACCTTTGGCAGCCCCATCCATATTATACTTAACCAAACCACCTCAATAATACTAAGACTTTTAGACAAATGACCAAAAACACCAAAAATCTTTAAAACGGCAAAGTCAGAAATAGAAGAAGACATAGAGCCTTTACTCAAATTCCTAAGACAAAATTCTTAAGTATAAAGATTGGAATAGCCGAATTATAAAACCAAATCTTAGAGAAGCAAAGTAATGTCCCAAGTGTAGCTCAGTTGGTTGGAGCTTAGGACACCTTTTAGTTACTCCCGTGTTCGAACCCGGTCACTTCCATTCCCCATATAAAAATTACACATAGACACAACCATAGACAATAAAACCACAAAGGAGGAATACAAGAAGCGCAAACAAACTTAGTCAAACGAAGAATTTTTCCAGAAGCGTTCAAGAAATGACAAGCTTCTCTAAAAGAAAGAATCACAAAATCATTACCAAAAAATTGAACCTCAGGTTTAGAAAGCCAACAATCCAACCAAAAATTAATTTTGTAACCATTACCAATTTGGCAAACAAAATTATCAACAACCAAAGGTAAAAGATCCTTAACCTCGGGCCAAATAGAAGAGCTAACATGATAATCAATAAAGTGTCCATTTCTCACCAAGGACTATTACATACTGTTGGAGGATCTTGGAAGTGTATTTCAGTTTGTTCTTGATTTGATAGGGAAAAGAGCTTAACATAATTAACAAACTTGAAGAATTAAGGGGAAAATTTTATTCACTTCACTTGTGTAATGTGACACTAATTACACGGGTATATCATATTACAATTCTGTTGACTATGGTCAAATGACAGTTATTAACTAACCATAGTCTAAACTCTACATACAGCTAACTAGTCACTTGAATTAGTTGACTTAACACTAATTTGAATTACATTCACATTACTCCCCCTTAATTCAAATCAGACAACTTTAGTATACCAATTCTAGTCTTCATTTCTTCAAGCTTACTGGGCTTTAAGGCCTTGGTAAGCATATCAGTAAGCTAATCATTTGTGCTGCAATGTTCAACAAGTAGTTTCCCTTGGTTCTACTGATCACGTAGGAAATGGTACTTTATGTCTATGTGTTTGCTTCGTCCATGAGCCACAGGGTGTTTTGCTAAATCCACAGCAGATTTATTATCAACTTTTAGCCTCATAGCACTTCTGCACTTCACCTCAAGTTCATCCAGCAACATTCTCAACCATTGTGCTTGGCTAGCACCAAAAGCAGCAGAAATGTATTCTGCTTCACAACTGGACAAGGCCACCACATTTTGCTTCTTTGAACACCAGGATATTGGAGCTTTCCCATACATGAATATGTAACCAGAGGTGCTTTTTCTATCCTGTGTCACCACTCCAATCAGCATCTGTGTATCCTATCACTTCATCATTGACACTGTCATCTCCAGCAGGGAACAAAATACCACTGTCAAGTGTTCCCTTTAAGTACCTAAGTATTCTCTTCACTGCCAGTAGGTGAATCTTCTTTGGCTCCTCCATTTATCTACTCATCATTCCTACACTGTAAGTGATATCTGGCCTTGAATTACACAGATATCTAAGTGATCCTATCAGTTGTCTATACAAAGTAGTATCAACTGATTGGTCTACATTATCAACTTGAGTCTTGTTGTTTGGTTCAGCTGGTGTAGATGCTTGGTTGCAATCTAACATTTTGAATCTCTTCAATACATCAGTTGCTTACTTCTTCTGGTGTAGAAAGATTCCCTTCTCAGATGTCACAAACTCCATCCCAAGAAAGTAAGACAACTTTCCCAAGTTTGTCATTTCGAATTCCTCCATCATTTTCTTTTTGAATTCCATGATTTATTGTTCACTGTCACCTGTAACAAGCAAATCATCTACATATAGACAGATTATTAGGATACCAGAAGCACAGTTTTTCACATATATTCCATGTTCTGTGGAGCATTTCACAAGTTTTAGTTTCAAGAGAAATCCATCAATTCTCTTATTCCAAGTCCTTGGGGCTTGTTTTAGACCATATAGAGCTTTATGCAGCTTCATTACTCTGTCCTCCATGCCTCTTCTTTCAAATCCTAGTGGTTGTTTGACAAATACCTCCTCCTCAAGTGGACCATTGAGGAAGGCAGACTTAACATCCAATTGGCTCAAGGTCCAATTTCTCTTGCTTGCAATGGCTACAATGAGTCTCACAGTTTCAATTCTTGCAACAGGAGGATATATTTCATTAAACTCAAGGCCTGGTTTCTGCAAAAAAACCTTTTGCAACCAGTCTAGCCTTGTACTTAGCAACTTCACCATTAGGTTTCATCTTAGTTTTGAAGACCCATTTTACCTCTATAGCCTTCTTGTTGATTGGAAGCTTCACCATCTCCCAAGTATTGTTCTTTTGTATTGATTTCAACTCTTCTTCCATAGCATTCTTCCAATGAGGATTTGTAAGAGCCTGTTCTAGTGATACAGGTTCTGCTTCTGCCAGCATCACAAGGTTCAGTAAATCACCATCAAGGTCAATTGCACCATCAGGAAATACTTCATAGTCTTGTAGTCTTGAGGATGGTTGCCTCACTCTGTCAGATCTTCTAAGTGGTATTGCATCAACTTCATCAGTGTTCACATTGGGTTCCTGCACTATTATTTCACCTTCTTCAACTTGATCATTATCAAGTGGTACTTCAACTGTTTCAACAGTGGTTTTCTCAACTTCATCTATCCAATTCCATTCTTTGGTTTCATCAACTATCACATCATTGCTGACAACAATTTTCTTTTGAATTGGATCATACAGTTTATATGCTCCAATACTGTGATATCCAACCAAAATCATCACCTGTGACCTTGAATCAAGTTTCCTTCTTCCCTGTTCAGGAATATGTCTATAACATGGTGAGCCAAATAGCTTAAAATGTTTTACACTGGGCTTAGAACCACTCCAGGCTTCTTTTGGTGTGCTATGTTCTAGCCTTTTGGTTGGACACCTGTTCAATATGTGAGTTGCTGTATGAACTGCCTCAGCCCAAAATTCGTGTGGTAAGTGCTTCTCCTTTAGCATGCATCTAACCATATTCAGGAGTGTCCTGTTTCTTCTTTCAGCTGTGCCATTGTGCTGAGGTGTGTAGGGAGCCATTACTTCATGAACTATACCCTCATCTTTGCAAAACTTTTCAAAATCAAGTGATGTGTATTCACCACCATCATCTGTTCTTAACATTTTTATAGAGCTACCACATTGCTTCTCAACCAGCAATTTAAATTGTCTAAAAGTCTCAAACACATCACTTTTTCTTTTCACCAAGTATATCCACATTTTCTTGGTGAAGTCATCAATAAAAGACACGAAATAGAGGTTACCTCCTTGAGATTTGACTTCAAAGGGGCCACACACATCTGAGTGAATCACCTCCAGTTTCATGGTAGCTCTAGTAGGTATTGCTAACTTGTAGGACTTTCTTGGTTGCTTCCCCTCACAGCATTTGCCACACACTTGCTTTGGCACATCAATTGGAGGCAAACCTAGCACCATGTTCTTTCTTTGTAACTTGTTGAGACTAGTGAAGTTCAGATGGCCCATTCTCTTGTGCCACTTCCACACAGTTTCATCAAATTGAGCAGTGAGGCATTTCTGCTCAATTGAGTTCACACCAACTTTAAAGGTTCTGTTCCCTGACATCTTCACTTTCAGAACCTCAAATGAAGAGCAATTTGTTGAGCCTAGGACAATTGCTTGAGAAGGGATACTCAATAAGTATGAAGGACAGCTATATGGAAGTGCTTGATTGAGTACCTCTTTGTCTTCACAATCAAGCACTTCCATATAGCTGTCCTTCATACTCATTGAGTATCCCTTCTCAAGCAATTGTCCTAGGCTCAACAAATTGCTCTTCATTTGAGGTACATAGAGTACATCACTGACTATGACTTTCCTGCCATCCTCTCTTCTAATAGCTACCTTGCCAATCCCTTCTGCCATCACTGATCTTCCATCTCCAAATCTGATTTTTCTCCTTATGCTTCTATCAATTTCACAAAACCATTCAAGGTGCCCAGTCATGTGATTTGAGCACCCTGTGTCCAAGTACCACCATTCAATCAATCCAGTTTCAGTTATAGTCATTAGATCCATTCCCTCTTCATCAATTGTGGCCATCAATGCCACCACTTCTTCATCAGAGTCATGCGCAAATTGTGCTTCTTCCTTTCTCTTCCTAGGCACCTTGGGGTTTACACATTCATCAGCAAAGTGTCCCCATTGTTGACAATTGTAACATTGAATGTGATCTTTGGACTTCTTCTTATCTTTGCTATCATTTTTATTTCCTTTTTTCTGACTATCTTGCTTTCCATTTCTGTTGCGTTAAAAACACACTTGAGAGCAAGTGTACTCTCTTGCAGAAGTAGTAAAAAAATATCGTCTCCACAGGGATTAACTAATAAGTACCAAACTATTTAAGATTAATTATTATTTAGACGAACGAGTGTTTGGTTGTATTAGAAATTAAAATAAAACGAAGTAAATAACAAGAATTAAAATTGAAAAGTTCGATCAACGGAGGGAAGCCTAGGGCCTCGGTTTCACTTGCTAGGTTCGATTCCTCTATGTCTGATTCTACCTGAATTCCCTTATTTTATTCAATTACCAATCCCTTTACTAAACCTATTAATCCGTTTGGTCATTCGTGATTAATATTCTTTTCCCTAAATTAATCCTAGTTTGGTCATGCTAGAATTTAAATTTAAGAAAAGCCTGAAGTACAAAAAGGTTGAATGATTGGAAGACTAAATTAAAGTTTGATCATTCATTAATTATAGTCTCAATTATCCTATAGGTCCACCAACTAGTTGTAGTACGGTCGCTAATCAACTAATTGATTATAAACATGCAAAGGGTTGTCAATCCTAATTATGTAATAAAGCAATAGGATAATATTAATTGAAATAAAAATTGGGAATTCAAAATATAAATTAAAACATAAAAAGGTCTCTAATCAAGCAAGATCCACCTAAGACCCTAGAAGAGGATTTAGCTATCCATAGTGTTTAAGAACATTGGATTAAAATAAAAAGTCATGAATTACAGAAGAGAAAAATAACCCGGAGATTGAGTAAATTCCGATCCTATATTCAGTCACTGTATTATGCTCCAAATCTCTCTCACGGTGTCAAGAATGGATATCCAAAACTTCACTCTCCCCCTCGTATGCGTTACTGTTGCCGTCAGGATGTGTGTATATTCTTTTCAATGTTGTGCGGCTGCTTGCTTTTTATATTTAAAAACTAGGGTTGCAAGTTGTCTTTTTATCCAAGTCACCAGCTTTTTTGCATTGTGGCCAATAATAAGATTGTGTAAATTGCTTGTTTCCAACGGCAGCTTCCAATTCTTCCTCTCTGATTCTGGTCCGTTGATATTAAGACATCACATAGTTGGACTTTTGTTTTGTTGGATTCACGTTGGCCTTGTTGGCTTCGTGGGCTTTAAGCCCCTTTATTCTCATGTAGCCTATGTGATATATATATATATATATATATATATATATATATATATATATATATATATATCACATATTTAATTTTTATTCCTTTTCAACTTTTTTGCATAAATAGAGAAAATTAAGTTAGTAATTATATAATTAGTATATAATTGCTATAAAAGTGACTTAAAAGTATCTCTAAAAATGTATTAAATTGGAGTTTATCAATTTCCACCTTCACCCTTGTTATTCTTCCATCCTCCCTTGCCCTTCTTATTCTTCCAAGACTCATTCCCTCCTCCTCCTTTCTTCCAAGATTGAGCCATCAAGGCTTTCTCAGAATCCTTCTCTTCTTTCTTGATTCCTTCTCTGTTCTTAATCTTTTTTCATGAGCCTCTAATGAACCTAATAACTGCTCTAATTTCAAATTATCTAGGTCTTTAGATTGCTCAATTGCAGCAACGACATGATCAAAATTTGGGGTTAAACCAGTAAGGATCTTTTCTACCTTAATGGCATCAGTTACTATCTCACCACAACTTCGCATCTGATTTGTCAATACTGCTAACCTGTTAACGAATTGCGCAACTGATTCGTTAGGTTCCATTTGAAGTAGCCCAAGTTGACGCCGTAGAGCCATGAGTTTCAACTTCTTTGTCTGTTTATCACCGGAGTAGGTAGTTGCCAACACATCCCACGCTTCCTTCACCGTTTCATACTCTATGATCTTCTCCAAGACATTCGCATCAACACATTGATGGATAAGGAAGATTGCCTTATCATCCTTCTTCAATTGATCGCGATTGGTTGTTCTTTGTGCCTCCGTCGGTGCTGCTCTGAGAGGCGTCACTCCACTGCGAATGACTTCAAGAACGCCTTGATACCGGAAAATCACCTTCATTTTAGCCGTCCATCGTTCGTAGTTGCTACCATCGAATACCGGTAATTTCTCTGGGAATTGACCGTTGTTGGAAGAGTTGCTCTGTGTCGCCGCCATGATCGCCGCCGTGCGTGCCCGTGAATCGCTGCTCTGGTGCCAATTGTTGGAGGATCTTGGAAGTGTATTTCAGTTTGTTCTTGATTTGATAGGGAAAAGAGCTTAACATAATTAACAAACTTGAAGAATTAAGGGGAAAATTTTATTCACTTCACTTGTGTAATGTGACACTAATTACACGGGTATATCATATTACAATTCTATTGACTATGGTCAAATGACAGTTATTAACTAACCATAGTCTAAACTCTACATACAGCTAACTAGTCACTTGAGTTAGTTGACTTAACACTAATTTGAATTACATTCACATTACATACTAGCAAGTACAAAACCAAGGATGAGACATCGAATGGCACATCCAAGGACTATTACAAGTACAAAACTCCCAACGGAGAACCAACATACTAGCAGCATTAAGATTCCTTAAAAATGTCAAACCAAGTCCTCCCTCAATAAGAGATTTACAACTCCTGCTCCAAGCAACAGTAACAATTTTATTAGTCCTAATATCCCCATACCAAATAAACCTTCCAATCCAAACCAAGTTTGTCTTAATAAACACTTAATTACAACTTTTTGAGCCGCCATAATCAACTTCTATCTTTTTAATGCACTTCATTAAGCCAATATTGTGCGACCCTCTCCCATTTCTCCATTCTTTAAAAAAAATGAAAGGAACTCTATTTGTCTTTTAATAATCACTAAAAAATTGCTATATAAGGAGTTTCTTTTGCGAGGATTTTAATAAACCACCACAAATTAATCATAATGTGACTTTCTAACTACTCAGATGTACATGGTTGTTTAATTTGAAGGGGTTGAAAACCATCTGTAATTTGAGATTGGGGTACCTTAAGCGTCTTTTGATGAGACGGAAGATGGGATTGAAGAGATAAGATGTTGGATCTGGTAGAGAAGATTTGAGATTGATTGAAGAATATTTGGGATAAGTGGAAGTGATTATCAGTAAATATATTTATGGAACGTAGTGTTATAAAATATTCTTAAGGAGATGGTAAAGATGGAAAAACAAAAAACAAAAAGCAGATAGAGGATATATCCAAGAAAAGGAGTGTAAATACCAACACCCTTAGTGGGATTTCAATGGAAGACTTGCACACAAAAAAATGGTTCGTTATGGCGAAAACGGTTGCGATAAAAGTGTCTCAGTAACGATCGTTTACGTTTTTCACCGTTATCACATGGTGAATGAAATTCACAAGAAAAAACACGACAAAACGTCGTTACGACCGCAATGGTTGTGACGAAACGCGTTACAAATAATTTAAGTTATGATAATTAAAGAAACATTAATTTAAGTTATTATGCATTATATGATAGTACAAATAACATCAATAAAATTTATGTATTATTGTGATTAATTCACACCGCGACAATCGCAACCCGTAACGCAACAATCTGCAATGGTCGAAGTTGCAAAAGCCTTAATGCGACCGCGACTGTGATGGCTATTTAGAACCTTGATAATTCTATAACCACAAATAAAATTTTCCAAGAAAAAACACATATGAACAATATGTATAATATTTTACACTACCTATTGAAATAAGTTTCTTCAAATTCAGAGCATCTTTCTTCATTCCTACACCATTTCTTCATTGCATTTGTTCAGCACTCTAAAAGCACGTGAACAATATTTTGCAATATCATGGCAGCACTCTAAAAGCCATCAAACCATCATCATACAGAATTATACAACTGTACATGATTTTCCATTCTATAATAATATAATCAGCCAGCAAACACCCTCAGACGACTGGTGATCCTCTGACGGCATATGGGACAATTGCTTAACCTGGATCCACAATCTCTGCAAGTCTACATTCCAAAGTATAATAATGTTTGAGTAAATTTCTTAATATAATGTAACAATTCATTTTTATAAATGTATTCAAACAGTAATATAACTCTAAATAAGCTCTTCCACACTCCTAAATATCACAAAACTAAATATCTAACAACAGAACATATAAAAGGCCATGAAATTAAGGAGGATCTCACCATGTGACCACATCCAAAGGCCAAATCCTTGCTATTGGTCAGACAAATAGCACAGACCTGCATAATTTCATTGGATACAATCAAAAGATAATTCATCATGTAACTTCAAACTTGATAATCCATCTGGGACTTGAGTAAATTATTTCTTGAGGAATACTAGGACTCGGATTCCCTAATGTAAATGAGGCTAAATTTCCTGAAGTCATGCATTCGGATCTTCTCGGGAAAATCAAATTTTAAATATGCAGTTAGAACTAAGACGTCGAATCTTGATCAAACGGCGTGAGATGCATGACTGCATGAAACTTCGGCCTTTTCCTAGTGCAGACAATCAAAATCCAGAATACTAGTGTTCTCAAAATATTTATAATAGCCAAGACTGACTTGTTTCTACCAATGGAAGTCTTGGATATTTTATAGTGTGTTTGGATTGGAGTTGGGAGATGCCAAACAAAACAACAATCGAGCTTACTTCAACTATTTTTTTATAGGAAAATGTTAGTTGTTAGTAATTAGTTAGGAGGAGGGGGAAATGTTAGTTTTGAGGACTTGATGTAAGATTTATTCTACCATGAATTATGAATTTGACATTCATGATTGATATTTAGTTGCATGCATTAGGACACCATGAATATTAAATATGAGGGTTTATAGAACATACCTCTTGTGCCACATTGATTTTCCACCTCAGTCTTGAAGATCTTAAACTTTTCAAGGGCCGAAGACTTCTCATTCATCAAGTAGATATAACCAAAACGAGAATAATCATCTATGAATGTTATAAAATACTTATTACGACACAAAGTTGTTCTTAAAGGACCACATATGTCAGTGTGAATTATTTCCAATAGTTCTCTACTTCTAACAGACCCCTTTCTATTTTTCCTCGTGAATTTTCCTCTTATGCAATCCACACATTCCTCGAGGTTGCTAGAATCAAGTTCAATAAAGGATTGTGTTTGTTATCTGATAATAATGATGATGTTGTTGGAAAAGCTCATAAGCATAATGGTTTATATAGTTTGGAATTGGATTATAATACTTATAATATCCTACATGTTCAAAGTATTGGAAATAAGAGACCTTTGTTGAAGGACACCTCATTCTCCTTATGGCATGGACGCTTAGGGCATATCTCTAAAGATAGGATTAATAGATTAATTAAGGATAACATCTTACCACCACTTGATTCTAGCAACCTTGAGGAATGTGTGGATTGCATAAGAGGAAAATTCACGAGGAAAAATAGAAAGGGGTCTGTTAGAAGTAGAGAACTATTGGAAATAATTCACACTGACATATGTGGTCCTTTAAGAACAACTTTGTGTCGTAATAAGTATTTTATAACATTCATAGATGATTATTCTCGTTTTGGTTATATCTACTTGATGAATGAGAAGTCTTCGGCCCTTGAAAAGTTTAAGATCTTCAAGACTGAGGTGGAAAATCAATGTGGCACAAAAATTAAAATAGTTAGATCAGATAGAGGTGGTGAATACTATAGTAGACACGGTGAGAGTGGACAATATATGGGACCTTTTGCCAAATATCTTGAGGAATGTGGAATTATTTCTCAATATACTATGCCTGGTACTCCTGAACAAAATGGTGTGGCTGAAAGGCGTAATCGTACCTTGATGGATATGGTGAGATCTATGTTAAGTCATTCTAAGTTACCTGATTTCCTTTGGGGAGAAACTCTTAAGGCAGCTATGTATATATTAAATAGGGTACCATCTAAGGCTGTACCTATGACACCTTTTGAGTTGTTTAAAGGTTGGAAACCTAGTCTGAATCATCTTCGTGTATGGGGGTGCGCTGCTGAAGTTAAAATCTATGACCCGACTGCATCAAAGTTAAGTCCTAAAACCACTAGGTGTTATTTTATCGGTTATCCTAACAATGCTAAGGGATATAGATTTTACTGTCCTACTAGAGGAACAAAGATAATAGAGGCCATTAATGCAAAGTTTCTTGAGAATGATGTTGGTGTTTCCGTTGATCATGAAAATGGAGAATCAAACTCTAGAGGAGAGAAGTTCTTAGTACCTATACCTATAATACAAGAAAGAGTTGAGAACCCTTTAGTTAACCAAACACCTGAGGAACAACAACAAGCCATCTTAGATGATACACCGCCTCCACCACCACCTGCTACTGAGGATCAAATTGAAGTTTTACCTCTTAGACGTTCCCAAAGAGAACGTAGGCCTGCTATTCGAGATGACTACTATACTTTTCTGGGGGAGAAGGATTTAAACATAGGATGTTTACCAGATCCAGAAAATTATAGGGAGGCTGTTTCTAGTGATTTGTCAGATAAGTGGATTGAGGCTATGAATGATGAAATTACTTCGATGAATCACAATGGTGTGTGGGAGCTTGTGGAACTTCCCAATGATTTTAAGCCCATTGGATGTAAGTGGGTGTTTAAAACTAAGAAAGATGCCAAGGGAAATGTGGAACGCTTCAAGGCCAGACTAGTGGCCAAAGGATTTACACAAAAGGAAGGTATTGACTATAAAGAAACATTCTCTCCTGTATCATCAAAAGATTCATTCAGAATTATAATGGCTCTTGTAGCTCATTATGATTTAGAACTTCATCCAATGGATGTGAAGACAGCTTTCTTAAATGGAGATCTCTATGAGGATGTGTACATGCAACCAAGGTTCTAAATAGCGGTCGCGGTCACGGTCGCGGTCGCGTTAAGGCTTTCGCGATTTCGGCTGTTGCGGACGTCGCGACAACGATTGTGGTCGTCGCGGTGTGAATTAATCACAACATTGCACAAATCATATTTAAATTATTTGTTTTATTATATAATATATAATGACTTAAATTAATGCTTTTTTTTTTCCATTTTTATAAGATGTCTAAGGTAAAAGAGAAGTAATAAAAATATCAATTAATAAATCATTTAAAATAATTAATGCTCTAATAATATAAAAAATAAGTAGACTAATTTAGTTAACCCAAAAAATGCAAAAAATAAAGAAGACAAACTCACCAATAATCTAATAATCAAATTCATTCAGACCACATATTATTGCATAACAAAAAGCCTACCCCACCGCTCCAAAAAATTTTCCAAAAAAATATTTCTACATGCCTCTCTTCTAGAAAAAACGTTTGAAAATAAAAAATAAAAAAATCTCACTAAAAAGCACAGGAAGAAAGGTGAAACCCATCACTAGACTCACCCTCACAGAACTCATCCTCACACTCAATAATCTCCCTCACCCTGACGGTGAAAGAGTTCCACTCAGCCACTCAACAACAGTGCCATCAAATGCAAGCAAAGCACACACCATTGACACACACACCACGAGATCTAGAATTACAGAGAGATAGAAGGATGCTCAACGAGGAAGAGATCAAAGGATACTCAATGAGGAGGAGATCAAAGACGAATCAGAGCTCAAAGCAACAGCATGGAGGCGTCATGCAAGACCCAAAACTGCTTCTTTCTCTCTTTTTTTGAAGAACGATGGTACACCACGGTTGTTGCGCCCGTAAAGGCAGTACGTCGCGGCTGTCGCGGCTGTAACGGCGGTATGTCGCGGCTGTTTCTGGTGATTCCCTTTCACTCTGCTGTAGCGGTCAGTAACGGTAACGGCAACTGCCGATACCGTTTTGTCGCGGACGTTTTTGGTGTCACGCTCCGTTTTTTAAAACCTTGCATGCAACAACCAGAGGGCTTCATAGAAAATGATAAGGAACACTTGGTGTGTAAATTGAAGAAGTCTATATATGGATTAAAACAAGCTTCAAGACAGTGGTACATTAAGTTTGATGAAGTCATCACTTCCATGGGTTTTGAAGAAAATAAGGTGGATCAGTGTATATATCTCAAGATCTGTGGGAGTAGGTTTATTTTTCTTGTTCTCTATGTGGATGACATTTTGCTTGCAAGTAACAACCTTGATTTGCTTGTAGATACCAAGAAAACCTTGTCCGCTTCTTTTGATATGAAGGATCTCGGGGAAGCCTCTTTTGTCTTGGGAATTGAGATTCATAGAGATAGAAACAAAAAACTCTTAGGTTTATCTCAAAGGGCTTATATTGATAGAGTCTTGAAAAGATTCAACATGGAGACTTGTAAACCGGGAGATGCTCCAATAGTTAAAGGAGATAAACTGAGTAAGGATCAATGTCCCAAGAACAATATTGAAATGAATGCAATGTCAAATGTTCCATATGCTAGCGCAGTGGGTAGCTTGATGTATGCTCAAGTATGCACGAGACCTGATTTATCCTTCGCTGTGAGTGTATTGGGTAGATATTTGTCTAATCCTGGACATGCTCATTGGGTTGCTGCTAAGAAGGTAATGCGGTACTTGCAGAAGACAAAGAACTATATGCTCGTTTACAAGGAAGTTGATGATTTAAATGTTATTGGATACTCTGATGCTGATTTTGCTGGATGTCCTGATGATGAGAAGTCAACTTCAGGGTACATCTTTATGATGGCTGGTGGTGCTATCTCCTGGAAGAGCGTTAAGCAAACTTCGACAGCCTCATCTACGATGCAGGCAGCGTTCGTTGCGTTGTATGGTGCTGCAGCCCATTCAATGTGGTTAAAGAATTTTATTTCAGCTCTTGGTATAGTTGACTCGATTTCGAGGCCTTTAAAGATGTACTGTGATAATAGTTCTGCTGTTTTCTTCACCAAGAACAATAAGACGACTTCCGCTTCTAAACACATAAGGATCAAATACTTGGTTGTTCGTGAAATGGTGGAAAATGAAGAAATTGATGTTGAACACATATCTACTGAAGAAATGATAGCTGACCCACTAACTAAGGGACTTAGGCCTATTATTTTTACAAAACATGTTGAAAATATGGGAATTGTAAAGTCTTTTGATTCATTTAATTAGTGGGAGCTGACATAAATTGTACAGAATAATTTACTATATTTAATGAAGTTGTTTGCCTTTTAATACTATTACAATCATGTTTATGATGCATTGCATTTATGTTTCTAATGAAATGTGTTTTTCATCTCTTTTTGGGAGATTGTCATTTCTTTCTTGGGAAAGAAATTATTTTCCATTATGGAATGGTGTTTCACTTGAAACATGAATCCCTTTAAGGGATTGATTGTGTCTTCTTAGGAAGACACAATGAGGACCTGTACACAATAGTATTCGATGATCACAAATTATACTATGATGTGTATTACATTAGTACATTTATTTAATGGTCATGACAACAAGATTAATTAGTTACGTGGTTATCGGTGACATAAACTCTTAATAGTTTATTGCTCGCTTATAACTCTAATTGATGAGTTTTGTTGGTCGGCATTGATCATTGTCGTTTGTGATTATAGTCAAGATACAAAAGTGGCCACAATTATTCAACCAATGTGTTTTTGGTTTTGTTTTTTAACCTTATTTTTGAAACTTTATTTTATTTTACTTTTACATTATTTATTAAATCAATGTTGCCCAAGTGGGAGAATGTTAGAAATATTTATTTTGGTCTTCCATTGATTTATAAAATTAGACATTGGTTGAATGGTATCTTGATGGGTCTTGGAATATCTATATAGTGATCAATAGATATTAGACATCACATGGTAGGTGTACTTAAAATTAATGTAGCCTATAGTTTAATGAAACCATGATGGGTGGAATCATTATAACTCTTCATGAGAGGGTATGGTTTGAATAGAGGCAACTATTCATATTTGAATAGTATAAACCATTGTAACCCCACATGAAAGGGTAGGTCCCCTCTCCACTTTCTCTATATATATGTCTTGGAACATATGAAAATGCCTAATGTCATTTTGTACACTTACCCATCAAAGCATGAGAAAGAAGGGGAGGAAGATCCTATCCTAGATCATTGATATTCATGGTCATCTAAGTGCATCAAATTACTTCTAAAATGATGTCTTCAAGAGATAAGTACATTATCCCTTCTTATTATTTATATGGTGTTCTAAATTCATGCAACTATGATCTTGGGTTAATTGTTCATGACATGAGATTATGATATATTATTGTCATGATGTTCAATTTATTCTTACACTTGAACCTTAAACCTCCTTCTTCAAACTTCTCTGTGTCCCTTTGCTCGCTAACTGAGCTACCTTCCTAGGAGTCTAAGACTTACTGCAACTATTTGTTGCATTGGCATTGGACACCCTTTAGAACCAAACACACTCTGATCCTTCCCCATCTTTATAGTGACTACTATTTGATTTTAGGGGATGATTAAAGGTTTCTAACTATTACATAAGATCAAGAGATGAAGCAATCATAAAGTAGGGAACTGTTTTATCAGTTCAACCTACTTCTGTCCTCTTGAATATCTAAATAATCCTCCCCTGTAATGATAGTGCCCACCTTTTATGCGGCAAATCGGTAACCTATATAGCAGATTAAGAACTGAAGTTATCAAGAAGGACTGATCAGTTTCTCAACTGACTATGTTATTACCCCTTAGGTTGCTCATCAGGTTGCTGAATTATATTGTAATTTACCTTCTGACAGGTACAGTTGGAGTATCCAGTGTGAGTAAGATATCCCACATTGGATAGAAATAGAAATAATGAGCAATATATAAGTGAAGGGACCCATACGCCCAAAGCCTGAGGGTTTGTTTGGGAGTTTGGAGAGGAGGGGACAGGGGAGGGGAGGGCTTGAGAAAAAAGAAAGGAGGGTTTATTTTTCTTCAAAAAACCAAATCCCCCAATTTGGAGGAACTCAAAAATGTATTGGAGGAGGGTTTGGGAGGACTTAGGCAAATTCTTCAAATCATTTACATTCTTTTATAATAGTCTTCAAATTAAAAATATATTAATCATAAGCATGTTCTTATTATTGTCTACAAAACTACTCTCTCAATTAAGGTAAAAGATTTCTATATCTTTATCTCTACTCCACTCCCCCGAAAGTCCTCCTCTCCCCTCCAAACTCCCAAACAAGCCCTTAAGGTTTTGGGTGAAAGAGATGGAGTCAAATCCACTTATATTTTACTCTTGCTCAATATGGAGATCTCACTAGTGTTTTAGGATCCCCTCGTGAACCAACTGGTACAACTATCAACATACTTTTTTAATACCATCATTAACACATTCTATCTTTATTATCAATCTATTTTCTAAAGGCCAGTTTAATTGCTTCATAAGTAGATCATTTCATAAGAAATTTGAGCTGTTAGCTTTCCTTATTACTTGTTTTCTTGTACCCAAATTAACATACTAGGCAATAGAGAACAAAATATAATGAAGCAACATATGCTGCAATTACATTTACCATTTGGTTTCGTTCGTCTTCCATAGATGATGTTGGCATGTTGCTAAGAAAATGAGCTGGCGGCACGAGTCGAGAATAAGGAACTGGAGGAGGTCTAGGAATCATTTTCTTTGCCCTTCCTGTTGTATTACTTTTGTCCATAAAGAAAAAACAGAAGAAGAAAATCAAATAATTAGTCATCAAACAGCAATTTCTAACAAATAGTCACCTGATGTCCAAAATGTATGACACTGGGACACCGCATATATATATATATATATATATATATATAAAAGTAATTACAAAGATAACTAACTAAATAAACACGAGCACATATGAGTAACATGACAAAAATCTAAATTGAAAATTCACCTTTTAAAAACAAAGTTGATAACTTTTACAAACTTTTTTGAAGATAAAATGTTTTATATCCTAAGGAGAAGTAAAATAACTTAAAAATGTCAGTAAGTTGAATTTTTTTTTTTAAAAAAAAATTATGATAAGTGTGTCTAGGAAGTGTCCAAGTCAAAAATGATATCTTTTTAAAAGTGACACTGTAAAGAGGTATTCGACAACTGTCGTGTCGGCATCCAACAAATGTTAGTGTCCGACATGGACACAGACACAAGACACAACATTCAGAGAGTTGTTGGTGCTTCAAAGTGTATTAGGAACCTACCCAAGTATTCCAAGTTCCATGACAGCTTTGTATTGGAAAGGTATCTCCATGAGAGCAGCCAGAGCAAAAGCAGCTTCTTTCGCTGAAGAGCTTGCTTTTTTGGACATAATTTCAGTGAAGTTAACAAACTGCATAAATAGGGAAGATGGTTTTAATATAACAAAATGATTGCACAGAAAGCAACTTGATAATAATGTCACTCAATTTTGAGCTACTAATGTTAACTTGGTGTACCTGAAAATTGTCAAAATCACGTGCAGGTATCTTGTCATCAAACTTCTTCATACCTTCCCAAGGTCCATCGCCAACTCCAACCAGAACAATAGAAAGGGGATATGAACTAGAAGAAGAAAAATAATTAATGTTAGATTAAGAAGCTAAAATGTGATTTATTTTTAATATAAAATGAGAGACAAAATAATGATACTTCTCTATTGTGACTAATTGAAGTTAAATACAGATGATGTGCTCGCAATATGGTTGTGGACTTGTGGCTGTAGAGACATCAAAAACCTTGATGCGTGGACCGTTTTCGAAAACCTTGGTATTTATTTAATTTCCTATAATCTTGATGAGTATAGGTTGCCAATATAATTATCAATTTGCCATATCTACCTTGCATCAACGATTGCTTTGATTGTCCTCTCTTCTTGAGGACTGAGTTCTCCATCTTCATTGTTGGAATTTGTTGTAACCTTCCAAATTCAAATCAAACAAAAATTATACAAAATGTGGCTTTACCACCTCCTGGTACCCTGCTACCAAAGTGGCTTTAATCACTTTCACAATCTCCCACTTAAAGTCACTTTTTTGAGCTTTTCTAAGTCTTAATACTTATTCACTAAAACATGGAATTGTAACATCAAGATCAACTGTAAAATTACATACCTGGCCATCAGCAACAATTACCAAGACATGGAATTGGCCATGAGTTTTCTCAACTATGTCTATTGCAGCCTCAATCACTGGAGCATAAGAAGTTGGTCCTACAAAACAAAATACAAATATTTATTCAGTCATGAATCTTAAGTTTACTAATGTTTGAAACAGGAAATTAATGATGACTCCACTCCATGATATATTCCATAAAATGAGCAAAAATATGTAATGGAAATTCTTATAGAAGAGAGGCCTTATAAACTAGGAACCAATGATCATTGCTTTTAAGTAAGGTGAGATTGATGATTATATGTGTTCTCGTGTACAAAATGGGATAGTGCCACCTTAAAGGGTGAAAACCTCTCTGAAGGTAATAATATCCATACAAAGGTCAAAAGGTCTCGAATACAACAGTGAATTATCTTATTTATACAAGCCTAAGGTCCATGAGAGCCTACCTTGTAGCCCTCATTTTTCTTCTAGCGTGGACACGTCCTAGTAGGTACGGTTCAGGCAATGGCGTGGTGTGTATGATTGTCACTGCCTCCGTCAACACTTTTGGCATCACTTGGAGTCCCTTAGTCGGCTGGTATGTAGCTCCACTCGATTTTATCCCTTCAGTGGTCGACTCTCGGTCACCCCCAGTACAATATGTTTAAGGAATGGATTTTAGTTGCTTTTCATAGCATAACTTCATTCATTTTATAAATTAAAACGCTTTAAAATTCATCCTTTCTAATTCTTCATTTTATCTTCAACTTATCATGAATGACTAGCAATTACAGCATAGAGAACCTAGTGATTGCAAAAAGAACATCACTATAAGTTAAGATCATAATTACCTGAAAGTCTCAAGTTTGGAACGATTTTTTGATAGCAAGCCAAAACATCCTCAAATCCATGGCAAGATGAATTATCAGCATGAAAGCTAAATACTTCATCATCATGAGTCGTGGCTGTATAGTAACAAGTAGCACAAATGTAATAATGTTGAAAAAAATAATAATAACTTTCTTAGTTTCTTTCAGTATGTTCAACTTTAAGGATTAGGCCTTACCATCACCAAATCCAAAACAAGGTATCAAGTTGTCATCATCAAAAGGAGCCAAAGTCTTGCCAATAATAGAAATGGCTTTCTCATAAGGATTAGGTGTATCTCCAATTGCATGCAGGCTTCTATTATTGAATGAGACTCTTCCTTCAATCACAACATGGACGCATTAGCTTCTTCTTATTCAAAAAGGAAATAATAACCAAAGTCCCTACATAGCTTAATGTCAAACCCGAAATACTTTTCAATCATGGCTTAATTAAATCATGTCAACTGCAATGAATCATAGAATTACTCAGTTAAATTGTGTTTATACTACATACCAGTCCATTCATTGCTTTTAGTAAAATCGATTCCAAGGACAAGATTTGAGGATTCTAAACCTTCATGCCTCAAGGCAGCAGTTACCTGTACAAGGAGGGGAAAATCATGAAGATTTTTAAGAAATTCACAAGACAATTCACATTTGCCAATATTTCTAACATCTCAATAGTTCAACTTAGATCATCTTTGGTGAGTCCGAAAATCAACTTAGTTGTATGAAATTTCGACAAGATTCAAAATTCCAAACATTCAAACAGAAGCTGATATGACTGATGAGTTTTTTCTCACTCAAATTAATTGTTTTTGGATCAACCAGATGACCATACCTATTATCTCTATAATGCTATTAGGCTCTTTTTGAGAATTTACGCTAAGGTATTATTTATTAGTAATACTTGTAGAAAATTTACTCCGTGGCATGTTCTATTGTTTACAAAATCTCAATGCGGCAAGGACCTTGGCTTGTCTAACCAATGAACTCCTATTGTTGCAACAAATCCTTTGAAAAGTTGTCTTCAAAAATTGTATCTTGTCGTCTATTTCATCTATAAAGGAAGATGTCCGATACATACTTTTATAGGTAAATGTTAGTTGTTAGTAAGATAGGTAGGTATGTAGTCAAATTTTGAACTGTGAACTTCTTTCTTTCAACATATGTCTCAACTAAACCATTTGAGCTACACCATGGGATGAAAATGTGTGAAAGTTGTTGCACGAAAACAAGAAAACCTTTTGTTCTATATCTTGCCACATCTATATTTTAAACAATCTCTCTTCTTCCAAAAATCTGAAATGTTATATTTATATCATCTATATAGAAACATGTATGCTCTGCATTTTCTTGTATCAGAATGCTTCAGACCAATTATTCAAGCTAAGTTGGTCTTTATTCTAAGTTGCAAGTTTGTGCTTTAAGGCTTTGAATGCTTGTTGAATGGCTTGTTTATGCCTCGCTTGATACTGTTTATTCTTGTAAGGAGAATTCTAGGACCCATTGAGTTTTGTTGGGTATCGATACCAGTAAAGTGCTTGAATGTTTAGCGTCGTGTTAAAGTGTTCACATTCTTGTAATATGTGAGATTCCTATATAAAAACTAAAAGAATTAATTATTTACTCCACATAACTTAATATTTAATAAATTTTTAAGAAATAATTTTCTTGATTTGCTAACAGGATACTAGTTTTTTGGGCTTTGGCTTATGTTACTAAGCTTTTTCCTTAGTAACTCTTACTAAAATTTTTAATAAGGGCATTAGATTCTCAAATTTTTAATGAAATTTAATCTAATGGTTAGTATTGAATAAGGGCATTATTGTCATAGTTATTATTTGTTTTAATTAAATTAAATAATTAAATTAAATTAATCATTAAATCAGGCCCTATTTTTTAGGTACAGTTACAAAACTAAATCAGACGTTCTTCTCTTTCACGTTTTCTCTTTTTTTTCACGTTCTTCTTCACCGTTGATGCAAAAACAGACATCGTTGAACCACACCATTGAAGCTCTTCTTCACTCTCTTCCTTTACACCATTGATGTCTCATTATGCAGGTTGATTTCTTCTTCTTAACCATTGTTATGCAAAACTGTGGTTAGTTTGACATCTAACCACAGTTATGCATATCTGTGGTTAGTAACCACTAACTATTGCTATGCACATGTATGGTTAGTGACATCTAACCACAGTTATGCATATATGTGGTTATTATTTTTCAGTGGAGTGGGGTGGACAGCTCCTTCATGCTTCGTTATTGAGAACCAAGTATTTTCAAAATTTTCCCATGGGCCTCAACTTTCTAATGATGGAAAACGCGTTGACGTCACCTTTGCCAATTGTATTTAAAAAAGGAAAATGTTTCTTTTAATTTCATAGTCACGTCACAGAATCAAACAAAACAAAACAAAACAAAACACAAATCAATTATCTACTTCTACATGCCAACTCCTCTTAAGTCAAACACTTCAATTGGAACTATTTCCCCAAATCTATCCATAAAATACCAAAAAAATAAAAAATAAAAAAGTCTATTCATGAATTGCTAAGCAAAAACCACAAAGAAAACAAATCAAGAAGTTGAACACTGAAACAAGAAGAAGAGTAAGCAGAAGAACTAACCTGTTCAAGAGAAGTGAAGTTATCAGGAATCAGTGCATACTTCTCCTTCGTAGAGACCTTTCCCGAAACATGATGCTTCTTGAAAGTCACTGGCTCCGGCAATGATTGCGGTGGCTCCTGTGGCCGTAGGGTTGGCGGTGAGATAGTGGACGAAATTGCCCCCTCAACATTTCTAGAAATTTGAGCGTCACGCTTTTTAGTCTGCGAGTTTCCCATTACATATTCTTCAACTATGCTCCTTAAAAATTAAAGATAAATATATCAAATATGAAATATAAAAAATTAAACAATAATGAAAAGAAGAAAAAAAAGGTGAAAAGAGCCACTACTACTAGCTGAGTGTATACTAAGCAAGAGTGATTGTGGAAATCGATTTTGGAGAAGAAGGAAAAGAAAGAGAGAAAAAAAAAAGTAATTGAAATTAGATTCTTGCTCCTTTTATTTGTCTTCAATTTTTGGAGCACAGTTTCTGTGTAACGTTTCTATTTATATTGGCCCGTGGGTCATATTCAAATGACCCCATAATATATTTTTTTGATACAGACATGACCATAATATGACATGATTAGTGGAACCTAATTACTACTTAGTAATAATAAATTGCAATTAGATTTGATCAAAAAAAATTGCAATTAGATGACCAAAACTATCTATTTGGTGAGTGTTCATTGTTTCGACCTCTACTCAAGATTGGAGTCTTATAAGTAGAGTCGTAAATTTTGTCCAACCCGACAGATTGGTTCGATAATCTAGTATTTTGAGTTGGGTTACGCTAAGTTTGTTAAATAGAGCTTTTTTCTCTTCTGCATTAAATAGAGAAATTGGTGTCCATTATAGGAATAAGAAGCATTCATTCCTTGGACAAATGTTTTGGCTTCCCTATGAACCATGGTAGGATGGGAAAAAAAGGATTTTGAGTATATAGGTGGACAATATGTAGAAAAGATTACATTCCTAAAAGAGCAAGCTTTTAAATAGAATAGTTAGAGTGGCTCTTGTTGATTTGGTCCTTAGTTCAATTCCCACTAACTTTATGCAGATAGTTTAGCTTCCTCTATCTACTTGTTCTCACAGTAACAAGTTATTAGAGATGAGTGAATGAATATTTCATTAACTTGAATGAGTGGGAATTACAAAGAAGTATTTATACATGAGAATGATTAACAGAAAGTTTGTTTTTGAGTTAACAAACTCAACAAACATAAACTAACTTAAAACCTAACTAAGTCTTTGACTATTCAAGATTATCAAGTAACCGGTTGAGCAGGTTCCAGGTTAGTGAGAGTAGTGGCAGTGTTTGACTTTGACTTGTTCTCTATTACTCCCCTGTCAAGCTCAAGGAGGAATTGAACTTTGAGCTTGTTTCTGAGATTGTGAAAAGCAGTGGTTCCAATAGGCTTTGTTAGGATATCAGCAATTTGAGGAGATGCAGGGACATGCTTGATGGACAAAGTGTTTGCTATGACCTTTTCTCTGACAAAATGAAGATCCATTTCAATGTGCTTGGTCCTTGAGTGCAAAATAGGATTGTGAGCCAGTAATACAGCAGACAAATTATCACAGAGCAGAGTTGGAAGTTGATGAGAAACATGTAGTTCTTTTAGCAGAGATTGTATACATAGCAACTCAGCAGTACCTTGTGCTATCCCCCTGTACTTAGATTTAGCACTGGATCGTGCAACCAGTGTTTGCTTCTTAGCACTCCAGGAGATAAGATTTGGTCCCAGAAAAACACACAGGCCAGTAGTGGAGCGCCTGTCATCTATATCACTTCCCCAATCACTGTCACAGTATACTCTGAGGGACAACTTTGTATCAGGAGAGGCTGGTTGGAGGTGTATACTATGATATAGTGTACCACTGAGATACCTAAGAACTTAGTGATTGCAAAAAGAACAGCGCTATAAGTTAAGATCATAATTACCTGAAAGTCTCAAGTTTGGAACGATTCTCAAATCCATGGCAAGATGAATTATCAGCATGAAAGCTAAATACTTAATCATCATGAGTGGTGGCTGTATAGTAACAAGTAGCACAAATGTAATAATATTGAAAAAAATAATAATAACTTTCTTAGTTTCTTTCAGTATGTTCAACTTTAAGGATTAGGCCTTACCATCACCAAATCCAAAACAAGGTATCAAGTTGTCATCATCAAAAGGAGCCAAAGTCTTGCCAATAATAGAAATGGCTTTCTCATAAGGATTAGGTGTATCTCCAATTGCATGCAGGCTTCTATTATTGAATGAGACTCTTCCTTCAATAACAACATGGACGCATTAGCTTCTTCTTATTCAAAAAGGAAATAATAACCAAAGTCCCTACATAGCTTAATGTCAAACCAGAAATGTGAGTGTTGGTTAGAATCTACTTGATAGATGAATCCTTTAGGAAACTAGGAGAGTTTTCTAGTAGGAACAGCTCGTGTAGCTGTGTAAGAAGAGCACGTTGCTTTTGTGTGTTGATCATTAGCAAGTGGTGTTTAAAGTCTTTTGTGGTTGAGCAAAAGCGAGTGTAAGTGCTATTTGAAAGATAGTGGAAATACTCACTTGGGAAGTAGGGAGAGGACGTAGTCATAGTTGGGTGAACCTCTATAACTCTACGGTGTCATTTACTTGCTTTTCTAACTATCTATCTAATTGCTATATACTTGTGATTGTTTTCAAAACCTAGTGAAGATTAACCTATTCAACCTTCACAAGACAGTTTTTCAAACTAATACTTAATCCTTTCATAAACAAATCAGTTTGATTCAAACCTTTATCTTACCAGTTAAAGTTTGCTTAATCCATCTCTATCATTCATCAATCATTTTATACATTGGTTGTTTGTTAAGTGAAACTAACCCTTATCTTCTCAATCCCAAGTTTATCTTGAGAATCATTTGTTTGAGAAGGTTTCAGGTACAAAATTTAAAAGGGTACACAATTCAATCCCCCCTTTCTTGTGTAACTTAGTCACTTCATTATCTCTATAATGCTATTAGGCTCTTTTTGAGAATTTACGCTAAGGTATTATTTATGAGTAATACTTGTAGAAAATTTACTCCGTGGCATGTTCTATTGTTTACAGAATCTCAATGCGGCAAGGACCTTGGCTTGTCTAACCAATGAACTCCTATTGTTGCAACAAATCCTTTGAAAAGTTGTCTTCAAAAATTGTATCTTGTCGTCTATTTCATCTATAAAGGAAGATGTCCGAAACATACTTTTATAGGTAAGTGTTAGTTGTTAGTAAGATAGGTAGGTATGTAGTCAAGTTTTGAACTGTGAACTTCTTTCTTTCAACATATGTCTCAACTAAACCATTTGAGCTACACCATTGGATGAAAATGTGTTAAAGTTGTTGCATGAAAACAAGAAAACCTATTGTTCTATATCTTGCCACATCTGTATTTTAAACGATCTCTCTTCTTCCAAAAGTCTGAAATGTTATATTTATATCATCTATAGAGAAACATGCATGCTCTGCATTTTCTTGTATCAGAATGCTTCAGACCAATTATTCAAGCTAAGTTGGTCTGTATTCTAAGTTGCAAGTTTGTGCTTTAAGGCTTTGAATGCTTGTTGAATGGCTGGTTTATGCCTCGCTTGATACTGTTTATTCTTGTAAGGAGAATTCTAGGACCCATTGAGTTTTGTTGGGTATCGATACCAATAAAGTGATTGGATGTTTAGTGTCATACTCAACAAAACTTTAGGGTGTTAAAGTGTTCACAATTTCACATTCTTGTCATATGTGAGATCTACTATACTATAAGCAAAACAACCACCACCAATTTTACAAAATTACCCATAACTATAAATATTATCAAAACATCATTTTGGGGTTAATTTGGTAACTAACTAACAAAAAAGAGTTACTAACTTTTTTAAAAATCTGAAAAGTAGAGCTAGAGAGAGAGAGAGAAAGAGAGAGAGAGATGTAGAGAGGAAAAAAGAGAAAGAATGTGACGCTGAGAGAAGGAGAAAAGAGAAAGAGAGAGAGAGGGAAAAAAAGAGAGTGAAAAAAAATAGGTGTGAGAGACAAAGGAGAGAGAAAAGGGGGGAAAAGGGTAGAGACAATCAATCTATTATCTATGTTTTTTTTTTAAGATAAAATTTAGGTGGATTGAGCTTCGGGGCTCACCAGGGTCAGGGTAGACTCACGGCTCTTTGAGCGCTTACCGATGTACTTATCATTTATTATCAACTACTAATCTACTAAAACAACTGTTAATTTTTGAAGACTTAATATCTATTCAAACAACTAAAAGTGGGGAAAAAGGGTATAGACTATAAATCTATTATCTATGTTTTTTTTGTAAGTTAAAATTTAGGTGAGTTGGGCTTCGAGGCTCACCAAGGTCGAGGTAGCCCCCACGACACTTTGAGCGCCTACAGATGTACTTATCATTTACTATCATCTACTAAAATAACTGATAATTTTTGAAGACTTAATGACTATTCAAACAACTAATAAATATTAAAAATACATGTGGAAATATTTGTCGCTTGACAAATAGTTGTCACTTACTATAAAAAACACAAGATAAATATCTATTATTGATGATTATAATTTTTGAAGTCTATTGTAAATCTACTATCTATCTTCTACTATTTACAAATTTACTAAAACTAATCAATTTAACCACTGAGGAAAATTCCAAAAGAACTTTTTAATTAGTCTCTTAAAAATCATAAGACTTAATGTCTATTCAAATTACGGATAAATATTAAAAAAACGTGACAAATACTTGCCACTTACATGGGACAAATATTTGTCATTGATAATTATAATTTTTAAAGACTAATAGAAATCAACTATCTATTTGCTACTATCTACTATAATCTACTAAAACTAATCAATTTAACTATTAGCAAAAATGTCAAAATAACTTTTTAGTCTCTTAGGAAAAATGAAAAGACTTAATGACTACTCAAACTACTAATAAATATTAAAAAAATATGAGACAAATAATTATCAATGATACTTAAAAAATGACAAATAACTATCAGTGGCATATAAAAAAGCATGGGACAAATATTTGTCATTGATAATTATAATTTTTAAATACTATTATAAACTACTATCTACATTAAGAAGCACCGGAAAAATATTTATTACTATAAATATAATTTACTGCACGAGACCAAAACTAAGCCCAATAATATGTTATTATTTTACTTTTGAGTCTTGACGGAGAATAATATAATGATTTTCACCGAGTTTGTCGATATAGTATCAAAGTCTTCGATGTTATTATTTTTTATATATTCGAGCTAATTAATTTCTTACTTAGTCAATTTATATACAGAACACGACAGTGCCCGTGCGTATGCACGGGTATACCGCTAGTTCCTATATAAAAACTAAAATAATTAATTATTTACTCCACATAGCTTAATTTTGAACCGTACCTTGGGATGGTCTGCGGAGACGGTCAAGGGACAGGTCGTCTGATACTGTAGATTGAGGAAGAGCTAAACGCGCAGGGGGTGTACCTGCAAGAACACTCTAACGTCCAAGTCAAGCTATATCGAGCTACAGTAATGTCTAGTGAATATTAGAATGAATTGCGTACCTGACATCTGGTGACTGGAGGTATTTATAGTGAATAGTCTAGATCGTTGGCGTCGGATAGTCCATTTGCGATGGGGGCCCAAATATCAGTGGAACTGACCACTTCGTTATTGGGCTGGTTGGTTAGTTGTTGGATCAGGCCCAGCGAAGCTGGCCCTTCCCTTGCTGGGTTGGATCGTTGCTACTGGATTGGGCCTGACGACTGGCCCAGTCCAGAACAATATTTAATAAATTTTTACGAAATAATTTTCTTGATTTGCTAATAGGATACTAGTTTTTTGAACAAAACACAAGATAATAGTTAGCATTTATCAAAAAATAACTATCTCATTAAAAAAACTAATTAATTAAGTAAAGACAACATTACGATTAGACATCATCAAAATTTTCACAAATAATTTTATTTTAGTTGGATATATAATTTTTAAACTAGTAAATTCTTTTTTGACAAAAAATTAGTAATTTATTAAATAATATGTTTTGTAATAAAAACATTTGGTTTTCAATTTCTTGAAAGACATGGGTGAGCAAATTTTCCCTATTTTCCAACCAAAAAAAACCATATTAATTAAGTTTGCAAGCTTTTATTAGATTTTTATATTATTTTCTTTTTCGTGTCAAGTATTTTCGATGAAGGAAGCTGTATTTTCAAAGAATTTTCGATGTCAAAAAAAAAAGAGAACCAAGTATTTTCAAAATTTTCCCATGGGCCTCAACTTTCTAATGATGGAAAACGCGTTGACGTCACCTTTGCCAATTGTATTTAAAAAAGGAAAATGTTTCTTTTAATTTCATAGTCACATCACAGAATCAAACAAAACAAAACAAAACAAAACACAAATCAATTATCTACTTCTACATGCCAACTCTTCTTAAGTCAAACACTTCAGTTATCTATTTCCCCAAATCTATCCATAAAATACCAAAATAAAAATAAAAATAAGTCCATCCATGAATTAACCTGTTCAAGAGAAGTTGAAACACTGAAACAAGAAGAAGAGTAAGCAGAAGAACTAACCTGTTCAAGAGAAGTGAAGTTATCAGGAATCAGTGCATACTTCTCCTTCGTAGAGACCTTTCCCGAACCATGATGCTTCTTGAAAGTCACTGGCTCCGGCAATGATTGCGGTGGCTCCGGTGGCCGTGGGGTTGGCGGTGAGATAGTGGATGAAATTGCCCCATTTCCATTTTAGTCTGCGAGTTTCCCATTACATATTCTTCAACTATACTCCTTAAAAATTAAAGATAAATATATCAACTATGAAGTATAAAAAATTAAACAATAATGAAAAGAAAAAAAAAGGTGAAAAGAGCCACTACGACTAGCTGAGTGTGTATACTAAGCAAAAGTGATTTGGAAATCGATTTTGGAGAAGAAGGAAAAGAAAGAGAAAAAAAAAATTGAAATCAGATTCTTACTCCTTTTATTTGTCTTCAATTTTTGGAGCACATTTCTATTTATATTGGCCCGTGGGTCATATTCACATGACCCCATAATATTGTTTTGGGCTTTTTTTTTCATACCCCCACACTTATCACCCATACCCCCATAATACCTGATTTGGAGGAAAATGCCCCCAATTTTTTTAAAAAAAAAATATATTGCATTTTTCGGATTTACACCGTAAATTCGGAAGAGAAATTTAAAAAAAATTCGATTTTACGTCTAATGGACGTAAATTCGGAATGTATTTGGCTTCTGAATTTACGTCTATTTGACGTAAATCCGAAATTCTGAAAATTTCGTTTCCGGATTTGCGCTGTAAATCCGGATCGCCCACCCCTCACCCATTACATTCCGAATTTATGATGGTATTGAGGTAAATTCGGAAGACAAAAAAACCCAAAAATTTATTCGATTATATTAAAAAGCGTGATACATTGACCCTCGAAATACACTTAAACGATAAAATAGAGTACATAACACACGAAATAGACGAAAACGATAAAACATTACAAGAAAATTAAACGCAACTACTGATTTTTTGGGAGGGTGCGCATTGTTTCGACAAACAGCTCAATGAGCTGACGTCCCAATGGGGTGTTACGGTGATGTTCCATCATTGCGCGAACATCGTTCTCGCTCCGGATCTCCATAGTTTCATACCGGCGGGTGCCGTTTTGGAGACATACGCACTTACGGTAACGTATACGAGCGACACCTTTACGCCACTCTCCCTATTGGCGAACCTTCCTCTCTACCTTTTCCTTCAGCTGGCTGAATGTTATATTTTTATCCAGCCAACAGAAGTAGTTCTCGTGAGAGCTAAAGAAAACACCATCATCCCTGTTCTCGACTGTTTCAGGGCGATGCAGGACAGTTAGAAATTTGTCTGAGGATCTCTGTGTTGGGCACAACTGCCATTCATTAAGATCTTCCATTTTAGCAGGTTGTGGGGTAGGGGTGTTCGCGGTGCGGTTTGGTTCGGTTTTGAGACAAAAAGTGAACCGAACCGCAAGGTAAAATTACATGCGGTTTGGTTTGGTTCGGTTGGCTTCCTAAAATAAAACCGAACCGAACCAAACCAAACCAATGCGGTTTGGATTAGTTCGGTTGGTTCGGTTTTTTCCAAGACAAAACATAATTTAAAACAAAGTTAAAATTAAGTAACATAAAAAATGGCTAACATAAATCTTTAGGAAAAAATTTACTCAAATATATGTAGTATATAAATTACTCTATTTTAATTCTTTTAAGATAGCTAAGACAATTTTTAAAAGAATTTGAATTAAATGTTTTATTGTAATTTTTAAATATAGCATAACAATATGAATTGTTTGTAAGTGAGTCAAAGAATTAATTGGATTTGGGCTAGCAAGTGAGTGAGAGTTGGGTTTTAGTTGCATTTGGGCTAGTAAGTTAGTAAGGAAGTATGTAATTCAACAAGTCTTAGTGCTACTTGCGGTTTGGTTTGGTTTGGTTCGGTTTTTGAAATCAAAACCGCGAACCGAACCAAACCAAACCACGCGGTGCAATGAAAAAAAGAACCGAACAAAACCGATTAGAAGCGGTTTTTTGTGGTTTTCGGTTTGGTTTGGTTCGGTTTGCGGTTTTCCAATTGGTTTGGTTCGGTTTTGAACACCCCTATTGTGGGGAAGATGTTGGAGAAGATGCAGAGAAGGGTGGTTGGTGGAGAAGAAAAAGAAGAAGCAGAGAAGGAGTTAGGGTTTTTTGTGAATGAGAAGGCAATGCTGAAGCCCTATTTATAATAGGCGTCGTTAAATATGAGTTGTTGATCAAAATTTTAGATCTAAAATCTTAGCCGTTTATTTTCTATTCGTTGGGGTACAATTTCCAAAGGAAATGCCAGCCACAAATTTTCCTGATACATTTGACTGGTTGTGAGCCGTTGATTAAAAGTGTCGGTGGAATCTAAGCCGTTGATTAATAGTTTTTTTAGAGAACATGCTCAATCTAAAACATGAAGTCCCTTCATCTACAAAAAAAAACTTCGATAATAGTAAAAAACTACAACGGAGTGACAACAGAGGTGGAAGATCCAGCATCACTTATTGTATCACTGTCAGTCCCGTCATAGTCGCCGGCCAAGAATGCCTGATAATCGGGATCACTCGAGACACTCCCTTCAGACAGAACCCTGGCACCGGCATAAACCTGCTACATTAAAAACGACGTAGAAAGTTGAAATCCAACAACATTACAAGTGTTTAAAACATACAAATCCAACAACAAAGAAGTGTTTAGAAAAAGTAGTTATTACAACTCTATTGGGTTATCAGCGTTATCCCCATCAACAGGATTCTGCTCAATAAATCCCTGGACATCTTCATTGTTAGGGGGCATAATTTGGATTGGTGCTGGTTGACGACGCATAAGTCTTGGGCGAAGCCGTTCAGCTGACATTGGGCAATGAATGGTAAAAACACCCCTTGAACTTAAATAGGTCAGCTGGGCTTCTCTACTCTGAGGGCCCCCAGCCAAACCATCAGCTCCAAGAACCTCCATAATACGATCAGTATCTGTCTCAAGATAAGGACTACCACGTGCATCCACATCAACAGAGCCAGGGCGAGTCTCTACCCATAGTTGATTAGGAAAACTTTGATGATAGTCTCTGTAAAAGCCTTTTGGAATCTTAAGACGTCTCTGTGCAATAATTTCATAAGAGACAACTCAAATAAATACCAAAGACAAAAAATATGCAATGGTAGAAGGAAAAAAAAAGAAATCATAAAATGAACATAAAAAAGAGCACTTTGAAAACGCAGATTATTACCGTTTGGAGGGATATGACTGTTGAGAATGTCTTTGGAGCCAAATTTCTTGAATCCATGATGGTATGTCCAAAACCTGATAAAAAAAGCAGCTGCTGTCAATTGAATTGGCAGTTTTTAAAAATAACGGTGATTCGGTTGCCCTACACTTCCGAATTTACCCATAAATCCGGAAGCAACATGTTAAAAATTTCCGGATTTATGGTAAATCCGGAAGCAATATATATATAAAATTTCCGGATTTATGGTAAATCCGGAAGTAAGCATGGTAAATCCGGAAGTAAGCATGCGTGAAATTTCCGGATTTACCGTAAATCCAGAAATTATGCGTAAAATCCGGAAGTGAATTTTTTTAAAAAAAAGCCTTCCGAAAATACGATAAATCCGGAAATTATCGTAAAATTTTTTTCGGAAATACCTTAAATTTAGCTATTTTCGGAAAATTCACAAAATGGTAGAAGTCTGAGCGAATTTTGTGAAAAAATGAGGGGTATTTTTGGGATATAACTGGATATGGGGGTATGAGTGATAATGAAGGGGGTATGGAAAAAAAAAACCCTATTGTTTTTTGATATAGACATGACCCCATAATATGACATGATTAGTGGAACCTAATTACTACTTAGTAATTATAAATTGCAATTAGATTTGATCAAAAAAATTGCAAATAGATGACCAAAAACTATCTATTTGGTGAGGGGTCTTTTTTTTTACCCCCTGTTGTCACGCATACCCCCGTAAATCCCTTTTCGACCAAAATGTCCTGATTTAAAAAAAAACGTTTTTTTAAAATTTTCCGGCTTTATAAGATAAATTCGGAATAATATGTGTAAATTCGGAAAAAATAAGAAAATGTATTCCGAATTTACCACATAAATTTGGAATAATTAAAATGTATTCCGAATTTATGTGGTAAATTCAGAATAATTAACAAAAAAAATTAATTTTTTTTAAAAGTCAGTTTCTTTTAATTAAAAAATCATGATTATTACGATAAATAACAGTAAATTATGAAACTCGCTAAACTACGATAACGATAACAAACGAAAGAAAAATATGACTCAAAAATACGGGAACCATAATATGAGAAACCGACAGCGCCAACAAGAGCACGGGTGATGAGGACATGGAGCACCAAGATGCCATTCAAAGCTTAGGAGGTCCGATGACTAGGGCAAGATCAAAGAAAGTCCAAGAAGGCTTAGTCCAATTCATGACTAAGGCTATTGCAAAAGAGGGGAACAATGTAATTGCACCGAAAACCAGGCTTGTCATACAAGCTATGGAGGAGGCGCAATTTGCATGATAAAGGCACCAAAGCTATTTCATTTTAATTCAATAAAAAGTGCATGTGACCAATAGATTTATTTGGGACCAAAGCACTAAGTTATTTCATTTTAAGTTATTCTTTTTAGTGTGTTTAATCCACTTCAAGTGGTCTATGTGTGGAACATATTTTTGTGAGTTGATGGAGTCAACAGACTTGCTAATCAAGCAACTTGCTAATCAAGAAAGGCAAACTTGCTAATCAAGAAAGGCAATAAGAGGAGAAAATATTACAAGATCCAAGACATTTATGGCACATCAAGGCAATCAGAGCAAAAAAGGAAATAGAAGATCCTAATCATTAATTGTGCATTCAATGCCAAATCAACTAGGATATTTTCTTAAATTGTTTTGTCTAGTATTCTTGTAATTGTTGAATACCCTTTATTTTTTCCTTGTATTAGCAAGAACCTCCCTTATTATAAATAGGGAGTATAATTGTCAATGAAGAAGGAGAAAGACTTTATCAAAGATTTTGAGTTCATACTCTTTGGTTCTGGATTGGACCAGCTTATTCGATCTTATCAAGAATTCTTTTTCTTGTGGTGATCCTCACACTCATAGGCTTATCCTTGTCTTGGATTAGACCAAGGTGATGCCCCTAACCTAAACACCATCTTCTTCACGAGTTCAAAAATCAATTCATTCTTCTCTTTAGTCTTAAACTGTTCCTAAACTCCCAATCCCAAAACTCACAAAATTCTTCACTCCCTTTCCCCACTATTCATCCTTTTATATCCAAAAACACAAAAATATAAATTACAACCAGAATCCATATTGAAAATCAAAAGAATGACCAGTTTCCACAACAAGGAGGCCATCAACAGGAGCAGCAACGACAGCGCCAACGGGAGCACCAATGGAAGCGGCGACGGGAGCAGCGAGAGCGGCGACGGAAGCGTCAAAAAGCAACAAAAGCGAGTTTATTATATTATGGTTACCGTATTTTTGACTCGTATTCATTCTTTCGTTTGCTATCGTTATCGTAGTTTAGTGAGTTTCATAATTTACTGTTATTTATCATAATAATCATGATTTTTTAATTTTAAAAAAATTTTATTCCGAATTTACCACATAAATTTGGAATACATTTTAATTATTCCGAATTTATGTGGTAAATTTGGAAAACATTTTTTTTAAATTTTTCCGAATTTATAACATAAATTCGGAAATTTCAAATTTAATATTCCGAATTTATGTTATAAATCCGAAAAAATGTAAAAAAATATTTTTTTTTTAAAATCAGGGGCATTTTGGTCCAAGTGGCAATTATGGGGGTATGGGTGATAATGATGGGGGTATGAAAAAAAAAACCTTTGGTGAGTGTTCATTGTTCCGACCCCTCTACTCAAGATTGGAGTATTATAAGTAGAGCCGTAAATTTTACCCAACCCGACATATTGATCTGATGATCTAGTATTTTGTGTTGGGCTAAGCTAGGTTTGTTAAATAGAGCTTTTTTCTCTTCGGGATAAATATAGAAATTGGTATGAAATCAGTGTAATTTGGACTTTTGTCTCATTGTTCCTGTGATACTCTTTTCTCCTTGAATTTTTTTCCCATAGGGTTTTGTCCCAATGAGGTTTTAATGAGGATCCTTGTATCTGTATCGGTTGGAGTGTCCGTTTGCACTCTCTTTAATATAATTTTTGCTTATAAAAAATAGAGAAATTGGTGTCCATTATAGGAGTAATTAAGAAGCTTTCATTCCTTGGACAAATGTTTTGGCTTCCCTATGAACCATGGTAGGATGGGGAAAAAAAGGATTTTGAGTATATAGGTGGACAATATGTAGAAAAGATTAGCTTCCTAGAAGAGCATGCTTTTAAATAGCGTGTAAATAGAATAGTTAGAGTGGCGCTTGTTGAGTCGGTCCATAGTTCAACTCCCACTTACTACATGCAGATAGTTTAGCTTCCTTTATCTCCTTGTTCTCATATTAATTTTGTATGAAAAGGCCACACACTGACAAAGTCATAAACCTAGTTGGATGGCAAAGTGTTATGGTTAGTCTTTTGACCACATACACCCCTTCTTTCGGCTCTATTCACACCACACGAAAGCCCGATATCAAAGGGCCCAGTCCAAACATCAATGACTCAGATCAAACCACCAGATCGGACGGTCCTAATTCATTGGAATCAACCCCACCTCACTCTATAAATACAACATTCATTGCCTCATTAATGGTAAGCAGACTCATATTTATCACTTAATTAAGACTATTCCACTGACTTTAGCATCGGAGTAATATTGCAGGTACAACACCAGCAGGATCGGACACGGTCATTGACTAAGGATATCAACCACTAACTACCTCGGACCACCCTTCAAGGTCGGAAGTACGGTGCAGAACATTGGCGACCACAGTGGGAGGTCTCAGAACCAAGTTCTTCTCCCCTCGCCTTAATCAATGACGTACAGAAACCTTCGTTCCAAGGCAACCAGCCACAAAGTGGGAATCCATCCCGACCCAATCCTCAGATCGGTCATGCCCCATTTGGCCGAACCTCAGGCAACCCCGGACGGATTCGTTCAAAACCTTCCAAACTCCGATCAAGGGCGGGCCCAACATCAAAATCCGGATCTCGTTTTAGTACCCGGAAGCTCCACAAGGAATCGCGTACCTCCACAAAATCAACTTTCTGTCCCGACCGATGCTGTCCAACAGCTCGTCCTACTGCTCAATCGACATGAATTGGCAAACCAAGAAAGGAGTTACCGATTTACAGATCTTGAAGCACAGGTGGAGGAGCTCCGAGCTCGAAATATCCCGGATCAGATCTCGCCCAACCGAAATTCCGCCGAACGAAGAAATCCGGCTCGAGTGCGCCAAGTCTCGCCCGACCGAAATTCCGCCGAAAGACGAAATCCGGCTCGAGTGCGCCAAGACTCACCCGACCGAGATTCATCCGAAAGAAGAAATCCTACCCGAAAGCGCCATCGGTCTCCACCCAGAAGACGACACTATCATCGTTCTCCTCCTCGTAGGCTCGAAAGGAAAGTTTCCCGTTCGCCATACATCGGTAGGGCAGACACCAACTCTTCACCCGAAATACGTTCTTCTCTAGCATCCTCTTCTCCTAGGCAACGATCGAGGAGTAGAGAATATTCCCCTAGAAAATATCGCCCTCAAAACCGTAGGCACCCGCACCATCGGCACCGATCTCCACCGCCGAATCAAACAACCAAACGCAAAGGCCCTTTTACGAATAAAATTGATCAATACCCGGTGCCCAGATATCTCGAAAAACCTCCAGAAGGATTGAAGACCTACGACGGAACGGGCGACCCAGACAGACATTTGAGTTTCTTCGACACAGTAATGCAGTATCGCAACGTCCCCGTAGAAATGAAATGCCGAATTTTCCCCCTAACATTAGAAAAAATAGCATCAGAATGGTTTGAGACCCTCAAATCAAACACAATCTCCTCGTGGGACCAACTGGCCAAATTATTCTCAGCTAATTTTTCCCATTCCAAAAGCAAGCCAAAAAACAAAAACATCTTGGCGTCCATCATCCAAGAGAACTCCGAATCTTTAAGACAATATATAGAGAGATTTAATAAGGAAGCAGTTCAAGTCCGGAACCTCGATGATGCCTTCCGAGTTTACTTCATGGGAATGGGGCTGCGTCCCGGAAGCCCGTTCAAAAAACACATCAACACATGGGAGCCAGAGAACCTCCAAGATTTCCTCCAGCTATCCCAATGTTTTATCAACGAAGAAGAAAGCGCGATGGTCGGTAAGAAACCACAACCGATCGCCGAATCATCAAAACCCCCAAATGAAAGAGATCAGAAAAACGACGGCCGAGGCTCCAGGGATCCCCGACCTCGAAACCGTCATCAATTCTACACCGAGCTCAATGTCACTCAAGCTCAAATTCTGGGTGAATGCTGGAACACGGAATTCAGAGACGAAAAATTCCCAAAACCACTCGCCAACAAACCAGGACAGCGTTCTAACAAATACTGCCGATACCATCGGAGTAACGGTCACGACACCAACCATTGCAACGCCTTGAGAGATGACATTGAGGATATGATTAAAAGGGGAAAACTTGCCAGCTATGTAAACAAACCAGAGCGCCGAGCTGACGAGAAAAAAGAAGAACGGGAACAGGAACCCAGAACAAAGGGAAAGATCAAAACCGAGTCTGACGACGACGAATTTGATTCAAGGAAATCAAAAGGACGATCCGTAATGATGATGATCGCAGGAGGTTTCGCCCACGAAGAATCCGGGAAGACAATGAAACGAAAATGGAAAGAGCTACTCAACATAGCGTCCACTTCAATCGCACAAACGCCTTCAAACCGACCTCCGTTGTCTTTTGGAGATGAAGACCTCCTAGATGGAAAACCTAACAAACACGTACCACTAGTTATCACGGCGATAATCGCCAATAAAGAAATTAGAAGGATTTTGGTCGATCAAGGGAGTTCTTCAGACATCATTTTCCTCGACCTCGTGGAAAGAATGGGAATCGATAAAGAAGACATCGCTCCTTACAGGGGATCGGCACTATCAGGATTCAATGGGTCTCGAACTAAACCTCTTGGACACCTGGAACTGATGGTTTCCTACGGTGAGGAACCTTTGATAAGAATCATCAAAACAAAATTCCTCATCTTACCATGTGAATCGATATACAACTGTATTATTGGAAGACCGACCCTGGGAAGGCTCGGAGCAGTAACCTCCACCACTCACTTAAAAATGAAATTCCACTCTCTGTGCAACAAAGTCATTACATTAAACTCAGACCTTGAATCCGCCTCGAGATGTTTCTTCCTATGGACAAAAGCAGAAAAAAAAGGCCCAAGATAAAGAAGGTTTTTCACTCGAGCCAACCAAAGATAAAGAAATTACAGGAAGATCAGCCGAAGTCAACTTAACCGATTTAGATGCAAGATACGACCCTGACAGCTCAGAAAATGAAGATGACAATGAGTTGGCCAGAGAACTCAAAAAGAAAATGAGAAGGCCCCAGCCTGAGGGAGAATTCATCGAAATACAACTCGGAGACGACCCTACCAGAACGGTAAAGAAGGAGCAGACCTATCCGAAGAAGTAAAAATCGAACTCACTCGCTGCTTAAAAGATCATTCCGATCTTTTTGCTTGGTCGGCGAACGATATGCCCGGAATCCCGCCAGAAGTAGCTTGTCACCAACTCGCCGTCAATCCAGAAGCAAGATGGGTCTCTCAAAGAAGACGAGCTCAGAGTGGAGAGAAAACCATCGCCGCCGCAAAAACTGTCGAAGATTTAATCAAAGCAAACTTTATAACAGAAGTCAAATACACGACTTGGTTATCCAATCCAGTACTAGTTAAAAAAAAGCAACGGTAAATAGCGTATGTGCATCGATTATACCGACCTGAACAAAGCCTGTCCGAAAGACGCCTTTCCAGTCCCAAGTATTGATCGCCTCGTCGACAATTCCTCCGGTTTTCGCCTACTTTCTTTCATGGACGCTTACTCTGGTTACAATCAGATCGCCATGTTTCCCCCCGATCAAGAGAAGACTGCTTTTATGACGGACCAAGGCAACTTCGCCTACCGAGTTATGCCCTTCGGTTTAAAAAACGCCGGAGCCACTTATCAAAGAATGATGAACAAAGTTTTTCAAAAACAGATAGGCAAGACCGTTGAAGTCTATCTTGATGACATGATTGCAAAAAGTGAGCGGGAAAACGACCACGTAAAAGACCTTCAAGAAATCTTCACTGAAATCAGGAAAAATAACATGAGACTAAATCCAGAAAAATGCACTTTCGGGGTCCGAGCTGGAAAGTTCCTCGGTTTCTATCTAACAAAGAGGGGAATTGAAGCAAACCCCGACAAATGTCGATCTGTGACTGAAATGCGGACTCCAACTTCCAAAAAAGAGGTCCAAAAACTCAATGGAATGATCGCCGCTTTATCACGATTCCTGTCAAATGCGGCATTCAAATCTCTCCCTTTATTCAAACTTTTGAAAAAAGAAAAGGAGGACAACGAAGAAAAGTTCAACTGGACAAACGAGCAAGACGAAGCCTTACAACAACTCAAAAAAGCACTTTCAGAACCACCCATCCTTACTCGCCCGTACGAGGGAGAAATTCTGTACTTATACCTATCAATCTCGGAAGAAGCTTTGGGCGCAGTTCTTATCCGGGAAACACAAACTGGTCAAAGTCTGATCTATTTTGTAAGCAAAGCACTCCAGGGACCCGAATACAGATATCAGCAAATAGAAAAAATCGCCCTCGCCTTAGTCGTCGCGGCTCGACGCCTCCGACCATATTTTGTGGCACACCAGATAGTCGTACGCACCAACTATCCAATAAGACAGATTCTACACCGACCCGACCTTGCCGGAAGAATGATCAAATGGGCGGTAGAACTCTCCGAGTTTGGAATCAAGTACGAATCTCGTACGACGATGAAGGGCCAAGTTCTAGCAGATTTTGTAGCAGAAATGATTCCTGCTGATCCTATCAACGACGTCTGGACTCTACACGTCGATGGATCTTCCAACCCCAAAGGAAGCGGCGCGAGTCTAATGTTGGAAAGCCCGGATAAGGTAATCATTGAAGTCTCCCTTACCTTCGCTTTCCAAACAACTAATAATCAAGCAGAATACGAGGCTTGCATCGCAGGGTTACGATTAGCAATTGACCTACGAGTCTCTCAGGTCAATCTCTACACGGACTCACTCTTGGTCGTTTCACAAATAAACAATCAATTTGAGACTAAGGATCCAACCCTGCTGAAATACCAGCTCCGAATCCGAGAGTTGCTCACACAGTTTGGAACACCACAAAGTTGAAAAGCTATTACAGTTAAGGACACGACGGTTTTGCGTGTGCCATTTTCGTGTAACGGTAGTCCCTACCACTATAAATCTACAAAAAGGTTTAGACTAATTCTTGGACCGATCTCATAAGATCTCCATACGTGGCCAAAGCAGTCACAACCCTTAGGGGCGAGTTCAATCCAGGCCGAGTCCTGGTAAACTGCCCAAAAGGTACGAAAGGTCCGTTAAGGATTTCTCCTTAACTCGATCATTGGCCTTAGTAGCCAAGAACCCTAATCGACGAGTTAAATCTGGGCCGAGTCCTGGTAAACTGTCCTTAGGCCCGATCTTACGAGAGTTCTCAACAGGTTTTCTCTAAATCGTTTGAAGAGCTCCTCTCAAACCTTTTTAAAACCTACGAAAATTCTCAAACAGGTCCTCTCTAAAAACGTTTGAAGAGCTCCTCTCAAAACCTTTTTATACCTACGTCCCACACTTATCAATTTTCTTATCAAAGAACTATAAAGTCAAGACTATAAAAATTGATAATTACGGTGACAAATACAAAATTACTTTCATTACAACCACCTCGGAAACGGCCGAGACCTCAAGTTTTATAAACAAAAACTAAACCTCTTACAAAACTGAATCGGAACATAAATCAGGCAGACCTGGGATGAACCACGGTCTTCACACTAGTCTTGATATCAACCTTCACAATCTGGTCTCCCTCGATCTCATGATCGACATTCAGGACGGCTCTGTCAAGATTAAGAGAAGGATAAACAAGAGCAATTTGATCAAGTGCAAGATCGAAGCCGTCTCCTGCCATTTCCAAAGCGAGATCGGCGGCAGTCCGCGCTTCCTTCTTAGATTTTATCAGCTCAGCACGGGTTTGGGCAAGCTCTTTCTCAAGCACGGCGCATCGATCTTCAGGAGTGGAACTAGTCCCAGCCTTGTTCTCCTCGAATTTTTTCAGCGACGCCATGAGCTCTTGAATCCGATCCTCCAACCTTTTAATTGTATCTTCAGCAATTTCCCTCTCTCCCTCAAGCACTCCAATCCGATCGTTCAGCTGACCAATACGAACAGTGCTATCCTCGATCTGCGACTTAGCAGAATTATGGGATTTTTCAAGATCATCCACATAAGCCTTCAAAGTCTTCAGGTCGTTAAGAGTGTTACCCAGGACTTTATTCTTTTCTGTCAGTTCTTTCAGAGCATTGAATAACTTGGTCCTCTCACTGGTTACCAACTCTGAAAAACAAATAAAAGTCAATAAGGAAGATAAAGAAGAACGACAAAACGAACTCCAGAAAGAACACCTCACCTTTATGACGACGTTCAATCTCCTCCCTCTGCAATTTGGTAACGTCGGCCAAATGAACGAACAGCTTTGCGGCCGCACTAACTGGATCGGTAAGGTATTCCTCCATGTTCTTTTCCATAAAACTCGCATCCACGGGAACGGGAGTTGCTTTCTTAGAAGATCTATGCCCTTTGGAAGACTTAGAATCTGTTGGAATCATCACCTTCTTCTTCTTCGCCTGCTTTGGAGAGGCTCCCTCATTCACCGGTTTTCTCTTCCGATGCTGAAGATCTTCCCCAGGATTCTCCTGCAGCTGTTCCTCGTGGACGGTCCTGATCGGGGAAACATGAACGGCACCGCTTAAATCAGGAATATTTTCTGGAACTTCTGGGTTCACATGATCACCTTCCTCGACCCCCAGATTCTCCAACGCTAACCTTCTCAATTGAGCAATCCTACTTCCTGCCATCGTATCTGAAAACAAAGAAAAAATTGAACGAATTAGTCAAAATCATCAGCAATTATCTGCCAAAAGATAAATTGACAGACCAAAATACGACCCTACCTAGAACCCCCATAACCTTTCTTCTGGTAGCACATTTAACCAGACGATCGACAGGAATACCTCGATATTTATACTTGGTATAGGGCACTTGAGATGAAATAAACAACAAAATATCTCTGGTCAGGATATCAGCACGGCAAAGATGAGATTCGCCGACATGATAGGATCTAGGAGATCGGTTATAATGACCGAGTCCCCATCCTATAGGAAACTTAGTAGACACCAAAGTTTGCCCATCCGAATCAAATCTCCCCACATGGTCAATTGCCTCACTATTCACCTCAAACAAATGAAAAAATAGATCGGCGGAAACTGGACGATCAAGTTCAAGGCATATCAATTCAAAGGCTCGAAGAAACGCCCAACCATTGGGATGAAGTTGCGAAGGTGCCAATTCCAATCTCGCCAAAACAGTCTGTTGAAGATTAGTAAACGGTGGACGAATATGCATATCGGATACCAATACATCATACATGACAAATTTCAAGGATCCTGGCCAGGTCGCTGCGTGCTCATCGGATCTCATTCCCTCAACGTTCCAAAGTCGGCCCCGAATGGATAACTTATTTACAAAAGTGCTCATATCTTCCCCTGCTTCGTACAGAGATCTTGTTTCAGTAACAGAAGAAGCGACCCAATTTAGAATACGAGGAACATTCACGTCATAAGGCATAGGAAGATCGACTCGCCCCGGACCAGTACTAGAATAACCATCAGTCAAAGCAGATATACGATCGTCAGCCTCGGCAGCTAAGTCAACGGCAAATTCCTGAGTATGCGAAGACCCTTGCTCATCATCGGAACGCGTCGATTCAGAAGACGCCGTCTCCACCACGACGACATCGGTCTCCGTATTTTTTACACCAACGATAACCACATCCTCAGAAGACCGCCCCCCATCATCAGAAGTATGACGACCAACCTCAGGATCGTCCTCCACTTGTTCGCTAGTCGGGGCTGAATCAGGATGATCTTGAACTTCGGGAATAACCGGGACAGTGTCGGAACGACGACCATCGACATTCTCTCCACTAGAGGCCATCACGCTCGCAAGTTGCGGGGGTTGCTGGGAAATCTGCCTACGAGTTTTTTTGGTAACCGCCAGTTTTAAAACCTGCAGGAATGGGGGCATGGGAAAGTCAGGAGTAACGACCTAACGGGTCCGTACCGATCTTAAAACCGACCTGACAACCCCCACCCTGTGGCAACTAAAGAAATGGGGGCAAATATGACTACTCGAAGAAAAAACAAACAAAGAGATTGAGAAAAGAACTAACCTCGCACAAACAAAGCTCTCACTGATAATCTTCTGCGAAAATCGAGTACTTGAACCCACTGGAATGAAGAAACTCTAGCCACTATCCTCCTGATCGACGAACTTAAACTCGGATATAAAGATCGGTATGCAGAGCAAATTGGCAATCAGGAATAAAGCAGGGAACCTAACCCCTATTTATAGTGGGCCTCGCAGAACTGGATTGGGCCCAAATCGAATCGACCCATCCCATCGAAGGCTTTCGACACACGCACACACCTACCAGAGCGTCACCATCATTAGCCACCATTGGGAAACGCGCTCTGACAAGCGCAATAAATGCAAAGGCACCATTTCGAAATTCGAATTTATTATAACGGTCAAAATTCACTTCACCACTACCAAACCATACTCGAGATCGGTAAGAAAGACCGCTTCGTATCTCATCAGACATCGGATAGATAAGATCGCCTCCCCATCTCGTAGCAACGTCTGAAATATCACTGCTCATTCGGAGATCATGAAGAAGTGATCGTAATCTCGTCAAAGTCAAGATCGCCTCTAAGACGACCAGACTTGGGGGGCAACTGTTATGGTTAGTCTTTTGACCACATACACCCCTTCTTTCGGCTCTATTCACACCACACGAAAGCCCGATATCAAAGGGCCCAGTCCAAACATCAATGACTCAGATCAAACCACCAGATCGGACGGTCCTAATTCATTGGAATCAACCCCACCTCACTCTATAAATACAACATTCATTGCCTCATTAATGGTAAGCAGACTCATATTTATCACTTAATTAAGACTATTCCACTGACTTTAGCATCGGAGTAATATTGCAGGTACAACACCAGCAGGATCGGACACGGTCATTGACTAAGGATATCAACCACTAACTACCTCGGACCACCCTTCAAGGTCGGAAGTACGGTGCAGAACACAAAGTATTACCAAACCAAATCACCAAGTAGGGATGGGAATTCAGATATTTAGATAAGCTAACACTATTATGCTCGAGAAATTGGTTTGAACTTTGAACCTTCATCAGAACTATGAGAAGCTCTAGGTGGATGTCATCAGGGTAAGGACATTGGGTGTAATCGTTTTCTTCTTGCTCCGAATAAAGCTGGATTTTTTACTTGGATCTCTATCTCCAAGGCTAAGCTAGTGTTTAGCACATTCCCTTGACAAAACACGGTAATCTTTGTAACTTGGTTTCATATGTGGATATTCGCAATTTAGACTTATGCATAAAGGATGTTATCTCTCAAGGGAAATATTGACATTTTGACACTCTCTATACTCAACTTCCTCCCCCACAACATTGATCATATAATATCCATTCCTTCTTGTATTCATCCAAATGTTTAAGACAACTTCATTTGGAAAGTTCATTTTTGTAAGGAAGAAAACAAGCGGTTCCTTAAAACTAAACATCTCTCACCTGCTCAAACCAATACCCAACCTTGGAATTACATCTGAAAATTAGCAGCTCCATTGCTTGCCATGATTCTCTTCCAAAAATAATGATGCTCCATAAAAGGGGAATGTCTGATTCCCCAACATGTAAGTATGGTAATGGTCCTCTTGAAGACATTTTACATTGTCTAAGAAAATACTCATTATTTTTTCTCATCTTTGGAATTCTCTTGGTTTCAATGACTCTAGTTTCACCAATGAAGATAACTTCCATGCTTGGTTGAAGAAAGGAGTCTCTAGCTTCAATTATCCTATTTTTATCGTAGGCATTTGTTGAATTTGGAGGGCTCGAAGCACTATTTTGTATTGCTGAAGAAGATGTCACTTTTTTCCAATTGCAGTGCACTACTCGAAATTATGCAGCTCGATCTTTTCTTCTGTTTGTTTGCTTTCCTTCATCTTATTGTACCAAAGAAATACGTGTAACTAATCATTTTATCCTAAATTGGCAAGATGAATGTGTTTGAACTCATAAATATCAAATTCGAATGACTATCTGTTTCTTTGACTTTAGTGTGTGACGGGGTTGCATTAAGAGATGGGGATATGAGCACTAAGGGATAATCTGGTAAAACAACACCTTTAGTAAGTGCAAATTAGTACAATCACCCAAAAAAAACACTTCATCCTTGGTCAAATTTTCCTTCCAAATCTCATCACCTGCAAAATGAGGAAAAACTGAAGTTAACACTCCTCTCATCCTTGGCGCCTATAGTGAGGAGGGAAGAAGAGAAAAAGAGAAAACTCGAAGCTAAGGAAGAAGAAGAGTTCCACTTATTACGATAAGCAAAGAAATACAAATCAACCAAATGATAAAAGTAAAGTAAAAATCCTATAGAACCTCTGTGTCATATGTCTCAGAGCTTTTACCACTTATTACAATTTTTGAAAAACAATGAATAATCAATCATAATAACTAAAGTCTTCGTCTTATGCGAATTACTTCCCGGCGTCCACGTTGACAAGCTCATCACCATCTGCTTGTTCATCACCTAAACGTACACAATGATACATGAGTAGCCACGAAGAAAAAAGAGTGGGGAATGTTGGATCATTAATCTAACATTGGCTTAATAATTATGTATTGTGGACTTTCACTTAAAATTAAGCCCAATTAAAGTGATCTAATAAGGTTAGGCTAATGTGGACTTGTGAGTATCTAATAGGATGTGGGCCTTTAATGCGTAGAGACTAAAGGGTAATTCTAATTTTGTGATGGGCTAAATTAGAAATATCAATAGATAACCTTAATTAGGGCTCTATAAATAAGGAGGTTATGGTCATCGGGTCACGCGACAACTTTTGGAGCCGTTCTTACGGAAGATACAGGAGAGAGTACGTGTTAACCTGGAAGGTCAAACCAATCAACAAGATAAGGTACGCTTCCGCTATGATTCAGGTACGCTTCAGTTTCGGTATATTTTCTAATGATTAGCATGATTGATTCTGGCTTTATAAAGATTATTTCGGTTCTAACAAGTGGTATCAGAGCCAATCATGTTTGATCATTGAGAAAAATAAGTTTTTATTTTACGGTATACTCGTTTGCTTTGAGCGTAAGAATTGAAATCGAAATTAAATTCATTACGGTAATAAATAATTAATAAAAAAGGGATTGGGTTCAAGCTTCCTTTGATCGTCGTATACATATTGATCATGGTTTCAGTTTATAAAAAATTTGGCTTCAGGTTATAAAGAATTAAAAAAAAACTAATTCTTTTATGCGGCTGTTTTTTTAGGATTGTAGTATTCTTATATTCTTATATTCTTATATATAAGTTGAAAAGCGTTTATTTTTTTTGGAACAGTTGAAAAGGGTTTATGGCATCGATGAATTCAGATGTTAATCTTGTCAAGAATTTCTTGGCTTATTAATTTTACTTTGCGGAAAATTTGGCTTCTATTTGGAATTGAAGATAGAGCCTTTGTTTTGTTCTGATTATGATATAAATTTGGTTTTGGCTTTGCTACGGGACTATTATTCCTTCAGAATTTAAGGAGCCCAGTTTCAAACTTTTTGCGATGAATTTGGGATATATTCTGAATGAATTCAGATAAAGTGAATTTTATTATTTGCAGCTTGGTGGGTTTGGTCTACCGTGGTTCTTCGCTTGTTTTCTTTTATCGATTATAAAAGATAAAGTTTTTTTTTTTAGATAAGCATAAAAGATAAAGTTAGTTTCAAGTTATAGCAATGAATTGCATATAATATATTTTTGGCAAAATTATACCAGAGGACCTTTAAGTTATTTATTTGTAATAAGTTGACCCTTTAAGTTTTTTTTTAACAAATAGGCCCTTTAAGTTACCTAACGTTGACACCGTTGACCCTTTTAGTAAAATGACATATCGTTGATTACATCAAAATACACCAAAATATGTTTGGTCGCATCAAAATACATAAGTTAGAGTAATCGCAATATATAAAGTAGCATTACATTAAAATACATAAGCTAGAGTAATCACTAAAATGTCCTATTTATTATAAAAAAACCTAAAAGGCCAACTTGTTACAAATAAATAACTTAAAGGTCCTCTAGTATAATTTTGCCTCTATTTTATTCTTTTGGTTCTTATTTGATTACAAAATCAATGAGTTTAGTGGCTGAAAACTAACCTCAAGCTGCGACATTTAAGTTTTGATAAGGTTTCAGTTTCGGACGTTGCGGCAATTCAAATATTTTGCTCTTTGGTTTTATTTTGATTATTATGTGGGATGCAGCTAGACTTTTATTTTCAGAATTCAGTTCATACTCATGAATTTGATTTGTTACTAGTTACTATTTTGGATATATTTTTCGGACAAATAATTCATAATTTCAAATATTGGACAGTTTATATATATTTTGGGATGAATTGGTTGAATCAACATGTGACCAAAATGGCCTCTCTTGTGGAGATTAATTTATTTTGAAATATAAAAGGTTGTGTGCTTGTGACTTATGTGAATATTTATCGGCCCAAAGAAAGGTATCTATTTTACAAAATTGCAAGTGCACTTGTGGTGATAAATACGTGATAATTATTTGGTTTACATGTGAATAGTGAATCGGCACAAAGGAAGGTTTATTGTTTGACATGTTCTTTATTATCAGTATCTGATTACTACACCAAGGTATCACTGAAAAGTTAATATTTTGTCCAACGATAAAATGTTAATGGATTCCCGGTATCTTGAATGGGGTTTACCTTTATTTGAATTTATAGGATTGATTTTATTTTGAGGCTTAAATGAGCAGATTTTCTATTTTGCTATAGTTCTCTGATCAGTTAGGATTTAGGAATGATCTTGCAAATATTACTATCAACATCAATTATATTTGAATGCTAACCCGCTCAAACTTCAAGTCTTGATAGTTCTTGGAGTAATGACTCTTGAGCTTGTGTTAAGGATCGACTCTTCTCCACCTCTTACGGTTTTGAGTACATTTGAACAAACAAATGAAATGAAAAGGTGGGAGACGTCAAATCGCATATGTTTGATGATCATAAAGAAGAGCATTTCGGAAGCTGTTCTGGACTGGGCCAGTTGTCAGGCCCAATCCACTAAGTGATCATCCAACCCAGCAAGAGGAGGATCCGCTCGACTGATACTTGGGCCCCCAGCGCAACTGGGCTATCCAACGTCAACGATCTGAACTTATCACCATAAATAACATCAGTCACCAGGTGTCAGGTTCGCAATTCATTCGAATATTCACTAGATAGTACTGTAGCTCGATATAGCTGACTTGGGCGTCGGAGTGTCCTTGCAGGTACACCACCCCGCGCGTTCAGGTCATCATCATTCTACAGTATCAGACGACCCGTCCCTTGATCATCCCCACAGAAGACCTCAAGGTACGGATCATTGGCTACCACAGTGGGAGAACACTATCCCACCAACATTCCCAATGCCTCCAAAGACAACTCGAGGCAGACCGCGGTCGACCCGCCTGCAAAGCATGGTCTAGATACCAGTTCGACCACCTCCAGCACTGAGAGGAACGACGACCAACACTGAGGTCGTTTCCCCCGGTCCCCAGCCAGACACGACCCAACACGTTGACGTCACCCTTCAGCCAATCTAGTTCAGGAGCTTCGTGCCTTGCTCCGTGTCAGGGATCAGCAGATCGCTCGCCGAGATGACCGCCTCACCCAAATGTAGGAACTAATAGCTTCTAGACGAGGGAACACAGCGCCCGAGCCACGCCGTCGCAATAATGGATCGCCCACCCCTCGGGCCAACCCACCAAGGAGGCATCGTTCGCCTCCCCACGGACAGCTCATCCATAGATCTCCACCCCGTCGAAGGGGAAGAGGAGGAAGATTAGCCCCAACGAGGCGGGTCATGAGGCCACGACCCTAGGAGCGGGCGTCGATCATGACTCAGTAAAAAATACTTAGTCAAAAGTAAGATAATAACAGATGAATCCCCAGTAGCAGGTCGCCCCACATGGGAGATGATCGCCCCCGAGTGGAATTTTTAACGCAAGACAGAGAAAGGCCACCACGAACGAGAGAGAGTGCGCGCCGCGGAGAAAAGACACTCCCACCGAGAATAAGCTCACCCAAAACGGGCGACCACGCCGTGAGGGGGAGAATAGATCGCTCGTAAGTAGCAAGGGTGGTCGTCCGCAGAGAAGAGGAGCAGATCACCCGCAGAGAAGAGTACCAAATCGTCCGTGAAAGAGAAGTGCAGGTCGTCCTCCATGAGGGGGAGAGCAGATCGCTCATAAGTAGCAAGGGTGGTCGTCCGCAGAAAAGAGGAGCAGATCGCCCGCAGAGAATAGCACCAGATCGTCCGTGAAAGAGAAGTGCAGGCCGTCCTCCGTGAGGGGGAGAGCAGATCGCTCGTAAGTAGCAAGGGTGGTCGTTTGCGGAGAATAGGAGCAGATCTCCCGTAGAGAAGAGCACCAGATCGTCCGGGAAAAAGAAGTGCAGGTCGTCCGCCATGAGGGGAAGAACTGATCGCCCTCTAGGCTACGAATGGAGAGCAGATCGCCCCAAGGGGGGTGGTTGCTCCAGAGAATAATATTGGCACAAATAATATTGAAAATATTAGAAATTCACAGCGAACGACACGAAAAGCACCCATCAGTTATCATACGATCCATTACAATCCAGATCGCTGAAAAAAAATTCACAAGTAATAACCGGGGACATGATCACCAGAACTGCAAATAAAGCCTAAGACTGCTCCACGATTGGAGTGTGCGAACACTGTCATTACCATAAGAGCGATGGGCATGACACAAATGATCTCATGGCCCTCAAAGACGACGTTAGGGCATTAATTCGATGGGGAAAGCTGACTCAGTACGTAAGGAAGAACCAAGCTGATAGGTGAGACGACAACCGAACACGTCGATCGCCTAGGAAAGGTAAGACACTAGCCACCGAAGTGGCCAAAGTCGGAGAAGAAGAGGAGGATGAAGACGATGATGTCCTAGATACAAGAAAATCAAGGGGAAGGCAAGTTGCCATGATGATCACTGGAGGCATCCCCATTGACGCCTCAACTAACAAGTCAATAAAGGGAAGGTTCGACCAGATCATGAGCGTCGCGTCGACATCCGCCCCAAGGGTCCTCTCGAAGAGGCCGCCCATTCTGTTCGGGGATGAGGACCTCATTGACAGGATGCCCAACAATGAAGTGCCACTTGTGGTGGTTGCCGTGACGGCCAACATGGAGGTCAGACGAATACTGATCGACCAAGGAAGCTCCACGGACATCATTTTCGAACGAATCAGGTTTAATGGAGCATCCACCACACTAATCGGACGAATCAAGTTGATCGTCACTATGGAGAATGAACCTCAAAAGTTTGACCTACCGCGCGAGTGAAGTTCGAGCCGTGTTCGATAAACTGCGCGGTCAATATACAACACTTAAACGAATTTAAGCACAAACGAAGCGACCTAAGATTAGTCGCACCCCAGAGGGCGAGTTCAATCCGAGTCGAACTTGGTAAATTGCCCAAGGGCGCTTAAACGAATTCAAGCACAATCGAAGTGACCTGAGATTGGTCGCACCCCTGAGGACGAGTTAAATCTGGGTAGAAACCTGGTAAACTGTCCATGGGCGTTCGCGATCCTACTCGAACGAAACGGGTGGAAAGAATAAGATAACACGCGAAAATACCGAGCCAAGCGAATAAGGCAATAAGATAACGAGCGATCCTCCTTTGGGGGGGATCGAGTGCTCCTCCTTTGGGGAGGATCGAGCGCTCCTCCTTTGGGAGGATCGAGCGCTCCTCCTTTGGGAGGACCAACTCAAGTGGAGCGACCATGTGACGTCAACAAAGCAAACGAACTATTTGTTTAGACCCGAGCATCCCTACGTTGGTAGGAACAACTCAAAAGAAGCGACCATGCCTGTCAAGAGCGACCTGGACCCCTACTGGAAATCCAATTCTGACGTCCTCGACCCCTGCTGGTCGCCCAAGATTGGGGCGACCACTTCTTGGTCGCCCGCGTGCAACCTTGGAGGGCTGTCTAGTATGGAGCCCATAACTTCGTCCATGTTTATCCGATCGGGGCGTGTGAGCATGAGTTGGAAAGCTAAGAAGCATGGCTACAACTTTCACGTTGGACTCAAAATCTAATTCGTACGTGTTCGACCCCTTCTGGTCGCCCAAGTTTGGGGCGACCACTTCTTGGTCGCCCACGCGCAACCTTGGAGGACGGTCTAGTCTGAAGAGCATAACTTCGTCCATATTTATCCGATGGAGACGTGTAAGCATGCGTTGAAAAGCTAAGAAGCATGCCTACAACTTTCATGTTGGACTCAAAATCTAATTCGGATGTGGTCGACCCCTTATGGTCGCCCAAGATTGGGGCGACAACTTCTTGGTCGCCTGCGCGCAACCTTGGAAGACGGCCTGGTCTGAAGAGCATAACATCGTCCATGTTTATCCAATAGGGGCGTTTGAGCATGCGTTGGAAATTTGAGAAACAGAGCTACAATTCTTATGTTGAGTGCAAAATCTAATTCAGACGTATTCAACCCCTGCTGGTCATCTAAGTTTTGGGCGCCCACAGCACAAAAAATGGGCAATCGGCACCATGGAGGGCTGTCTAGTCTGACAACCTTGGAGGCATGGGCAACCCAAAGATACTGAGCATCGATCGTGCAAAGATAAAAGAGCACATGCACTTAAAGCAAAAGAAAATCAAGCGTGCAACAAAGTATCAAAAGCACAAACGATCAAAGTCTGGATTACTACAAAAGTCAGACCAAATGCAAATTTGGATCCTTCGGAGTAGCGTGGGAGCTGTCGTTTGGATTCTGTGGGGTAGAAGGAGGAGCAGAGGTCGAACCCTCCGTAGGTCCTTTCCAAGCCCGTGAAAGCATCCGAGCGAAGGACGAACCTTTACCCACCATCTTATCTGCAAAAGAAGAAGAGAAAAACATTAGTCACAAAGAAAAAATGTTAAGCAAAATAATGATCATGGGCAACCCGAGGAGTATGGGCGACCATGCTCGAGAGGCGACCCAAAGAATGGGCAAGGGACTTAGACTGTCTAGAACCTCCCGAGGCTGGGGACTCAGTAGGAGGACCAGACTCGACCTCCTCATGAGAGTTCACCTCCTCTTCGTGCGGAGAATGCACCTCCTCCTCATGAGAGCTCATCTCCTCCTCACCATCCGACATCTCGAGAGATCGTCCCTTTTTCAGGGTAGCAGCCCGAGCAACATGAGGATCAGATGTCGGAGGTTTGCGTAGAATTTGCTTGGTCCTCGCCACGATATAGACCTGCAGGAAGGAGCGACCGCTCGTCAGACGAGTTCGTAGGCTTGCGGGTGAGGGGGGCGAGACGCCAAACCAAAACAAACACAAGTAAAAGAATAAGCAAGGAGGAAAGAAAGGAAGTATACCTGAGAAATAAGGTCGGCTAACAAAGAAGACCAAGTCACCGCTATGAAGATTAAGGTCACCCACGATCAAGACCACTCACTGAATACAGAAATAAAGGGAAGATCAGGCCCGCACTAAGACAATAAAATGAAGAGTTATCATTTATAACGCACATACGACAATTTTCGCAAGTTACTAACAACGAAGTTTAAGGTAGCATACCGTGAAAGAAAGATCAAGCCGCCCGGAAGATCGGACTACCAAATCGGGAAGAGGCAAGATCACGATGCGACCTGGAAGATCGAAAAATCAAATAATCAGGTTATTACGATCCTACCTGAAATCACTACATCGATACTTGAAAAGGGGAAGAAGTAAATACCCAAAAGTACGTCTTACACCAAGAAGGAAAATACTAGCGAAGGGTTGCTCGAGTCACACAATGGATGGTCTCTCCCTAGAGCTGTCGATCATCCACCAACAAAACATCATAATTTAGAACACACGAGATAATAATCATGACAAAACCTCTAGCAAGGAAAATCAAGGTAGCAGTCCATGGGAACTAGTTCAAATCGAATTAAAGATCAAACGATCAGATTGCAGAGAGAACAAATTACCAAGGTATTCAGGTTCTACCAAATTACTAAGAGTTGAAGGAAAAATTACGAAGGTACTCAGATTTAATACACAAAAGAATGTAGAAAAAGAGGAGAGTACCCGAAAATTTTGTCAAAAAGTTGGATGAACGCTCGCACCACGGAGGAGAAGGAGCTCGGTCGCCCGCGAAGAAGAGGGACGGGTCGCCCATTGAGCAGATCGCCCATACAAGGGATCACCGTGAGCTTTGCTCCGGCCGATCGGAGAAGATGCGCGCAAGATGAGCTGATCGTCGCGCGAGCTGGCCGCCTGCAAAGAAGATGCCCACGATGGGCAACCGAGCAGATCAGGTCGCCTCCTTTTCTGGTCGCACGCGGGTCGCTCCCAGGAACTTCGGTCGGGTCGTCCGAGAAACGATCGGGTCGCCTCTTTTTCTGGTCGCACGCGGGTCGCTCCCAAGAACTTCGGTCGGGTCGTCCGAGAAACGATCGGGTCGCCTCTTTTTCTGGTCACACGCGGGTTGCTCCCAGGAATTTCGATCGGGTCGTCCGAGGAACGATCAGGTCGCCCCCTCCCCAGTCGCTCGCGTACACGCAGGTCGCTCCCAGGAGCTTTGGTCGGGTCGTCTGAGGTAGTGACCGTCCTCGTCACACCCGATGGACAGATCGCCCGTAGAAACGAAGAGGTGATCGCACCCGGGGAAGACTTTGAGGTGCTGGTCGTCCTAGAGGGGTTATGGTCGCTCCAAAAGAAGGATCCTCCCAATAGTTTCAAAGTGATCCTCCCAGAGAGAATTTTTAGAAGAAAAAGAAAATGTGTTTGTGAGAAATGAGTGGTGAGAGTGAAAGACCCCTCTCATCCACCTTATATATGGGCCCAAGAAAATAGCCCAATAAAACATTAAAAATGTTCGAGATTCAGTGAAGTCAAGACGACGCGAAAAATACCCATCACTGATCAAACGATCCGTTACGATATTCAAGGACAAAATATCAGAAAAAGCTATTATGGTTAAGGAGTTCCTTGCAGACATTGAAATAGATTTGTCGTGAACGTAAAGTTTGAGATATATATGCTCTTGACAAACTTATTTCAATCAAGTATGAAGGCAAGCGAATAAAAAAGAAGAAAGATAAAGAAGCTAAAGGTACATTGTTTAATTAGAAACTTAATTTGGTTTGGTCTAAGGTTATTTTAAGATTTTGGTACCACGAGTCACGGCAGGATAGTTCAAGTTGAGGCAACTGGAAAATTTAGATTACCATTTATAAAAAAACTGGGTTTTATTTGGATCTTAGCGAAACTTTTAAAGTATCGTCTTTTAGACGAAATTTGATTTCTATTTATGCTTTGGGCATATTTGGTTTTTCTTGTTCATTTGGGAATGGAAATTTCAGTTTGTTTCGTGATTCAAAATTGGTTAGTTCCGCTTTTTTGTCAAGTTTTGATAATCTTTATTCTATTGAGACAATTGCTTCGTTTATTGAATCATTTCATGTGAGTACACGAGGTATAAATTTTATGATCCTACGAGTAAGTCGATTTCCGAATCAGGAAATGCTTGTTTCTTTGAGGATGTTGAGTTTGCAGAGGGAGATATAGTTAGGGACTTTGTCTTTGAAGAAGAATATGTTGATATTCCCATATGTCTTATTAACACTGATCAGGATCCTTTCCTTGACCCTGTTGAAAACACAACAAGCCAAGACAATGTTGAAATCCCCATAAAAGAAATTGTTACAGAAGAACAAACTCTTCCACCTCAAGAAACTATGCCATTAAGAAGATCCACTAGAGAAAAGAGAAGTGCAATACCAAATGACTATTTTGTACTTCTCCAAGAACATGAGGTTGACATTGGAATGGTGGAAGTTGATCCAATTAACTTTCATTAAGCCATGAAAAGTTCTAACTCTCAAAAGTGGGTTGATGCAATGAATGAAGAGATTAAGTCCATGAAGGACAATGACATTTGGGATCTTGTCCCATTGCCACAAGATGTGAGACCCATTGGTTGCAAATGGATATTTAATACCAAGAGGGATTCAAAAGGCAATGTGGAGAAGTACAAGGTTCGTCTTGTCGCAAAAGGATTTACACTAAAATAAGGCATTGACTATAAAGAGACTTTCTATATGGTTTCTTCGAAGGACTCTTTCAGGATTCTAATGGCATTAGTGGCGCATTTCAATCTTGAGTTACATCAGATGGATGTAAAGACAACGTTTCTCAATGGTAAAATTGAAGAGACGATTTATATGGTGCAACGAGAACACTTTGTTTCGGAAGAATCAAAGGATATGGTTTGCAAACTAAAGAAATCCATCTATGTGGGCTCAAGCAAGCATCTCGACAACGGTATTTCAAATTTCATCAAGTGATCACATTGTTTGGTTTTGAGGTGAATTTGGGTGATGATTATGTATACCATAAGTTCTGTGGGAGCAAGTATTTTTTCTGGTTTTATATGTTGATGACATTATACTTGCCAGTAACATATAGACTTGTTGCATGAAACCAAGAGATTTCTAGGTAGGAATTTTGAGATGAAAGATCTTGGTAATGCATATTTTGTATTGGGCATACAGATACACCGAGATCGTTCTCGAGGTATTCTTGGATTGTCTCAAAAAGGCTATAATGAAAAGGTTCTCAAGAGATATGACATGCAGAGTTTTAAACCAGTTGATAACCCTGTGGCTAAGGGAGACAAGTTTTGTCTCAATCAATGTCCTAAGAATGATTTTCAAGTAAAGAAAATGCAGAAGATTCCTTATGCATTAGCAGTAGGGAGTCCGATGTATGTTCAAGTTTGTACGCATTCAGATGTGGCGTGCATTATGGGATGTTGGGAATATTTTTAGTAACTCAGGATAAGACTATTGGAAAGCAGCCAAATGGATCATATGATACTTACAGAGAACAAAAGAATATATGCTCTCATATCAGATATCATATCAGCTTGAGATCATTAGATGTCATACCCTAATTTTGTCCGCCTAGTTTCAAAACCCTAATTTTCAGCAAAAATAAATAATTTTGTGAGTGATGCATTATTTGAGAAAGGGTTTAGGGTATTTACCCAAGCATTCTAAGGTTTTCAAAATCATTTTTGAGAAATTAAGGAATTTTGGGGCATTTAAAAAGGGCATTGTTTGGTCAATTTCAATTTAATAAATTTTTGCTAGTTGAAAATCCAATCAATTAATTTTTGGGAATTTATTTAATGAAATTGTATTATTTTTAACAAAAAAAAATAAAAAAATAAAGAAAATCATTTGTCAAATTGTGCGCATATTTTATATGTGTAGTAAAAAAAAATCAAGTTCAAATTAATTCAAGAAAGCATTTCAAAAAATAGTACAAGGAATATTCCTAAAAATTATATGATAGGATTTTTGTTGGCAATTTTGGTCATCTCTCATTTTCAAAAATGGCATATTCTTCAAGATACCTTGTATATGGCTCAAAATGGTTAGATTTATGTACAATTATCTTGAAAGGAATAATCAAAATTGAGAGGATAATTGGAAGGTTCATGGATAGTACAATAGTACAATTGCCAACTTGCAAAACTTGGGCACCACTCTCATTGCTTGGCTGAATATCTACCCCTTCATTTCCCTCTCATTTTGCATTTTTTTGCCCCTCATCAAAGTGTGTTTCAATCCTCACCCTTGATTCAAAATTAAAATGCAATCCTAGAATGAGATGAGGTACACAATGACCTAAATGCCCCTAAACTTAATTGCACATTATATATACCCTCATATCCTCACCTCTCACAAGGTTTTGCACACAATTCACACTCAAAAACATAGCCTCTCCTCTTCTCCCTTCTTGGCCGAATACCCCTCTTCATTCCCTCACCTCATTTCTTCACTTTTTCACTTCAAATCAACATTCTAGTCCTAAATCCTTCATCATCCTTGCATTCTCTTCAAAGATCCATCTTCAAATCTCAAGAATCAAGCTCAAGATTGAAGATTAGAGGGTTGATTCAAGTGGTTTAGTGTTCATTCACCTTATTTCTTTCGTTATTCTAGCTTGGAGTTGAGGTATACTCTCAATCTTAGCATCATCAAAATTTTAGCACCAAAAATGTAGATCATCAATCTATTTTTGCATATCAAGCATTTCTTTGCATTTTAGTGCTCTATTTTATGTTGAAATGTTGATATAATTGTTGTTGTTGAATGAGAGATGTGTTTCAAGCATTTTGACAAACACTTTGGGAGGTTTGGATGCTTGAAATGCATCTCTCTCTTGGAATAAATTGTGTGTTTGTGCTATTTTCATTTGGTGCTTGCATTTTCATGAATAAAATTGTGATTTGGGCTTATGTTTCATTTCGCATATTGTAGAAAAATTAGAGTTTGTGCGATTTTAGTGCATTCCTTTGCTTAATCATGTGAATCCTTGCCAAAAAGTTTGATCTATGTCATTTGCTTGCATGATTTTGTTGCTTTCAAAGAATAAAATGAGGTTTTAGCTCTATGTTGGTGTCGCATTTCATGAGATAATTAGGGTTTGTTGCTTGCTTTGAAAATCATGTTTGTGTCGATGATTTGGTAAGAGGATTTGACACTTATGCACTTGTGCATATCCCAAGTGTTAAAGATTACCTAAAGGGATTCAACACCTTAATTGCATATGCTTGCTAAATAAAATGTCAAATTGATTTTTCATGGCTTGCTAATGATCTTACTTGAGGCAAATGCCCTTTCCAACTTATTCCTTTCGTGTGGATGATTGTAGAAATATGCTAAATGTTGATGCCATCAAAATGATACCACATTGTTGCTTATGTCAAATGTTGATGTGAAATCCCTAGGATTTTGCAAGTGATTCATTAAATGTTTGAATTCACTTGTGTTTTGTAACTTCCTTGCCTACTCACATGTTGTGTCATAAATGCCTAGTTAGGTTCATTTCTTGCCATGCATCTTCAATAAGATGTTCAATTTAGGTTCATTCACTTGCCTATTCATGCATTTTGCAAAAATGTTCAATTTAGGTTCATCTTGCCTAGCATCTTCAATAAGATGTGCAATCTAGGTTCATTCTCTTGCCTATTCATGCATTTTTGCCAAAATGTTCAACTTGGGTTCATTCTTTGCCTATCTATGTATTGTGACATGATATGTGTAGTCTAGGTTCATCTTTGCCTATTCATGCATTGTGTATTCAAATGTTGTAATGAGATGTTTTCAACATGAAAGGGTAAGTTGCAAATTGTGTCTATGTTGTTGCTTGCTTGATAACATGCCCTCAATGAATGTGCTATGCTTGCATCTATGAACTTTCTTGCATTCATTGTTTTCTTTTCTAAACAACTTGACATGAAAATGGTTACTAGTTTAGATCATTGCATGAATTGTAGTCTAGCAATTTGCATTTTGGTTATTGACTTGGAACTTGATTGAAAATGTTCTACTAGTTTTCCAAAACTCTTTTCCAAAAATCAAATTGCTTTCAAACTTCTTTTCTAAACTATGTCTCTAACAAATTAAGACCAATTTCTTTTCCAAGCTTAAACCCTAAGTTTTTCATAAACAAAATCATTAGTGGCCACTCGAAGCCTTTGCTTGTTTGATCACTAATGAGGAGTTATTAGTGGTAGTCACTCGAAGCCTTTGCTTGTTTGATTATCATGAAAGCTCCCAAACCTTAAATACATGCGAACCCAATTCAATTCCAAAAACAACACGAGTCATTAGTGGTAATTGTCCTAAGCCTTTGCTAGATGATTATCACCGATGCTCGCCTCATTTGCAAAAAAAGATAAAATAAAAACGTTGTTACTTATAATCACTCGAAGCCATTGCTTGTTTGATTATCGGTTTCAATTTATTTTCTTTCGAGTTAGTAATGAAAACCACTCGAAGCCATTGCTTGCTTGGTATTAGTGAACACTCGAGTCTTATTTCAAAAAACACCTAAAAACTAAAAAGCTAAAAACAAAAGAGCCTTTTCAAAATAAGACTAGAACTACGTAGCTTTGAATTCCTCATCGCACCGGAGGATACGTAGGAGCGGGTTCACCTCCCGTCAAGCACCCTTTTAAAAATTAATAACAAAAAGATTCTTCTTTCCCCAGTTTTCAAAAACATTTTCTTAAATAAAAAAAAAAGAAGAAAAGAAGTAGAACAAAGTGTTTCAAATCAACAGTCAAAAACCACACACTAAATTAAAGGTTCCCTTTCGGTAGAAAGGATGTGTGGGGTGCTAATACCTTCCCCACACATAACCGACCCCCGAACCTATATCTCTCGTTTTCAAAAGGCCAATCGCCTAAAAGGATTTTTCCAATGTTTTTTTCTAAATTAAAATATTGGTGGCGGCTTCATTGTTTTTCCCGTTGTACGAAGAAGGATCCAAACCGGATTTTTCGGAGTGCATACATTAGGTATACTGAGTCCGATTTTTGGTGGATGCCAAGATAGTATAATATCTATGTTGGGCTATGTTTATCTGCTAAATGGAAGTGCAATTTCTAGGAAGAGTGCTAAACAGTGCATTATATAGCATCTTCCATTTTGGCAGTAGAGTTCATAACATGTTATTAGGCATCAAATCATGGAATTTGACTGCGAAATTTTGTCACGAGGCTGCATACAGTAGATGGTTTTGAAAGACCACTAAGATTATTTTTACAGTAAATTCGCAGTTCTATTTTCCAATAACAACAGGAACTCGAAGATATTGAAGCACATAGACATCAAGTTCCTTGTTGTTAAAGAAGGAGTTCAGAGTGAACAATTGTCTATAAAGCATATTAGAACAAACTGAATTTTTTGGGAATTCGCTCATTAAAGGATTGCTACCCAAAAGGTCTCATGAGCACACTGCTCGTATGGTTGTCACATCATTAGGTGATTTTCAGTTTTTGTGGGAGTTTGTTATTTTTAATGATTTTATGAAATAGACATATTTCAGTTTATGTAAGATTAAGTATATTTTCTGCAGAAATAAAGTTTTGGAATTTGTTACACTTTGATTTTGTTATAGTTTGATCTCACTAAGGTTTAAGAAGGACCAATTGGAATTAGGCATGTTAAGATCACATTACATGAAAATTCTATGCTACACATCCACATCATGATCCATGTCATTCTTTTGTGTCAGCATATGTGACCATTGATGGGTTTAGTTACGATAGATGTGATGAAGACTGCTTTGATCCTATGTTGGTATATGATTGATGGACTGGATTGGTTTTAGATACATTCAGTAATGACAGTCATTTGAGCTCATACGGTTTATTCTTGCAATGCATAACTATAAGGTTACACATATAGTCCAAGTGGGAGATTGTTGGATCATTAATCCAACGTTGGCCTTATATGTTAATAATTATGTATTGTGGACTGTCACTTAAGATTAAACCCAATTAAAGTGATCTAATAAGGTTAGGCTAATGTGGACTAATGAGTATCTAATAGGATGTGGGCCTTTAATGTGTAGAGACTAAAGGGTAATTCTAATTTTGTGATGGGTTAAATTAGAAATACCAATAGATGACCCTAATTAGGGCTTTATAAATAAGGAGGTTATAGTCCCCCGGTCACACGACAAATTTTGGAGCCGTTCTTACCTGACATTTCATTATCAGGAAGATACAGAGAGAAGACTAAAGGGGTCTCTCGGAGAGAGTACGTGTTGATCTGGAAGGCCAAACCAATCAACATCAAGATAAGGTACGCTTCCGCTATAATTCAGGTACGCTTCAGTTTCAGTATATTTTCTAATGATTAGCATGATTGATTCTGGCTTTATAAAGACTATTTCGGCTCTAACAGGAAAATCACATAACATAGTAAACAATCAACGATAGTGGATACAATGTAACATCCCTATTTCGGTTAATTTCGAGTGACGAAATTAACTAGCGGTTTATTATTCGAGTAAATAATACGTCGAGTCATGGTCACATTAGATATGTGAAAGCAATATTTAATTGCTCAATTATATGATTTACTTGCAATTTTGTTTGAACTATATGAATGATTGTGTGATTGTTTGGGTAGAATTGGGTTAAGAGAGAAATAGAACAAAAAGGGTATTATGGTCTTTTCCCCACCCATTTAACCTTCAGCTCAAAACAATAAAACACTCAAACCCTCCTCATTTTCCACAATTCCTGAAAACATAAGAAAGAGAAGTGAGATTAGAGAGAGAGAGAAGTTGCGAAGAGAGGGAACAGAAGAAAGAAGAGATCAACTTCATTTCTTCTTGTATGTAAGAGTTTCATAACTCAATCTTCTCCATTTTTCATTTTCTATCTATTGATACTAGTTTCATCACCTACATTTCTCTCTAACTCAAATCACCATTGATGAACTTTAGAGCTCAAAGTGAAGAGAAATGGAGTTTTAGAACACTCAAAGCTTGCATTTGGTCCTTGATGCACTACATTCAGTTTAGAAGCACGAAAACAGCCCACCTTGCTGTTTGCTTCGGTTTGGGACAGTAGGAGAGGGTATTGGAGTAGTTGGGTACGATTTGGAGGCGTTTGGACGAATTTGGAGCAAGTTCGGGTGTTTTCGGGTTGTTCGAGTTTCGTAAAGTCTCGGTATTTCGTGATTTTCATCATGATTGGTGAGTTTTACTCACGTTTAGGAATTGATATGTATTTTGTGCTTGTTTTAATTTGATGGTTGCTGAAAATTAGAAAAACTGATGATAAAATTTCACTGTTGAAAGTTTCTGGATATGTGTTCGGTATTTTGGCCGTTGCGTCAATTTTGGTAATCACAAAATTCCGTGTCCTACATTTTTGAAAACTAGACTTAAGGCTCCTTAATTTCGCACTGGTTTCATCAAAATTTGAGTTGTATAGCTCTATATATAGGTTTCAGAAGTTAGGGTAATATTCTGAAAGCATTCTGGACATACGTGCTGTCTTTTTGAAACTGGGAATGTACTGTCAATCCAAAAATTATAGGGCTCACATTTTTAGAAACTAGACTTAATTATGGTCATTTTGGCACTGGTTTGGTTGAATTTGGAGTTGTGTAGCTCGAGTTATGAGTATTCCAAGTTAGGTCAAATTTCTAAAGTTAAACTGGGTATAGGTTCAGTGTTCTGGGTTTTGTACTCTCAATTGAACCTCTTTTTGAATGATTCTTATTTCTTTGAAAACTAGTCACAATTTGCTATGTTTTAGGCTCAAGTTTCATGTTAACTGGTTGAGTTTTGGTCATTTTAGAAGTGCTAAAAGTTAGGAAACCGATTCTATCAAACCTAGGAACCATTCAAACCATTTTTGAAAACTGTACCAACTAATTCATCTTTTTGCCAAACTAAGAATGTAGTCAAAAACTAGACATCAGTAGCTTTCCAACAAGTGGTCTTTTGCAATTTTTCGACGTCGTTTGATAGGTTAAAAGTTTTCTTAAAATTTAAGTAAGATTGTTGTAATTCACTGGTGTGCTCATATAACATGTAACCTTCAAGGAACTAATTGTTCAATTGACTGATTTAGGTTCACGATATATAAATTACATCGAGTCTGGATGACGACCCAAAGTGATTAGCATACTAGGCAGGGAAGGTCATGAGCCCTTAACCTAGGCCCTGTTAAATTTTACCATTTGGGAAAGTACTAGTGGGAAGTGGGGTTTACCGGGATTCAGCATTCGTGCAGTCGGTGTTATGCTACAATTAGATGTGTGGTTCACCGGGATTCAACATTCGTGCAGTCAGTGTTATGCTACAATTAGATGTGCGGTTCATCGGGATTTAACATTCGTGCAGTCGGTGTTAAGCTTAATTAATGAGACACGTAATTCATAAGTTGAATTACATATAAAAGGATTTCATAATTGAACCGTGAGCGTAGTTAGGGGTCACGGTAAAACTCACTGAGATTGTATCTCACTGTTTATGTTGTTGATATTTTTACAGAAACAGGGAAAAAGGAAAGCTAAGCGGCATGAGTAGGTGATGAGCTTGAGGAGTTGATGGAGACATAGTACCTTTGACTATGTTTTGTATTTTCCTTGTTGATTTTGTATCTCGGTTTTGTAACTTGCATTTACGTTAAGTTGTAGAAACTGTTTCCTCTATTGCCTTGCTTTTGGATATTGAACAATAGGTTGTGTTATGTTTAATTAAGACTTGAGGACATGAGTACTTGAGATGTTGTTTATTTGAAGTACTGTGACCAACTCGTGATTGAGTTTTGAGAGTTCTATACCAAGCCAACGCTGCCTTGGTGAATGTCAAAAGAAAGATTTTACATTTGACCTCATCCTTAGCATTTCGGTATTGAAGCATTAGCTCGAAATAATCAACATGATCTTCGGAATCTCCAGATCCATCATAAAGGTTGAGCACGAGAGGCTTCTCCAAGGATCTCGGGATGGGGTATTCATCAATTTCCTTGGACAATGGGCCCAGTTTCGAGGACTTGTGTTTTTTTTGCGGTGATTTCCTTCTACATTCCAAGCGTCGTGGAAATGACGATCCCCGAGAAGAGGACTGATCAGATTAGTCTCTCCTGTACCGAGAAGATTCAGGAATTGTTGGATGAGAGCTTGGAGGAGATCTAGAGTGCCTTGGCCTGTAGTGATGTAGTGAACGGGGCGTCTTGATGTTACTGTTTTTGGTGGCGAAGACCGAGGTCGGCTGCTTTCGAGATCAAGAGCTGTGTTAGCTCTCACTACTGTAATGTTTCCTTCAATGACTCTCTTTGTGTTGTGGTCGACAAGGCTTTTCTAGCTTGGTTGCTGAGTAGGGTGATGAGATTTTGGACGGCGAAGTGGTACCAATGGTCCCCCCAGGGGACAGCCACTGTCGGTGCCCTTATTTGAGAAGGTCTTGGTGTAGTAATGGCGCCTATAGGTTAGATTTCTTGATTATGAGGGTCGTCTAATGGCAGTGTTTGGACGAAGCCTTTAAGTGCCGGTTCCCTTGGAGGTGGGATAGTGACCAGAGATCGGACACGAGGAGTGGTTCTTACCGGGTTTCCCCGTGGCTGGGTTTGACATTTCAGAGGCATCGTAGAGCTTGGAGTGGATTCAAAAGTTTTCGGGAAGATCTCCCATTGTGGTCACCAATGATCTATGCTGGCTGCTCGCTTCGGCCGAGCTGAGGACCGAGATGCTCACCAAAGTGAGACGCTGGCTCAATCCGAGTTACTTCTGAGATGATGTTGTAGTAAGTGTCTAGATGATATCCGAGGTGATCCAACTCGTGTTGATCCGATGAGGGGGGTGGTACCCGCACACACTCTGATACCTAAGTCAGCATTGGGAATAGGTGATGTGAGGTAATAAATGTGTATCTGTAGCAGTGATGGGACAATGCTTTATAGGGATTAGCGCCTATACATGGCGCATTATAATAGGTGCTTGTGTGAGTGCGCCTATATCGTTGGATGAAGAGGATGCATCTGCACCGTTAATTAGGTATTGTTGCGCCCGAAAAATCCGGTTTGGGACTTCTCGTTTTGCAACGTGAAAAATAGTAGAGCCGCCACCAATATTTATTTGGGAAAACATCGGAAAAACCCTTTTTTGGAAAAGCGAGTGGTCTTTCGAAATCAGAGATGTAGGTTCGGGGGTCGGTTACGCATGGGGAAGGTATTAGCATCCCATACGTCCTTTCTACTGAAAGGGAACCATTAACTCGATGTGTGGTTTGACAAAGGTTTGAGTTGAAAGCGATTTGTTCTACTTCTTTTCTTTTCTTTTCTTTTCTTCTTTTTTTTATTTGAAAAATCGTTTTATTGAAAACGGAAGACAGGAATATTTTTGTTATCTTTGAAAAGTGGAAACAAAACAAAGATTTTTTAAAAGGGTGCTTGACGGGACGGACCCGCTCCTACGTACCCTCACTGGGTTGAGGGATCAAAGCTACGTAGTTCTCGGCTTTTGCGTCTGAAAACGGCTTAAGAGTTTTTCGCAATTGGGTGAGCGTTTGTGAAGACCGAACAACAACGGTTAGAATGGCCTCACTACTAACTCTTTTTTGAAAATAAAATCATCATTAGCGATCTAAACGGCAACAGCGCGAGTGATCATCAATGACAATTTGTTTTATTTAATGGAGGAAGAAAATGTTTTCGCAAAGCAAGGAGCGTTTGAAAATGAGTTTAGGAAATGGGTTTTGGAAAACAAGTAGAACATTATTCAATCAATTCCAAGTCCATAACCAAATGCAACAATGAATGAACAAGATCCAAACATACTCACCAATCAAGCAATCATAAACATGTTGATTATTAACCAAGATTAAACATGCCAATATAATCAAGAGATCCAATTATTAAGGATGCAAGACAAAGTTCTCAAGACAATTGTGTGTGTGTGTGAGAATTGCTACGGGACGGGCAACAATCTCAAAGGGGTGCATATACCTTAATGACTCTATGCTACAACCGGAAAAGTAGGCTTACGTCTTCATTAAGAATACATACTAGTGGAAGGAAGGGCACACAATTAAATCAAGTCATTCAGATGGCATCAAGAACAAGTGAACACAATTGATCATAGGCATAGAGTATTCTAGGTTTAATGAATGAACATGTGAGCGATGATACATGATTAAGCAAGCATGTGAATGCATGAGCATACAAGAGAATGCATGAATAAGTATACAAGAGAATGCATGAGCATACAAGAATGCATGAGCATTTATTATGCATGGTATACAAGTATGAGTGAATGTGTGTGCAAGCATGCAAGGTGTCGCATAGATGATGCAAATAAGTGAAATGCAAAGTTTGAAAATGTTTTGAGTAAGAAGTGGTAAAAATGTTTTGGGGTTTTAAATGAGAAGTAGTAAAAGTTTAAAATGCAAATGATTGAAATGTTTTGGGATTTTTTTATGCAAATTTACAAGTGGTAAAAAGTTTGAGTGAGAAGTTAATGAAATGGTAGAGTAAAAATGCATGAGATAAATGGTAATTATTTAATGAGATGGTAAAGTAAAAAGGTAAAAGGGTAAAAAACACAATTGCACAATTGCATTTATTCACACAAGATCAAAACAACACGTTCTCAAGCACAAAATATGCACAAAAGTGGCCTAAGGCCGAAGCAATGCTAAGCACAAATCACCATCAAATTTCATGCTAAAATTCACAATTAATACATGAAACAATTCACAAGACTAAACCCTAGATCATCATGCCATGTTCTAAGGTAAGCATCAAGCATATCATGTATTTTATTCTTCACAAAATCAAAGAAGTAAAAAGGCAACAAAAACCCTAGGTTTTGAAGCAACAACCCGAGGCACCCAACACCAAAATCAAGCCAAAATTCAACTTAAAATCATGAAATGAACAAAATGAACACAAGAACCCTAAAATCCATGCTATGGCCGAAGCAAAATAGGTAGGAAAACAAGGTTTTATTTCACCAAAATCATGCAAATGAGGTAGAAATGCAATGAATGATGAGAAAACACAAGAATCTTTCCTTCAAGGCCAAGGACTCATCTCAAACACCCAAGGCTCCCAATGTCCTTGTCCAATAATGTTTGAAATGAGTCCTCAAAGCTTCTTTCAAGAAGGAAAGAGGAATAGAAGAGAGATTACATGATGAAAATTAAAGAAAATGCAAGGGTTAGTGAGCTTACCTCTAGATCTAGCTAGAAAATGAAGAAGGAAAGAGAATAGAAGCAAGAACACTTGAAGAACACCACAAGAACCTCTTGAACCTTTCGCAAATGCTTGATTCTTGATGGTTTTTGATGAAACTTTGATGATTATGCAAGTTTAGAAGTAGATTTATTGAAAGGATGAAGAATAAACAAGGTTTGATGGTTGATTTTTTGGAAGAATTTTGAAGAAAAGAATATGGGTATGGTGGCTGGTTGCTTCGAAGGAATGAGAGAAAGAGAGGAGAGATTTGGGTGCTAGGGTAAAAATATGAGTGTCCCCCTCATGGTCTCCTATTTTGGGTTTTATATGAGGTGCAAAATTAAGGGTATATAGGACATTGTGCTTTTGCAAACCATTGAGATTTGAGCTAGAATTTGAATCAAAGGCCAAGATTGCAATGCACATGGATTAGGGACAAGGAGAAAACACAAATGAGTGAGGAATAGCTGGTCACACACAAAAATTATGAGTTTTTGTTGCACAAAAATTGTTGAGGGCACCTAGGTCATTCTACACAAAGTTGTAGCCTAGGATTTGATCTAGAATTTTAATCAATGGCTAGGAATACAACTCACATGGATCAAGGGCATGAGGAAACACAAAATGAGGTGAAAATGAGCTGGAAAATTCGGAGCAAATGAGGCCTTGGTGCCCAAGTTTTGCAAGCTTGTCAAGAAAAATAGTACATTTTGTCTTATTGGGGACACTTCCTTATTTTCACCATTTTTTATTATTCTTTTCTAGATAATTCCATAAAAATCATGCCACTTTGGGCCATGTCCTAGGAATCAATGATTGGGCCCAAAATTCCATGATATCACCCTTCCCAAAATTTATTTGAGACCTCACCTTGATGGAAATTCCCATTTTGCCCTTTTGCTTAAAATTTGAATTTTATGCCAAAAATCATGCATGCATGCGCACAAAAATTCATAACCCAAATCATCTAGATCCAAATAAATTCCTCTGAGATTGAACAATGATTTTTGGTGAGAAATTGCTTAATTTTGGAAATGACCAAAATACCCCTTTTGCCCAAAAAACCCTAATTTTGCTCCAAAAGGCATTCCATTCCTAAAAATGATTTTAAAAGCGCTGAAATGACTTTTAGAACCCAAAAATGCATGCTCATAGTTCTTCACATCCTTCAGAATGATGCTTCACTTCATAATTTATTGCTTTTTGTGGAAAATTAAGGTTTTGTTCCAAGCCGGACAAAATTAGGGTATGACAGGTATGGATCATGGGATTCGCTGGATTGGGTCTAAGTGTTTGGCCGATCCAGAACAGGGAGAAAAGAGGTGAGAAGCGAAAAGTGGGACTCAAAAATAGAGAGAATAAAAAATTAAAAAATTGTAAAAGTGAGATCCATAAATAGAGAGAATGAAAAAAATTAAAAATTAGAGAGATAAATATTAGAAAACATATTTGCCCAAAAATTTGTGATGTGTCAACATAGTAATATGTCCAATTTTGTAATTGTGTTAGCAATTATTTTCCTTATATTGATTGATGATAAAAATTATACTAACAATATGTAACCTAATTAAAATAAGGTTTAAATATATGTTTAGTCCTTGCAAATATACGTTTTATCCAGTTTAGTCCCTGTAAAAATAAAACTATGTGTTTAGGCCTTGCAAAAATAAGTTTGATCCAGTTTAGTCCCTGTAAAATTAAAACTTTTTTTTCGTCTCTGCAAATATACATTTTATCCAATTTAGCCCCTGTAATATGTAAAATATTTTATTTTAGTCCCTCCAATATGAGAAGAAAAAGGACTAAAATCAAAAAAGAGAATCAAAAAGGACTAAAACATATATAAAAAATGTGAAAGAAAAAAGAGAATGAAAAAATTTTAAAAAATTGTAAAAGTGGGATCCATAAATAAGGAGAGAATCAAAAAAGAAATTAAAAGTTAGGGAGAGAAATATTAAAAGACATATTTGCCCAAAAAATTGTGATTTATCAACATAGTAAAATGTCTGATTTTGTAAATTATATTAAAGGGGGTGCAAACGGACACCCCAACCGTTACAAATACAAAGGGTCTCATTAAAACTCTTTGGGCCAAAACCCCATAAGAAAAAGACCCAAGGAGGAAAGAGTACCCCAGAAAGAATGAGACAAAATGTCAATTTACACCAAGTTCATACAAACAATTGGGTTTCCCCACTAGCCTAAAACCTTCAAAGCTGAATTACGACCTTCAATGCTAATGAACCAACTCGAAGATATAGTTTTAACATGATTGACTACCGCTTGAGAATTGAAGACTTGATCCTTAAAAAGAATATGGTTTCGATGAATCCAAAGGCACCACGTGACTGCCATCCAAAATAAATACTCCAACCTCCCAGCCTTCTTGGACTCCAACTTGATACCATGAGCCCTAAAATGCGCCACTCCAACAAGAGAATCCATGAGCACACTACTTATCCAATTATAAATAGAAGTCTAAACTGATCGAGAGCACCCACATAAAAAAAGTGAAAAATAGACTCATCCTGCTCAAAACAAAAAGGACAACATGAGCCATGAGGGTCCTTAATGATACCCTTAGAAATAAGAGCATCTCGGGTTGGAAGCTTTCCCAACAACAATCTCCATCGAAAACCCCCACCTTGGTGGGAATCGAAAGCTGCCACATATCATCTAAAACACTTTGAGTGTCACTATCCAATCTATCATGATTCAAAAGATTCAGCAATAGAGCATAGCAAGATTTAACTGTAAACACATGGAAATTATCAAGCCTCAACTGCCATTTATCTTGCTCGGAATCAATGAGATGGAAATAATTTAAAATGACCAGAAGCAGATCAGAGTCAGCCCTCTCCTCCGCAGTCAAAGCACAATCCCAGACGAAATTCTAATGCCAAGTGCTATCAACCTAATACCCATGATCCCTAATGCATCCATTTTTAAACGTTGCCAGAAGCAAGAAACTAGGAAACAAGTCCGTAAAAGTATCACCACTAGCCCACTTATGCAACCAAAAGGAAATCAAATTCCCCTACCCAACACCGGCCTAAGACCAGAAACAAAAGCACCTTGCCACGAAGCTATTTCGAGTCGAGAAAATGTTTTGCGAAAAATTACATTTTTGTGTCGTTTCGAATGTATATATGTTTGATTGATTGATGATAAATGTGATTTTGTATGCTATTTGGTCTGGTTGTTATGTCTGGAATATCTGTTTTAAAGTTGAGAATCGATTGGAATTCAGATTGGACTCGAACGGACTGGTGAATTTATACAAAAAACAGAGTTTTGTTGCAGGCAACAAAGCTGTGAATCGATTCCCAAGACTGTGAATCTGTTCACAGAAGCTTAATCTGTTATTTTGTGAATCGATTTCCATTCATGTGAATCTGTTCACAGATTGTGAATCTAATCACAGAAGCTGAATCTGTTCACAGATTGGGAACCTAGTCCCATTTTGTGAATCGATTCCCTTACATGTGAATCTATTCACAGACTACTTTACTAAAACCAAAATATTCCAAACTCATTCCAATCCTTTCCCCAACACCATAAAATGTTAAAATGACCGTAATACTTTGCAAATCGCTTATGAATAACTTGTTTTAAATCGAATTGTCACGAATTACAAATGTTTCGAAAAATCGAACTTAGTACACGTGAGGGTACATGTGTTTTGAAAAATTAAATAGATTGCATATCCTTTTTGATATTGTATCAATGATACGAGATGGTTAACGTTGTATTAATCTAAACCCGGTCATAGATCAATAAGAATGATAGGCCGCTAAAGACTTATACGGGTGACGACCCAAGATGTTAGTACACTCGGGAGAGGGAAGTCATGAGCCCTTGAGTTAGGCCCATAAGAGGTTATTCACTGAGATGCAGATAGTGGATTGGGTTCACCGCAAACCGAAGAAAAGGAAAATGGTTTAAGGTGTTGTACTAGATTAACAAAGAGGATAGTGCATAGCCATCAAGAATTGTGTTGTGAACTATAGTTTATATTGAAATAGTACATAGTCATCTAGAATCGGGCTATGAACTATAGAACATAATTGAACCGAGAGTGCTTAGGGGTCACGGTAGAACTCACTGAGATTTGTTATCTCACCCTATTATTATTGTTGTTTTTACAGAGAAACAGGGAAAAAAGAAAGCCAAGAAGCACGAGTAGGAGGGGGCTTGAGTTGAGAATTGGGATTGAGCTTATATGCTTATGTTACTTGCTTCCTTGTTATCTTTGTATTTCGATTGTATAACTTGAACTTGTTGAAAGTTGTAAAATCGTTTCCGCTACTTCTATATTTTGGATTATTGAACATTAGGAAATGATATGGTTAAGAAAGACCATTGCCTATGAGTATTTGAGATATTTGTGACTTTTTGAAGTTCATTATCTAACATTTTTAGTTTGTTCAATATCCGAATCATGAAGTTTACTCTGATGTATGCTAAATTATATGTTTTGATATTTCTATTATTTAGAAATACTAGGGTGTTATATCCATCTTTTAAAGAGATTTGTACCTCTAAAACGGTATAATTACACTTCAAAAGATAATTATATAAATGTAATTAATGATTATAAAATGAACTATTAAATTTTAAAAATTTCATGTTTTTTTTTCAATATATACATTTTTATAGTCAAATGTTAATGACTAGTAACTAGTAATTAGTTAGGAAGAGGGAGAAATATTAGTTTCTAAGATTTGAACCTTAAATCTCCTTCTTAAAACCCCTTTATATCCTTTATTATAAAAAAATTGTTGATCTTTCAATCATGGATTCACTAAAAAAACGCTTTTGTGATGAATTTATTTATACTTTCTTCTGTAAAAAGTAAAGTAATACCATGACCTAAATGTTTCCAAAATTTTAACGAAAAGGAATTTGATCAATTAAACGTGTTGAATCTCTTAACCATACGCTTCGGTTACAAAACAAAAAAGAATTGGTTTTATCCTCTCACTTTTAAACGTGTTAGAATCTGTTACCCAAAAGCGCTTGAATGAGATGGTTCGAGACTCTTCCAAGTTAACTAATGTCTTGAGTTTGAATCCAACTTTTATAGAATGCAACAACAAATGATACCCAATTTACAAAAAAAAAACTTGTTGAATCCCTTATTTACAAAATTGAATTTCATGAGAAACTTCTTTCTTTATATAAAATATAGAAACAGATTATTTCTTAAAATATCATCTTTATATTTCCACTATTTATTTATACCTTAATACTTTAATCATTTTTTGTTTTTATATTTTTTAGCCCGGTATCTAACCGGACTTGGATTCTCTCCTTCCCACTAACCCTACATCTTCCTCAATCCTCTCAATCTCTCTCTTAATTCCATTCTCTCTCATCAGTATTTATTATTTTTTAATTATTTTCTCTCTCCTCCCACCCTTGTATTTTGGGATGGAGAGGAAGGAGGGAAGGAGAGGATCCAAACACATCATAATCGGAGATCTTATTTCACCATTAACCATTTCATACGCAAGAATTTGTGCACATGTAATTAGACATTTTTTGAAATAGAAGAAATATTTATCATAGAATTTCAAATTTAAACTCATATTTAATATGTTTGCTCACAAAATTTTGAAATTTGAGATAATAAACCACCAAGAGGGATGGGGAAACAAGATTTTATAGGGGCAGGGGAACTAAAAATTAAACATAGTTTTCATGCGACTAAGCATCAAATTTTCTTCTTTTCTTTGTTCCATTTCGCCTTTTTATTCCCACCACTGGTTTCTGTGCAAGGAGTATCATGTACTCTGATATCTCGAGATCTTGAAGATTTGATTTCACCTTACCTTTAAGCTCTATATATGAATCTTTCAATTCTTTAAGCTTAGAGAGTTGGGTCGTATCATGATGTTTTAGGACCTCATCATGCTCTTGACCCTTCTTTTCACTCTCACGAGTTTGGGCCAATACATCAGCAAGTTGTAGATTCAGATTCTCCAAATTTGAAACTTCTGAAAAGGAGTTATCTTGGGCATCATTTGGCCCAGGATCTTGTTGAAGAAACTTGGTAGCAACAATATCGACACCTGGGTGCCCAAAAGAGTAAGGTTTGTTTCCAGGAGAGAATACAACAATAGCAACTTCTATGCCGCACAAGATTGACAACTCATTTGCCTTCTTGAATAAACCTGTTCGACGCTTGGAAAAGGTCACCTGCCTTGTATTCGGATCTTTCACCATCTCAATCTCAATTTTACGACGACCCATAATTCCTTCACCTGCTTCACAAGAGATTATAAATTAGGGATTGTTGTAATGTGAGGCTATATGCTATCCCTACGCCCTTATTTATATTCAACTTTAGAAGGAGGTTCATTGTTTCTAATATTGATTTTAAAATCTCATTTTTTTTCAATTATGGACATTATTTTCACTAATATAGAAATGTTTGGTATCTTTCTAATTTTATAAAATTGGTTATAAATGTTTTAGAATTTATTTTTATTTTTATTTTTTTATTCAAATGTATTAATATATTAATGGGCATATTAAATAATTTGTAAAACAGGAAATCTAATTCTTATCTTTATTATGTGTTATTAATTACATAATTATTGGAATATTATGGTATGTTCACAACTAGAGCCACTGAGCCAGCTTATTTTATGTTATTATTCTGAGTGACCGAATATTTTTTTTTTAGTAAAAAAAGAATATATTTTTTATATTTTGTATTAGAACAGTCAAATTTAATTAGTTCCCACTATATATGAATACTTTTTAGACGTGCTAATAACATTCTCTTTTATACAGTCTCTCCTAAACTTACTCTATAGTTGATTAAAAAGAGTGTTTAAAAAATGGTATTGTTACCATTTCTCTACTTTTTTACGCTAGTTATGTTATTTCTCGCGAAACAATGGCTCATGAAGGTAAAAAATTTTGATTTCTAACCTACCATTGATTATTAGTATCTAAAGCAAATGAATCCTACGTTAGTACTTAGCCAAAATCTTTTCAAAATTTTAACTATTTTTTTTACCAATTTTTTTAACATTTTCTTTTTAGATCTAGTTCCATTCAACTAAGTTGACCTGAATTATTATTATTTTCAATTTTTCACTTTAAGTGACACAATTGTATGTTATCAATAAAAGAATATATGTTGGCTAGTGCAAAATTTGATCCTAAACACGAGCGGAGATTTGTCTTTCGTTGAGAGTGTTGGGATACTCTGTGGGTAGTCAGGCCAGCGATGGTCCGGAAAAAAAAAAGAATATATCATAATATTAGATATTATTTAATTATTTGTTACCATATTTTTTTAAAATGTGTTTTTATATAAAATTGTATCATTTTATAGTAAGTATTCTTTTTAAATATATCAGTCTTATCAAATTGGCCTATTTTAATTTAATACTTAATTTTGAGCAACCTCAATATGAATAAATTAATTTGCCTATTAAATTCATTTTGAATAGTAAAATTTAATTTAATACTTTATAAAATAAAATCGATGACATTTAATTATAATTTTAAAGACTGGCTTAATAATATTTCAAGGGTATTTTCCCGTGTCTTGCACAACAATTGATATTGATTTCGAACGCATCCAATTATATGTAAGTAAAAGGTTTTTCTTTCCTTAGACTAGCGTGTCACTCTCTCATCCTAAAATTTAATTTATCAAAAAACAAAGGTTTATATGATTTTTGACAAAACACTAAAGAATTTGAATTTTTAAAATTTATTGCAGAGTATTGAATATGTATTTAATTATATATATATGAGTAACCCAATTTTTTGGTAAAAAAGAGTAACCCAATTTTAAAATACAAAGCATAAAGGTTCTGTTTGGTAAAAAGTAGCGGATAACGGATGAGTGGATAGCGAATAGCGGAAGAGCTAGCAGATAACAAACGATGTGTTTGGTAAAACTAGCGGTTAAAATAGCTGATAAATGTAAAATGACATAAAAGGATATTTAGGTAATGATTAAATTACTTAATGATGACAAAATGTTTAATAAGGAAAGAGAAGTAATTTAAGAAAAACAAAAAGAGTAAAAATGTCAAAAGAAAGTGAGACGCTATTCGCTATCCGCTAGCGTTTGAAAAAACGCTTAACGCTACCCGAAAAACGCCAAATGTTAGTGGCACGTTCTCTTCACCCGCTAATTTCATTCGTTAATTTCATCTGTTATCCGCTAGCGGATGAGACGCGTCAAACAAAGCCAAAATAGAACCGTTTACCTACACCATTAACAATTCTAAACACGCCTTATTAAAAGTTATTCATAGTGGGTTAAAAAAAGTTATTCATAGCATAAATCACCATAGAAATTATAATATAAACAAAAAAAGTTGAGTAGAACAAAAATAGAAAGTAGCAAAAATAGAAAACGTGTACAGAAACCTAATTATGGAAAATTTATATTAACATATTTAAATATTCATCTTATAGTAATTTATAGAAACATCACTTTCCATAAAAACTCAATTGCTTAATAATATGTCCTCCCCCCCTTTTAAATATTAATAAATTTTGAGTAAATTACATTTCCACCACTAAGAGATGTTTGAATTACAATCTCATCTTAATAATTAAATATGTACTACACTTTAATCCATTTTAATATAAATAAATATCTTTAGAATTCTAATTTTGAGCCACCATTAAAAAAATAATTCATTTATTTATGATTAATGCCAATGATAATTAAATTTGAATATTTTATTATTAATTTAACGATTTAGAATATCAACTAATTTTTGAATAGCCATATTTTTTCAAAGATTTTAATGTTATTTTGCATTATTTCATATTTTAAAATAGGAATTTAAATTATATGTTATTAATACTGGGAATAAAAAATAGAGAAAAGTATATACGAATTTTAGATATATTAGAATGGATCCGCAATACTCTTTTCTTTGCACTATGTATGTTAGATTTTCTTAGTTAGATTATTAGAAATTTTTTTAAAAAAATTAAGGGAGGAAAGTTTCTGTTATACACATGGGGTGAATGTAATTCAAGCCTGCCTTGGGAGAGTGGAGTATATAATCTTTTCTAGGGGAGGAATTGTAATTCTAACTTCTCTTAGGGAAGAGTGATTTACTCATAAATCTTTATGTTAGGATTTTTGTTGTTGTCATGTTATTAGTATGCAGTATCGATCGATTTTGTCGACGTTTAATCTACGCTAGGGAAACTTGGCTGGCCACGAGTACTCAACATTGCCGACTCTTGTGGTTCTCTCCTCTCAACAGAGTTTTTGCCACACCTAAGATTCAAACTCAAGACCTTGAGTGGGATCCGAATCTAGTTACCTCTCAGACCAACTCTTGTTGGTAAACTTTTATCTTCATTTTATCATACTATTATTTATACATTATTATCATTTCAAATAAAATAATTAATCTCTTCATGATATATTTCCTCCTTAAAATGTAATTTTGAATAAAATTTAAACAAATATTAACATATTGATAATTAATAGCAAAAAAACGTGCTAATTTAAAATAGACGTAAGAAAAGTCAAAACTAATACATTAATTTACAATAGGCAAACTATTTAAGAGTATATATTTATGATTTCTGTTACGGTTATTTGAGGTAGTTATATTAAGATTATTGACTGACATTGGGTAATAATGACTGTCATAAAAAAAAAAAAAAAATAATTAGTAGACTAGTCATATAAGAAAAATTAATACTAATACATTAATTTAGGTCATACGAATTATAGTTGCTTTAGGGGTTATTTTCTTTAGGGATTTTGTTTGTTTACGTCATACGAATTATAGTTGCTTAAAATTGTGGATTATATTTGCTTAAAATGAGAGATCAATTCGGGTCTAATCGTGACTCGTTTTTGAGTTGCTGGGTGAGGAAGATAAACAGTATTTTTTTAGTACCCAACGTTTTGATTCACATTAAATATAAGGCTAAATACCTGTTTTGGTTCTTTATGTTTGGGCGAAGTTTCACTTTCGTCCTTTATCTTTTTTTTGTTCGTTTTAGTCCTTTATGTTTCATTGTGCAAGAAAGTGAGGGACCAAAACGAAACAAATTAAAAACTGAGAGGGACCAAAATTAAACCAAACAAAAAAGCAGAGGACGAAAATGAAACAAATAGTGCTAACGGTAGGGACGAAACCGAAACAAAAATGAAACATAAAGGACTAAAACGGAACAAAAAAAGATAAAGGACGAAAGTGAAACTTCGCCCAAACATAAAGGACCAAAACAGATATTTAGCCTAAATATAATAGTGGTATATGTTGGTGTACGTCACAACCAGGTCGTGGGTTAAAAAAACTTTAATTTTTTTAGTAACACACTATTCTCTTCATTGCCATGTGAGGTGCCACGTGGCAGCCGCCCATTGGTTGTTGATGAGGCACGTGTCAGTGCCACTTAGCAGTGGTGACATGCGGGTGATGACGTGGCATTCGGTGCGGTGTGGCACAGATGACCAATTAAATAATGACACGTGGTAGTGACGTCATTGATGAGGAAGTTGACCGAAGGGCTTAACTGTAAACGCTTAGTATTTACAAGGGTCATTTTAAAGTTTTTTTTTATAGGGGCTTAATTGCTTAAATGGATTATGACCATATTTGCAAGGGTTGAACATATATTTAAGCCAATAATAATTAAGTTAGAAAATTGAATAAATCTTGGGCTAAATTGCATTTTTGGTCTTTTAGACTTTGGTTTCGTTTTGGTCATTTATCTTTTTTTTCCTGTTTTGGTCTCTCATCTTTCATTCTTGTGTCATTTTGTCATTTTTGGTATTTTCACTCCATTAACTTAACAGACGTCACGCTGACAGTTAATTGCTGACGTAGCATCTTAAGTGTCCGGGCTGACTTGGAACTCATTAAGTGATGTGACAAATAGATGACCAAATTTAAACTTAAAAAAAACATAGGGGACCAAAATGAAAACAAATTGACAAAAACACAAAATCACCTCCATTTCCATATTCATATTCCCCCGTGAGCCACCCCCACCACCACCACAAATCGATCACTCTTCAACTCTCCGTACATGAGACAAACTTAATCTCAAAACCCATAACTCTTCAAACCCCAAAGGTGAAGGTGGGTGTATGCTGGAGTGACCTTTATCCATGTCGTAACCATTATTGTCATCCAACAAAATGGACCAATCATTTCAACGGAAGTTGAAGTGGAAATGGCTTATGGGTATATAGATGATGCTTCGCTATTTTCCAAATAGAGAGATGACGGAGTGTTAACTCATTAAATTTTGATTCACATTCAAAGACATGTTTGGAAAAATTGGGGGTTGAAGAGTTTTGGGCTTAAGTTTGAGAAATTGAGGGTTTTGGGTTCTGAAGAGATGATTAAGTTTGCCTCATGAACAAAGAGTTGAAGAGTGATTGATTTGTGGTGGTGGTGGTGGCTCTCTGGAGGTGGTATTATTGATTAAAAAAATAAGTTTTAAAGTCAGTTTTCACAAATAACCAACTTAAAAACCACTATTTTGTTTAAGCGTTGCAAGGACCGTTTTACGCCGATTGTTGAAAGAACTGACGTTAAAAGTCCAATTTACTACCTCGCAAAAACTACACCGCTGTGTGGAAAGTAAAATTTAATCATGTACTAGTGAACTTTCATTCGGTGGCTTGAGCTACTCTGGGATACTAGAGGTTGGCCTAGTGCTAGAGCTGGCAAAATGGGCTACCCGGCCCTAGCCCAGGCTCAATCTTTGTGGCCCAAGCCCTATGCGGGCCACAGGCTTTTCAGGCTAGCCCGCATTATACGCGATGCAAATTAAAAAAGTATTTTTCTAGAAATAAAATAAAAATATACTAACTCTATATGTTAGGAAAAATGTAAAATTAAAGGTAAAGATACTAAAATATATGTAGTGGTTTAGAGAATTTGATATCTAATTTTCAAAGTAAGATAAATCCAACGTAGATAAAATTAGCATCACATATGTTGATGCTATTTGAACTCAATTTTGACTTTGGACAGTAATAAACAGTAAACATTCCAGCAATGCATCTTTGCATTTTTCAACAGTGTATTTCTTTTGTTAAAAAAAACAATGCATTTCAATATTGATAACATGTTTGCAATGCATTTTTTAGTCCACATGTGATAAATACTTAACACTACATAAGCATAAAATTTCAATACCAACAATGGCATATGACATTTATCAATTGTCTTGTTCTCATTTGGCACATAATTTTCAAGTTCATAACTTTTGGCAGCAATACACAATAAGTAAAATCCTATTATGTTTATTTTGCGGGCTTGTGGGCTACCCGTGGCCCGACCGGGCTAGCCCAATGCGGGCTCAGGCTTTCTAGGGTTGGGCTGAAAAGCCCGGATATAAAAACGAGCTTAGTTTTATTGTCCCAAGCCCTATACTTTTTCGGGCTAACCCGGTTCGGCGGACTTGACCCATTTTGCCGACTCTATCTAGTGCTTTCAAATTCAATTTTCGCAGTATCAAACTCGATATTGATCAGTGTGAGATTTTTTTTAAGTAGTTTTTATTTTCAGGACACTCCGTGCTTAGCCATGATATGAACCAAAAATACAATTTTATTTTTTGGAATAAAGTGATAATTCACTCATTGTGTTTGTCACCTGGAGAAGTCACGTGCCTATTTCCCAGCTCGCGAAAGAGCCCAACTTCCCCAATCCACAATTCGTCACTATTCATCCCACGAACCATTCTGTTGGGCTCATTTCCTTACACATCAACAAACATTAACAAAACAACCGAAAACAAAAGCAGGCGCAGCGAGAGAGAGAAAGAGACACAGAAATTCAAGGCAGAAGAAGGAAGATACACAAAGTTTATGTAAAAAAAAAACTTCCCTGCCTTGCCCGCCAAAAACGAAACCCTTCCGCACTCTCTAATCCGAAAGGGAAAAAAAATGACACAACCACCTGTACCGTCTCCTCCGCCGCCGCTTCCACCACCACCTGCGTCATCCGCTCCGCCGTCCTCCGATGGTGTCCGCGTCCGTTGCGCTGGTTGCCGTATGATCTTGACCGTTGCCCCTGGGCTTACCGAATTCGCTTGCCCTACCTGCCGAATGCCGCAGATGCTTCCGCCCGAACTCATGGCTCGGGTCCACCAAACGTTGCCGTCGTTATCTCCGGTTTCGCAGAACAAGCCGGCTCACGGCATTGATCCAACTAAGATCCAGCTTCCTTGTGCTTCTTGTAAGGCTATTCTCAATGTTCCTCACGGTTTATCGCGATTCTCTTGTCCTCAATGTCGCGCTGACCTTGCCGTCGATCTTTCCAAGATCAAGCAGTTCTTCGCTCCTCCTCTTCCTCCTCCTCCTCCTGAAGAAGTTAACGAGGTTTGCTTCTATCACTCCAATTTTGCTTTTCGCGCTTTGCTTCCTTTGAGATTCCTAAATTGTGAAGTGGCTTGTGTTACTGTTGTACTGCATAGACTGATAATGTAAATCTGCATGTAATTTAGCATTTTAGCATATTTGAGTGAGTGTAGCATTTCTTGATTGATATTGTGGAAATAAGATGCTTTAGGTCTTGTTTACTTTATTTTCAAATTTTTATTTTCTGTTTTCAATAAGATACGCATTTTAATAAGCTACACATATTAGTACTTGTATTAGTACATAGATAGCTAAAGAGATGATACATAGAGTGAGATGATATACATAGTCCGGGAGTAGCATATTTAGAAATGGAGAAAATGGTACGAGTTGTTTTCACCCTTTTCAAATATGCTATTCCTTCCGAAAAAGAGAATTTGAAAACAAATTATACAGTGTGTTTGTTTTCACCTCAAACATACTCAGGCTTGAGATGGGGCCACATCATTAAAATCGTTGCTTTCACTTCGAACGTGCATCTAAATGTGTTTTGATGCCAAAGTAGACAGAGTGCATTTATGGTTTAAAGTTTAAACTGCAAAAGTACATTCATCTATAGAGATTGAAAAACTTATTTTTAGGCCAAAACACAAGCTGTTAGAGAAATCCAAACATGCTAATAATGATTGGTGTTTTTTATTGCTGCTTAATGGAACCAAAATGTGTAAATAGTTTAACCTTTTGTTGAGTTTTCTTCTTTTAAGAATAAGAAGAGGTACTAAATATAGAAAATAACTCAGTATGTTATGTTGTGTTGTTATATTACATGTTTTACAAATTACTACCTAAAGTGTGGCCGTAGTTGATGTGATAGTGTTGCTGATAAGAACGAACAAGCACCGCAAAAAGAAAGGAGAATGTGCTTGATAGTTGATAAGATAAAGATGTTAATAAGGATGGATGGGTGAACAGACATTGCAAAGGGGAAGTAGAATATGCTATTATATATTTTCTTGGATGAAAATAACTGGTTTACCATTGTGAAAAGAGGGAATTAATACAGTTGGAATATAAGTCAACTTTGTTAAGGTGTGATTGTCAGTTTCTATTTTGCCGATGTCTTGCCCCCTTAGTTTCATGCATTAGTTTTTGTTGTGATTTTAGGGTGAGAATGCCTAGTTGGTCGTGATGGCAGTGTTATCAATGGCGGAAGGCCAAATCCCACAATATATACATTCCATTCTAGTCTATGGCGCCACCATGGCTGGCTGCGCTCACCATGCCATTCTGCCATGGCGGTGCCATGGCCACTATTTACAATCACTGCTCCATGGGAGCTATTATTAGAAGTTTCAGCATTGTAAACTTGGAATTGGAGTTATTCTCCTAAGAAGTTTAATTGTTTAATGGTCTTGAAATTTTGTAAATCAGTGGTCCTCTGTCCGCAAGAATCAATCATTCATAATCGTATGCTAAAACCAACCATGGGAGTGTTGTCAAACACAAATCGCTGAAAATAGCGGAATGCCAAAAATCCGATATGCGAAATATCGGAGTGTTGCGGGCAAATAGCAGAAGCCCCACATAGCGATTGAAATAAATCAATTATATATAAAAAATAAATGCTGCTGGTAAATATAATAAAAAAGCTGCATAACAATCAGAATAGTGACATAAAATTAACTCAAAAAAACAACTTTGTTACCTTTGGAGATGAACTCACCGTCACCAGAGGAAGGTCGCGCCGCCCAGAAGCTTGTTGGAGGAAAGGTGTAGTATGGATAGTTTCAAGAAGGAAGAGAAGAGGTGCATAGATACATTTAGGCTGAGAAATGTTTATAGGACTCTGTTGCCTCTTTGTTTCTTTTTGAAGTTAAGTAAAACATGTCATTATTTTTATTTAAAAAAGCACATGCAAACTGTTTTACTAAGTTTAAAAAACAAAACCTGAAAATTTGGGAAGTTCTGCTATTGTCGTTATCGTTGCTATTACCACCATGAGCATAGCAGCCATGATAATCAAAATGGTGAAACTACAATAGTGTAGCATTTTTTATTGCAGATTATGGAAAACCCAATACGTTATTCGTAAGTGATAACACTGCATGGGGTAGTTTTTCATTTTGAATAAACATTTTCCTCATCTGAGGATTTTATAAAATGGATGCAGTAATTTGCTTGACCATCTCTAATTCTTTTTTGTAAACATTTTATAACTTTATCAATTTACAAGCAAAAATTTACCTTTACACCCTTTCACCAGAGCCCTCCGCATCCAAACCTTGGGTGAGTAGGTGGAAAGTGGGAAATTTTTGAATGAAATAACTTTATGCTTGCATGATGTGAAAGAAATAAGGGATGGAAATTATAGTATACTCATTTTTTCACTGTCAGCCTAGACTTCAGTTGAAAATATTTTTCTATCTTTCCCAGTGTTATCAGAACCGAACCGGTCATCGAGCCGGTCAAGACACTGGGTCACTGGGTCTTTGGTCGGACCGCATGAGCCGGACACACTAAAAATAGACTTGATATGTATAAATTTGTACATAACAAAGCTATCAAAAAATTGTAATATATCTTAGTAATCTACAAAACAAATTCTCAACACAAAATTAACATAATTCTTCAAATTTACTATACAAGTTCAAATCCATAAGGACCATAAGTCCGTAACCACATCGTAAGTACCTAATTAAATAAACAATCATAAAATAATAATGGTCTCAACATATCCAAATTCATAATTAGTAGCTAATTACATATACTTTACGTAAGATATATAATATATATAATGTTTGTAAGCTTATTAACAACATATGAAGCTACCGCAGTGGTTAAGAGGTGCGGCACCACATTTTGTTGCAGGGTTCGCTTCCCGTAGGAAGCCTTTTTGTAACAAAAAACGTGAAAAATTAAGTTAAAAGTAATTGAGCCGTTTATGCAAGCAGTCCGGACCGGGAAGGGCACCGGTTCCCGGTCGGACCGGTTCGACCGGACTGGGCGGTCTGGTTTTGATAACACTGATCTTTCCTCTATTTTCCAACTTCCGACTTTTAACCTACTCAACTAGGTAAACCTCACATTTTTGTATAAAATTGAGATTGTCACGAGATTGAAGTTCAGGCCATGTGATTTAAAGGATTGACCCAAATATTAGAGAGAGAAAGAAAAACAACTTGTATGCTGCCGTCTGGTCCCATGCAAATCACCAAGTAACACCCATGATCAAAAGTACAAGGTTAGGAATTCAAGCCTGTCCCTCAAAATTAGTGGAGGAAGAATTTTATCGCAAACAACCTTCTTGTCATGGTTGTTATACTTATAAGGATATCTATAGATTGTGTCTGCCCAAGGAATTGATTGCTCTTTTGAACTGATATTTTTCTTGTTTCCCATGTGTACTTGGGACCATTCCTTGATTCCAACGTTTTGTATGTTTATTTTATTATATTCTATTATATTATCTATCAAGTAATCCTGTGCATTACCCTCCCTTTATTAAGTTATTTGTTGCCTTTTGTTTGTTTTCTGTTAAGTCTCTTTATTTGAAAAATGTTTTGTTCGTCTTGCATTTTTTTCATTCTGCATTAAATTACATCAGGTTGCTGTTGATGTTGAGCGGGATGAAGATGAAGCTGGCATGGTTGGAGAAACATTTACAAATTATGTGAGTTACTAATTATTTCCTTTTTGTCAGCCTTGTATGTCAGAAGTTTCTTTTGACTGAATCAACAATTAGTTTGTTGTTTCAATTTGCCAAAATGTGTTTTTACCCAAGCTCACTATAGTGGCATTAAAATATCTCCTCATGCAGAGACCACCAAAAGTATCTATTGGACCTCCACACCCAGATCCTGTTGTGGAGACATCTTCGTTGTCTGCAGTGCAGCCACCTGAGCCTACTTATGATCCAAAAACTAAAGATAATTTGGAAAATTCAAAGGCTCTGTCATGCTTGCAAATTGAAACATTGGTCTATGCTTGTCAGGTTTCTTCTTTGACATAATGGACAATATACAATTATGTTTTGCTTTCCTCTTGTTGTGTATAATGTAAAATTTTTGTGACAGAGACACCTTCAACACCTCCCCAATGGAGCTAGGGCAGGATTCTTTATTGGAGATGGAGCTGGTGTAGGTAAAGGCCGAACAATTGCAGGTCTAATTTGGGAGAACTGGTACCATGGAAGGAGAAAAGCATTGTAAGTTTAGGTCATAGTCTCTGCTCGCAAATACGCTTGTGTGTAATTTATAATCGAGTCAAATGCTAATTCATGCTTTGGACGTACATACACACATACTTATCTGAGCATATGACCTTGTTTGTAATTTCACCTTGTTGTCTAGCTATACTCTTGGAGTTTACTTGTTTTGATGCTTTTGTCATGTTTCCAATGATCTCACACAGGTGGATTTCTGTTGGTTCAGACTTGAAGTTTGATGCTAGAAGAGACTTGGATGATGTGGGGGCAACATGTATTGAAGGTATCTTCTTTGATGATTTTATTTGAGTGAAGTTATGTTACATGCTCAACTACTATGGTGTATTTACTAATCTATTTGAAACTCTGTTTTGTACATAGCTGGTGCAAAAATGACTTTCACTATATAATTTACTTGCTCTATTCATTTTTCATTTTCAATTTTTAAGATTTGTATGGGTATTTATAGAGTACTTTTGTAATATCACATATTAAACCAAGATTTCGGTCTATTTATATATAGGTGGTTGGTTCACAAGGTAGTTCATTGCAGTCAGTGGTTCTCAAACAAAATTAACACCGCTAAAATAGTTGGATTCCTATTAATCCACGAGTCATGTTATATAAGTAGTGTTAAAGGTTTAGGCTAGGCTTTTACTAGTTGTACTAAACTAATACTTGTTCCAACCCCAGCAGAACTTCAAATGCATTCTCCGTCAAAATATGTTGAAACCTCTTGAATTTAGCTTCCGGAAATTCCCACCTTTGTATCTATGACAACGCAATTCAATTATCCATTGGAATAACCCTGTTAAAGGCAGTTTGTGGCAGGGATCCACCCCTGTTATTCTGGCACCTACAAGCGGTAGAGGCTTAACACATGCTTCACTAAACTATTACAACTCTCGGAAACAAAATTACAGCCAGATTAAAGTTTCTGCAACCAAATTATACACATTTAACCCAACAATTATCTTTAGGTCATGACATGAATTTACTTTTGCTTTCCTACTAATTAGCTACTTGTTGGTCCTCATCAAGGTGTCACCCCAACCATCTCTGATGCTATCATTTGTAATCTTGTCTCATCTAGTCTTGCCACTCATTCATCCCAATATTCACATCTCTACTACATTAGGTATATTCTCGTGTTTTCTTTTTACCGCCCAACACTCTGTCCCATACAACATAGCTGGTCTTATAATTGTACGTTAAAACTCTCCCTTTAGCTGATGCTCTACTCAATTTCAACCATCCCGCTTGAATCCAATGCTTTACACCTCCCTCTATTTCTATGTCAATTTGTATAGTGAACCCAAGATATTTAAACCATGTAAATTGTGATATGGAATAGTCCCCAACTTTCACCTCTAAGATTACATTTCTGATTACTTATATTTCGTCCTACTTTTACTGAAATGGAAACTTCGTGCTTCTAAAGCTTCTCTCAAAGTCTCTACCTTCACATTGATCTCCTCTCCCGACTCACCATCTAGAACTAAATCATCTGCAAACAACATGCAACGCAGTGCTGAGTCTTGAATGTGTTCTGTGAGTACATGAGTACATCCAAGACCAAGGTATAGCAATCGAAAAAGCTTGAGGCCCCACCTGTGTTCTCACACTAGTCCTGGGCCCCTCATACATATCCTTGATAGCTTGGATATAGTCAATGCAGACCCCTTTCTTTTCTAGGGGTTTCGACAAAGTCTCTCTCGGCACCCTATTATATTCCTTTTCCAAATCAATGAAAACCAAAAAATCAAGCGACTGAAGTTGACCTTTTATTATCAACATCTGATGTCATTCACCACAAGAATCTAATCTTGAGTTTCATGATGAGAAACCAGTGTGTGTGTGTGTGAGAGAGGCTAACTTTGATCTAAAACTGAAATTTTCTATTAATGAAACTTAGAAACTAAACTCAGTATTTATAGTACAGACGGTACGGTAGCTATGAGTATTTATAGCTGATGTCAAAGCTGTATTATCACCACAGTGGCAATGCTACTCTATGCACATGTACGCAACCAGCCACCCAATATACATATGCTACCCTACTATATACTCTTATAGAGAGAAGATTGTATCTGGAGACATCACTAGCTCTGATAAATGATCAACTGAGAGATGTTTTCAGGAAGTCTTTTGAGGGTCCTCGTATAAACTATATATGTAACTAGTTTGGTCTTTGGTGAAAATGATCTTTAAGGGGGAGTATTAGAAATGATAAAAATAGTTTGGTCTATATGAGAGAAATTGACCTTTTTGGTCCATTCCAGGTGTTTGTGTTTACGTAGAGTTCAATCTAAAGAGTTCTGATACTTTTATCATCTATGCTGCAAAGTTCAAACAATGTTCTTCCAAGTTTAAAATGTCTTCATTTTCTTTTTCCTTTATCCAGTGCATGCTTTGAACAAACTGCCATATTCTAAGCTTGATTCAAGGTCTGTTGGGATAAGCGAAGGAGTTGTTTTCTTGACATACAATAGCCTCATAGCATCTTCAGAGAAAGGTCGTTCTCGACTTCAGCAGCTTGTGCAGTGGTGTGGACCAGGGTTTGATGGTCTTGTAATTTTTGACGAGGTATGCAAAAATCAAAATATTTTCGGATATCAATTGTAATTTCCAAGGACTATTTTGAAGGATGCTAATTTATAATTATACCGCTTCTTGTATTCAGTTTTGTTTCTTTACCTTTGTTAATAAAATTTAATAAGTTCATTGTAGTGTCACAAAGCCAAAAATTTGGTCCCTGAATCTGGTAGTCAGCCAACGCGAACTGGAGAAGCGGTACTTGAAATCCAGGTTTGTTCTGAAGTCTCCATCTTTCGGAACAGTAAACATAAGTTTTGATATTATTTATACAAAGTATAATTTGATTTTATGTTGAAGTGGGTGTTTAATCTTGGCAAACACACACACACACACATATATAGGATCATTTTTCGGAAAACGAACAGATTATAAAATAGGAGACTTTTAAGAAGAAAGAAAGAATTAGAGGCCTGATTTTAGCTTGCCTAGTAACGCACGCAACTCGTAACATAGGTCTAGGGACACAAAACATCTTTTAAATTAGTTTCTAACGACGACTGAGTGAGGTGTTGTTGGATCTGCGTGCCAGCATGTGGGCCGTTATAATGTTGCCTATTCTTGCTAAAAGTGACTTGATAATGCAAAGCAGTTTACAAGACCTAATCCTTCTTAGTTAGGCCTAAAACTAAGTTTCCCAACTAACAAGATGGTCGTTTTGTTTGATCACACACCTAACCAACGGAAGTCACTGATGAATTTACTGAAAATTTAATATTTGATAGAACACAATGAAGTAAATTGATAAATGTTGTACCCTGGTAATTGTGTTGATTGTTTGTTCGTCACATGATGTCGTATGTCCATGCTTGAAGGCAATTAGGATATGTCATTTAAATATGGTGTAGATGCATGCCATGGATACCGATTAAGACTCCAAGTCCTACTATCCGAATTGGGCGGGTTCTCTATGAAAAGTTGTTTTAAACAAGACTAATTTTTGAAAAAATTGTGTATACTGGACCATTCAACTAATTAATAGACTACAAAAGTAAATGAACAATAACATAATCTAGATTACATCATATCATTCACAATAATTTTGTCTTGGTTTGTTGAAGCATTTTCTGTTCTTTTATTTTTGTGGTTTTGATGGAGGAAAGGGTCCAGGTGGTTATGGAAGTCTGCTTATTTGTGTGTGGTGTATCAGGCACGAGCATAACATAATTTTTCATTTTATCTTTGTGCAATGCTTTCTGCCCGTCGTATTTTGAAAGAATTTACGTTGGTAAATATGCAAAGTGGTTCAGAAGCTTTTATTTTGAAATAAAGTGTACATTATCAGTTGACTTGATATAAGCCCTAGACTCTGGAGTATTTGATATAGTTATTAGTAGACAAACGCTAACAGCCATGGTCTACTGTTTAAATTTTAAGTTTTCAAGGTATGTTGATCTCTCATGAGGTCATTTTGAATATGAGTAGTTGTTATTGTCAAAGTTAATTATAAAGTGATTATGGTGTTGTTAGATTCTAGTAGCCAGTCCCACCTACTGGGATAAGGCTTGGTTGTTGTATTTTATTTTTTATTTATTAGGTTTTGTTTTTGTCGGCATTTTGGAACAAGAATAAGTCATATATACATATATATATATATATATGTATATGTATATGGCTCTGTCTGCATATGTATGTTGAACTCAATTTTTTACTCTGCCAAATTTAGCATTGAAATGGTGGATAGAAAATGTACTTTCTCTGATTTATTGCAATCTAATTTCACAGGATCGATTACCTGAAGCCCGTGTTGTTTATTGCTCAGCAACTGGTGCATCTGAACCTCGCAATATGGGTTATATGGTTCGACTTGGTCTTTGGGGAGATGGAACTTCTTTCTCTGATTTCCGTGAATTTCTTGGTAGAGTTCTTATTTATTTTTCAATGTCTCATTTCTTTTTCTTATCTTCAATGAAATTGTGAGCTCATTCATAAACTAATTTTTTGGATAATTTTTTTGTATTCCAAAATAGTTGTTGCTGCTTCATTGTTTTGGAATTAAATTATTCTTCTTTAGCTGGTGATGTATTTATTTTCATGAACATACTACTGTTTGTTTGAGGGTGAAGGTTCCCAATTTCCCATGCACCACTTTGGAGTAGTGCATGGATGGAACCATGGGTAAAAGCACAAAAGTGTAAACTCTCCCTCATCCCTCTCAATCCTTCCTACCCTTAGTCTCAGCCGCCACCCCTTTGCTCCCTACAGTTCCACTGGCCATTCCTCCTAGGCGGTAGTTATTGCTGCTGCTCATAACGGCCCAAACATGGTGCAGACGTTGAACTGCTCATGGTGGTTGTCCAGGGAGCTTGCAGAGGGATTGGTTTGTTTGTGGGTTTATGGGTGACCCTACAGTGCTGTGTTTGCGGCGGAACAGGATGAGGCGTTGATCGCTGGCAGTGCAGGTTTTTGACGACAAAGCGCTGTGACACTACGCCTCCTCCGGCGCCGATCATCGGATGCGGTATTCTCCAAACAGCCGTAGCACTGCTCCTTTTCCTCAAAACCAGATAAAATGAAACATCCCTTCCCTGTTGACGATTGAAGTTTGATTAGCTAGTAAATCACCCTTTTTCACGTCCTGTGTGGTTGCAATCCAAAACTCGAAAAGGTTAATCAGAGGGTGAGGCAGCAACGATAAAGGTCAGAATCAAAGTGGCAACGGGATTATGTAGCTGAAGCTTCTATTGGCCAGAATGAGGGAGGGTGGCGTGAGGAAGAGGGGTGAAGGGTGCAGAGAGGGGAGGACGCCAAAATGCGAAGGGTGGCGGAAGGGGAAGCATAGGCTTGGGGCTGCAGGGAAATGGGTTGGGGAGGACACCAAAAACTGTTACCCTTTGACAACTGTTTTTTATCTAGATGGTCCATTCAAAAAGCTCTTCATCCAAAGGCCGCTCTTTTATATCCATCGATGGACCCATTTGTGATGGTCCATGTGAGATGGTGCCTTGATTGACAACTTTAAAAGCATTCATGATTTAGTTAGATAACCAATATTTTACAATTGTTTAATCTCAACTTACTATAGCTATATAATATAAAAAGTTCAACAATTTCTTATAACTCGGTTCCCGCAGTGTGTTGCTTCCATGGCCCCATCTGTTAAATGTATGAAGTTAACTATTTAAATTTATATATCCAGGTGCTCTTGATAGAGGGGGTGTTGGAGCTCTAGAATTAGTTGCCATGGACATGAAAGCAAGGTTGTAATATTTTCATGCATATGCCAACTGTCAGCCGTATGAACATTTATGCTTATGAATGAATATTGTTTTGCTTCACTTTTCTCATTGTAGGGGGATGTACTTATGTCGAACGCTTAGCTACGAGGGTGCAGAGTTTGAAGTTATTGAAGCACCATTAGAAGATAAAATGATGGTATGAGACACTGATTTGTTTACTTACACCATCTTATTTACTGATGCTGTAATTACACTTCAGAAGAAATATTGATGAGAATTACACTTCATGTAATTTTAACATGTATTGTCAGTGTTATCAAATCGGGATACACATCCTGTATCGTTAGGCCCAAAAACTGAATCGTGTATCGTAAGATACATGAACATAAATATATATAACATATTTGACTAAATCCAAGGTAGCATTTCTTGATTAGTTGCTTCTTTAGCTTTATCTTTCTCTTGTAAAAGCTTCACAAACATTTCTTTCACTTCATCCGGAACCTTAACACAAGCACTGACGTTCTGATTTGTTCCCGCAAGATGGTGTTTCATTCTTGCAATACCACCCCAACAAGAATGTGTGCAATATCCGCAAGTCACATACAATCTATTAGGTGGGGTAGATGAACAATGTTTCCATGTAATATCTACCTCCTTTTTCTTCTTTGCTTGACTCATTATGGGATAGATGAACTATGAAGCAACAAAGTTACAAAACAGAGTAGTGGAAGAATAAAAGAAAAGTTAGGGTTTTGTTCAAAAAAAATTAGTTCTGTGAAAGAAAGGAAAGAAGAAGAAGAAGGAGGATGAACGAGTTTTACCTGTTGAAACTTGAAAAAGAAACAGAGAAGACGCTGATGAAAGAAAGAAGACGATGAAGAAAGAACGTGGAGCTCCAACGTTCTGAATGTTTCGGTTCTGACTTCTGAATGAGAGGAAACGTGGAGAGGAAGTTGTGGTTTTATTGTTGTATAATGTCAAATGTCAAAAATGCCCCTGTTTTTAAAAACAGAACTGAAAACGCAGCGTTTCTGAAACACCAAAACGCACAGCTTCACTTAACAAAACGCAGCGTTTTGCGTTAACACAGCATCCAAAACGCAGCGTTCAATTCCATCATCTTCTTCCTCGCGTCGTAACCCTAATTCTCTGTGTTTTACGAAAACGCGTGACCCGACCCGACCCGGCTGTAATTTGTTGCAGAATCGCGCGATTCCTTCTTGAATCGCGATTCAAACGATTCCGATGCGATACAAGAGATTCAGGGAGCGATTCGGTCACAAAAACGAGTCGCTATGCGATATGCATCGTTTGCCTCTGATTTCGACTCGTATCGCGATTCGAATCGTACGATTCGTGCGATACTAACTACCATGTGTATTGTCATCTATATTACCTGATGTTGCATTTATTTGTCCTTTGAATTCAATATTTTTATTCAATTATCTTACTTTCCATATCAAACTTCATAGGACATGTATAAAAAGGCAGCAGAATTTTGGGCAGAATTACGAGTAGAATTGTTGTCAGCCTGTGCCTTCCTAAATGATAAACCTAATACTAGTCAACTATGGCGATTATACTGGGCAAGCCACCAGGTATTAGACGTGATATTGTGTTGCGCATAGAGATACTATCTCTATTTTGAGGTGTCTTGTATTCTTATTATGTATGTTCTTGATTCTTTCATTTGTTAACGCTCCTTGTGATGCTGTAGCGTTTCTTTAGACACATGTGTATGTCTGCTAAAGTCCCTGCAGCTGTGAGACTAGCAAAACAAGCATTAATTGAAGATAAGTGTGTAGTCATTGGTCTTCAGAGTACTGGAGAAGCAAGGACAGAGGAAGCTGTGACAAAATATGTGAGTAATTGAATTATGTATTAATTTCTGCATAGAGCAATTTTGTTTTCTGCAGTTCAGATTTTTCATATGATTTATTTATTTTTTGGATAGGGTTCTGAGCTTGATGACTTTGTTTCTGGACCTCGAGAATTGATGCTTAAATTTGTGGAAGAAAATTACCCATTACCCGAAAAGCCAGAACTTCTTCCAGGTTTAAGCTTTATTTTGCCGAACGATTCCCATTTATATTCATTATTGTGCATTTTTTAGAATTTTTTTCCCAAATTTGATATAGGAGAGGATGGGGTTAAGGAGCTCCAAAGAAAGAGGCACTCTGCAACTCCCGGTGTTTCAGCAAAAGGAAGGGTCAGGAAAGTAGCCAAGTGGCAACCTCCTAGTGATGCAGAAAGTGATGAAGAATCTGAATGTGAGTTTCCCAGTAATAAAGTGGATGAATCTTGTGTACTTAACCTTCTTTCTATTGTGCTTCAGCTGTATAATGTAGTAAGCCAATTTTCCTACTATCAACATCCAGGGCTTTTTTTTTGCTATGTTGGGTTGCTTAATTGAACAATGAAGCCATTTATATTATTTTAACGTGTGTGTGTATGTACTAATGAAATTCTCACATTAGAGGCAGGATCTTTTGTTTGAAGTTATGATATCTCATTTCACATGTGTTCCCCTCCATGTTCGATAGTAGGTGATAAAAGTTATCAATCCAGCATAGTTGCATGGCCTGCAGGCTTTGACCCTGTGACAACAGAGGCTGAATGGTGGTCTGGAAAGAGCATGTGGTTAATGTTGAATAGGAGGGGGGGATGCTAGTAACATGTGGGGTTGCCAAAAAGTAGGGATGGAAACAATCGCAGATGGACTCAATTTGAAAAAATTCAGTGAATAGAGCAGTGCTTCTGTTTTGAAGGGGAAACCCTTGGAGGAGGAGAGTTTTCTCTCCTATTCTTTCCTATTTCATCAATAAAACTGTCTTTCTTTTCGATTCAATTTCTGGGTTCCTAACAGCTTGCTTGCTTGCCAGTAAGTACATAGGTAGAGTTTTAATAATTTTATTATATCGACTGGTCTCAGCATGCTGATGGATAAAAAGGGTGCAAATTAATTGCCTTGCTATTGATAGGAATCAATTCAGTAAAATGGAAAAGAAACTCTACCTAAATCAGTTGGAAAGAACTATTGTATTGAATCTGTGAATATTCAGTAGAATCAGGGTGATTCTACTGTTGTACAAGATGAAGAAAGCTGTAAAAAGTATCTTGAGCAATTCGAGGTGCTCAGGGCCTCCCAAGTAACAATCCAAATCTTGTCTACCTCTCTCCTAGCCGAACCTTCCCTTATAACAGATCCAAGTTCTCTCTCCTCACAGTTACAGTACCCTGCCAAGTCAGCAGGTGCTCCCTCCAAAAAGTTACTTACCGAGCAAGGGAATTATTCCCTGCTCTGCGCCCCACCCCGCGCCTCTTACTCTCATAAACCTTCCCAAATCTATTAACATTTCTATCCAGCTATCAAGACATGTTTATTCTATCATGAAAAATATGATAAGTTTATTGCAAACGATGTGTGGAAACTAATTCAAAGTTCTAGACATACCCAGTGTTTACTTGTTTATTTAGAAGGAATCAAACAGCTGTCGTGTGTTCAACACGCATTTCCAGACTCAAATTTAGACATGATACACATATCAACAAAGAAAGCTTTGTGATGCTATGTAACAATAAAAAATGCCACATTATTTTCATTTCGTCTTTTATTTTTGAATATTTGTTTGGGAAATGATAAAAAATGCAAAATGCTACATGTACAAGCTTTTGAAAATAGAAAATGAATTACTAAAAATAAAGTGACAACTCTATAATGACTAGTCAGAACAGAAAATATTAATGGAAAACATTTCCTCGTAGGAAACAGGCATTAGAATCCCAAATTGGCTTAATCAAAGCGAATCTCCCTTGTGGGAGAATGCATATGATAAACTAAAATAAATTTTGCAAGAATTGTTTTGTTACGTATCATTGCCTACTTCCCAATAACCATTTGAAACTTGGATTGTATTAAACATGGTTTCTGTTGCAAATTATTAACAGACAGTTGTTGATTGATGGTTTAAATTTGCATGATAATTTCCAGAAAGAGGTTGTTGCTGCTAAAGGGCGCACTGACTATTGATGAATGAAATTAGTTAGCTTTGGGAAATATCTTTAACTTGCTTTTATGCTTGAATTTATCAAAATTCCTTTGGTTTGATGCAGCTGACTCGGGTATTGAATCTAATGATTCTGATGATGAGTATCACATATGTGAAATTTGCACTACTGAGGAGGTAGTTTTTCTTTGATAATTAATTTTTTTTAATTTCTTAAATTATTTTGATGTTGGGGATGTAGGAGTCACTTAGTTTTTGTTGCAGGAAAGGAAAAAATTGCTACAATGTTCCTGTTGTGGTAAATTAGTCCATTCCGCATGCTTGATGCCACCAATTGGTGATATAGTTCCTGAAGAGTGGTCATGCCATTTGTGTAAAGAAAAAACAGATGAGTATCTTCTAGCAAGACAGGCCTACATAGCTGAACTCCAGAAGAGGTACGCACTTCAAAGATTTCTCGAATCATTGGGGTCTGGTACTGGTTACTAGAAAAAAACGCAAGACACATTTTCTTTAATCTTTACTAGCCAAAGGGGGGAAAGAAAATAAAAGTGAGGTAGGTGGTGACGATTTTGTTAAATTATGACAGGTATGATGCAGCCCTGGAACGCAAGACAAAAATATTAGAGATTATTCGTTCGTTGGATCTTCCAAATAATCCTTTGGATGATATTATTGACCAGGTAGTTATGAGATGTTTGATTCACCCCCTTGATTTGAAGAATATTTGCTTATATGTGCACAGCAAAACAGTTTTAGTCTAAATTTTAAAGTTTATTTATAATTCTACATTGATTTAAGGGGATGGTAAAATAAATATGTTGATCTTTTTATCTATTGCAGTTGGTGTTGCGGACAAACTAAGGTCCCATTTACTTTATTTTCAAATTTTCATCTTCATTTTCTGTTTTGAATATATATGATACACATGCTATCCAAAGTAGCGTTAGTGGTACAAGAAGCTATAGCATATTCGGAAATGGTGAACATAAATTTGTATCATATTCACCGTTTAGGATTGTTAAATAGAGACGAAGAATAGAGACACGATATTGGTCACGCCGTTCGGCCAATCTTTGCATACGTCTGCGACTACAGAGCAGCTGTAGTTCTGTCTTATTAACTGTATATTGTATATTGAGTACAAACACCAATCAGTTTAAATAGACTACTCTATGTAAAAACCTAACGGGTCTGGTAAATGGGCCGAATACATATATAAATAAATCTACTATTTACAACATATCTCAGCACTTCCCCTCAAGCTGGAGCGTATAGATTGTAGGCATCCAACATAAATCTACTATTTACAACATATCTCAACTATAAATAGATTGTAGTCACATATGTAAGTTATCCTTGGTCCTCGAAAAGCTTTTGTGAAGATGTCTGCCAATTGATCATTAGAACCAACAAATGAAGTAGCAATGTCACCGGACACAATCTTCTCATGAACAAAATGACAATCAATCTCAAAGTGTTTGGTTCGCTCATGAAAGTTTGGATTGGACGCAATATGTAGGACTGCTTGATTATCACAGATGAGACTCATAGTGTCTACTTTACAAAAGCGCAACTCTTGGAGAAGATGTTTCAGCCATGTGAGCTCATGAGTGGTAAGTGTCATAGCTCGATATTCAGCCTCAGCGCTGGATCTAGCAACAACATTTTGCTTTTTACTTTTCCATGAAATTAGATTTCCACCAATAAGAACACAATACCCAGATGTGGACCTTCTATCAAAGGGACAACCAGGCCAATCAACATCTATGTAAGCGACGACATTTGAATCACCTCTATCCGTGTAAACAAGACCTTTTCCAGGAGCTCTTTTGATGTACCCCAGGATTCTAACCACGGCATCCCAATAACTGTCACAAGGGGAATTTAGGAATTGACTCACCACACTAACAACGTATGAAATATCTGGCCTCGTCATGGTCAAGTAATTCAACTTCCTAACTAGCCTCCTATACCTTCCTGGATCTGAAAAGGACTCCCCCTGATCCAGTAGGATCTTGACATTAGGATCCATAGGAGAGTCAATTGACTTGCAATCCAGCATGCCAGTTTCTTCTAAGATATCCAAAGCATACTTTCTCTGAGAAATAGCAATCCCTGCCTTAGAATGAGCTACGTCAATACCAAGAAAGTATCGTAACTTCCCAAGATCTTTGACCTGAAAGTGGTGGACTAGATGTTGTTTAAGCCCTACAATCCCATCATAATCATCGCCTGTAATGACAATATCATCGACATAGACAACCAGATAAATACATTTGTGAGAGGAGAACTTATAAAAGACCGAGTGATCAGCTTCACTTCGAATCATGCCATTGTCTTGAATGTTACTGCTGAATCTCCCAAACCATGCTCGTAGGGATTGTTTAAGACCATACAAGACTTTGTGAAGTTGACAGACATACCCACGACACTCCCCCTGAGCAACGAAACCAGGTGGTTGCTCTAGATAAACTTCTTCTAGATCTCCGTGGAGAAATACATTCTTGATGTCTAGTTGATACAATGGCCAATGTCGCATTGCAGCCATAGAAAGGAATAGACGAACAAAAGCCATTTTAGCCACCGGTGAGAAAGTATCACCGTAATCAAGACCGAAAACCTGAGTATAGCCCTTAGCCACAAGCCGGGCTTTCAGACGATAAATATCTCCGTCTGGACCAACTTTGACAGTATATGCCCAACGACACCCAACAATAGATTTACCAGGAGGAGGTGGCACAAAAGTCCATGTCTGGTTAGATTCTAAGCCTGTCATCTCATCAATCATGGCCTGTCGCCAACCTGAATGAGAAAGAGCTTCCTGCGTGGACTTAGGAATGGTGATGGAAGAAATAGCAGACACAAATGTATATTGTGAAGGTGATAAATGGTGATAACTTTGATAGTATATACCCAACGATACCCAACAATAGATTTACCAGGAGGAGGTGGCACAAGAGTCAATGTCTGGTTAGATTCTAAGGCTGTCATCTCATCAATCATGGTCTGTCGCCAACCTGAATGAGAAAGAGCTTCCTGCGTGGACTTAGGAATGGTGATAGAAGAAATAGCATATACAAATGTATATTGTGAAGGTGATAAGCGGTGATAACTGAGAAAATTATAAATAGGCTTAAATACTAGTCACCCCCCTGCAAAATGACCTGATATCCATTTACCCCCTGCAAATTTTTTTTTTTGCAAAACAAACCTTGCAAAGTATAACATTATCCAGTTACCCCCTACAAATGTTGCTACTATCCATTTACCCCATCAATTTGAGGGGGTAACTAGATAATTTTATATTTTGCAGGATGTTTTTGGACCGGGGGGGGGGGGGGGGGGGGGTGGTGGTGTGTGTGACTGGATATCAGGTAATTTTGCAGGGGGTGACAAGTATTTAACCCTTATAAATAGGATGAGGGTTACGGGTGGAACGTGTACCTTTACGCAGGGCAATAGGAGGGTCGTCTGACTCGGTAGGCGGATCCGGAGTAAAAGAGGAAACCGGGGCAGGAGATGAGTCACTAGGATCTTCCGTAGGAGGTGGGTCGACAGGAGGGAGACGAGCACGACGCTGATAAGTTTGCAAGGGAGGAGGACTAGGAGGACTAGGAAGTTCAGTAGGAGAAGGGTGATCTATCTGATTAATGATGGGTGGGAGTGGAACTACCGGGACAAGGTCAGGAATAGGTAATACTTGAGAGACAGACTCAGCCTCAATGGGAGATGCAAAGAAGGGTGCATCTTCAAAGAAGGTGACATCAGCAGACATATAGAAGTGATGTGTGGAGGGACAGTAGAATCGATACCCGTTTTGAACCCTTGAATAGCCAAGGAAGACGCAGTTAACTGCACGAGCAGACAATTTATTAAGTCCCAGAGTAAGATCATGAATAAAACAAGTGGATCCGAAGACTCGAGGAGAGATACGGAACAAGAGTTCATCAAGGAATAATATGGAATGAGGAAACCTATTCTGGATAGCAGAGGATGACATTCTATTAATCAAGTGCCCTGTAGTGAGGACAATATCCCCCCAAAACTTTAAAGGAACATTAGCATGAATAAGCAAAGTGCGTGCTGTTTCAATTATATAACTGTTCTTACATTCAGCAATCCCATTTTGTTGTGGGTATGGGGACAAGATGATTGATGTATGACGCCATTTCAACCATAAAAGAATTAAATGATGCAGAAAAATACTCTTTCGCATTATCACTGCGTAAAGTACAAATATAACAACCAAATTAATTTTTGATTTCCTTGAAGAAATTTTGAAACACCGAGAAGTTCAGATCTATACTTAAGTAGGTAAATCCACGTACATTTAGAAAACTCATCAATAAAAGTGACAAAATATCTATATCCTACAATTGAAGTGACTCGACTTGGTCCCATACATCTGAGTGAACAACATCAAAAGGAGAACGAGCTTGTAACTGAGTACTGCTAGGGAAGGAAGAACGAACATGTTTCCCAAGCTGACAAGACTCACAATCTAATGACTGCAGGTGAGACAAATGAGGAATCATAACTTTGAACTTCTTGAGACTTGGATGACTTGACCGATGATGAAGAAGACTTGGAGACTCTGTAGTAGTGGAGGTAATTGTAGATGCAGACTGGATGGGCTGGTGGTAGTAAAGTCCATGTGACTCATATCCTGTACCAATCGTCCGCTTCATACTCCGGTCCTGTATAATAAAATAATCATCATCAAAAGTTATAGAACATTTTAGACTTCGAGTCAAACGACTAACTGAAATTAAATTAAATGGGCAATTGGGAACAAGAATATTGTCAAGGGGTAAGGATGGAAGAGGAGTAGCTTCACCAATGCCACTAGCTTTAACTTTTGATCCGTCGGCAACGGTAATATAATGTGGGGTGTTAGGTTGGGATATTTTGGATAAAAGAGATGGATTACCAGCCACGCAATCGGAAGCTCCAAAGTCCATAATCTAGGAGTCAACAGGTGATGATTGAGAGAAACAAATTGTAGAATTACCAGAATGAGCAACTGTTGCTGATGATGAAGCCTGGGAAGCCTTATACTGCAGGAATGCCTTATACTCCTAATCAGAAAGAACATTTTGTTTAGTGTTTCTCTATTCAGAATCATTAATCTGAGTCACATTTACTGGTTTCTCTGGAAAGCGGAATAACACTTGTCTTCAGTATGACCAAATCTCTTACAATAAGAGCACTGAGGACGTCCTCCAACACAACCTCCTCGACCACCCCCACGACTGCGCCCCCCACGATCTGCAACATTAGAAACAAGAGCAGAAGATTCTATGTTAGTCTGAGATCCATTCCCTCCGGTTCCTTCCAATCCAGGAAGACGTATGAGACGCCTGATAAGATCCTCTGTTGAGGGAATGTCTGATGCAGAAAGAATGTTGCTCTGTACTGACTCATACTTTTGATGAAGACCATGAAGAACATAGATCATACACACATTATCTAGTTTCTCAAGCATCTTCTTCGAGTCATTGTCGGTCACAAGGACCTTGAACTCATTTACTGCTGACTGAGCTTTATTAGCTTATGTCATGATGTTGTCTTCTGTCATTTGAAGGGTGGCTAAATTATGAATAACACCATAGAGACGCCGGATATCATTAGAATAAACATTCTTAGCCTTCTGCCAAATATCATAACTAGTGGTGTATGAGCGATAATGAACCAACAAGGAGGGTTCAATGGATTGCCACAAAAGAGAGACCAATTGACAATCTGCTTGTTCCCAATCTTCACGCAAATCTTTACCAATATCTGTAGAATTCTTAGTGAGGTGATCTAAAAGTCTTTGTCCCATAAACCACATTTTGACCGATGCAGACCAATTCAAATAATTATCACCATTGAGTTTCTTCGTTGTAATAGAGGGATTATCGGAGAAAACATAAGACACAACACTCTTACTTGTAGAAATAGACTTATTTTGGTCCTTTTTTGAACTAGAATCCATCTTTGATGTTGACAAGAGAACCAAGTGCAGTAGAAAGATGATAAAATGATATAGTGAAAGTACAGATCCTAAAAACGCAAAAACAGTAACAAGAAACACGTAATAACGGTTCACAAACCACAAAATAGAGAGATAGCACCGGTAATCGTGGGACCCACTGACCAAACGTTGTCAGAAACGATAGATAGGAGGAAGGTGAGCAGAACGGGACCAGAATCGCGTCGAACAGAGCTGTGGAAGGCGGCGCGTGGCCTTCACCCGCCGACGAGACTGTCGCCACTGTAAGCGCGCGTGACGGCAGCGATGGAGGCGCCGTTTCACTGGTAAGCCGTTCTGATGGTATAAGTTTCTCAGCGCCTAGGGCTGTTGAGGGTGAACTACCAATGGGACAGCTAGGGTTTAAGCGTGACGGCTAGGGTTTCTGAAATTTTTAGGCCTACAGATCATAGGCTCTGATACCATGTTAAATAGAGACGAAGAATAGAGACACGATATTGGTCACGCATTTCGGCCAATCTTTGCCTACGTCTGCGACTGCAGAGTAGCTGTAGTTCCGTCTTATTAACTGTATATTGTATATTGGGCCTGGTAAATGGGCCGAATACATATATAAATAAATCTACTATTTACAACATATCTCAAGAAGGATTATGCTATTCCTTGGCTATGAATATCATCTAACTTTGTATATTATCTCCTTGGCTATTTGTATACATATGTTTGTTATTGAAAAAAAAACATGAGAACTTGAAAAACAGTAAACAGGCCCTAAATGTTTGGTTTATACCAATGTTTTGAGAACCGGACCGGTGATTGAACCGGTGAAGGCATTGAACAGTCACAGACGAGTTTATTTCTACTGAATCTGCTAGAGGTTGCATCCTGTTAGAGGCACTTACAGAAAACAACAAACTAACTAGTAGTAACTACTTTCCCTTTTTTCCTGTATTAAACCCGCAAGTCTATCTCCTGCCATAGACTCTCGTTGACACCTAACAAGTACCAAATCATATTTGAATCTAGGTAGCGGTATCTCGCAATATATCTGTGACCCCATGTCAGAAATTTGATATAATCTATCACTGAGGATGTCTTACACTCTTTTTCGTGCTCTTTCTTCTGAATAATATTTCTTTTTCGATCAAAATTACTAACAATCCTGGCCATTATAATTGTTATTTATGCTCAGGTAGGGGGGCCTGACAAAGTTGCAGAAATGACAGGAAGGAGAGGCATGCTTGTGAGGGCTGCTTCTGGGAAGGGGGTAACTTATCAGGCTCGTAATACGTGAGTTGTAGTCTCTCCTAATCTTGTTAGTTATTTTAACAGCATTCAATTTTAGCTGCATTACCAATTTTCGTCTATTTGTTTAGAAAGGATGTTACCATGGAAATGGTTAACATGCACGAAAAGCAGCTCTTCATGGACGGCAAAAAGTTAGTTGCTATTATATCAGAAGCTGGATCAGCTGGTGTTTCTTTGCAGGCAGATAGAAGAGTTGCAAATCAGGTATGGTAAAGTGACTTGAAATTATTTTTGTCCCTGAAAATGTGGGCTGTCTGTCCTATATTTATGATCTTATTTGTGGTTCGAAACATCTGATAGATTGAACTTAAGATATCTGTTTTATTTTTCATTTGCTGTCCTGCTTTCCTCATTATGTTCTTTGACCTCTACAACCAGAAAAGAAGAGTTCATTTAACTCTGGAGCTTCCATGGAGTGCTGACCGAGCGATTCAGCAGTTTGGAAGAACTCACCGATCAAATCAAGCTTCAGCACCTGAATATAGGTAATTAATTGGTATTCCTATTAACTAAGTTAACTGTCTCTCTGGTTTTATATTTGCAAAATATATAACTTAAAGATGAAGCCTGAAGCCCTTGAGGAAAAAATTTCAGTTGGTGCTGTTTTGGGGGAAGAGGGTGTAATAATTCTATAAACATAATGCAATTTGAGTTTCAAAATAGAAATTTATTTCTGAGAATTTGTTATTAAACAAAATGAAAACTTTGCTGATCATTACATATGTTTGATAAGTTTTATAGCAAGCTAAGCTTGCTGAACCAACATTAACCAACTCTAACAAACTGAATTGTCGGTTGGTTAGGTGGGTAACTAGTTACACACGGCTACAGGGGTGTAATCCTCTGTTAGCAGTTCTATTCTAGCTTTTGTGAGCTGTAGCATTGTTATTCCTTTAATACTACCATGCAAGCTCATCAGGGTGTGATGCTTGGCTTGAGTGAGTCACAATCTGTGAGCTCACATTTTTCTTTTTCAAGAAAAAAATAGGAGTCGTCCCTGAGAATTAAAGAATTTATCTCACAAATTAGAAGAAAAAAACAGAGTAGCTCCTGTTAGCTGCTGTTAAGCAGAGAATGTAATAGGTCCTTTATGAATGAGGTTCTCCAAAAGGAGGTGTAATAAGGTGGTGCGTGAAAGAGTATGGTGTAGGGGATGTGGAAGTTAAGGGCTGAGGTGGGAACTCTATTGATGAAGTAGACACTGGTTAACAAGGCATAATCCCAAAATTTGTAGGGTAATGACTAATGAGGCCTGATCCCGAAAAGTGAGGCCAATCTCTACAATTTACTTGCACGTCCTCTCTGCCAAACCGTTCTGATGATTGGTGAGGGAAAATTAGTCTACGAATGATACCACACCGATTTAAAAGTTGGGTATGAACTAACTTTAACCAACTCTATTCTAGCCTCAGTGAACCTTAGCGGTGTTATTCCTTTAATAGAGGGTAGTACAGTTAGGAATTATAATCATGTGTGACATAATATTTGTTACAGATAGAAAAAGACTTTTTGTTGGAAGGGAACAATATATAATCTCTCACAATATTGGATATGCAACCCCCATGGAAAGCAAATGGGTATAACAACACAGATGCTTAGAACATAACCCTTTCCCAAAGCTGATTTAGGGAACTATTAAGTGTCTTTGCATTTCTCTCCAACCAAATGCAGCAAAAAACTGCAAACTGCCTGACAAATTTGGTGTCCTTTTGTGTCAAAATGATTATTACTGCCAGCATAAAGGTTGTATATCATAGTTTTCATTCAAAGATACCTATCAAACTGTTTTAAATCTTGGATTGCACAAAAGATACATAGGAGGAAGAATGATGATTAGTTGAGCGTTGTTGCATTGATGTTCTCTTTCTATTTTACTCCCCCTTCCTGATATATGAATGAATGTGTGTGATTTCCTTACATAACTCCTCCATGAGTGTTATCCATCACATGTTTTCTCTAGTGGAAGTTTATTTGATACCCAAGACACAGGAAGTTGCTGTCTTGCTTTGTCAAAAAGTTATATTGTTGGTGTAAATTGTTCATCAATCACATGAAAACGTATTGAAGTTAAGATGGAAGCACCTTAGACTGAATCTGAAATGGCTGCAGTGATGACCGTATTTGTTGATATTCTCTTGACCGGCTGCACCAGTTTTACCTAATCTCTGTTCTCATAAATGCATCAGGATTCTCTTCACTAATCTTGGTGGAGAACGACGTTTTGCTTCAATTGTTGCGAAGAGATTGGAATCTCTTGGTGCTTTGACTCAGGGAGACCGTAGGTACGTTGGATTAATTGGTTTTCTATTTTCAATGACCTGTCATTGATGAATTCTGACATCTTTATTCCTGACTTTACGGCTTACAGGGCTGGACCTTCATTAAGTGCCTATAACTACGATAGTGCTTATGGAAAGAGGGCTCTGATGATTATGTACAAAGGAATAATGGAGCAGGTTTCGTATTATTCTTTGAAAATGACATACAGACATGAATGCATGTGTGTATGGAAAGAATGCTCAAGTCCCATCTACTGACAAATTGTTTTTTTTAGGATTCTCTACCTGTTGTACCTCCGGGATGTTCGTCTGACAGACCAGATACAATTCAAGATTTTATTATCCATGCAAAAGCTGCTCTTGTATCTGTTGGGATAGTTAGGGACACAATTATTGGTAATTCATTCATTACCCTCAATTAAGTTCAATGAAGTGGGTTGATATTGAATTTTCTATCTCTCTTTCATGATTGGTTGTTCTTTTAACTAAACGCGTTCTTCCTATTTTTGTAGGTAGTGGTAAAGATCATGGGAGGTTATCTGGTCGCATTATTGATTCAGATATGCATGAAGTTGGACGGTTTCTCAACCGACTTTTGGGACTACCTCCTGATATTCAGAACGGGTCTATCTTTTGTATATTAATGACATGATGTTTCTAATTTTTAGTACTAGATTCAATATACTAAATATAACTGTACTGGCAGGCTATTTGAGTTATTTGTGAGTATCTTGGATCTTCTCATTCGGAATGCTCGTATTGAAGGTAACCTTGATACGGGCATTGTTGACTTGCAAGCTAATATCATTGAACTACAGGGGACTCCAAAGGTTTGTCGCTAGACTAGTTGTGCCTGCTCATTTATTTATGTTTACTCTGTTATGTTGCTAATATGTACAAGGATAAATTTTCACTTGCATGCAGACAGTTCATGTTGATCAATTGACTGGGGCTTCAACGGTTCTGTTTACATTCATCTTGGATCGTGGGATCACATGGGAGGTGCTTGTTTTTTTTGTTTGACCCAACTAATGGTGTTCTTTACCTGGAGAAATGTAAAATACTGACTTATCATTTATTTACATGTCAGTCGGCAAGTAACATGCTTAGTGAAAAGCAGAAGGACGGGCTTGGTTCAGCCAATGATGGCTTCTATGAGTCCAAGAGGGAATGGTTGGGAAAACGTCATTTCATTTTAGGGTTTGAAAGGTATCCTTCGGGTTTCTCGTTACATATTCCCTTTTCGTTATATTTATTGAATATAAACTTGAAGTAAATTCTCTTTATCAAGCATTTCTATATGATGAGTTAAGGGTTGCTATTAGGATTCTGGGCCCAACTTATCCTTACAAAACGTGCTTGAAAGGTGAAGGATGTCCTTTCTTCATAAACTCTTTTGGTACCTTTCTCGAGTCTATGTGGGAGTTGGGTTTTCTCGAGTACATTACCCACACCCAACATTGTTGAACTTAGTGCATGGACAATAATGGTGAATGGCTCGATGGATTTAGGATAGACTTGGATACTATATTAAGACTCTTGGGCCTAGCTCATCCTTACAAAATCAGCCTGTAAGGTGTGGTATGCCCTCTCTTTATAAACTCTTTAAATACCTTATCTCTAGTCTATGCGAAACTTGGGGTTTTTCCAATAGTTGCCTATTTAAATACAGGAGCCTATCTCATCCTCTCTCTCTCTCTATTTCTTTCCCTCCCTCCCTCCCCCCCGCTCTCTCTCTCAGGGGAGGAGGTTAGTGTAGCCATCATTAATATTGAAAACTTCATGAATAAATAACTATTGAAACTAGTTATGACAGCTATCAAATAAAAACCAATGCAGAGTAATAAATAAATAAATTATATTCTCCCTGACTAGGTGATCATTTTCAACGTGGTCATTGTTATTCATGATTTTGTATTTGGTATCTGTGTGTGTGTGTTTGTGTGTGTGTGTGTTTGGTTCTTGGTTGTTTCATGTTGTTCAGATTTGTAAAATATTACTGTCATATCCTGAAATGGATCAACCATATTTGACACACACACATTCTTTTTGCTGAGCTGCTTACATCATTATATTTCTTCATTCTGTTCCAGTTCTGCTTCGGGTATGTATAAGATAGTTCGTCCCCCTGTTGGAGAATCAAACCGGTAATTATTCTATTAATTTTAATTAAGCTTTGTCCAGCATTTCAGCTTAATTGCTTTGTTATTCATTACTTTCTTCATATTGTACAGGGAGATGCCTCTGTCTGAATTGAAAAATAAATATAGAAAAGTTTCATCCTTGGAGAAGGCTCAAACTGGCTGGGAAGAGGAATACGAAGTTTCATCTAAACAGGTATAGTTCTTTAATTAGGTAATTTTCGTGTTTCTAACATTGCAAGGAAACCAATGTTATCGAGTTATTGAATTGTTGAGGCTGGATGTAAAAAGTCAAGTGTTGCTTGTTGCTGTTTAATCTTGGTTTGAGTTTGTTAGAACAACACATGAAATGATTACTTATTTGTTACAGCCAATGGTTATATGAAATTTAAAGAATAACATTATTCCTCTTACTGTCAAATTTTTATTCTTCTCTTCATAAATAACATCTAAAAAACAAGGAGACTCACTATGAAAATACTGTAGTCATATGCACTTTGATTCTACATACTTGGTTCTGTTTACTGTCCTATCCTATGATCAACCAATATGCTATTGTCGTTTCTATTTGTTGTGAATTCCTGGGACAATTGCCATATATACTGAACTGCTTCATTTACTGAAATGCTATTGTCCTTTCTATCCATTTTGAATTCCTAGGACGGTTATATATACTTAACTTAGTGATGCTGTTAGTCATATTTACTATTTACTGTACTTGCTCCCTTAATGAGTGATCTATTATCTATACCATACCATCTCTATAGTTTCGTCGATCAGCACATAGCCATGCTAGGATGCATTAATTGTAGTAGTATCTATAAACACATTACAAATAAGATAAAAAACATGTAATCCCTGCTGACTCTACATTGTCTTTCATTGACTTCTTTTTACCTCTGTTGGCAGTGCATGCATGGTCCCAATTGTAAAATTGGAAACTTCTGTACAGTGGGTAGAAGATTACAGGAAGTAAATGTCTTGGGTGGCCTCATTCTTCCTGTTTGGGGAACCATAGAAAAGGCCCTTGCTAAGCAGGTATTTCCTTAGCATATATGAAGACAGAAACCAATACGTTGTAGTGAGAGAGAACTGTGCAATGCATATATCAATGCATGCATCAATTTTTTACTAGCGTATTTAATCTGCTGATTTGAGTTGAGTTTTGGAATGATTAGTTGCAGCATGAAAGTGGTACTGCATGGCTTGGGTTATGATATACTTTGAAGTAATTTATTTTTATAAATATTCAAACAAACCCAGTTTGGATGATAGAGGGACCTTTGACCTTCATAAAAAAACAAACTTTCTGGAAAGGTTTTCTTTGAAAGGCGGTGGTTATGTTCATTGTTGAATTGTTAAACCATTATATTTATGACTTCACCAGGGACTAGTTCTATAATGTCTTATTGATTTGGTAGTACCTTCAGAAATTACTTAAATATATCCCTCTCAGAAAAAGCAAAAAACTAAACTGCAAATCAAAACCTCTACAGGCCCGGCTAAGCCATAGGAGGCTACGTGTTGTACGCATTGAAACTACTGTGGATAGCCAACGAATTGTTGGGCTCCTTGTTCCCAATGCAGCTGTTGAAACTGTGCTCCAAGGTTTCCTCTATCTCCTCTCCTCTCTCTCTAACATTTATTTTTGTTAACAATCATTCATGATTTGCTTTCATACAAGATTGAAAATGGATATTATTAGAATTTAGGCATACAATCATACTCATCTCCACAAAACGGCTTGTAAAGTGAGAACTTTCCTAGTTTTATAAGCACTTCTTAGGTCATATCTCTAGTCAATGTGGTATCTCAACACACTCCTTCACACTAAAGACTAGACATCTGAAGTGTGGACAAATGTTGGTGGAATAACAAATTGCACAATGTGAATGTTAAAGAGAATTTTTTGAACTTAATTACACCATTTGACAACTCAGGCGCAATTTTGAACTAGATTTTAGATTTAGTAGTAGCCCCTAGAAAATATGATAGTTCTGTGTCTAAAATGGTTTGGCTGTATAAGAAAACCAATAGAGTGCAAGAGTTGATCGGAGACAGATGGTTGAATAGTCAAGATGTAGAGGAAGACTAAGAAAAGGTCCATGGGGAACCATAAAAAGACTAGGATCTCAATGGCCTCTCCGAAGACCTGGTTTGTGATAGAACGCAATGACATTATTCAATCCACGCTGTTGAGCTAGTTTGATGGCTAGTAACAGCTGATTCTACACAATTTAAGTGATTACCAAACAAAAAAACTCTAAAGTAGGCCAGTTGTTTGTACTAGTTAGAGTTTTATATGGAAATTTTTGTGTAGAGAATCGGTTTGTTTGGAGCATCTGATATGGCATCGAATTTAATCAGAAGGGTTGAACTATTATTTATAGATTAAAATTGAACTATTATTTCGTATCCGGCTATTTTATGATAAAATTGATATTATTATTTTTTACTTACAAGGGTTGTTAAATTGTTACATATGGAAACAATTAATTGATGATTTTTTGGTCTGAATTTGTTATGCCGTTCTTGTCAAATGTTATTAAGGAATTAACCCAAGGTCAAAATTTTACAGGTTTAACATGGGTTGAAGAAATTGATGATTAACCTGTGACAATAGGCTTTGCTCACACTGACAGTTTGAACTTCGGCTGCCTACTGAAAGTTGGTCGCGACTGCCAATATTTGGTGTCCTATGTATGTCAACAAGCAATTTTTGTTATTGGAAAAAGCTCAACTTTGATGCTGAATTTTTTTGGAGAGGGAATGACACATCCTCTGCGCCAGGCAACACAATTGTGCAGTCTCATTGAGTTATTATTTTAACACCCATTGTGGCATATGATTCAATTTTGTATATTTTGTAAAAATGATTCACCGAGACAGTAGATGGATAGGTTGTATCACATATTAGTGCAGTCTATTTAAACTAGCTTGTATCAGATATCATCAATCATTAATGATTATTAAAATTGTAGTTTAAAGTAAATATTCCTTTCATCAATGATTATTAAAATTATAGTGTGCAGTCTATTTAAACTACTACCTCCGTCCCATTTTATAAGTTTTTTTAGCAAAATGAATTTGTCCCAAATTAATTGTTTTACATTTTCAAGAAAACATCTAACATGTTTTTCCACTATTGCCCTTATTAATCATTACAATTTTTTACATTTAATAAATGATTCGCATTTATATATGTAGAGAGATAAAGAATTAAATAGTAATTTAGACAATACTTTATAAAACTAGACTATTAATAATTTTTCTTAATATGTATGCAACAACTTTAAACTGCATATAAAATGGGACGGAGGTAGTAGTTTGTATCATATATCAATCATTAATGATTATTAAAATTATAGTTTAAAGTAAATATTCGTTTCATCAATGATTATTAAAATTATAGTATGAAGTAAATATTCCTTTCGAGCAACATCTGTTGTTCAGACAGGCAGTAATACACGAGCATACCATGCACAAGCACTCGCAGAAATCGTTCTTCAACTGAGTTTCATCACCAACCCAAATTGTTTCGAATAAAAAAAAATACAACACAAACAGCCACATGATGGGAACAGACATTAATCTCTTTATCTGCATGTGATGAAGAAATATCCGCACACGAAAGGAGCATCAACATGGTGGTCACTGCAATAGAGACTAGGACGTTGAGTAAAACCGTCCTTCTCCAGCTTCTGTATTTCATCACCAACCCAAATTGTTTTGAATAAAAAAAAAATACAACACATACAGCCATATGATGGGAACACACATTAATCTCTTTTTCTGCATGCGATGAAGAAATATCAGCACACGAAAGGAGCATCAACATGGTGGTCACTGCAATAGAGACCAGGACGTTGAGTAAAACCGTCCTTCTCCAGCTTCTGTCTAGCCCTCTGAACAAGCTCTGTATTTGTAATTGCGCCATCAGTTTCCTCAATTATAGTCTGTATAGCATTGCTAAAAGCTCCATAAGCATTGGCTGCATTTCCACCAGGAGTTGCATCCGCCGAAGTCTGGTCTGTCTGACAGCCACTCATCAGAATTCCACCAGTTGGAAGGCCGCGATTTGCTGATCCGGCATATACCTCATGCTTATTTCCCACTTTTGTATCCATGGCAGGTTTTGCATATCCCTCATCATTATCATCTAGCTTTTGCTTGAGAAACTCTTGTGCAAGACTACCCACCATCCCCAATAACCCTCCCTGTTTACCTTCACCACCTCCCTGTTGGAGTTTGTTCAAGATAACCTTCATAAACTTCTTTACTTTAGGGCTAGCATCTTCCCCGAAAACATCGAAAAGGGTAGGCCTTAGTTTACCAACATCTATATCCTCTTTCCCAGTTTTCTGCTTGAGTATATCAATAAGAGTTGAAAGTGGCAGAGACCTATTCTTTACACCATGTGGGAGTTCAACATCTCTATCTTCAGCTTTATCGTCATTCCTGCGCCCATGACTGCGCAATCCCGAAGGGACATGAAATCCACGAGACTCAATAGCATCCTCCACAGTCCTATGCAGAAAGCTTGACAACCCAAAACCTGAACCAGAATGTTGCTCTTCTCCCTTTGTGCTCTCTCCTATCTGCTCCTTAGCTTCTTCAATTAGACCACCACTGTGGCAAGAATCCGACACAATCGTGAGCCTACACCCTCTTGGGATCCCGTCCACAAATTCCTTGAAATCATCATCTGTTTCCTCAAACACAAAATAGCTTATCACTTTCCACAATAACTCTATCAAGTGCTATACCAACAGGGATACAAAATACTACTATTACTACATAGAATAAAATATCACAACTTTACTGATAAAATAGATCTATGAATTCTCTTCATTTTGTACCCCAACACCAAACTGACCAAGAAGACCAAATTAAAGTAAAGTATCAAACAGATTCTTATATTCCTTATCAAATCAAATCAAATATACCCTGAACTAGATTCCCAGTTCTCAACCTTCAACTAAAAGATCCAACCAGGGCAGAAAAATATCATTCAAATAAACAAACAATTCATTTAGTTAAAACAAAAAATGACCATAAAAAGAAAAGAGACGATCATACAGAGAGGGCAAAAAAGGAAAGAAAGAAAAGATAGAAAATTTTAGTTACCAGTGATGAGATTCATATCAGAAGGAACGATACATTCATCAAAACCAGTATCATCATCCTCTCCAGTTTCAGCAGGAAGACGCGTACCATGTCCACTGTAATGAACAAACAGAACATCACCTTCCTCCGCCGATCGGACCAAACCAGCCAACGCTTTCCGTATATTCTTTCCGGTTGGCTCTGGGTACGACTCATCCGTATCGATCAAAACAGTTATGTCATCTTCGGAAAATCCATAACGGTCAATCAAGCATTTGTGCATCTTCCACACGTCGTTTACACATCCTCTTAATTCCGCCTTTGTTCCTGGATAGTTGATTCCAATCAGTACCGCCCTTTTCGCCATTTACACAGATTCTTTGATTATTTGGATCTATGAAGAAGAAGAAAAGAAGAAACAACTCACTTTTTTTCTTCTATTCTTTTTAGCTTTGATTTATTGGAATGATGATGAAAGTCTCTGTCATGAAAATTAATAAATTATCCGTTTTTTTTTTTGCAATTCGTGTTTTTTGTTTTTCTTGTATCCGATCTGTTTTCTATGCGTTGTTGAATTTGTTCTTGATTTTGATTGGTGATTGGTGATTGGTGATTTTGAGTTGGATTGGAAGATAACTTTGGCGCGTACGTAGCGGTGTATCTTATTTCCCTTCTTATTTTACTTATAAACGTGGCCACAATAATGAACAGCGTTTTCGTTTTAAAGATGGTGAAATTTCATCAAACTCCTTAAATTGTGATTAAATGAATAAATGACATTACACCTCCCTATAACGTAAAAGACATTGACTTTTCCTATATTACACAACTTTCCCTCTATTATGTTTTTTTAATGAGTTTCCCCCTCTATTATGTAAGAATAAAAGGCGTGTTTAATGCCTTTTAAATAAAATTTAGAGAGGTGTCAATTTTTTTTTAGAGAATGTGTGAAACTTTCACAACAAATAAGAGAAATGAGTGTTTATCATTATTATCGTTACTATACACATTTAAGAAAGGGTAAAATATGTTTTTGTTTACTACAAAATTGAGACCTTTTAAGTTTAGTCTCTATTATGGAAATAGGTGTTTTCGTCCCTAACGTATTTTTCCGTTTCCATTATTAGTCACTGGCTTTAAATGATGCTGATTAGACTAACAGAATCATGACTGGGCAGGTCACGTGGACATTTTAATTGATGTGGCTTTCTTATGTGTCATTCATGTGGGACCCTCCCTCTCTCACTTCATCTTCTTCTCCACCTTCACGGTTCCTCCTCAAACACCTTGCACATGCTCTCCCTTTTTTCTAAACAAATGCTTCCAGTAACAATCTAACCTCCATTATCATCAATCACATTTTTCACAATTGGGTCATAGAATCTCATGTTGATTTTTCAAGCTCCATTTTTCCGAAAGAACCTTGCAGCAACAACCCAAAGATCTTGATAACTCATCAAAATCAACAAAATGGCGTTCATTTTTTTTGACAATAAGAAAATGGCGTTCATACAAAAACAAAAGAATAACCATTTCTGAAGCGTCCATAAGATTGAAGATCTGAAACAAAAACAAAAATGGCGTCCATCTCCAATAACAACAAATCATCTTCTTCATCAATGTTGATGTTTTTGTTGTTGTTGTTGGTGGTGTTGTGTTGAAGGAGTTTAGCTTCGTGCTCCTCGTCATTCCCTCCTCTTCGATTTGAAGACTGAACATTTTACAGATTAACAAAATTTTGCAGATTTTTGGGGTTTGGGGTTCCTTTTAATTGGGATCTACAAACATAGATGATTTTGGTTTTTGTTAGGGTTCCTTTTAATTGGGACGATTTCATGTAAGTTTATTTAGTTTTGGGGTTGAATGTGTGCAGGGAGAAAGAATGGATTAGAGGAAGAAAGCCATTAGAGCTTGATCACACCTATTATAAATAGGCTGTCACTCTTCACTGATATTCACACAATCCATTTCTGATTCATCTTCTTTGCTTCTTCACAAGCACCCTAACCCGACTTACTAAAATGGAAGATCTTAATGAATGGCAGTTGTACCCAACCCAGAGATCAAGCGACAAGTTCCTAACCGTCCTGCATCGCCCTGGAACGGTCGAGAACAGGGCTGATGGTGTTTTTTTAAGTCTCGCGACAACTACTTCTGTAGGTTGGACAAAAATATAACGTTCGGCCAGTTGAAGGAAAAGGCGGAGAGGAAGGTTCGCAAAGAGGGAGAGTGGTGGAAAGACATATCTCGTATACGTTACTGCAAGTGCGTATGCCTACAAGACGACACTCTCCGCTATGAAGCTATGGATATTCGGAGCGACGACGATGTTCGCGCAATGATGGAACATCATCGTAACACCCCATTCGGACGTCAACTCATTGAACTGTTTGTCGAAACGATGCGGACTCTGGAAGAGATTATCTATATTATGGAGTCCACCATCCCCAAGTAGGTTCGTTTAATTTTCTTATGTCGTTTCTTATCGTGTTTTTCGATAATTTCAAGTTTAATGTACATTTACACTTTTTAAATAATAACATTGTTGAGAAGTTTAAATAGTAGTCAATTTTATATTCGTTACTAATTTTCTTTTCATTAATAATTAGGATTACAATTAGTTATTATTCAATGGAGTCACTCCCATCGTAGTTGCCCAAAACAATGGAGTCACTCCCACTGTTGGTGTTGTCATCGTCACTCCCACCGTGATCAATGGAGTCAGTGGAGTCACTCCCATCGTAGTTGCCCAAAACAACCCAGTAATCCGGATCAGTGGAGTCACTATCAGGATCATTAGTGGACCACTGGAGTCACTATCAGTAGGGTCTAAAGGCGTCTGGGAGACATTGAAGCGCCCCTCCTGAGTGTACTCAATGTTGACCATGACACTCTCAGCAGCACCATACGCGTCGCAGAAGTTACTCGTATCAGTAGCGATGTGGCCATCGCCAGTGTCGTTGACACCCGAGAATACAACGCCAACCTCCAAGTAAAAGAATACATGTGTAGGCAACGGTATGCTGCACTTGTAGTTTGGGAGCTCAATAAACCCATCATTTCGGTAAATGGTGGTCATGAAGTGGTCCATACCTGCAAAAAGAAACAGAGAGGTCTCAGGAGGATTCGGCCCTGGGTGATCTGAACTGGGCTCGGCGCACGGCTTATCGAACCGGTCGAAAATAGTGAAAAAAATAGCCATTAACGAAACAGAGAGAAGGGGAGAGCGAGGAGGAGGAGGAGAAAATAGAGGGGGTGTGTGTGAGAGGAGAGTAGAGGGTGTGTGTGACAGGTCTTTTTAAAATAAATTTTTCTGGACGGTAGGGTATTTTGGGAATAATGGACGGTAGGGTGTCCATCGAGTAGGGAGGGAGTTGTACGAAGTATCTACCTAGGAGACATCCAAGAAACATGAGGTCTACTGAGAGCAACTTTAACGCGGAAGTCTAAATGGGATGAACAACTATAAGCTGCGGCATCTATAAAATACTTGCGCTAAAACAATCTTACGTGGCGGCGCTTGTGCGAAATTTTTTGTTACCGGCGACAATATAGGCACCGGCTACTATAACAACTGTCCCAAAAAAACAATTTTTTAATGTAAAAATTCAACAGAAATTGTGCGAAAATGAAGTAGAATAACCAAAACTGAAGCTTGGTAAATTAGATAGTGAACCGTTCCTTGGGATGGTCTGCGTAGACGGATGATCTGTGGAGACGGTCAAGGGACGGGTCGTCTGATACTGTAGGCTGAGGAAGACCTGAACGCGCGGGGGGGGGGGGGGGGGGGGGGGGGGTGTACCTGCAAGAACACTCCGACGCCCAAGTCAGCTATATCGAGCTACAGTAGTATCTAGTGAATATTCGAATGAATTGCGTCCCTGACATCTGGTGACTGGAGGTATTTATAGTGAATAGTCTGGATCATTGGCGTCGGATAGCCCATTTGCGATGGGGGCCCAAGTATCAGTGGAGCTGACCACTTCGTTATTGGGCTGGTTGATTAGCTGTTGGATCAGACCCAGAGAAGATGGCCCTTCCCTTGCTGGGTTGGATCGTTGCTACTAGATTGGGCCTGACGACTGGCCCAGTCCAGAACAGTTGCCCCCCAAGCCAAGGTCGATCGCTGAGCGGGCGCAGGCTTGATGCACAGTCATGCTGGTCATGCTCGATCGGTAGTTTGATAGGTCTTGCCCCCAGTTCACGACTTGTGAATTTTCAGCTGTTGAGATCGTATCGAATTGTTCGATAATTGATAGACGTTTTCCTCGTCGTCCGACTTGTATATTTCGTATATATAGAAAAAATATTTTTAATTTTTCAATGGGCCTATTTTCGTGGGCCTATATATATGTGGATGTGAGGGGCTCTTCTTTCCCTTCATTCTCAACACACTCAAATTCCACTTCACCTAAAATTTGCTCTGGCCGACCCGTGGCTCTAATTGGGCGACCTGAAACTTTGTTTTAGGCGACCTGTTATTTCACGCGTGCCCAACCGATCGTCTCCTTTTCTGAACGGCTCGCCCCCTTCACGCGTTCCCTCGCGACCAGCCATCTCTTGGGCGTTCGACTAGCCCATTCCTCTTGCTGGAGCGACCTGGCCAGTGTGGAGAACAGCTCGTGTCGCGCTTCTTCGTGGGCGACCCGACCAGCTCGTGGAGAACAGCCCGCGTCGCGTGGGTGAGCACGCCGTGACGACCTGTGACGACCCGATCTGACGCGCAGGGGCGATCCGATCTGGTGAGCGCTTCTTCTCACCGTGAACGACCCGATCTACTTCTGTTTTCATTAAGGTGTGGCTGGACGACGTGACCGACCCGATCTACTTCCTGTGGGACGACGTGACCGACCTAATCCGCTTCCCGTGGGACGACGTGATCTGCTCCTCGCCCAGGACTTCGACGAGCGCCTCTCACGGGCGACCCGTTCGCATCGGGCACGATTCATTGTGGTGAGTTTAAGTTCTTTTCCTTCATGCATTTTTTGTTGTTTATTGCTTGATTTCGTTGTTGTGAGTTTGAAAGAAATCCACGGCTTGGTCCTCAGGTGACTTCGTGGTTTTCTCTGGGTAAAGGACGACCTGATCCGTCCCGTGACTGTGGGGGTGAGGTCGATCTCTTTTTTGACGTAGTTCGCTTCATTGGGTGAACCGTTCGTGTGGCGTTGGTGTGCTCCAAATTCAACGCTCTCTTCGTTGGTGTGAATGTAAGTTCTTTTCCACTTCACTTTGACTTAGAAAATTTTGAGTATTCGTTCTTCATGTGCGTTTGATCTGGTCCTCAAGTTATACGAACTTGATTTTAAGCACTTAGCAACTTTGCCCCGATTATTATCTGTGTGTTCTGAATCATAGTGCTCTGCATCATAATGTTTTGTCGGTAGGTGATTTGCAGTTGTTGAGAGTAAGCATCCATCGTGTATTCACCTCTTCTCCTTTTTAAACTTGTCAAGATTGCGACGTGTTCCAAAGCATACTTTTTCGCTATTAGCTTCGTTAAAATTGTTCGGCTGTGAGCTTAATCGTACTCTTATTTCTATGTTCAGTGGTTGTTTTCGATTGTGGGGGAACTTGATCTTTGCAGCGGGTGACCTTGTCTTCAGTGTCATCGGACCTTGACCCGGGCATTCCTCCTTTCCTCCCTCCTTTACCTATTCTTTTTTTACTTGTCTATTCTGGTTTGGCGGGAAGGGGCGATCAGGCTTGGGGCGCGGCAGTCGTCCCCCTCACCCGCAAGCCTAACGACTCGTCTGACGAGCGATCGCTCCTTCCTGCAGGTCTGCACCGTGGCGAGAACCAAGCAAACTCTTCGTAAACCTGCGGCGTCTGACCCTCACATTGCTAGGGCTGCTACCTTGAAAAAGGTGCGGTCTCCCAATATGTCGGATGATAATGAGAGGGTGGCCTCTCATGAGGAGGAAGTGCACTCTTTGCACGAAGAGGAGGTAAATTCTCATGAAGAGATAGAGTCTGGTTCTCCTGCTGAGTCTCCAGCATCGGGAGGTTCTAGGCGGGCTACATCTGCCGTCCATTCTTCGGGTGATCGACCGTCTGGTTCAACTACGAAGAGCACCGAGTCGTCTAGGCCTGCAAAGATCAAGTCATCTTTTGGGTGTCGAGCTGGCACGGATTATTCTTGGGTTTCTTCCGTCGTTCTGCAAGAGCGTGCGACCGTGACACGGAGGGATCTAAATGTGGCGGTCAACTGTGTGGGCACGGAAGAGCAGGAGTGGCAAGTCGAGAGCATGGGGACGGATGAGCACGTTGCAACCTATCCGACCGAGCTGAAATTCACCATGTACTTGCTGGTTCTCTCCATTATGCAGGTGCGACCACCCTTTTCTCCTTTTGAGCGTCAAGTCCTTCGTTTCTTGGGTGTCGCCCCTTCTCAATTTCATCCCAACTCTTGGGCCTTCGTCAGGACCTTCGAGGTGCTGTTAGGCGAGCTCAAGAGGCTGGTTTCTCTCAGGCTTTTCTTTACTATCTTCGATACCAACCGTCGGGGAGAGAAAGATAGTGGCAAGACTAGGTGGGAGTATCTCAGTTTGAAGGCTAACGTAGGTTATAAACTCTTTAGGCCTTTTATAGATTCTTTGAAGCAGTGGAAGGATAAGTTTCTTTGGGTTGCCCTTACTAGTCGTAATGCTCAAGACTTGGTGGCATTTCTGAACGACGAGGAAGAGGCGGTCGGTTACAAGTTTCCAATTGCGTGGTCACTGCAACATTACCAAAAGGAGCCACATACTTATCGGTTCATGCCCAAGCAATTGAATGCCACTGACAGAGAGACCTTGCGATTGCTGAGGAATTTGGCCTCCCATTTACCTTCCAAAGAGAAAACGTTTCCCTGTAAATCGATCGTTCTGGCTAAATCTCCCGCCGAGTTGACAGCGGTCTTAGGTTTGCCGATTTTCTAGTTTATACTATCCTCTTATCACTTATTTGTTGCTTCGATTGTCTTATAACAATTGTGTTTGTTTTCTTGCAGACAAGATGGCAGGTGAAGAGATGACTTTTGCTGAGCTAGTTGCTGGTGCCAAACATGGGCCTCCCAAGCGTACGACCGGTGCTCGCGCTGAGGGCTCGACCCCCATGCCTTCCCCGCCTCCTCTTGAGACGCTCCCACAAACCCCTCTGGCGGATCCACATCCTGGGGGCGACCCTGAAGGCCCTCAGAAAGCTAAGAGGAGGCGGGCCGATGCCGCCGTGTCCGATGTGTCGATTCACCCATCTGCGAGCTTGCCTGGTCAGCTGGGGAAGAAAAGACATGGTCGTGGCAAGTCTCCTAGGTTGAGGTTGGACCAGTTGGGCGTTGCGTACCGTGATCGCTTCACGGACGACCCCATCGACACTGCTATTGATGTCTTGAAGGCTGCTTCCAAACAGCTGAAGAAGGCTCAGAAAGAGGAGGATGAACAGTTTGTAGGTAAAGTCTGTTAGCCTAGCTTGACCTATTAACCTATGTTGGCTTCGGGTCCTTCCTCCTCGGGTCGCCCCTACCTTGTTTTCCTTCAAGTAATTGTTGATTCATTGTTGATTATTTCTTTTCCCCTTTTCAGAGTTGAAGGCGGAGAGAGACGAGGCTTTGGTTCGAGTTAAGGAAGCTGAACATGCCTTGGAGGAGTCTGAGAGGAAAGCTAACATCTTGAAGGAAGAGCTGCAAGAGCTGAAGTCGGCCAAGGAGGTTGCTGAGGCTAAGCTGCGGGAGGAGCTGCAGGAGCTGAAGTTAGCCAGAGATGCCGCTGAAGCAAGGATGAAGGAAGAGTTTGAGAGCTCGATCTCCAAGCTCGAGGGGGAGGTTGAAGCACTGAAGCAGGCGGAGGAGGAGAGTGAGAAGACGTTGGAGGCCACCGAAGAATGGGGTAGAAAATGTGCTCGTCAAGGTGTTAGGATAGCAACAGAGCAGTTTAATAATGCTCTAGAGCAAGTCCAGGTCCGTTATCCCGCATTGGTGGTTGACAAGACTATTTTTCATCCTGACCATGTCGTCCTAGGTGACCAGATTGTGAAGCCCACAGGCAGGCCTGATGGGACCAACCTGGTTATTTATCAGCGATCCTGAGGGTCAAGTCGGGTCATTTTTTCGCTAGGTCATTCTTTCGTGATGTATCACATTGACTTGCATTCTTACTTCCTATTCTTGGATTTGGTTCGATTTGGTTGTAACCCATACTTTTGATTGTTCATGCTTTTGGTACTTTGTTGCATGATTTATTTCGCCTAAGTCCCTTCGTTCATGTATGATACTCTGACTCTTTGATGATATGTTTGCTATTTTTGATATACGCTCTCACTCTTCCAAATGTTCGTCATATGGGCAACGTCATAACAGGCATGATCGTCCCTGGCACGGTCGGGTCGTCCCTGGCATGGTTAGGTCGCCCCTGGCCAGATCGTCAAGGGAGGAGCTGCCGTGCCTGCTGAATAATTCGCTTATCTTGTTTATATTATCGTGCACACTGCTAAGTTCGTTTAGTTTATCAATCTCGTAATTTGATAGCCTTATGTGTTAAGATTGTTGATTTCGCGTATTGTCTTGTACTTTCCACCCGTTCCGCTCGAGCGGGGTCGATCGTCGCCCGCGGACAGTTTACCAGGCTCCTACCCAGATTTAACTCGCCCTTGGGGGTGCGCCTGTTCGTTCGGTCACTTCGTTTTACTTAAATTCGTTTAAGTGTTCTACCCCCACCTAGCAGTTTATCAAACTCGGTTTGATTATAACTCGCGTGGTGGGGTGAATCAAAATTGATTCATTCGTAAGACATTGCTTGTAAGTAAAGAGATCAACACACATCAATCAAAAAATGCCTCGTCGTTATTGACGGATGGGCGGGCCTCGATAAAAAACCCTGTGGGAAAAAGAGCGTCCCGCCCGTTTATTCGTTCGCATAGTTTAACATGAAATTCATTGGTAGAAATACAAAAGGACTAATCAAATGTAATATCTCCTCAAGTTGATGGCGTTCCACGTCTTGGGAATCAGTCCACCATTCATGGTCTGCAGCATGTAAGCACCTTTGCCCGTTTTGGATATGACACGGTAGGGGCCTTCCCAGTTGGGGGCGAGCTTGCCCATGGCTGCGTTCCTCTGTCCAATATCTGCTCTCCTCAACACCAGCTGTCCGACACTGAAATTCCTGGGGACGACCTTGGCGTTATGCCTCGTGGTCATTCCTTGCTTGATCAAAGTTTCTCTAAGTGCTGCCTTGCTGCGGAGCTCTTCTACTATGTCCAACTCCTCCCGGATGGCCTGGTCGTTCTCACTAGGCGGCTTGGGGTTGGTCGTCCTCCAGCTTAATTCTCCGATCTCGACCGGGATAAGAGCATCGGTCCCGTAGCACATAGCACATAGCACATACGGGAGTTCTTCAGCCCAGCTTCCCTTTGCTTCATCCAATCGCCTTTTGAGGCCACGCAAGATCACTCGGTTTGCAGCCTCGGCTTGTCCATTGGTTTGCGGGTGTTCAACTGAAGAGAAGCGCTGCTTTACCCCAAATTCGATCAAAGCTTCCTGAAACTTCTTGTCTGTGAATTGTGTGCCATTGTCGGACACGACCACTTCTGGAATTCCGAAACGGACCAGGATATTCCTCTTGAAAAATCGAAGGCAGTTCTTGGATGTTATCGTAGCTAAAGGCTCTGCCTCGATCCATTTCGAGAAATAATCCACTGCTACCACAAGATATTTGAGCTGCCCAGCAGCAACCGTGAAGGGGCCCAAGAGGTCGATTCCCCACCAGGCAAACGGCCACGGCGCAGTCATGCTGTTCAGTTCGACTGGGGGAGCGAGGTGGACATCGGCGTGTCTTTGGCACTTGTCACATTTTTTGACCAAGAGATTCGCATCCTCATCCATAGTAGGCCAATAGTATCCTGCTCTGAGCGCCTTCTTCGCCAATGCTCTTCCCCCTAAGTGATTTCCGCAGATCCCTTCGTGAATTTCTCTAAGTACATAGTTGGCTTCCTCGGGGGGAAGACACTTCAGAAGTGGCATGGACAATCCCCTTCGATAGAGCTGTCCGTTGATAATTGAATAGGAGGAGGCTCGCCTGCGTACAAGAGCAGCCTTTTTGGGATCCTCTGGCTCCTCCCCATCCCTGATATATTTAACGATGGGATCGATCCAACTCCCGTCTAGGTCGATCATGCATATATCAGGGTCCATAACTATCTGTTCAAGCTGTACGCTAGGCTGTGTGAGTACCTTCTGAATTACGCTCCTGTGGTTCCCTGGACTCTTTGTGCTCGCAAGCTTTGCCAGTACGTCTGCTCTTACGTTCTCCGTCCTAGGGACATGCTTGACTTCTGCGTGATCAAAGTGCTCCAATAACCTTCTTACTTTAGTTAAGTACCTTTGCAAGACCTCATCCTTTGCAGTGAAGGTCTCTTTGATCTGAGATACCACCAGCAAAGAATCTGAGTACAACTCCACTCGTTTGACGTTAAACTCGATCGCAAGCAGTAGTCCGGCAATGCAAGCCTCGTACTCTGCTTGGTTGTTGGAGGTAGAGAACGAGAATGTTAAGGAGACCTCGATCGTCGTCCCCTTTTCACTTTCTAAGATTAGACCCGCCCCACTGCCCTTGCTGTTAGACGAGCCATCCACGTGCAATATCCAAAGAGGATGCATCGGGTTTTCAGGGATGGGGGTCATCTCAGCTACAAAGTCGGCCAACACTTGAGCCTTGATGGCTGATCTTGCCTCATACTTCATTCCAAATTCTGACAATTCGACTGCCCACTTGATCATCCTGCCAGCCAGGTCAGGTCGGTGTAAGATTTGTCTGATGGGCTGGTCGGTCCGTAGGACGACCTGATGAGCCACAAAATAAGGCCTTAGTCTTCGAGCAGCTACAATAAGCGCCAATGCCAGCTTCTCAATCTTTTGATATCTTAACTCTGCCCCCTGGAACGCTTTGCTGACAAAGTATACAGGATTTTGGTTGGATCCTGCCTCTCGTACCAATACTGCCGCCAATGCCTCGTCAGTGATGGAGAGATATAAGTAAAGTGTTTCTCCTTGCTCTGGTGTGGTTAGTATTGGAGGTTGAAATAGAGCTGTCTTCAACTGATCGAGAGCCTGCTCACACTCAGGCGTCCACTGAAACCGAACTTCTTTCTTCAACAATTTGAATAGGGGAAGTGACTTGTTCGCAGCTTTGGCTATGAAACGCGAGAGAGCGGCCACCATCCCATTTAGCTTTTGTATTTCTTTTTTAGTGGTGGGCGACTTCATCTCCGTTACCGCCCTACATTTGTCCGGATTGGCCTCGATTCCCCTCTCTGTGAGGTAGAAGCCTAAAAACTTGCCTGCTCTGACTCCGAAAGTGCATTTCTCAGGGTTGAACCTGAGGGAGTTTTTTCGAGCTTCTGCAAACACTTCTCTCAGGTCTTCCACATGTCTTGGATCCTCCCTGCTCTTAACTATCATGTCGTCTAAGTATACTTCCACCACCTTGCCTATCTGCTCCCGGAAAACTTTGTTCATCATTCGCTGGTAAGTCGCACCAGCATTTTTCAATCCAAAGGGCATGACCCAGTAACAGTAATTGCCCTTATCTGTCATAAAAGCTGTTTTTTCTTGGTCAGGTGGGTGCATGGCGATTTGGTTGTAGCCCGAGTATGCATCCAGAAACGACAACAATCGGAACCCACTCGCATTGTCGACTAGTCTATCCACGCTGGGCACTGGGAATGCATCTTTTGGGCATGCTTTGTTAAGGTCCGTGTAATCCACGCACATCCGCCATTTACCGTTTGCTTTCTTTACTAGGACTACGTTGGACAGCCAGGTCGTATACTTGATCTCTTTGATGAATCCTGCTTCGATGAGGTCGTCCACTGCCTTGGCTGCGGCCTGCGACTTCTCTTCTTTCTGCACCCGTCGTCGCTGAACAACCCATCTTGCCTCAGGATCGACGGCCAAGTGGTGGCAAGCGACCTCTGGGGGAATTCCCGGCATATCTGCTGCACTCCACGCAAATAAGTCGGCGTGTTCTTTCAAGCATAGTATCAGTTGATCTTTCACGCTAGTGGGGAGATCGCTGCCTATCCTGATCGTCTTTCCCGGGTCGTCCCCCAACTATACATGCATAAATTCTCCATCTCGTTCTGGCCTTTTTATCCTCTTCTTGAGTTCCCTGGTCAGGAGGTCGTCCCCCTCCTCTACTTCACTATCAGGGTCGTACCGAGCGTCCAGGTCGGCCATATTAACTTGTTCTCCTTTCATTGTTTCTTCTATTTCCTTTCTTACTTGTTCACCTTGCTCCTTGAGACTCAGGAAGAATGCTCGTTTTGCTGCAAGTAGATCAGCCTGAACTGTTGCTATCTCCCCTTCCCTAGTGTAAAATTTCATCTTCAGGTGGACAGTAGATGGGACTGCCTCTAGTCGTGCTAGTGTTGGACGGCCGATGAGGCATTGGTAGACCGACTTACATGGCAGCACTATGAAGTCCGTCCTTACCGTCCTGCACAGGGGTCTCTCCACGGTGTCATCCCCGAAAGTGACCATTAACTCAATACGCCCGATCGGGGTGGTGGTCGTCCCATTGAACCCGGTTAGGACTGTTCCCCTGTAAGGTCTCAAGTCTTCTCTCGGTATTTTCAGAACCTTCAGGAGATCTTCAAAAATAATATCTGCAGAACTTCCCTGATCGACCAGGATTCTCTTGACTTCCATGTTGGCCATAACTGCAGACACAACCAGTGGTACTTCTTGATTGGGCGTCCCATCCAGGAGGTCTTCGTCCCCAAATGAGATAGGTGGTCTCTTAGTGAGGATCCTTGGGGTGGACGTTGAGGCGACGCTCAGGATCTGATCCCATCTTCTCTTCATACTCTTATTCGTCTCCCTTCTCTTCATACTCTTATTCGTCTCTCTTCGATGTCATCCTTAAGTGCCATGCAATCGTTGGTATCATGCCCGTTGCTCTTGTGGTAGCGACAGTATTTTTTAGATGGGCGCTGCCCTTCCTTTAAGACGAGAGGTTCTGGTCTTCTTACCTCCCTGAGTTCCGCGTTTGCACATTCCGTCAGGATCTTTGCGTACGAGGTGTTAAGTTTTGTCCGGTCGGCGAACTTCCTGATCTTGGGATCTCTCTGTTGCGCGGTCTGGTCTTTCCGCTGTCTCTGGTCGCGCTCTTCGCGAGGTTGTCCATTCATCCCTGCTTCGGCAGCTTCTATGGCCATTGTTTTTTCTTCGTAATTCATAAACCTCTGAGACCTTCGGAGGAAGGTTTCTAAGTCCCTTGGTATGTGCAGGCCAACCTCGACCTCAAATCTGCTCCCTCGAAGGAGTCCTGTTCTTAGGAAATACAACCTTTGGTTATCGTCCAGGTTCCTCACCTGGTCTGCCTCCCGATTGAACCGCTCTACATAACTCCGAAGAGATTCATGGGGCCCTTGCCGGATTGCGATCAAGACATCCTGAGATTTAGGCTTTATTCTTGATGTTGTGAAACGCGCAAGAAATACTCTGGCCATTTGATCCCAGGAAGAGATAGTGTTTGGGCGTAGCTCGGTGAACCACTCCAAGGCTGATCCTTCCAATGTTAAGGGGAAGATTTTGCATTTGACAGGCCCTGATGCCCCCCTATATTGCATCATAACGTCGAAGTGCTTCAGATGGGCGTCAGGATCTTGCACGCCGCTGTACATTTTGAGCCCGGAAGGGGGTTTTCGTAAAGAGCGTGGGATAGGGTACTCGTCTATCCGTCTGGTGAAGGGACCCAAGCCCGTGTGCGTTGCACCCCTGCGAGGTCTTCCTTCTTCCGGTTCGTTTCTTGGTCGGTTACGCGGGCGTGTTTCGTAAGAGCGACTACGCGATCGATGGCGGCGCGAAGGCGTTTCATAGGATTGGTTGTGCGATCGAGTGGGCGAGCCGCGCGATCCGGATGAATCATATGAGGATTCCTGTGGCGAAGATTCCTCCGGCCAGTAAGTGTAATCTGAAGCGGAGGGTGTGATGATCGGCGGGGTTAGTCCTCCTCCTCGTCCCCTTCGGCGGGGTGGAGATCTGTGGACCAGGTGTCTTCAAGGAGGCGATCGGTGTCTCCTAGACAGGGTGTCCCGACGATGAAGTTCGGGTGCAATATTCGCCCGTCTGGATGTCACCTGATCTTCCATCTGAGTGATGAGGTCGTTCTGTCGGGCGATCTGCCGGTCTTGGTTTCGAAGTTGTTCCCTGAGCTCCTGAACCAAGTCTGCCGGAAGGGTGACGTTGACCTGCTGGGTCGTGCCTGGATGGGAACCAGGGGCGGCGACCTCAGCGTTGGTCATCGTTCCTCCCAGTGCGAGGGGTGGACAGACTGGTATCGAGGCCACCGTCGACTGTGGTCTGCCACGAGTTGCTTTTTCCTTTGGAGGCATTTGAAATGTTGGTGGGATAGTAGGAGCTCCCACTGTGGTCGCCAATGAACCGTACCTTGGGATGGTCTGCGTAGACGGATGATCTGTGGAGACGGTCAAGGGACGGGTCGTCTGATACTGTAGGCTCAGGAAGACCTGAACGCGCGGGGGGGTGTACCTGCAAGAACACTCCGACGCCCAAGTCAGCTATATCGAGCTACAGTAGTATCTAGTGAATATTCGAATGAATTGCGTCCCTGACATCTGGTGACTGGAGCTATTTATAGTGAATAGTCTGGATCATTGACGTCGGATAGCCCATTTGCGATGGGGGCCCAAGTATCAGTGGAGCTGACCACTTCGTTATTGGGCTGGTTGATTAGCTGTTGGATCAGACCCAGAGAAGATGGCCCTTCCCTTGCTGGGTTGGATCGTTGCTACTAGATTGGGCCTGACGACTGGCCCAGTCCAGAACAGATAGATAGAATGAACAAGAAGAATGGAGAAGAGGACTGAAAATTTTAAAATTTAAAAATAGATAACATTTTCTATACAAACTACAGAAATATAAAACCAAAAAATTGAAGATCTACTTCTTGCTGGACCAGATCTTGAAGGTGTGAGAGATGAAGCATGCAAGATGACTTTTTTATTGTGATGAGAGTTGTGGTGAGAAAATAATGGAGTTTTGACAAAGTTTCTAAGGTAAGGTCAGTGAAGGGGTGGGGGTGAGAGAGATGAAGAAGCTAACAGTGACTTGTATTGGGCTGAGAAAAAAAGGTGATGTTTCTGGATGAGTGGTGAATTGGGAAAAGGAGATAACGTGTTTATTCATGTGGTATTTGATAAAAAAAATGGCATACTGTGATAAATGGGCAAAAAAATATGTTGGGGCAAAAAAAAACTTATTTACCAAAATAATGCACATTGTGGGTTATTTACCAAAGTAGGGCAATTTTTTTTTGGTAACTTCTGAACTGTTTTTTGCAATTTTTTTTTTAAAAAGCAGTTCAGAAGTCGCCCCCCCAGGGTGACTTTTGAACTGTGTTTCTTTATTTTTTCAATAATTATATATTAAAATAAAAATTAAATTAATTTAATTTAAATAGAACAATTGTATTTAGATAATTAGTATTTGTAATCCAAATTTCCTAATTAAATTGAAGGGTCAGAAAGAAATATTACAACACAATAATTTATTTAAAAGACCAACCGAAAATTACAATAGTTATTTAAAAGAGTAATCCGAAATATTACAACACATTAATTGCGGTTAGGACAGTTGTTTCTGTTGTGACCCTCATTTCTACAAATTCCGCATCTTCTGGTGCGTGTACCCCTTTCTCTTTGATCCATCTCTGTACGAATACGGGTAGACTGTGGACGACCCTTTTTATCTCTTCGTTTAGTTGGATCATGTTGTAGTTCTAAAGTATTGAAATAAGGCCATGACGTCTCTGTTGGCAAGGGTGGGAACTCGACAATGTAAGTATTGAAAACATTCTCCATTGTGTACGGTGGATCCACGAATTGCATGTGGTCGTAATTGCATTTTGAGCATGCTGCGATGACATGTGAAAAAGGGTAGTGAAGTGCCTGGAATTCCCCACACTCACACGTTTTTGCTCTGAAGTTCACCACGAATGTTCGCGCAGGTCTACCACTTTGTGGTCGTACAAGTTCTTCAACTCGGAACAATTGTTGGGCACGATCGTGAACTGCGACGTTATGCATTTTTGAGACATTTATGTTCCTGGCAATATTTTCCAACAATTTTTCAGAGTACATAGTTCCGGATCCCAACATTGCCTGTGCTTGTGTTCCCCTTTTGACGAAAACCTCGTTCATCCTGAAATATGTTGCATCTATCAATGAACGAATAGGGAGATTCCGCACCCCCTTAAGGACATTGTTGATGCACTCTGCAAGGTTTGTTGTCATGTGCCCCCAACGGGAACCTCCATCGCACCACTGCAACAATTGTTCTGCGGTTATGTCTTCAACCCAAGCCACCCCCTCAGGACCTACTTCCTGACCAATTTTTTGTTTGTAGTGTTCGGCCGATTCTTCTGTCATTGAATATGCTGAAGAAAAAAAAGAAGATGTTGGTAAGTATGGAATGGAAATTTGAAACTAATTAATTAAAAAAATGTTAAAAATACTCACCCATATTGATGACATGTTTCCTGGCAGGAGTGTTTTTGAAGTGTCTCATGAAGTTTTGTGCTATGTGGCGAACACAGAAGACGTGTTTCCAATTGGTGTTTAGTTGTGTAACAGCACTTTTGATAGACTCGTGTCTATCTGATATCAAACAAATACCCTCCTGTGGTGTCGCATAGTGTCTTAAACGAGATAGGAAGAAAAACCAAGCCTCCTTTGTCTCACCCTCGACCACTGCATATGCAATTGGGAAGGTGTTGTTTCTTCCATCTTGTGCGATTGCCAAAAGAAGACACCCTTTGTACCTACCGTACAACCATGTTCCATCAACAGAGACAACTGGTTTGCAAAATTGAAAGCCTTTAATGCACGGGCCAAAACTCCAAAAGATGCGATGGAATACACCTTTGTCGGCAACTAGTTGTCCATTCTCATAGAATGGTTTGTACTGCCAGTCGTGAACTGTGTCTGGAATATAGTAAGAGAAAGCATGTAGCCACCTGGTTACTTCATTGTAAGAGTCCTCCCAATTACCGAAGATAAGCTCGATTGCTTTTTGTTTAGCAATCCAAGCCTTTCTGTAGGAACTCTGGTACGTGAACCACTCCTTGATGTGTGCAATCAACACAGCCACTGATATTGTCGGGTCCTTCCTTACAAGTGGAAGTATATGAGTACACATGAGGGAGGAGGTCAGCTAGCGGTGATCTTGGGAAATAGTAGATGTTGTACATGTGTGTGGGTGAGTCAACTGTGTAATCCCCCAATATCCAGTTTTTGCTCCTACTCTCACTACACACCTCCACAAACAGGTTTCATGAACACAACAAATGGTCCATGTGTGTGGTTAAGACTCACAGACTTTGTATGCAACTGAATGGTTTAGGTGATATGTTTGGATGAATTGTTGGGCTATTTCTTTTGTGGGAAATTTCATTTTGAGTTTGAGTTCGTTTGGGTCTTCGTTGGATAAGAGTTGGTTCCTGTCCATGGAATGGCCAAACTCTACATCATAAGGTTCTGGGTTATCAGCTGTGACGTTTTGAAAGTGTGGGACAGGCTCGCGGAATGCAACACCTATGTTGGGGTTAGCTTCAATTGGTTCCTCATCGACGTCACGCTGAAGAATTTCATCTTCATCTTCGCTAAAGTCCCCAACGTCTTCATTATGGACACCAACAAACATACTAAACGGTGGGGTATTAGTTTGAGTATGTAGAGGGTGGCTTGTGTTAAGGTCAATGGGTGTGTTTGAGGATGATGGTGCAGAGTGATGGTGAGGTGTTGAAGGACTGTAATGCATGTCAGTTTGGGACGATGAAGGATTGAATTGAGGGTAAACAGGTGGAATGAAGTCAGTGTATGGTATTTCTGTTTGTTGAGAAAAACGTAAGTTTTGTTGTGATGAAGATGGAATAGAGTGGCCGTGACTTACCTGGGTGTAGTTAGGAGGAGCCTCAACCAAATCTGCGTATATTTCTGGTGTACATATACCAAGGTGTCTATCTTCTTTGAAATGCTCTATCATAAGTTCAACATCATCGTCGGAATTTATTTCGAATCCCCCATAAAAGGTATGGCCAGTACTGAGAGTTGTGGGGTACCGATATGTAAGACTAGCAACCATTTTTGAATGGTCAGGAGAGATTTTTTTTTCAATGGCTTGTTTAACTTGAGCTAGTTTGGAATTAGAGTTGAGTTTGACAGGGGTGTTGTTATGACACCTAAAAAATATACCCTCAGTATTTGTTTTTTCAACATAACCATTGTAAAAGACTGATGAAAACATTCGTTGGAGCCATTGACGAAGTTGGGAGTAGGAGGGTGTGTTTGAGTTTCAGTTGGTTGTAGGAGAAACTATGGCAGTTGGGTGTTTAGTGGTGAGAGATTTAGGGCCTATTTATTGAAATTTGAATGGTCTAGATTTCACCGATGATTTTGAAGGCCAGGAGATTGCACCGACACTTTTAAAGGCCAGGATTGCACCGACACTTTTAAAGGCCAGGATTGCACACGCGACTTTTAAAGGCCAGGATTGCACCGACACTTATGAATTGTTCAATGTGCATTGTTCACTGCTTAGTGCAGAGTGCAGTGTCCAGTGCTTAGGAAAAGTCATTTTTTAGACTTAGGAAAAACCGGTTTTAGTCATTGTTTCGAATCTTGTACACGTGGGTTATAAGTCGGTTAGTAGTAATTCAAAACATGAAACCGTAGTTCTATAACTCTACTATAATGTCATATCATTTTTTTTAATTTAGTAATTTAACAAAATTGCTTCAAATCGATCTAAACATGGTAAAAAAGTCATTTTTTAGACTTAGGAAAACCGGTTTTAGTCATTGTTTCGAATCTTGTACACGTGGGTTATAAGTCCGTTAGTAGTAATTCAAAACATGAAATCGTAGTTCTATAACTCTACTATAATGTCATATCATTTTTTTTAATTTAGTAATTTAACAAAATTGCTTCAAAGTGATCTAAACATGGTAAAAAACTCATTTTTTAGACTTAGGAAAAACCGAATTTAGTCATTGTTTCGAATCTTGTACACGTGGGTTATAAGTCCGTTAGTAGTAATTCAAAACATGAAACCGTAGTTCTATAACTCTACTATAATGTCATATCATTTTTTTTAATTTAGTAATTTAACAATATTGCTTATAATTGATCTAAACATGGTTAAGTACTCATTTTTTAGACTTAGGAAAAACCTTTTTTAGTCATTGTTTCGAAGGCCAGGATTGCACCGACACTTTTAAAGGCCGGGATTGCACCGACACTTTTAAAGGCCAAGATTGCACACGTGACTTTTAAAGGCCAGGATTGCACCGACACTTTTAAAGGCCAGGATTGCACCGACACTTTTAAAGGCCAGGATTGCACCGACACTTTTGAATTGTTCAATGTGCATTGTTCACTGCTTAGTGCAGAGTGCAGTGTCCAGTGCTTAGGACAATAATGGTTAGAATAGAATATATACAACAAAAGGCAGCAACACAACCACATAACTCAAACATTCAAGTCGCCATAACTCTTCAACAACACTTCCTCTAAGAATGTCTTCCTTACTAAACGAAGAACCTCACATTTAATTTCCATGCTTCTCAACGATGACCCAATGGAAATTCACCACGCTTTCAAACTTCCAGAACCAGAAGCCTCTATATTACCATTGATAGAAAGAGCTGGGTTTCGTGACATTGCTTCAATTGGCGCATTCAAAATAAATCCAGCTTTGGTGGCAGCAATGGTCGAACGCTGGAGACCAGAAACACACACTTTTCATCTTCCAGTAGGGGAGTGCACAATAACTCTCGAAGACGTGGCGTTGCAGTTGGGACTTCCCGTTGATGGAAATGCCGTTACTGGAAGTTGTGAAAAAAATTGGGATCGAGTATGCGAACAACTTTTGGATAAGCCTATCCCAGCAAATGGCATGGTAGGCAACCAAATTAAGTTCACTTGGCTACAACGTGAATTTAATAATGTTCCAGAGGGCGCTTCCAACCAAGTGCGAAGACAATATTGTAGGGCGTACCTATTGCAGTTGATCGGGGGATACATACTCTCAGACAAATCATCAAACAGAGTCAACATAAAATACCTACCCGTATTGAAAAACTTCGATGAAATTTCAAGTTACAGCTGGGGGTCAGCATGTCTAACGAACTTATACAGAATGTTGTGTAAGACAGCTATATGCTCCTCACGCACAATGGGTGGATGTACTCTTTTGTTACAGTCTTGGGTCTGGTACCGCATGCTGTTCCTAGCACCAGACTGCAACCGTCCTTATGAATGGCCACTAGCAAAGAGGTAAAAATTTGACACAACTTATGAATACTAACAATTATATTTCTTCTTTACGTTAACAATTTTTTTACCAGATGGGTTCGCACGCCACTTAGCCACACTAAGTGTCCAAAAAGCCTTGTTTTGTACAGATCAACAATAGACCGCATGACACATGAAGAGTTTGAGTGGTTGCCATATCGGGAATTCAATTTGCCAGAAATAGCATATCGGCACCAAGGCATATGGACTACAAACACGGCTATGGTCTGTTTCCATATTGTAGAATGGCACCATGCGGATAGAGTGACCTTGCAATTTGGCCTCGTCCAAGACATACCATCAGCACCAATAGATATCAGCCACATGCACAACATCACCATGCAGGGACAGACTGATGTTAATTGGGCTGTATATCACAGCCAGTTAATTGATTTATGGAATGATAGAGAAAATCGATGTGTTGTTGGTCGACCGTGCTTTGCTAAACCAACGCAGTCAGATAAATACATGCGCTGGTTTCTAAAAAAATCAAGGCCATACATTTCAGCCAACCAACATCTAAGGGATCCACGTGGTCTTGCAAATGTTGGTGATGTGGATGAAGATGATGAACAAGACGTGCCAGCTCCCCCAACTACTCAAACTGAACGTCGAGAACGTAACCGTAATCGACATCGACGTGCACCACCAACTCAACAGAGGACCCAAGAAGATGTGCCTCACCGCCACTCTATCTCCCACACACCAACATTCCAAGAAGATGTGCCTCACCGCCACTCTATCTCCCACACACAAACATTCCAATATTACGAACAATACAACCAGTCAGTAGAACATACTCCTTTTCAAGATACATATAGACATTCTACCACCGAAAGGGACCCCGATATGTTCTATGAGTGCTTTGGGGTCCAACCCGGCTCTGCGCAATCTGTGGCATTGCTTCGTCAAATTCAAGAGCAGGCCGGCGGTGCTAGTTCTTCATCAGTTCCCCAATATTTTCCAGAGCCACCGCTGCCTTCCCCGACTGAGGAAGAACATCAACCACCACATCGGCATCAACGTCCACGGCGTGTCCCCCAACCTCGAAAGTGTGGAACTGGGTCTCATCTTTGTTAATTTTTTTCTGTACTGTCTTTTTAGTTTAATTTATCAATTATTGTAATTTTATATTAACTAAGTTATTAATTTTAAGGGTTTAATCTTATGTGACATTTATTACATTTGGATCAATAATTTACTCTTTTATCTTTATTAGTGCTTTGTGCATAGTGCACTATTAAAGTGTGCATTGTGCAGAGTGCATAGTGCACTATTACAGTGTGCATTGTGCAGAGTGCACTGTTAAAGTGTGGATTGTGCAGAGTGCATAGGTCTTAATTTCTTTAATGACCTAGATTTTGCCGACACTATTTAACGGCCTAGATTTTGCCGACACTCTTTAACGCCAAGATTTTGCCGACACTCTTTAACGGCCTAGATTTTGCCGACACTAAACCCTAAAATCAATGGTTAAGATCATCCAAAATCAACGGCTTACATACGATCACCCCTATTATAAATACGTTCTCACATTACACTCAAATTCACACCAACAGTTTACCCTCAACCTATATTTCTGATTAATCTTCTCTTCTTTGGTTCTTCCCAAACACCGTCGCCCAACCCGCTGAAATGGAATGGCAGTTGTGCCCAACCCAGTACTCAAATGACAAATTCCTAACCGCACTTTATCATAGTGGAACTGTAACCACCGATGAACATGGTGTTGTCTTTCCTTGTCCTAATCATATCTTTTGTAGGATGAATAACGACATCACATTCGCCCAACTCAAGGAGAAGGCTGAGAGAAAAATACGGCCAGAGGGAGGGTGGCGTAAAGACGTGGAGCGTATCCGTTACAGAAAGTAGAATTGTGGAGATGACGGGACATTCCGTTATTCTGTCATGGAGATCCAAAGCGACGACGACGTTCGCGCAATGATGGAAGGTCATGCTAACATTCCAATGGGACGTAGTCTCCTGGAGCTGTACGTAGACACAATACGCACTCCGGAAGAAATCATTCATCTTCTGCGACCACCCCCACCACAACAAGTCATACCGAAAACAGTCATCAACCACTACTGTACACTTCACTGTCAGGCCCATGTTATGTACAGGGAAGAAGATGGTGTGTATTTTAGTGGTCCAAACACCATTTATTCCAGCCTTAAGAACAACATCACCTTCGCCGAACTGAACGAAAAACTAACGGAAAAGGCGCAGCTGGAGGGTGAGGAGCAAACGATCACTCGTATCGTTTATCGCTGCCCCCGGACCGGCGAAGGTAATCGTATTCGGTGGTGCGTAATGACTATCAAGACTGACAAACACGTTTGACAGATGTTTCAGCAGCATGAGAAGTTTCAACCTCATACTCGGAGTCGTATCGAATTGTGCGTCGAAATAACTATTTCCACCGATGAGATCATCCGTTGGGTTATCCCTCCACCGGTCCAATGGCCACTACCAGAAAATGTTTGCTGGAAGTAGTTTCGATCATGTTTTCCTCTCGTTTCGTTTTTTATTTTCTATTCTTGTATTTCTGAAAATTTTGTTGTTTATTTCAGTCTTTTTTCTATATTATATTATGTTCCAATTTTTAATCTCTTAATTTTTTTTCGTAAATATTAACATGTATTCATTAAAATAATTTAATTAATATTAAATTTGAATAAAAATTAAATAAAAAAATTGTAAAAAGTGGGGTTATGTATGGTTTCTTATAAGCATCTCCCATTGGAATAAAAACCAATTGGATCAATTAAAGATTGTTTATATTCTACATGGCACTTTGGACCCACAAAAAAGTAATTTAAGCAACTCATTTAGTCGCCCTCCATTAAAGATGCTCTTAAAAAGTGTGTTAAGAATAGAGTGTGTTTCACGGACGTCTATTGTTTGTCCTTTGAGGTGAGATGTTTGGTTGTTCAATAAACTTTCTAACCAAGTATTGCAAAAGGATTTCCTTTTTGATAAAGTAAGTTCCAAAAATAAAATTTAGAATATGAAACAAACCTTTCAAATTTAATTTTTCTCTTTACCCAAAACCAATTTTTATTACATTATTGACTTTATAATGAATAGTTATTATAATTTTGCGCACTGGGAACTTTCCCCCATGGAAATGGGGATGAGAGAGGAATTCCTCTTGCAGTCAATTTAGGTATGGGGACGGGGACCGTGCTCTCCACTCGAAGCACATTACACAAATACATACCCTTACTATAGATATAAAATCTATTATATTATTATTAGTAATCGTTTTCTTTTAGTCTTTTCATATGTAGTTTTAATTAAAAATGCTCACTTTTATGTTTTTTGTAACATTCCTAACTTCGTTAATTTCAATTTATGGAATTAACGAGTGATTTATTATTCAATTTAGAAAAATACCATTTTACGGTTTACTTTTCAAATTATACATTGATTGTGATTTGAAATTTTGATTTGTTGACATTGTTTGGATTGGTATTGGTTGGTATATCTTCTGTTTTTAAGTTGGATTTCGATTGGAATACAGATTGGACGCGATTGGAGAAGCGAAACGAAACAAACGAGCGAAGTCACAAATCTGTCACAAGTCACACGGACCGTGCGTCTCTGAGCACGGGTCGTGCGTATGTTTCTGTGCTCCTGCATAGCACGCACGGGTCGTGTGCCCAGGGCACACAGGTCTTGCGCCTGTAACTGTCCCCGGTTGCCAAAATTTCGTTTCGTCGCTCCTTTCGATTCCAAATCTCTTCTAATCTTCTTCCCAACCATTTGTGATGAGATATTAAAAAAAACATGGTTTTAAACCTAATTAACTTGGTTTTGATAAAAGTTTCTAAAAACTATAAATATTTTGAAAAACCGAAATTAGTACGCGTGTGAGCAAATGTTTTGAAATCAAAACTGAAGCTTATGTTCTACTATTATATTGGACATGATATATAAATTATATCGAATATTATTGACGGCCCAATGTATGGCGGTCGGTGTTTCGATTAATGTATTAAGCTAGTGGTTTATAAATTAAACTACGAATACTGTGGTTTTATAAATTGAACCGAGTGAGTGTTAGGGGTCACGGTAGAACTCACTGAGATATGTTATCTCACCCTATCAATTGTTGTTGTTCTTACAGAGAAACGGGGAAAGAAGAAGGTGAGACGGCACAAGTGAGTGACGTGTTCAAGAGGATGTTGAAGATTTGTTGTTTTTTATTCTACCTAATTTCCCTGTTATTTTCTGTCGTGGTTATGTAACTTGTATTTATTATGAGTTGTATAAACCCCTTTTCTGCTAATCTGCTTTTGATATTGAAAAATAGGACCTTGTTTCGTTCTAAGTCATGAACTATTTTTCAGTTCAGTGAAGTTTCGACAAGATGATATAATTTGGATATGTTTATCATAAGAAAAATTTTAGTATGTTCAATATCTTGACAGGGATTGTGTCATTTGATTTTGCTTAAGTTGTGCATTCTAGTATATCTACATGTTAGAAATATTGGGGCGTTACATTTTTATTCTTCATTTTATATTTTTTTAATATCAAAATAAAGAAATAAGGCAATAAGCCAACAAGCTTTCAGTAAACCAAGGTATCCTCCACGACGACTGTGGAGACTAATCCTTCGAGGTATCTGAGATCCATTTAAGGGGTTGACCTCTCCCAACAAATATTTTTCCATACACATTGGTCAGGGATCGAACCCATGACCAAATGATTAAGGGACCCAAGTATCTACCACTTCTGCCACATCATGTTGGTTTCACATGTTATATTTATATCAACTATTCATTCATTAATTTAACTAACTGAATAATTAAAAAAGATAGTGTATACACGGTCTTCTTTTTACTTTTACTACTTAAATATCTATGTCAACATATATATAGATATTAACCTTCGACAACAAATGGTATCAATTTTTTTTAGAAACATCAAAACCATGATATCTTGACATTTCGTCCCAAATTGTAATAAATATTAGAATACCAAAATAAATAAATAGCAATCCAATTCTCTAAAACATATATTATCAATGAAATATAACAATGTGTGAAGCTAGGTTATATTTTTAGCAATTTATATATCATATGATATACTTAATAATTAGAGAATTTAATAATATATTGTATACCCATAGATTGCACGGGTCATACATGTTGGATTATTTTTTGGACTAGTATCATACAGTAAATTTTGTCTAATACTCATAGCGAAAGATGTCTATATATTGTGACCATATTGTTGTTGTTATTATTAATAATTCCAATTGTGTCATTTTAATTTAATATTATAGGGATTATTTTATAGTGAAATTATGAATAATTATATGATGTGGGGGCTTATTGTAATAGATTAGTAGGCCCATAGTTTACACAAGTGAGAAGTCCCTACTTCTAGCCATAGGCTTTTGTGTTGTCTGACCTATTGTGACTTCACACTGAAAACGGTTATGTGGAATAGAAGTAGTATTTCTCTCCTCACATACAGCAACCGGAATCAAGTCATCTCTCATGGATTCATCTTCCTATTCAGGTAATTCTAATTCACAATCTATACATTGTTGACTGATATGTTCCAAATTTAGGATTAGAAATATTATTGAAATTTCTATTTTGGTTTTCAATTGGTATCAAAGCCATTAATCTTAAAATTGTTACTATTAATCGATTGCGGATGTGAATGATTCTGATCGTCATATGTTTTTTGATTTCCAATCTAGTCGTATTCATATATATATATATATATATATATATGTGTGTGTGTGTGTGTGTGTAATCAGATCAGATATATATGCACTCACGCATGACCTGTATTTTTTTTGGTTACCATGTCATTGGTGCGTAGTTTCCATCGGCTTTGCCGGTGACTAATCTATGCCGTGAAACCTGGCTGGCCACGAGTTTCTGGCTTTGCTGGCATGTATTGTTCTCTCCTCCAACAGAGTTTTTGCCACACCCAAAATTCGAACCCAAGACCTTGAGGTGGGATAACGCATGACCTGTATATTCACGCATTAGTTTTTTTTTTTTTTATATACGAAAAACTATTCAGATCAGCATATATATAATTTTTTTTGGAGCAAGCATATATATAATTTAGTTAAATAGAGGTCACAATATAGTATCCACGTTGTTATTGCTTATACAAATTGCAATTAGTTTTAAAAGGACAAGCATTGTTCCGGACTGGGTCAAACCCCTATGGAACTAGGGTCTGGCCCATTTTTGTACTCCATCACGCCCATATCCTCGTCCGACCCGCATCCGACTGTTGAAACTCATCCGCCCAATCTAACGGCTCGGGTACGACACCGAGGTCTATAAATACATGGTCCATCCGCTATTTCCAGGTACGTACCCATTTCTCCCAAAAATACCTCTTCTCTTCCCTTGCTGACTTAGGCATCAGAGTGCTTGCAGGTACCCCACTCGAGGCGCAGGAGAAGGTCACCTCGGCCAATCCGAGGTCCAAACCAGCCATCCGAAGTCAACCTTTCGTCCTCACGGAGCACTTCAACTCGGATCATCAACCCGTACTCTAGTACCGAACATTGGCGACCATAGTGGGAGTTATTCACTCGCTTCCGAACTCACTCTCAATTGAACATGCCTCCGCGAGGACGACCGCCTACCCGATCCCAATCTCGGGTGCAGAGTGCAAACCCCGGGGTCCAACCCCAGGCTACTCCTGAAGGTCACGTTCAAACCGTGCTTGAAGAAGTCCCGGCAATTCCCAGCTCTAGCTGGCTTCCACCACCTGCCCCGGTCCCACAGATCAATGCCATCTCAGCCCAATTTCAACCTGTCAGCCAATTCCTTGTAATGCTAGAGCGACACAGCCAAGGGTTGATGCAGCAGGAGATGGCCGCCATCGCCCGAGCTACTGCGGCCCAACACCAGCCTATGGACCTCCCTCAATCTACACATCGGACCGTAATTTCTCGGAGACGTCGGACATCGCCTCCTCCGGCCGACATCCCGAGTGACACCTCTCCAGTTTGCAGGGAAAAACGGCGCGGCAAACCCCCTACTCCACCATCATCGCCAAGGTCAGAGTCCCCTGACAGCTCGGACCACCCTTCGTCCAACTCCTCATCTTCATCCCGAGATCCGTCTCCTCGCAAGAAAGGAACTCATAAAGGTAAGACCAAGAAGAAGGACGGAAGATCCCGGGCCAGTCCCTTCATCTTGGAGATCGCTAACTGCCGTATCCCAAAGTCCCTCGAAAAACCTCCCAGGCTGAACGTGTACGACGGCAGGGGAGATCCCGACGAACATGTGGACACCTTTGATCTGATGCTCGACTACCGTGACGCCTCAGACCACGTCCGATGCAAGCTCTTTCCTCTCTCCTTGAGCAAGTGTGCCTTGAAATGGTACCGAGACCTCCCGTCCGCCTCAATCTCGGGCTGGAAGCAGTTCACGAAGCTATTCTCATCCCGCTTCATAGCCTCGAGGGTGAAGCCCAAATCGGAAGACGTGCTGCAGGGGATTCGCCAAGGGGAAAAGGAATCCTTAAGGGACTACATAGAGTGATACAACCGGATCGCGGGCGATGTGCATCAACTCTCCGACGACATCAGGGTCTTGTTCATGAGACACGGCCTCCAGAAGGGCAGTCTCTTCCAGATCAGTGTCGTGCTACGCAAAACCAAGAAGCGTTGATGAATTCCTGAGGCGAGCACAACATTACATCGACTATGAGGAAGCCGATGCCGCAAACATTTCCAACGCGGGACCGGCGTCGGTAAAGGGAAAGACTCTAAAAAGAAGGACTCTGGGTCCGGCGCAAAAGAGTGGCGCGGAAGACATGCTAAGTATTCCGACCTCAACGCCACTAGGGAAAGGATTCTGACCGAATGCGCCCGCACCGAGTTCCGGGACATGAAGTGGCCGACTCCGATTCCCCAGCGCGTGAACACCAACAAAAAAGCTTATTGCAGGTATCACAGGAGCAGCGGCCACGACACCGAGGCCTGCAGGGTGTTGATGGATGATATTGAAGACTTGATCCAGAAGGGAAAGCTAGAACAATATCTGAGGTCAGATGATAAGAAGAGGGAAAGGTCTCCAAAGCACTCGCCACGGAAGTCAAAGGCCGCAGTCAACGAAGTGACCAAATCCGCTGCAGATAGTAGTGACTCGGCAGAAGACATGCCAAGGTCCCAGAGGTCTCGACCTGTAGCTATGGTGATCATTGGGGGCTACTCCATGGAAGTCAGAAGGACTGAGCGTTCGATAAAGCGACACTGGCAAGAGGACCTCAATGTCGGAAGTGGTCCGGCCTCCCTTTAATCAAAACAAACAGACCCCCACTGCAGTCTTAGTCGGGGTCGATGTAAAGAGGATACTGGTGGACCAAGGGAGCTCGGTAGATATACTATTCAAGGAGCTTCTCCCAAAACTGAAAATCTCCGAGGGCGACCTGTCTGAATACAAAGGGTCTGATCTGGTGGGATTCAATGGTTCCAGGACCCGACCTCTGGGCTATCTCAAGCTGAGGGTAACCTACGGAGAAGACGAACTATCAAAAACCATAAAAACAAGGTTCCTGGTTCTACCTTGCCCCTCCCCATACCATTGCATTGTCGGTCGATCAACGTTGGGAAAACTCGAGGTTGTCGCCCCCACTGTGCACCTCAAAATGAAATTCTTCTCGGAGCAAGAAGAGGTGATCACGGTCCCGGCGGACCTCGACGGGGCAAAGAGATGCTAGTACCTCTGCCTTAAGTCGGAACGTCAGGCCGAAAAGCAACAGGAACTTGCAGTAACCGACCCAGGAGCCAAGAAAGAATAGTAAGGGCAACGGCCGCGGCAAGAAATTGAAGACGACAAAGAAAAATGACTGAGCATTAAACTGTATTCAATCTATCTTCAATGAGAAAAGATTGCAGAACTATGCCTTCAATTTCTATTTTTATTACTGTGTGCGGACTAAGACGCAGGTAATCCGTCTCCGGCGACGCCCCTCCTACCCGAGTCCGACCTGAGCTGGCCACTCGACGAACAACGGTTCGAGGCGAGGCCCATGTCCTTCCCGACTTCGAGCTTAAATGCTCAGTCGAGAGGCGCACAACAGGCCCACATCGGCTCTAGTCCCAGTAACCCTTAATCTCGCATCGAGCGAGCAGCCTTCCCACTGATCTCCGAGCTCAAATTTTCCATCAGTGGCCGTAGGAAGAAGTCCCCAGCGACTTCGACCAAAGACCTTCCCTCTGGTTTTCAAGCTCCGTGCTCCACCAGGGGCCGAAGGGACCTCTGATCTCCGAGCCCCGTGCTCCATCAGAGGCGAAAGACTCCCCTGATCTCCAAGCTCCACGCTCCATCAGGGGGCAAAGACCTCCCTGATCTCCGAGCGCCGCGCTCCATCAGGGACCATCAAAGAGAACTTACAACAGTTCGAGGAAAGACACTCAGGTAATCCTAATCTCGGCCTCGGCCACTCCTATCTCACCATTAAAGTCACTTGCAAACAGAAGACAAATAAATGATGAGCTGTTTTCAGAATAAAATAAGATTTCATTAATATTGCAAAATATTACAAAAGGTGGGCCACTGGCCAGTATTTACATGTAAAAAATAGTAAAAGAAGCCAGGGAGACCAGTCCTCATTCGGATACCTCCGCCTCGGAGCCGAGGAAAAGCAGCTGTGCTTGATCTAAAGAAGCACCAGGCACGGGCTTGACTAGGTTTCCCTCGAAGACTTCGTGCTGAGGGTCCAGCAGTTCTAGCGGCAGGCCAGGGCTGACCACGGCCAGAAGGCCTTTTTATCTGTCAAAACCAAGCATGGCCGAACTCTCCACCTTGGTCTTGACAGTAGAGCACTCACCGTTGAGCTTTTCAGCCTCGTCCCGAAGATCAGCGGCCTCCGCCCGAACTCGGGTCTCCTCTGCCTTAGCCACCACAAGCTGAGCCTAAATCTCCCTGCCTCTTTTGCCTCATCCTGGCCCGACACCAACTGTGCCTCGAGGCCGGGAATTTGCTCATCGCCCGAGGAATGAGAATTGATGGTAGCCCAGAGAACGCGGTTCTCTTCTATAAGATCCGGTATCCTCTCATCCCGACAGTACTCTAACTTGTCGGTCCGGTCTTGAAGGTCTCCTTCCAGCTCGCAATTAATGACTTCAGTCCTCTCCAACCTTTGAGAGAGCTTCAAAAACCCCGGGTCCGATTTCAACTCTTCAAGCTCCTGAAACAACCCAAGAGCCGTTTCGGCAACTCTCAGGAAAGGCTCTAGGTCGGCATCAGAAGGGTTCTCGGAAGGGATCTCGGCCTCGAGCTCGGCCGACAAAACAAATTCCCTGGCACCAAAAGTTTTTGGTTTTTTAGAGGAGGAAGGAGCCTCAATGTTTGCAGCACCCCGCTTCCTTCCTGGACCACTTGCACCCGCTCTCCGCCTGGAGGATCACTTTTTGAGTGAAACCTCGGCGTCGGGGTTAAGAACGTGACAAGTAGCCAACGCATCTGCAAGAATAAGACAAAGAAATGGCTAAGACACATAGGTAAGGAAACCAGTGATCAAGTTGACTATGGGATTTCGAATTACCTAGCAGTGATCTCAGCCCGGCCGCAAACTTAGTTTCGATAATATCAGCACAACGGAACTTCAGCCCGGCCTTCAAAACCTTGTTGCCCCATTCCTAAAGGAGTTTATTGCTCTCTTCTTCTTCACCCCAAAGGGACTTGGAATTCACCGAGAAGGTTTTGTTGAGGTGATCGTAATGATGCCCATCCCAAGACAGAGAAAAATGGGGCCTCACGGCTCCGTCCCCTCGAAATCGGCAATGGCTTGCTTTGCCTTCCTGTTTGCAGCACAGACGTAGAGGAAGAACTTCTTGGATCCTTTGTTGGAATCATTCACTGGAGTGAAATAAACCCGGTTCCGTGCCCCACGAAGGCAAACATGACCGTGACGAGTAGGATCTTCCTTGCCAGGCTGACGGAAAACGTCGAAGACACAGAAAAAGACTTTAACGGACGGGGTCCTCCCCAGAAAGGCCATTACCTCTTCAAAAGCTTTAACATACCCCCAAGCGTTGGGGGACAATTGGGAAGGGGCCACTAGCAGGTGATCCGGCACACCTTACTGGAATTCGGACAACAGAATCCGGATTCCCATAGTGTGCAGGTACCTCTTGTAGAAGAAATACCCGACCTCCTTCATGGGCAGGTTGGTACAAGTGGGAAGTTGCCCCGGGTGTTCCAACCTCCATTGTTGATCTGCAGGCCCGACAACGTACGCCTCCAGCTCGGTAATTTCCTCAGCATTCAGCTTCGACCTAGCATCTACCACTTTCGTGGAAACCCAATTATACGAGCTCAGATCATACTGGTACTCCGCGGCATCAGGCCCGACTGTGTTAGAGCCACGGACCTCAGGTACAGAGCCCTGTGGGGACCCTTCTGGGCTGAAAACTCTCTGATCTTCCGCGAATGAGATTGACATCTCAACGTCTCACATCGGGAAGAATTTTTTGATCTCGGTTTTAAAATCTCAAGTCGGAGCGGCTGCCGGAAAGAATCACAATTGACCTCGAGCAGGGAGAAATCTCAACTCGCTCAAAGATAACAAGTAAAAGAGTGAAGAGCTCATGTTGAGCTTAAATACCACAGGGGCCCGAAAAATGAACCGTCACATCTAATCAATGCATCTCTTCAGATTCTGACATGGGAAACTGAACTGCAATTATGACCCATGTCTCCCGAACGCCACCTGCTCAAGAAACACGTGGCACTGCAATCACAACTCCTTCGAAGAAATTCATAATAAGTCGAGGCCGGACTCTAGCACCTCTCGACCTCGACTTGGGGGCCACTATTCCGGACTGGGCCAAACCCCGATGGAACTTGGGCCTGGCCCATTTCTGTACTCCGTCACGCCCACATCCTCGTCCGACCTGCATCCGACGGTTGAAACTCATCCGCCCAATCTAACGGCTCGGGTACGACACCGAGGTCTATAAATACATGGTCCATTTGCTATTTCCAGGTACGTACCCATTTCTCCCAAAAATACCTCTTCTCTTCCCTTGCTGGCTTAGGCATTGGAGTGCTTGCAGGTACCCCACCCGAGGCGTAGGAGAATATCACCTCGACCAATCAGAGGTCCAAGCCAGCCATCCGAAGTCAACCTTCCGTCCTCACAGAGCACTTCTACTCGGATCATCAACCCGTACTCTGGTACCGAACAAGCATGATATGTCATTCTTTATTTTTGTCTACTTTTTTTTTTGGGGCAATTTCAAATTTGATAAATATATTGAATATAATGATTGTGGTATCTAATTTTTTTTGTATTATTATTTTTCTGTGTTCTTAGTTTTATTATTAACTGTTTTGGGCGATTTTCACTCTCTTATAATGATGTAAGGCACTAAAATAATTTTGGTATTAGATATATGTTTACAAGTTTATTTGATATTGCTAGAATTTGTTGTATGAATGTTATTGTTAACCTGAAAATTTTGATTCCCTTTTGGGCAACTTACCAATAATTTTTTGAGACACTTACATGATTGAGTACTCAACTATCGTGGGACTCTTTGTGACGAAATGTCAGTAAAGTTTGGCATTAGCGATCATATTAATATTGCACTTATCCTATCGATTTGTCCTTATTGATATGACTTGTAATATTTGTAGATTTTGTTGACGGCTATGACCTTAAAGTTTTAATATCCTATCGATATTAGCTTTAAGGAGATATTTTAATATTTGTGATTTTATTTGTGGATTTTGGTGCCAGCATTTCCACTCCATTTCAGTTTGGCAAAATTACACCAGGGGATCTTTAACTTATTTATTTGTAACAAGTTGGCCCTTTAAGTTTCTTTTGTAACAAATAGGCCCTTTAAGTTACCCGACGTTGACACCGTTGGCCCTTTTAGTAAAATGTAATATCGTTCATTACATCAAAATACACCAAAATATGTTTGTTTGCATCAAAATACATAAGCTAGAGTAGTCACAATATATAAAGTAGCATTACATCAAAATATATAAGCTAGAGAAATCATTAAAAGGGCCTATTTGTTACAAAAAAAACTTAAAGGTCCAACTTGTTACAAATAAATAACTTAAAGGTCCTCTAGTGTAATTTTGCCTTTCAGTTTTTATATTTTAAAAGACAATAATATACTTTCGTTTCAGCATTTCCAGTTTACTCCATTTCGTTTTTTTTAAAGTTTATAATTCATTGAATACTTTAATTTTGTTTCCCTATATTAATATAATGTATATATATATATATATATATATATATATATATATATATATATTAAATGTGCTACATTGAGAATTTTAACTTTTTCACCTACCTGTTTCTAATGTTATTATCTATCTTGTAATTTCTTCAGTTTCCAATTAATTATGTTCAAGTCATTAAAATTAAAATATTTGATACATACTTATATGTTTAAAATATATTGTTATGTATAATAATGTTATTATTGTTATTAACTTTATCTAAAGTACTAAACTGATTTTGTACTTAAAGACTATTTGTTTTATCTGCATGATTGTGTGCTCACCTATCGTGAGACCAATTATGACAAAATTTGTTAAGGTTTACATTGAGAATTATTCGAATACTTAACTTACCCTATCGATTTATCATTGTTGATATAACTCCTAATGTATATGAGACCTATTTAATATGATGGCCTTATATCCTATTGATATTAACTTTAAGGATATGTTTTAATATTGCTAAGAGACTTATAGAATATTATGACCTTGGGATTTTAATATCCTATCGATATTAACTTTAAGGAGATGTTTTGATATTATTTTGATTTTAATTTGTGCATCGTAATTCAGGACCCTTAGGCGGGATTACAATGTGCAATTAAAAGTTTGTTTTATGTCGTTTGTTTTATGACTGAGTTGAGTATCTGAAACTATTCCTCATTATGGCTAATGTGGACACGGTTCTCACTGATGATGAGCCTACCAAACCTACAAACAGTTCTTCCCCTGCTGAAAGGTTAAAACATGTGAAGTGGGTATAATCAAAGTGTGGTTGATGACTATGAAATACAGTACGGACAAAAAAACTAAGGAAAATATTCGTGGTGTTGGAAATGCCAAAGAATTTCTATTAGTTGTTGGTGAGAAGTTTAAGAAAATTGATACGACCGAGGCGTCCAAATATTTGAATTTATTGGCTAAGACTGAGTGTGATGGAGTGAGCAGGATTTGTGAGCATCTCATGAAATTGGTGAATTATGAATGGAGTATTGATGAGATGATTTGCATTCTTTCTCAAGAGGAAGAAATTATGAAAAAGAGAAAGTCTCATAGTATGTAGCTTACTCATCACAATGTTAACAACGACAAGAAGAAATGTTATGAAAATAAAGTCAATAAGCCTCAATTTAAGAAGGGCATTGGAATTTTTGGTGAAACTTCTGGTTAAAATTTTGGTCAAATTTCTAGTAAGCCAAAATACAAGTTCAACGAAAACGGCAAGTTTTATGACATTTATGGGCAGAAGCAGACAAATTCTTCGAGGCTTAAAAAAATTGGCTTGAGAAGGAGAAAGGAGCTCAGAAATATGGGGAAACCAAAAAAATTGGCTTGAGAAGGAGAAAGGAGCTCAGAAGGCGTTTTTAGTCGAAATGCCCAACCCAATTTGACTACAACATCTTTGTTGGCATTGAGGCAACAAATGGATGATAGCAATCATGATATGGTCAATATGTTAACACAACAAATTGGTACAGTGTTTAATCCTTTGATACAAAACACTAATAGTAGTTACCAAATGTTAGCAGCGCAAATGGTCAGAATTGCGGATTTCTTTGGTACTCCACCAGTCCATAACCAGCAAATTCCCCAAATTCAGAATGTGAGGCCTGTCGACGTACCTGTTGAAAGGCCTAACAATCCAATACCTATAAATCAGGGAAACCAAGGACAACAACAGGTTGTCGAAGAGCCTATGAGGGTAGAGGCAATCCCTGAAGTTGTGTTAGTAAATAGAAACCAAAATGCAGATGAAGTGGTCAGACAAGTGCAACAAAACAATTTTGGAGCACAAAATAATCTGGCTAATATGGTCGAAACTATTCTAGCCCAGAATGGCCTTAACTTAGGTTTAGATAGGCCTAATTTTGTGTCGCCTTTGTCGGAATACACTTTACAAACGGAGCTGCCTAGGGGATGGAAAATCCCTAAGTTCACAAAATTTGCTGGAGAAACCAGTGAATCTACTGCCGAACACGTGGCTCGCTATTTGACTGAGGCTGGTGATATTGTGCATAACGAGAATTTAAGAATGAAATACTTTCCAAATTCTTTAACTAAGAATGCGTTTACATGGTTCACCACCCTGCCTCCAAATTCCATATTTAATTGGAGTCAGTTAGAGAAGGCCTTTCACGAACAATTCTATATGGGCCAATGTAAAACTAGTCTTAAGGAATTGGCTAGCGTTCGACGCAAGGGGGCAGAATCTATTGATGATTATCTCAATAGATTTAGACTTCTCAAAGCAAGGTGCTTTACTCAAGTACCTGAACACGAGTTAGTCGAAATGGCTGCTGGTGGTCTAGATTACACTATAAGAAAGAAACTAGATACACTACATTTAAGAGATATGGCACAATTGGCTGATAGAGTTCGACAAGTCGAAAGACTCAAAGCCGAAAAAGCCAGAACAGGTAGATTCCAAAGTAAGAAAGAAAAGGTTGCTTATGTCGAAGCTAATGACAGTGACCAAGAATACGACATATCTTATGAAGATGTCGGAGAAGAGGTTAACATTGCAGAACTAAAATCAGGACCTCCTTATACTTGCAAATTGTTGAAACCTTCTAATGGGAAAAATCCTGTTGAACCTAAGAATGATAAATTTGTTGCAAAAACTTATACTTATGATGTTTCTAAATGTGATGAAATATTTGATCTATTAGTGGTTGATGGTCAAATTTGAGTGCCTAAAGGCCTGAAAATTCCACCATTGGAACAGCGACAGAAAAGAGGTTTTTGTAAATTTCATGGTTTCTTGGGCCATAACACTTCTCGTTGTGTTATTTTCAGGGATTTGGTGCAGAACGCCCTCAATGAGGGAAGGCTGAAATTTGGTGACAAATCTAAGCCACCAATGAAGATTGATGCGGATCCTTTGCCAACAGCTGATGCATTGCTTGTTGAAGTCGATCTCAATGTGGTTGAGGTCACAGAGGTTGTTGCTGAAAATGCGAAGGTAGAGAAGGCTGTCAACAAGGTTGATGTCGAAATGGTCACTGAAGACCAGTACGCTGAAAAAATGAAGATAGTGTATCCAAGGGCTAAAGAAGAATTGATTGATTTTCTCAATCGCTGCAAAATTAACAATACTGCAGTTATGCTTTGTCCAAGGTGTAGTTCTGTCTTCGACAAAGAGGCTGCCAAAAATCTGGAGGGATTTAAGCCTCAACTGAAACGTAAAGGAAAGTGGGTCGACAAAAGACCAAAGTTCAGCTACAACAACAGAGGTATTCAATACAAAGTCACTTCGACAAGAAATCCTCAAAAGGAACGGATCAAAACTTATGTTCCTCCAACAAATTCTCCTGTCGAGAAATGGGTGCACTCTGGTGGAAAAAGTATTGGTTATTATCCAGTATATTATGCTGGAAAGAATGTTGGAAATCAACAGAAATCAGCAAAATTGGTTAAGGGTAGCACTAGTGCTACTAGCCAAAACAAGGCATTTGAGTCTAATAAATATGCCTATAATAATAACTACAAAGGGAAGAACCCTATGACAAGAACTCAGGGGCGTAGATATCAACGACAGAAAAAAGTTGCTGCTGCAGGCAAGGTGGAAAATTCCAACAAAGAGAAAGGTAAACAAATACCATCAAAATCTCTTGAAATGGCTAGAAAGCCAGCTACTGAAAGGATATTTCCACCACTTTCGGTGATCAAAGAGGGTCACAACTTAGACGAAGAAATGGGCTCGGATTTCGCTGATTCTGGGTCAGAATTCGACGTCTTGTGTGGTGTAGTCTCAATTCTCCCTATTGAGTATGATGTGGTTTTTGAAGTGAATGATGTCGAAGAAGATTTCGATGAAGAAACCACTTACAAACCAATTTGTTACTATGTGCTGAAAAATGGTTGCGTTGAAGAGCAACACGCTGTGTTTGAAAAACCAGACTGTGGAATGATGAACCATCTCAAACCTTTGTATATTCAAGCAAAGGTGAACAATATTGGTGTCAATAAAATTCTGGTTGACGGTGGTGCTGCTGTAAACCTAATGCCACAACATATGCTGAAAAGAATTGGAAAGTGTGCGACTGACTTGAAAACACACAATGTAATTCTTACCAACTATGAAGGCAAAAGTGACCACTCACTTGGAGCCATTGAAGTTGATTTTGCTGTTGGAAGCATCAGGAGACCAACGATGTTCATGGTAATTTCAACAAAGGCAAATTACAACATGCTGCTGGGAAGAAAATGGATCCATGGTGTGGGAGCAATACCTTCGACAGTTCACCAGAGGCTCATCATTTGGAGAGAAGATGGTCTAGTCGAAAATATTGAAGGTGATCAGGGTTACTTCAAGGCTGAGGTAAACACTATTGCCAAGAAAACCTTTGATAAACAACTAGCGAACATTGCGCCATGTATTTCTTCTGAACTTGGTTATGAAAACCAAAACAATGTTAGATCTTCAGTGATACTTCATCCCAATTATGGATTCATTTGGGATAGAGAGGTTATAGATGAAGACAACTACCCACAAGGCTCTGTTAAGCCTACAGGGTGGGAAGGCCCATAAATAGTTATTTATGGATAAGCCCACTGCATGGGATAGAATTACGGCCTACGTGGCCGAGAATAAGCAAAAAGCGGTTTTAGATGCTGAATTACAACAATAATTAGTTGCTGAAGCCGTTGAGGACAAAAATAGAGACAATGTTGTCGAAAACCAGAGGCTTGATTGTGTCTATGATGACGAGCCTTTAGGTTTTGAAAAAGATCCAATGGGTTCGACCAAAAGGATCCAAGCACAAGATCCCTTAGAAGAAATCGATTTGGGAGATGGCTCCTTGAAAAGGCCAACATATATAAGTGCTAAGATTGATCAAGCATTGAAGGTGCAGATTGTCGAATTGCTAAAGGAGTACAAATACTGCTTTACATGGGATTACAATGAAATGCCGGGGTTGAGTCGTGACGTTGTTGAGATCAGACTACCAATTCGACCAGGAAAGAAGCCAGTGAAGTAGACACCAAGAAGATTTGCACCAGAAATCTTGTTGAAGATCAAAGCAGAAATAAAAAGGTTTCTAAAGAGCAAGTTCATCAGAACTGCCAGGTATGTCGAATGGCTTGCTAATATAGTTCCTGTAATTAAGAAAAACAGCACGCTTAGAGTGTGTATAGATTTTAGAGATTTAAATAATGCTACACCTAAGGATGAATATGCCATGCCAGTGGCAGAAATGCTAGTGGATTCAGCAGCAGGTTATGAATACCTAAGTATGCTTGATGGTTATTCTGGATATAACCAAATATATATTGCTAAAGAAGATACGTCGAAAACAGCATTCTGATGCCCAGGGGCATTAGGTGTCTATGAATGGGTTGTAATGCCATTTGGCCTAAAAAATGCTGGTGCAACCTACCAAAGGGCAATGAATTTTATGTTCCATGATTTTATTGAAAAATTTATGCAAGTGTACATAGATGATATTGTAATTAAGTCTTCTTTAGGAATTGGTCATATAGACCATCTTCGACAATCATTTGAAAGAATAAGAAAATATGGATTGAAAATGAATCCACTCAAATGTGCCTTCTGTGTTCGTGCAGGTGACTTTTTGGGCTTCGTTGTACACAAAAAAGGCATTGAAATCAATCAAAACAAGACGAAAGCAATCTTGGAAACGAAAGCTCCTTCGACCAAAAAAGAATTGCAGTCATTATTAGGAAAAATCAATTTCCTTAGAAGATTTATTTCAAATCTAAGTGGCAAGACTCAAGCGTTTTCGCCACTACTTCGACTGAAGAAGGAAGATGTGTTTAGGTGGGATGCAGAACACCAACAAGCTTTCGACGAGATTAAAGCATACCTGATGAAGCCACCAATTTTGTTTCCACCTATTAGGAATAAACTAATGAAATTGTATATAGCGGCTTTTAGAATTTTTTTTAGGAAGCATGTTAGCTCAAGAAGATGAAAATGGTGTCGAAAGAGCAATTTATTACCTCAGTAGAATTTTAAATGATGCAGAAACTAGGTATCATCCTATAAAAAAATTGTGTTTATGCTTGTATTTCTCTTGTACAAAATTGAAGAAATACATAAAGCCTGTTGATGTGTATGTTTATTCGCATTATGATATTATTAAACATATGCTGTCGAAACCAATTTTACATAGTAGAATAGGTAAATGGGCTTTGGCTCTTTCTGAATTCTTTTTGACTTATCAGCCATTAAAAGCAATAAAAGGTCAAATAGTGGCTGACTTCATAGTTGACCATTCAGTGGTCGAAAATACAATAAACTTGGTGGAAACCCAACCTTGGAAGTTATACTTCGACGGTTCAAGCCACAAAAATGGTGTTGGAATTGGAGTGTTAATAATTTCACCAACAGAGATACCAACAAAGTATAAGTTTAAAATTGAAGGGACGTGCTCCAACAACGAGGCAGAATACGAAGCCTTAATAGCAGGACTTCAAATCTTGTTAGAATTGGGGGCAAAACATGTCGAAATCAAAGGAGATTCAGAATTAATTCTGAAACAGTTAACAAAAGAATACAAATGCATCAAAGAGAACTTCATAATGTATTTTGCCATTGCTAATACGTTGTTAAAGAGATTTGACACTGTTCACATAAAACACGTGCCTCGTATGGAAAATCAAGAGGCAAACGATTTGGCACAAATAGCATCAGGATACAAAGTTTCAAAAGAAAAGCTATTAGAGCTAATAGAAATCAAACACAAACAGATTCCGACAGGTCCATCCAATGCCCAATTGTCAACGACAAAACTTGAGGGGGCAGAGATGTTAAATCTGGTGGAAAATTTTAAAACTTTTGAAAATTTTGAAGTTGAAATTTTTGCCATTGACAATATGTCGAATGATGATTGACGAAGGCAAATTGTCGAATATTTGGAAAATCCAACAGGAGTGACTGATAGGAAAACCAAGTATAGAGCTTTAAGTTATGTTATTATTGGGAATGAGTTATTTAAAAAGACTCCTGAAGGAGTGTTATTGAAATGTCTTAATGAAAGTGAGGCATATTTAGCAATTTCCAATACTCATAGTGGAGCTTGTGGATCTCATCAAGCAGGTCACAAAATGAAGTGGCTTTTATTTCGACAAGGAGTATATTGGCCAACTATGCTGAAAGATTGCATAGATTTCGCCAAGGGTTGTCAAGAATGCCAAAAACACGCAGGAATACAACATGTGTCTGCAAGTGAATTGCATTCAATAGTAAAACCATGGCCTTTTAGAGGTTGGGCTTTAGATTTGAATGGTGAAATCAAACCAACTTCGTCGAAAGGTCATCGTTTTATCTTAGTGGGAATAGATTATTTTACCAAATGGGTGGAGGCTGTTCCCGTAGCTAATGTAGATCAGGAAGCAGTAATAAATTTTATTTAAAACCACATCTTATATAGGTTTGGTACTCCTGAAACCATTACTACAGACCATTACTACAGACCAAGGCACAGTTTTATTCAAAACCACATCTTATATAGGTTTGGTACTCCTGAAACCATTACTACAGACCAAGGCACAGTTTTTATTGGTCGAAAAATGGTTGATTTTGCTTCTGAAATTGGTTTCAAGTTATTAACTTCGACACCATACTATGCCCAAGCTAATGGTCAAGTAGAAGCGGCCAACAAAATTATTATCAATTTGATTAAGAAACACATTGGGCAGAAGCCTAAAAATTGGCATAAAACGCTTGATCAAGTGTTGTGGGCATGTCGAAATTCTCCTAGAAAATCAATTAACACTACTCCTTATAGACTCACATTTGGACACGACACAGTCTTGCCAGTCGAAATTTGTTTACAATCAGCCAGAATTTAGGGGCAATTTGAAATTCCATCAGATTCTTATTGGGATAAGATGTTAGATGAGTTGGTTGATTTAGACGAAAAAAGACTAAATGCGTTAGATGTTCTTATAAGGCAAAAAGAAAGAGTGGCTAGAGCTTATAATAAAAAGGTTAAGTCAAAAACATTTGGCTTGGGGGATTTAGTGTGGAAAGTCATATTACCCATGGATAGAAAAGATAGAGTTTTGGGTAAATGGTCACCAAATTGGGAAGGACCATTTCGCATTTTACAAGTATTTACTAACAGTGCCTATGAAGTTGGAGAGTTAGGCGCTGATGGTCGAATTTTGCAAATAAATGGCAAGTATTTAAAGGAATATAAGCCAACATTACAAGAAGTTAAAATAACACAAGACTAAATAGTATAAAGAATTCAAACATGGCATTCAAAAGTCTTTGCCAGAACATTGTCGAAATTACAAAAAATTGGAAAATAAAGAAAGTTACAATCTAAAGTTGGAGATTGGCTTTTAGCCTTTCAAAAACAGCTTTGGAGTGTTCTAGTCTGATGGCAGTGAGGGCTTCGTCTTCAACCAATCGTTGAACCTCTGCCTCATGTGTGCTAAATTTTTCCACCCAAGTGTTGAATTGCTAAGGCTGCTTCTGCGTTAATAATAGATTCCAAAGAATCTGGAATTCTCTTGCGAATTGAAGCTTTCTTCTTTTCCTCTGACTTAATTTTCAATTGCAGGTTTTTGATCTGTTCTTGATATTTCAAAATGGCATCATCACAGGCAGCCATTTCTTGAGCGTTGTTTGCTGCTTGAGTTTCCCAAGAAGTGATCTTGGCTCGAGAGCATTCCACAGCCGCCCATTCTTCCTGTTGGAGTTTGGTTTCACGTGCTTTATGTACAGCAGTGTTCTTCCTCTTTTGGATGTCTAAGGTGATTTGCTCTAGGAGAGGCTCAAATTCAACAATAAAGCCAATGAGAGCTTTGCCTGATGTCGAATTATTGAGTTTACGCAACCAAGCTTTAATTTCAAAGGTAGTCATGTGGTCGTGCTCAATAGCTTGAAATAAGTCAGCTTCAAGAACTTTAGCTTAAAATTCCTTGAGGAGGTCTTCCTTGGAATTATCAGATGCTTCGCCCACAGAAGTGGTTGAAGAGCTTTGTCTAGTCGAAGATTTCCTACTACTCAACATAAGGTTCAAAGCTTCAAGAGGATTCTTACTTTTCAGTTCACTCAAAGCATCTTCACTGACAGTATTGCTGTTTGAATGAACTACTTTAGAAGAGCTGTCATAGCTTGACCACCATTGGAGAAATTCCCTAGTACAAGCGAAAAGTGGGTTGTATTTCAAAGGAATGAAGGTAGGAGTGCACTGAGCAGCCATGGTAAGTCGATGCCAGTAGTCCCTTTCATTATCTGGGGATATCAAAGATTTTTTCGACTTGTAAAAAGAGGCTGGTCGAGTTTGGCACAGTCCGAATTGCCTCGCCACGAGATTTGGCTGGTATCCTGTCAGTCCATAGTGAGTCGAACCTTTGCTTGGCGAAATCCTAAGTGATAACTAGCAAGAAGTCAAATAGGCTCGCCAGATTTCATGGAGTTCATCATCGGAGTTGATGGGTTTACAGGAATTTTTTTGAGGAACCAATGAGGTCCATGGGTTGTGTACAAATGGTGCCATTGAAGGAGTGAAAGACTTGGAATTCAATAGCATGTCAGAAGTATCAGAGAATTGGTCTTCGCTTGATTGACCAATTTCCCTAGGTTTTAGGAGAGCAAGTGTTATCCCTTCGACGCTTCTTCGTTCGACCATCCGGATTTGGTCTTTGGGACAGATCAATTGGAGTCTCGATTCAAAAGTGGCAAGAAACCACATTTGAAACAACCAGATAGGCCCAGAAATCAGTAAAGAGGATTGAGGCTTAGAGTTTTTCATTTCAAGGGCCCCATCTCCTAAAGCTTCGTAAAGAGACCCTAGGATAAGTTTGCTAAGACAGATATTTCGACCATTATGAATCTGAGTAGCCAAATTGATATACATCTTTGTAACTTGAAGTGACCAAGAGCAGAAAATATAATAGGACAACCATAAGGTAAGAAAAGCTATGTGTTCCTTATTAGAAACCTCATCACTGTCGAGGACGTGTTGATCTTCGACATACCCAGTAAAAGTGGCACACTGGAAAGTGAAATTGTAAGTATCTGAAGCTCTGTCGGGTTTGAAGATCTCGCCCGTTGGTCGAAGTCCAGTGATAGCAGCTACGTTTAATAAGGTGGGAGTGAGCATACCACATTTCAGATGAAGGCTGTTGGTAGTAACCTCCCAAAAGTGAAGTGCTGCGATGAGCAAGAACTTTGATATTTAGGGCCATATCTTGACAACTGGACGAGGTCGAAAATACCTTGAGTCTTCCAGAAGTCACCTTTCTTCGACTCGATTTTGTTGAGCCAATTAATATAAGCTTCGTGCCCTACATGAGGTGCAGATCTGAAAACTCGTGTAGCCATGAAACTCATTTCATAAGGACCTTCGTAGAAGATTCTAGGGCTATAATGACGATAGCTAGGAAAAATCTCCTGGATTTTTGGTGGTTCTGGAAGAAAATCAGGAAGAGGACCAAGAAAAGCACGTGTGTGATTTTCAGGACCAGGGATGATCACTTGTGACTTCCAATTTTGAGCACGTGGATCTTCAAGGTCAAGTTCAGCGACACAAAAATGTTTTCCAGAAGTGTGGGTGTGTGAGATTGGCACAGGATCTTGGGCTTGAGCAGATTCAACAATGAGTTGTTGCTTGCCAGTAGCGGTTGCAGAAGTCGAGCTTGAGACGAAGACGCCATTGATGAGCAGTGCAAGATATTAATGGAGTTCTGGAGTTTCTCAGTTTGGAAAGCGCGGGTGTGTTCTCGCGAAGAAGAGAAGAGAAGAGATTGCAAAGGTTTCAGAAAAAAGTAAAATGGAGAGAAAATGATAGCTTATATAGCTGTTGAGTGTAAAAGGATGAAACCTTTGGGTTTCTCTTTAATGAAGCAGTTACTTGCAATGAGTAGTGGGGAGTTCCAATGCAAAACGTGGCCCACTAACCCTGAAACGGTGGCGCCAAAAGGCACTTTTCACTGAAACGTCTCATCAATGCTGCAAAGTGATGTTAATGACTTCATCAGAGTAGTTAAAAGGAATCTTCAAAAATGTCACTTTTTCTGCCTTACATAAAGCTTCAGTTGAAAAAGATATTTTTGGAGGGCAATTTGTTAGCCTGTAATTTCGACAGGCTAAATTAAATGCAGTCAACGGGGTTTGACTTTGGGCTTCTCAGAAGAAGGTGTTGGTTTCGACACAGAAGAGTTGTATCAGAAGGCAAATTCGACAAAGCCATAGACTTAACAAGAATTGAAGGGTGATATTTCAACGAGAAGAAGGCTGGGATTCAATAGCAGGTCAAAATCAAGTGCTCGCCGTCGAAGTTCTGGCAGCTACCCTAGTCGAAGGCTGAAGCAGTTTTCTTTTTTAAATTCTCTGTACAGTTAGTTAGTTTTAGTGTTTTCCATCCTTGTATAAATAGTAGTTTCTCATAGGAAAAAAGGGTCACAAACTCATTATAGATTCTCACGCTCTAACTTCCAACATCACAGAGAAAACGAGTCAGAGAAGAATGTATGATCATGTGTACCAACTTTCTTTTCCATTAATGCATTTTACTTTGTTTCTTTAAGCAATTTTCTGCATTTTTATTTGCTCTCTTCATCTCTGTCCGAAGTGACTTCGACAGTTTCGCGCGAAACTGACAGTTATCTTCATTCTTCCCTTAAAAAACTGTAAGACATTCATAATTTCTGGAAAAACTTTAACACAAATGGTCTTAGGATTTACTAGTTGATCCTGCAAGCAGAAGAAATTTCAAACTAGCGGTGTTTACCAAAAACCACGGTAAACAAGAGGGTAAATGGAAAATGGGTATATTTGCAGGGGGGTCAAATATTTAAACCATAATTATATGATGTGGAATACTTTGAGTGGGCTTATTGTAATAGGTTAGTAGGCCCATAGTTTGCACAAGTGAGAAGTCCCTACTTCTAGCCATAGGGTTTTGTGTTGTCTGAGCTATTGTGACTTCACACTTAAAACGACTCTAGGAATAGAAGTAGTATTTCTCTCCTCACATACAGCAACCGGAATCAACTCATCTCTCATGGATTCTTCTTCCTATTCAGGTAATTCTAATTCACAATCTATACATTGTTGATTGATATGTTCCAAATTTAGGATTAAAAATATTATTGAAATTGCTATGTAGGTTTTCAATACACACTAGTTTCATAAACAGAGGAAATTTAAAATAAGTATATAGCGAAACTACTATTTAGGTTTTGTTTGGACTAGGCAATTTATTTGTATCTCACTTATACTGATCAATTATTTCTCTCTCTATTTCTGAGTACAGATTTTTCTTTGGAAAATTTAGTTGTTTAATTTTTTTAATATTTTTATCAAATTTTCAGTTGAATTAGTTATTTTCATCATCTCTTTTGTAAGGATTGAAGAAACAATGGGGTGATAAGTCAGAACGCAAATTAAGTTGCTGATAATTAATTGAGTGAAAAAGTATTATGAGTATTTTTGGAAAAATGGTATAATTAGAAAACAAATTCGATGTGTTTTTTATTGGAAAAGTAATATAAATAGATATCTCAACTTCGAAGAGGTAAATTTTTAGATGGACTTGATCAACTCTATTGCACCACTTATCGTAGCTCATTTTATCACTAAGGTTCTGAATCTAACTAACCTCATGAAGAATTGTGAGAAGTTAAATGATCAAGTGATTGTTGAAAAGACTGAGAAATTTATCTCCAAGATTTGATCATGTTGTTGTAGTCATTGAAGAAGCATGTAGTTTTTTTTTTATAAGTAAATTAAAAAAGAGGTGCAACACGATGACTCTCCAGGAGGTCACACATCCCAGTACTACGCTCGCCCAAGCAAGCTTAAGTGCGGAATTCTGATGGGATCCGGTGCATTAGTGCTGGTATGATCGCACCTGCATGTAGACTTGGTGGCGTGGAGATGAAGATCGAAGAACTGTAGGGTTCATTGGAAGCTGACGAACAAAGGTTTAATGAAAGAAATAGTAATGAGAAGGCTTCTGAAGTCGCATTGCAAGCAAGACATTACTCTGATAGGAAAAAGAATAAAAGGGGAAAAGGAAGGTTTCTAAGAGGAAGAAGTAGAGGCCCAAATGGCTCTGAAGGTAGAAAATGGTGAGCAAGGTTCTGGCAGTGGAGGTCAGAAGCATGGAGGGCAGTATTCAGCTGATTTTAATGTTTCCATGAAAGAGAATCAAGAAGAACATGCTAAATTTTCACACAATGAACCAATGATGCTAATGGTGACTAGTAAATATATGAAGAGTATAAGAGGAACCAATGGTATCTTGACCCTAACTGTTCTACACACATGACTGGAAGGAGGGACTTATTTGAGTCTCTTGACTGTTCCAAGAGTAGAGTGAAATTTGCTGATCATATCACCCTGGAGATGGAAGAATTGGAAAGGTTTTAATAAAGAAAAGAGATGTAAAGGAGAGTGTAATATCAAATGTGCTTCATTTCCTTGGTATAAAAAGCAATTCGTTAAGTCTTGGATAATTGCTTGAGAAGGGCTATTCAATGGTGATGGAAGGTAAATACATGAATATTTTTGATAGGGAAAAGAAGCTCTTGTTGCAGGCTCTACTGAGGATTCATCGAAACCTAAAACATTACGTGTATGTATGAGTCACATCTTTTATATATTTCTTATTTAATTTATTCCTAAGCTAATATGTACTAACCATATCTCAAGCTTGGATTCTAGCATGAGATTCTTTTCTAACTTTTCCAAACAATATTAGTGTTGGTCTTTTCAATTGGATATCTAACAATATAATTTGGGGCATTTCCAACAAAAAAAAAAAAGGAATCCAAGCATTTCACCTCACATCCACTTCATCCCCTACCCCCTCACCCTTACCTATTCCTAACCCAAACACGCCATCTTTTCCAAACACACTTAAACGCCCAAACAACCCATCCCCACCCCACCCTAAACCATTGACACCCACCCCATTCATGGAGTTACCATCGTTTGTCCTCTCGCTGCCGTGAGTCCATGATGTGAGCTCACATGTATGGAGCGTTGATGAAGGTCACAAAGATAAAAAACAATTCCTAGTGTTTGATATCCTCACAAGAAAAGCGGAAACGATAAATAACTTAATACAGCTCAAGTCATTAATCGGGTACAAAGATAACAATGAAAAAAATTATAAACTAGGACTTGAAATGACTAAGTCTTGAAATCCTCTCCTCGTTTACGTCATCTACCCATGCATTATTGCCTTCTTCTTTCCCTGTTTCTCTGTAAAACAACAACATATGATAGGGTGAGATAACATATCTCAGTGAGTTCTACCGTGACCCCTAACATACTCTCGGTTCAATTATGAAACCCTTTTCTTTTCGATAAGATTATTTATGACGCACCCAATTCCTTTCCGAATTGGTCAATAGCATTGAAAGTTTCCTCTCAACCTAAGTACGCCTATTATTTGAATCTTTTAACTGGTAATTCAATTATGCTACTACTGTTCATAGCCCAATTCTTGATGACTATGTACAATCCTCTTAATTAACCTAGTACAACACCTTAAACCATTTTTCTTTTCTACGGTTTGCGGTGAACCCAATCCACTATATGCATCTCAGTGAACAACCTCTTATGGGCCTAGCTCAGGGGCTCATGATTTCCCTCTCCCTAGTGTACTATCATCTTGGGTCATCACCCGTATAAGTCTTTAGCAACCTATCAATCTTATATAGCTATCTTCAATTAATTCTAATGAACTAAAAACCCACTGTTTAGCATCTTATTGTTCTATCACCGGGTTTAGATTAATCCAAAGTTAACCATCTCGCGTCGTTGATACAATATCAAAATAGAACTTAAAGTTCGTTTTGTTTTGAAAAACATATGTTCTCTCACGTGACTAAACTCGATTTTCAAATCATTTTGTGTTTTGAAACAATTTGGTTTAAATCAAATGATTTATAAGCGTTTTAAAATGAATTACGGTTATTTTATCAAAACATTGGTAAAGGAAGAAACTAGGAACAACGAGGAATCGATTTGAGGTCAAAATAGTTGAAAAAAAGGGGTGCACACTGATTCAGACACGGCCACCCGTGGCAAGCAACATGGGCCGTGTTGATTGGTTGCAGTTTTTACACTGCACACTGAAAGTCACACGGGCACCCGTGGTGGATGCCACGGTCCGTGTGGTATCATCAGAGGGCCAGTTTCGCAAATTTTTGTTTCGATTCTCATTTCGATTCGATTTCGTTTTTTTTCCCGATTTGTACCAAACCTCAAAGCAGACATGTTAAACCATACAACCAGTTAAAACATCAACCAATATTCCAATCATACTAATCAATTCACATACAATTGGATAAATAACCGTAAAAAAAATATAATTTTCTGAAAAACGGTTTTCGACTTGTAAAATTTTCGAAACTCAATCAAAAACACAATCAAATATTCAAATCAAAATCCCTAAATGTGAGTAAAACTCACCTCTTGTGATGAAAATCACAAATCAACGCGAAAACCAAGCTCATGAACAATCGAAATCACACGAACTGTCCCCGAAACGACTCCAATGCTCCCACAAACTCGAATCACTTCCGAAATGAACTCCAAAGCCTCAAATTATCGAACCAATCTCGAAAGTACTTCAATCAACATTACAATTTCAGTTCTACCCCAATCTAATCCCCGTTTGGACATGCAAGACCCCAAAATGCTCAAAACTCCATTTTTGACAAAAGTTGAGCTTGAAGCTTGAGCATGGTGGAATGAGAAAGAGTGAGAATGAGTTGATGAATTTGATATCTTTGTGTAGAGGATGAATAGCTGAGTTGAGTGGTGTAAGGAAGCAAGACATGCATGGAGGTTCGATAATTTCCTCTCCTATTTTTCTCCCTCTTGTCTCGCCTACTCTCTCTTTCTCTCTCAAGTTCTCTTTTCTTGCTTTCCAATTTAATTTCTGAAGTGTGAGATGAGTGTGGGTTTGAGGGAATCATTAAATATGTCTTTTTCAGCTAAGGGCAATCAAAATGAAGGAAATGTCAAAAATGCCCTTTGGACTTCACTCTCACTTAATTCTATTTTAATCAATTCGCATGACTTAGCAAATTAATTCGCACTTACACAATCCCAACATTGTTAGGACTTGATTCATTATGGCATCGAATGAGCAATTGTAAAGGTAATGTAAACTGACTATATTACCCTTATACTCTAATTACTCACTTGGACCTCAATGTTAACTAAGGAATCAAACAATAACTCATGGTTCTCAAATAACTTGGCAAGGAATTATTGTTTTCATAATTGATCAGCCACTAAGTTCTCAGCTCCACTTTTGTCTTTAATCTCTACATTAAACTCTTGGAGCAACAACATCCACCGAATCAATCTCGGTTTTGCTTCCGGCTTCTTCAACAAGTACTTTAAAGCTGCATGGTCAGTAAAAACAACAACCTTGGAACCTAGCAGATATGATCTGAATTTATCAAGAGCAAAAACAATAGCTAGAAGTTCTTTTTCAGTGGTGGTGTAATTTGACTGTGCAGAATCTAAAGTACTTGTTGAAGAAGCCGGAAGCAAAACCGAGATTGATTCGGTGGATGTTGTTGCTCCAAGAGTTTAATGTAGAGAATAAAGACAAAAGTGGAGCTGAGAACTTAGTGGCTGATCACTTGGGCAGGAAGTTGGTTTGATCCTTGGGCTTGTATGGCATTCATTTGAGTAGCAAGCTGCCCAAACAGTTGTGAATCCAAAAGGCCTTAATGTGAGTGCAATTTCCTTGAGATCCGGAAAAGTTGTAGAACCAGCCCCAGACAAAAATAAAAAAAATCTTGAGGTAACACCTTCTTCACCTGAACCCTCTTCTGTTGTGGTAGAAACTGAAAAAGATAAACAGAAGGAGTATGTACCACCAGTCCCTTTCCCACATAGAGTACTGAAAAATAAAAGGACTGATGAGGGAGACAAAGAAAGAGAGATTTTGGATGTATTCAAAAAGGTTGCGGTAAACATTCCACTTCTTGATGTAATTAAGCAGGTTCCGAAGTACGCCAAGTTTATGAAAGATTTGTGTACCAACAAGAGGAGGATGAAGGGAAGTGAAAGAGTCAACTTGGGAAGAAATATTTCTGCTTTTATTCAGCCCAAGCCTTCATCTGAAAAGGCTACAGGCGAGCAAAATGTTTCAGCCCTCACTCAGGTCTTGCCACAAAAGCAGAAGGATCCAGGAACTTTTGCTATTCCTTGTACCATCGGGGATAGTAAATTTGAGAATTGCATGCTAGATTTAGGAGCGGGCATTAATGTTATGCCTACTTCCATTTATAATAACCTTAATCTTGGTCCTTTGCAGCATACAGGTTTGATCGTCCAGCTGGCGAACAGAAGCAATGCCCGCCCCACCGGAGTAGTGGAAGATGTTCTTGTTCAAGTTAACGATTTAATTTTTCCTGCAGATTTTTACATTCTAGACATGGAAGGAGAAACTAAGTCGAGCAGGGCTCCCATCATTTTAGGCAGACCGTTCATGAAAACGGCGAAAACAAAAATTGATGTTGACGATGGAACCATGTCCATGGAATTTGGTGACATTGTCGCAAAATTTAACATTGATGATGCCATGAAACATCCCTTGGAAGATCATTCGGTTTTTCATATGGAATTGATCTCTGAATTGGTTGATGACACTTTTTCTGAATTGTTTTCACTGGATTTTCCATCCTTATCTGGGTTTGATGATATTTATTCATGTGCTGATTGTACTGACACTAACCTTTGTGTTGTATGTGCTGAGATTGATGCTGCCTTGCAGGGTGACATGTTTCCTACAGGTGAAGTTGTTGTCAATGAAGTTGTTTATACAGTTGATGCTCTCGACATCCCGGCTGCCCCAAACACTCCATCCATCGAGCAGCCCCCGTCCTTAGAGCTGAAACAACTCCCAGATAATCTGAAATACGCTTATTTGGGGAGTGATGAAAAACTCCCTGTTATTATTTCTTCTAACCTTGATTTCGATCAGGAAAATAAACTTTTGCAGGTTTTGAAGAAGCACAAGAAGGCAATTGGTTGGACATTAGCTAACATCCCAGGTATTAGTCCTTCCATGTGTATGCACAGGATTTTACTTGAGGATGGTGCGAAAACAGTAAGGCAGCCCCAAAGGAGGCTTAATCCTTTGATTCTTGATGTTGTGAAGAAAGAGGTAACCAAAATCTTGCAAGCAGGTATCATTTATCCTATCTCTGACAGTAAATGGGTAAGACCAGTGCAGGTTGTACCTAAGAAATCTGGACTCACGGTGTTAAAAAATGAAAAGAATGAACTTGTCCCCACTAGAGTTCAGAATAGCTGGAGAGTTTGTATTGATTATAGGAGATTGAACCAGGCTACTAGAAAGGATCACTTTCCTTTACCGTTCATTGACCAAATGCTTGAACGGCTTGCTGGTAAATCACATTATTGTTTTCTTGATGGCTTTTTAGGTTACTTTCAAATTCATATTGCACCTGAAGATCAAGAGAAGACCACTTTTACTTGTCCATTCGGTACTTTTGCTTACAGGAGGATGCCTTTTGGTCTTTGCAATGCTCCTGGCACTTTCCAGCGATGCATGATTAGCATTTTTGCTGATTTTATTGAAAATTGCATGGAAGTGTTTATGGATGATTTCACTGTTTATGGTTCTTCATTTGATGCATGTTTGAGCAGTTTAAATATGGTTTTAGAGAGATGCATCGAAACTGACCTTGTTTTAAATTATGAAAAATGCCATTTTATGGTTGAACAGGGAATTGTTTTAGGTCACATAATCTCTGAAAAAGGAATTTCTGTAGACCCTGCTAAGATTGATGTGATTTCTACATTGCCTTACCCATCTTGCATTCGCGAGATTCGTTCTTTTCTTGGTCATGTAGGTTTTTACAGGCGTTTCATTAAGGATTTCAGCAAAATAGCTCTTCCGCTGTCCAACTTGTTGAAGAATGACGTCATTTTCAACTTCAATGACAATTGCAAAAAAGCATTTGACTTCTTGAAGAAAGCATTGACCTCAGCTCCCATCATCCAGCCCCCCGACTGGACCCTTCCTTTTGAGATTATGTGTGATGCTTCTAACTATGCTGTTGGGGCGGTCCTTGCACAAAGAGTTGACAAGGCTGCCCATGTTATTTACTATGCTTCTAGGACTTTAGATTCTGCACAGTCTAATTACACCACCACTGAAAAGGAACTTCTAGCTATTGTTTTTGCTCTTGATAAATTCAGATCATATTTGCTAGGTTCCAAGGTTTTTGTTTTTACTGACCATGCAGCTTTAAAGTACTTGTTGAAGAAGCCAGAAGCAAAACCGAGATTGATTCGGTGGATGTTGTTACTCCAAGAGTTTAATGTGGAGATTAAAGATAAAAGTGGAGCTGAGAACTTGGTGGCTGATCACTTGAGCAGGATAGAGAGGGATGAAGATCCTTTTCCCATTCAGGATGACTTTCCTGATGAGCAACTTTTACTTATGCATGGAGTTACTCCTTGGTTTGCTGATATTGTTAATTATCTTGTTGCTGGTGTTTTTCCTACAGGTGCATCCAGGACAATAATTCACAAACTCAAGAGTGATGCCAAATATTATGTTTGGGATGATCCATATCTTTGGAAGTTTGGTAGTGATCAGGTAATTAGGAGATGTGTCCCCGGCAACGGCGCCAATTTGATCCGCTGTCGCGCACGGATCAAAAACGAGTATTTTGAAAATATAGTATACGGTAACGACAACTCGAATATCGTTCTCAAGGATTCTTGTATAATAATTAACCAACTGAAATCGAATTAGGGGGTGTTTGGTTTAAGGTTCGAATTAACAAATAGAGTAATTAAGTGATTATCAAATAAGTTTAAAAATCAATTTACTGATTCGGTTCCTGCCTATCATCGATTGTCGTAATTCCAACCGCAAATTATCTATTCCTATTCGACTATAATATCAACTGACAAGCGCAATTGATAGTATAAGTTGTATGTTCCTATTATCCGAATTAAGCAAACGGGATTAAGTTTCATGAATTACGCAAACGTGAATTAAACGAACACGATAACGAATTAAGCAAACGATAACGTGACTATAGTTAGGATCATACAATCAATCGAATTAAACCAATATAACCTATGTAAATCAAATTAAGCAACAAGAGACAGATTTATATTGAAAGGAGTAGAGAACCTGAATTATAATTACTAAAATCTCAAGGTGTCGGAACCTGAATACAGCAAATTGTCTGGATCGGTTAGTTCTCCATGAGAATTCGTACAAAAGCTTCCAAAATATTTCGTGAATAGTAAACTCGATGCCTGAACAGTAAGCGGATGCCTAGGTATAATGGAAAACAAGGAATTCGGGTCATAACCCAACTGGGTCAAAAACATAAAAAACCCGGCCCAAAATCGACCAAAACTTAAAAATATCTAATGCTGCAACTTCAACGAATTATTAAAGCCTGCTACAGTCCTAATCATCTTCTGGCTTCAACATGAAAGTTGTAGCTCTTTCTCTTAGCTTTTTAACGCATATTAGAACGCATCGATCCGATACTCGTAGCTCCAGTTATGAATTTTTCCGTGAAAGCTGCTAAAGCTGAAAATAAAATACGGAAATCAAATTAAACCAAAAATAAACTAAATTAGAAAAACATTATAAAACATAAAAATAAACAAAGCAAAACATAGAAATGCTTAAGTACAAACATGGAAGAATGTGCATCAAAATGCACTGATCAATAATCCTAACATGTTCGTGACTCGACTTATTATTTAATCGAATAATAAATCGCTAGTTAATTTCATAATTTGAAATTAATCGAACTAGGGATGTTACAAACTAAGACAAAGGCACATTAAAGTGACTAAAGTAGTTTAAGAAATTTTCAGAAAAACCAAAATCTAGAGTTCATTGACTTGTGTTTAGCATTTGCTTTCTTAATTGTAATGAACTATGGTTTTTAGCCTTGGTGGCATTTGTAAGGTTACAACCATAGCTTTAGTAATTGGACTTGGCCATGGGCCTCCTATCCATTCTTAGTGGACTAATAAGTGTTGGACTTAGGATCCAACAAGTCCAAACTATAAATATTTGCCATCCAAGGGTAATAGTTAGACTTCTAGATGAATGCAATTCATTTCTTCATCTTATAAAAGTGAGTGCCAAGAATACCTAAGAAAGAGGTGAGGAAGATTATGCTAAGAGAGTGAAGGTTCAACTTGAAATTTTCATAGGTTTTTGAGATAAGAACCATAAGCACACTTCCTTGAAGCTAGAAGAGCTTAAGGATGGTGATAATCTTATCACCTTTCCAAGAGAGGTTGACGATTCTTCAATTTCCATCTCCATTTCATTCTCTTCCACATTTGATATTTCTTCGTCTAATTTAAGTGTTTGTGTCATTTTTGTGTGTTGTTGAAATTTCTTAATATTTCTTTGATGGCAAAGTTCTAGAAAAGTTACCACTAATATTATCTCAAAATAGCAGATTCATAATTAACTCGATCAAAAAGTTACTGCTAATATCAAAAGCACACCTGCCATACATGGCCTCTTTTTTGCATCACTAATATTTATCTATATTTTGAAATTAATAATAAGACTTACTTGAACTTTAAAAAAAAAAATTCTAAAAGAAATTGTAGTCAAGATTTAGATATTTTTTCTTCTGAAACAACAAGACATTTATTTACAAATTCTCAATAATCATTAAATGTAATTATTATGAATATTGGGCCTTTGCCAATATAAAATAATGCATAAGCATATTGCATTGAAAAATATAAAAAATATGATTATTACTAGGGATCCGTCGCTCGATAGGGGCAAATGGTCTAGTCTACATTAGGCTTAGGCCAAACCATATTTTTTAAATAGATATCACTAAAACTCTTTGAGAAGATTATTTAGCTAAAAAGATTATGTTTGGATCACCCAAAAACCTTTTTAGGCTTAGCAGCTTGATCTATTTAAGTAAATTTAAAAAGATAATATTTATTATTTTACTAAAATTTTATATACTATGTTAAATCACTGCAAACCTCTATAATAATTTAAATTTATTGGTTTAGTAAATTTTTCACATTTGCAAATGTCTTATTAAAAATTAATTTAAATAAGCTAGCAAACACGACAGAACTCTCTAAAATGTCAGGTTAGACCTTATAATAATGATTTATATAAAGGGAATTGTGGATTGAGTTGGGAGAGTTTTGATGCGTTCAAAGATCCAATTTAATCAAATACTTATGAGTTGAGTTCAATAAAAGTAAACTTAAACTTTTATGTAGTACGTAGAGACCCAACCTAGTTTCAAATCGGTTCGGTTGAGTACTGGATTCATCAGTAAACTTTTTTTATTTAGAAAAATAAAAAAGTCATGCTCAAAAAGTTTAGATATCGGACCTAAAAAAGCCTATGATTGATATCAAACCTTACTTGGACCTTGAATTTTTCTAAGAAGCTACTCCTAAGTCTTGGAAAACCTAGTTCGAGACAACATTTTCCACCCCCTACTTATTACACTGTCAACGATATGCGACAAGGAAATCTTAAAATCTGGAGCATTTACAGTTTTTGCGTGAAAAACGACATTACATATATAATCGTAAAATAATGATTAAAAAAAATACTTAGTTAATTATTTCCAAACTAATAGAATTATAAATGACGTAAAATTAAAATAAAAAAAATGTGAGGTTTACTATCACTAAGGAAGTATATAAAATAGCTAAGGAAATTAAAAATATATTTGACTTTTTCTTATTCCAATTTGTATGTTTCATTTACTAGATGATATTCTAAAAAAATTCACCAAACGAGTTTTTATATTTTCACGTTTCTAAAACAGTTTCAGAAAATATAATTATCAAACAAATTTTTTATTAATTTTGTCCTTAAATTCAGTTTTTAAAAATTGATTTAAAAACGATTTTTAAAAAACCAAAACTCAGAACTTGTAGGGGGAGTTCGGGGGAGCAATGGGAGCACCGATGAACTAGTCAATGAACTAGACCACCAAGAGACTTGGATGCAATATCTCCACTCAAAATCTTAAGGCGTCAGGTATACGGGTCCCCTCTCCTTCATATAGCTCATCCGAGTCCCCTCTCTTATATATCATTCATATAGCTCATCCCTAATGTTGTGCGGAAAAGAGTATGTGCAAGTATACACAATCGCAACGAGTAATAAAGAGTAAGTAAAGATCGTTCCCACGAGGATTCTTGAGTTTACTTCTATATTTAAATTAGTAATTTAGGTAGTGAGTAATACAAATAACAATAATAAGTTGTCAACAAGTATTGAGAATAACATAAATGTAAATAAATAAGTAAAGATAGATGATAAGTAGAAATTTTGAATGAGAGTAGTTGGAATGCTTTTTACTATGTAAATATTCATAAAAATAGTTTATTGTTCTGTTTGAAGCTATAGCATTGGGTGCTGTAGCGTTTGATGCGTGCCTTTCAGTCACTATCGTCAGGGTTTCGTTACAAGACTCTTATGTCTAAGTTCTAAATAAGTTCAACCCTGTATATTAAGCTCCCACAGTATTCACCCTATGAACTATGTTTTCCTATGTATAGGTTTAAGCATGGGTTGCTCTAAGTGTCCTTAAAACAACCATACACCCACATTAATCCTTGAGTTCGATTTATAGACCATGTCTGAACCTGTAAATGTACTTATATTTAGCTGATCAATTCTAAAATAAGTATTGCATGAAGTTTCACGCAAGGGTTAAAATACTAACATCAAACATTACATTAAAACTATTAAAATTTCATTACATAACTACAAACATCCAACTACAAGAGATTCAGCTCATGATGAGCAACAAACACAAGAAATAAGGCTTAAAGGAGATATCTAAAGCCATAAAACCGAAATCACAAAGAGAAGGAAAATACTCCAAATGATGACAGCCCTTGTGATGCTACAACATCCCTCACAGAATCGCCGGGTGCTACAGCATCGCTCGCAGCACTGCAGATTTTCTACTTTTTATTATGAAAATGGAGCTTGAACGAAAATGAAGTGTAAAACTCTCTTCTCTTCAGACCAACAACTCCATGATGAAGAAGAAGAAGAAGAATGATGTTTCTATATAAAGAAAATATCTCCTAAAAAGGGTGACAAGCCATCCCACCAACTATTTTCATCCTCCATTACAAAATAGACAAGTGTCTCAATAAAGTAAATGGTGGGTGGCTGCTGCAGGAAAAGTTCTGCACTGCTCTGCAGTGATTTGACATGGTACAGAATCTGCTTTTTCGTTTTCTCTCTCATCAGCTGCAGAATGCAACGTCTGATGCTACAACATACTGAACAAACACATTAAAACACAAGATAGGGCACAAAAGTGCCAAATTATCACCTAATCAGTTTCTAACCCTCTTTTAAATTAAACAACATATATTTAATTAAACAACAATGTTACTTAAGAACTTGCATTAATTTAAGTACTAAAAGCATAAATAACTCATATAAATATGAGTTATCACCTAGTCGATCTGAGACTAACCGCTCACATTTGAATTCCCAACAATCTCCACCTCAAGTGTGAGTCACCCACATAGCGTTGATCCAAACTAGTATACACTACCTGCTCCCTCACCAAGCTGAACCATGACTCTGATACCATTTGTTGGGGAGTCCAAGGGGGCACCAGAGGAGGCACCGAGCTAATCACCTGGACCACCAAGAGACTTGGATGTCACATCTCTACCCAAACCCTTAAGGCAATGGGTATATGTACCCCCTTCTTATATCCCCTTCATTTAGCTCATTCCTAACCGATGTGATACTAACCACTCACACTTAAGTTAACAACATAACTGAATCAATCAGACCCTTAGTTTTTGGAAAGTGCTGGGTTGGGGGTGGCCTGTGCGGTGTTGATTGCCTCTTGCGGTGGTTGTCGCGGTGGAGGTGCATGGTCCAGTGGGGATTGGGTTCTGCCATGACTGGGTTTAAGGGGTGGTGGGTTCTTGATGATGAAGTGTGGTGTGAGTGGGTGTGTCAGTTAGGAGCGGTAGGGATAAGGATAGTTGTAATATTTTATTTCAGGTGATTTAATGAGGCTGAGGAGTGTGAGATCATAATGAAGTGGGTTGAGAAGTGTATTACCCTATAATTGGTGGTCATTAAGAGACTGACCACATTTAAGACGATTGAAATTGAAAATTCTTTTGTAATATGTTATGTTAAACAATTGGACAGGATCTTATGGTGTTTCGTCAACACCTCTTACCTTTTAAATATTCAGAAAGGTTAATTATGAAATGAATCAAAATTCTTTATAGGTGTGTGGATGAAGTGTATTTGTCATTTCATCTAACTAGACAAAAAAAATTCTTTTCATGTAGAAGATTCTGTTCCACACGGTTCCTATCTAAAAAAATGTAGTATTGAAAGAGTTTTGAGAATGAAATAATTCGTGGACAATAATATTGTTTAAAATATTTTATATGTATTTGTTGAATGGTGTTTAATGGTTTGTTAAAATTAAATATTTTATTGCATAACTTATATTAATTGAGAAATATGTTGTATTAATAATGAATAGGTAATGCTGTATTTAGTATCCAACACAGTAAGGTGCTATTGGAATTTTTTATTTATCAAAAGGTGCTAATGGAATTTGAGTTCAAAAGTAGAAATTTTAGTTTAAATATTGATTTGGATTTGAAAGTTGTTAATTAGAATTATTATATGTGTGATATATTAATTTATATATTGCAAAAAATATACGTCATTTTATATAAAAACCTATAAAACTGATCTGTACCTGAGTCTGTGAGGTGTTGAACGCTCAGGATGACAGGTCTTACTTGCTTGCTCTGCTGATCGTGTCCCCCGTCAAGGAAAAGAGGGCGGGTGTACCTACAATAACACTCCAACGCCCAAGTCAAGAGCAAACGAGCAGAGTATCTTTTTTAGTGAATAGTGTGTACCTGACAACTGACGCATTGAATCCTTATATAGTGCCAGTGGTTTGCGCATGGCCGTTGGATTACTGTACGGACCGATCAGGGCCGTTGATCTGGCTCCTTGCTCTCTTGCCCATTGTTGTTGGGCCGTTCTAATGCTGAAGCGCTGGATTGGGCTTCGACCCACTCCAGAACAGTTGCCCCCCAAGCCAAGGTCGCTGTTGGGGAGGGCGCAGGCTTGTTGTCTGACCGTTTCTCCGCTCGTTCATGGAAGTATGAGGTCGATTGGCCGATTGTTCGAGTGTGTTCTTGATTCTGCCCTGATTATAAGACACATGGCACCTGACATGAAGCGATGTCTCACGTCTCCCTAAGGGTCATTAATGATGGATGTCTCAAAATTTGAAAAGGCGGCGTCTGGTCATGATGACGGTTTGGTTTTCAAGGCATGTGCAAGTGAAAGGTCACCTCGTTTCGCTTGCTTGCTTCTAAAACCTTATAAATATGTTGCCCCCTCTTCTTCAGTTTCCACTTTTTACTTCGACCATCTCTGAAAGCGAGCATAAATTTCTCCGAAAGCGACCAGGATTTGTGGTGATTCTGGCTAGGTGTCTTCCCGTGCACGACTTCCCTCTCAGACGGTCTGTGACACCTCTTCCCGTGCCAATTGATCTGTACCAGAGCCCGCGGGGTGGTGAACGCTCAGGATGTTGAACGCTCAGGATGACAGGTCTTACTTGCTTGCTCTACTGGTCGTGTCCCCCGTCAAGGAAAAGAGGGCGGGTGTACCTGCAATGACACTCCAACGCCAAGTCAGGAGCAAACAAGCAGAGTATCTTTTTTAGTGAATAGTGTGTACCTGACAACTGACGCATTGAATCCTTATGGTGCCTGTGGTTTGCGCGTGGCCGTTGGATTACTGTACGGACCGATCAGGGCCGTTGATCTAGCTCCTTGCTCTCTTGCCCATTGTTGTTGGGCCGTTCTAATGCTGAAGCACTGGATTGGGCTTCGGCCCACTCCAGAACAAAAACCTATTATAATATGAAGCATTGCCGGCCGAACACTTTAGAAGGCCTAAACGAACTTTGAGATGAGGCCTATGAGATAGAAAAATAATGCGAAAGCCTAATAGCCTATTAAGTATAATTTTACATATATTTGTTTGGATCTAATGAAAAAATTGTTGAGCAACATAATAGCAGTACAATAATGCAGACAAAAAGATAAACCCCAATAAAAGAACTATTATTTAAATAGCTCAAATGAATAATTTAAGTTGGAGAAAAATAAATAAATATTTTAAATTGGATAAAAATAAATGAATAGTTTTAGACCATTTATTCAATTCAAAGTTAAGGTCAAACAAATTACAAAAACTAGGCAATGTATTGACCATTATCATGCATATTGAGCGAACGAACATGGAACTTTCTCTCTCCGGAATAAAGTATAAGCAAAATCTATCTCATATTTTTTGGAATGAAATATAAGCAAATCACTACAATAAAAATGAGACTTTTCGGCGGTCAAAATTCGCTGGAAATGATTGAAAACCACCGAAAAAATAGACTTTCCGGCGGATTTTTGGTGCCGGTAGACAGCTCGTAGCAAACGTTTTCCGGTGGATAACTGGCGCCGAAACATCTGCCGAAAATTAGTGGCGGAAAATCCGCTGGAAATTACCAACGGAAACTAAGTCGCAAAAGTCGCCGGAAAAATCCGCTGGAAAGTCCATTAATCTGCTGGTAATTTTATTATTATTTTTATTTTAAAAATAGTAATCCACCGGAAAGTCCATTAATCCGCCGGAAAGTATCGTTTTTTTTTAAAAATATTATTCCGCCGGAAAGTACAGAAAATCCGCCGGTAATGTTTTTTTCAAAAAAAAAATATTTTTTTCCTAACCGATAAAATTAATTGTTTTTATAAACATCAAAAAATATATTTCATATAATATATAAAAATTTATTATTGATTTAAAATTATTTTTATTGTAAAATGAAAAATAATAATTAAATTAAATATACGAAGAAAAACAATAATGGGTCTGAAAACGATTTTATTTAATTCAAATCCAAAATCGAACAAAGTACTCAAATATGCATAACCAATACAAATGAAAACTTAAATATCCATACAAAAAAATAAAACAATATAAAGCTACTGGGGTGGGTGCTGGTCTGACTCATCACTATGATAATAGCTTCCACCTGTGGTGTCATCTGATGCATGAAAAGAACTAATCACATTGATATTAAGATCGATATTTGAGTTGAAGAGTTACTGGGAGTGGTGGAACTGTTGGTATGGCGGCTGCTGGCGGTGCTGACCCTACTGGATGGATACTGCTGGGAATACCGGGGCTGTGGATACTGCTGGGGATACTGAGGCCACGACTGAAATGCACCACCGAAAGGCTGCTGCGGCGGATAGGATGGCATATGTGATGATGATGGCTTCGAGTGTTGAGACATCTGACTTATCAATTGATTAAAGCACTCCTCATTTATCCTAGCCTGCTCCGCAGCTATCCTAGCCTGCTCCTCCATTCACGCCTCAACTATCCTAGCCTGCTCCCAAAACGCCTGCACTTCTTGTTCATTTTGCTCCTGCCGCTCGACAAACTGATGATGGGCCTCTGACAACACTCCATCATTTATGCCAAATTCATTGTTATAATAGAGTATGCAACCAGAGACACAACAATCAATTCTTTTAGATTTTAAGCAAAGCTTCGATACCAATCTTTTAGCATCATAATAACTCTGCGGCAAAAATCCTCTAATGGGGGTTGCATCCAACATCATTTTGGTCATATATTCCATGCACAACTCAGCAACATTAAACTGAGACTTAAGACCCAACAACCGAACACACATTGATAATTTTGAGTCTTTAGATCCTTCAAATAATGGTTTATTTGTCTCACTCAAATACATGTAAAACCTTTGAGCTTCCTCACTTGGAACTTCTTCAGCATCATATTCTGGTTCTTCAAAATCCAAATTTACACCAACAGCATCAGATATCATTCCCTGATAAACATCTAACGATTGGATAATTTGGCCTCCAAATGTCGTAGTCACTGGATAACTACATGATGTGGGAGCTACTACTTCAACCGGAACATTAACCGCACGAACAACTACCCCTGGTGCTATTTCCCCGTGACGACTCTATATCAAATAATTTGGCCTAAGCCCATTATTGTACAAATCAAGCCTGACTTCTTCTTCAGTTTTTATAAGTTGAAATGAACATTTCAAGCACGGGCATCTATTTCCGCCTTGTCGCGCAAATTCTTCATGTGGCTTTGCACAAAAAACAAACTCTTCTACTCCTTGTACAAAACGTCGCTTTAAACCAACTCTTCCAGGAAACAATCGATCATACATCCAACTACGATCCATGTTTTCGGGATCTATGTACTACAACAATAAATATTATCGTTATCTACATATATTTACATATACACATACACATACACATATACACATATTTACATACACTAACAATGTAAGCATTAAACAAATTACTAGGTTTTAAACATATTATAATTTTTTTATTAACAATTAATCTAATACTACATTTTTTTTATAGATTAATATATTAATATCGATTTTAACTATTAAAAAAAATAATTATAATATAAATAGAATTTCAAAAATATAACACATTATATATGTTATTTTATTATATATGATATTTTTTGATTAATATAAATATATTATTAATAACTCTATTAATAATACCCTTTTTAACTAACAACATAAATAACATTTTTACTAAATAATAACTACAAATTACTATGTTTTAAACAAACTATCATATTTTTTAGGCAAAATTACACCAGGGGACCTTTAAGTTATTTATTTGTAACAAGTTGGCCCTTTAAGTTTTTTTTGTAACAAATAAGCCCTTTAAGTTACATGACGTTGACACCGTTGGCCCTTTTAGTAAAATGAAATATCGTTGATTACATCAAAATACACCAAAATATACTTGGTTGCATCAAAATACATAAGCTAGAGTAATCACAATATATAAAGTAGCATTACATCAAAATATATAAGCTAGAGAAATCATTAAAAGGGCCTATTTGTTACAAAAAAAACTTAAAGGTCCAACTTGTTACAAATAAATAACTTAAAGGTCATCTGGTGTAATTTTGCCTATTTTTTATTAACAATAAATTAAAAATCATAACTATTCAAAGTAAATGAATTAAACTATCAAATATTACTTTTTAATATTGTTGTCGTGAAACTCTTAGGTCCTAGCCGTGGTGTGGGCAAGAGGTTTAGACAGTCTTTGATTCCTCTTTTCTTCAAGCAATTGCGTCGAGGAGGGAACTCTGCTCCTCAACTATGGGTTTCCTGACTCCTCTAGAAAGGGTCAAGTAAGGTGAGAAGGGACGCAAGTGTTGGATTATACCATGGCTAATGCATAAAGTAAAAATAAAGTAAATGCGTAAAAGGAAGATAAAATGAAATAAACGTAGAGTTTTGATTGATTGATGTGTACTTTACATTTCTCTCTAATGCTATATATATATACAGGCCCTCGTCGGCCACTATGTTAGCCAACATTTGCTTGCCGTTGGATTGATCTAAGATCAACGACTCTCATTGCTTCATAGGCCATCAATGAAGCGAAATAACTGCCCACGATCCCACTAGCACGATTAGTGGGGTGACTGCTCGTTGCTCCGCATTTTCCGGCATCGCTCTTCAGCTTGAACTTCAACCGTTCCCACGTTCTATCTTCGTACCGTGTCTTGCCTTCCAAGTAATCGCCCGCCCTACCTCGGTCGTATGGTGGCTCGGTTGTCCTGGCTCACTTTAAGCAGTGATTGAGGTGTCCGAGCCACCTAGGCCTTGGCACTCTATAGGCTGGGGAAATCACTTTCGCTCGGCTTGGCTCATTGGCCCTCGGGCATAGCCCTCCCTCGGGAGGTTTTATCATTCAGCGTGTCCCGAGGACCTCCTTTTGGCTTTACTCTTTTTGGCAAATCCCTTTTCTACCCTTGTTGTGTGGCTTGCCTTCACACTGTGATTCCCTTTTTTCTCTCTTTGCCCTCGGCCTACGACTTGTTTATTTTTGGATGTTAACAAATATATATTGATATATTAATTGATATATTAATAAAGTAAATATAATATTCGTATTTATTTATTATATCTAAAAATATAAACAACAATAATTAATAGCAACAGAACTTAATAATCACTACAACAGAAATAGGCCAACAGGGGCGCTTTTTTTATCCATCGGGGGCACTTTCGGGCGCCCCTGAATTTGGCACTCCTGATGCCAACCCCACAATCAGGAGCGCTCGTAAAAAGCGCCTCTGTTGGTCTTAGCGCCTCAAACCAACAGGGGCGCTTCTAAAAAGCGCCCCTGATTGCTTTTTTTTTTTAAAATTTTTTTTCTTCCTGTTTCTGGTGTATCCTCTAGTTTGCAACACATCCTTACTCTCATTTTCATTAACCAACAACAACTAATATCAAACACCTTGCCTGCATACCCAAAATGCCACATTCAGGGAGAAGCTATTGTTCTCATCATTGTAATAATAAAAGAACAAACACACAATAATACAAAAGCAAAATCCAAGAATATATCATACTATAATAAGCAACAAAAAGCACATACCAGAAAGTAGAAAGTAGAGAAACCCTAACATTTTAAATTGCACAGTCATGGGAACGTACCAGAAAAAGGCAACAGCTCCGACGGAACAGGCAGCAGTGTCGATGACAGCGTGGTTGTTGACGGCGATGACGGCAAAATGGGTGTTTGACGGTGTGGTTATTAACTCGTTCACTGTTTCTGTTTCGCGTAAGGGTTTGCGTGAGAGAGACTGAGTTTTGTAAATGAGAAGAGATTGAGAAGAGGGAGAGTGTGAGAGAACAGAGTTTCAGGTAAGAGAGACTGAGAGACTGAGAGTGAGAGGGAAAGAGTTGGTCAAAAAAAAGAAGAGGGAAAGAGACGAGTACTGAGAGTGAGAGGGAGTATGAAACGGAAATACAAGAATATTAGGCATCAGGGGCGCTTTTTAAAAGCGCCCGTGATGCTCAAAACAAGGAGGGCCTTTAGGGGCGCTTCCTAAAAACTGTCAAAATTAATCAAAGAAGTTAGGCATGAGAAGCTGTCAAAATTGAAAAAACTGTCTTGAAGTATTCAAGTGTTCTCACTTTTCAAGCCTATATAAAGGGGGCTTTGGCAAGCCATGGGGAATCACCCTTTAGCTTCAGAAGTGTAACATATATTTAGTATCTAAGAGTTGTTTTCTTTGTAGTATGAGTAGCTAAACCCTTAGCTAGAGCTAAGGGTGAAGCTTTTGTAAAGTAGTAGTGTTGTTCTTGGTTTTCAAAATGATCTTCAATGTTAAATCTTTTGAGTTGTTTAATGAGATATGAAAATGATTTTGTTTTGTGAAAGCTTTGATTTGTTGTAGACATATATGGCACAATGAATGCTTAGTTGTTCATAACAACAATTGGTTACATAAACTCTTTAAGACAACTACAAAGATAGTTTTCAAAAGCTACAAAGTTTTCTAAGTGTTTAACGATTTATCTTCCGATTGAAATCACTTGATTGTTGGATTTCAATTGAGTTATCAAGTTTACCCAAGAACAACGCTATGATTTTACTTAAGTGGAACCCCAAAGCTCTAGTACTTAGTCTTATATAAACCTCAAACCTCACAAATAGATTGGCATACCTTTTCCTTCAAAATATCCCTGTGGTTCGACACTCGGACTTCCGAGAAATTTATAACTTGAGACAAACTTATACTTGGGTGTGCAACCGTAAAGTGTGATCAAGTTTTTGGCGCCGTTGCTGGGGATATTCCTTGGAGGACGGTCCATCTCTTTGTGAATATTCTCTTGCTTTAGTAAGACTTCAAAAGGTTATCTCTTCTCTATCCTTTATTTTTATTTTTAGCATTTAAGTTAGTATAACTAATAAATATTGTGTGCTTGTCAATTGTAAGCATAATTGGTGTCGTGATTTAAAAAGTGGTAGACTAATAAAGAGTGAAGCACCTAATTTGAATAATAATTGTGAAAACATGGACGAAGGTGAAGCAGAAACTCCTAATGAAAATCAACAAGTTCGTTCCATGCGTGATTTCTTAGAACCTCAACGGAATATCACTCCATCATGCTTTGTTTATCCACCAAATGCTCAGAATTTTAGACTCAAGCCCGGTATGATCCAATTACTGCCTAATTTTCATGGAATTGAATCTGAAAACCCTTATTTACATTTGAAAGAATTTGAGGAAATATGTGTCACTTTAAATGAACCAACATGCACCCAAGAAATAATAAAGTTTAAGTTATTTCCTTTTTCTCTCAAAGACAAAGCAAAAATATGGCTTAATTCTTTAAGACCTGGATCAATCACGACATGGCAACATGTACAAACTAAGTTTTTAAAAAAGTTCTTTCCAATTCATAAAACCAACTCTTTGAAGAAGCAAATCAAAAACTTTGTCCAAAAGCCTAATGAACAATATTTTCATTGTTGGGAACGTTTTAAAGATTTGCTAAATGCTTGCCCTCACCATGGTTTTGAAAATTGGCGGACCGTAAGTTTCTTTTATGAAGGCTTAAATTCTGAAACCAAACAATTTTTGGAAATGATGTGTAATGGAGAATTCTTGGACAAAAATCCTGACGATGCACTTGAATATTTAGACCACCTAGTTGATAAAACTCAATCTTGGTATAATGAAAATACATCAGAGGGTTCAATAAGGTCTAATCTTGAAAAAGTTAACAAAGGAAAATATTACCTTAATCAAGAAGATGATCTAAGTGCTAGGATTGCTAGTTTAGCTAGAAAGGTTGAAAGTATGGAACTAAAGAAATCTAAGGAAGTAAAATTTGTGCAAAACAAGGATATTTGTGATATTTATGTCATTGAAGGACATTTAACAAATGAATGCCCAAGAATTCCTGCTTTCAAGGAGATGTGTGAAGAACAAGCAAATGTAATATCTAGTTTCAAAAAACCATTTCCATCTGCTTTTTCTGAGACATATAATCCAAATTGGAGAAACCATCCTAATTTTAGTTGGAGGAATGATAACAATGTTCAACCTTTACCCAACCAAAATACCTCCAATTCTAATTTCATACCATATAACAGACCACAAATAAAAAGCCTAGAAGAAACATTACAAACATTCACGCAAGCTCAAACAACCATAAACACCCAAACTTCACAAGCCATAAATGAAATCAAGCTTAAATTGTCTACCTTGACAAACTCCTTGAGAACGACCGAGAAATTTATTACTTGAGACAAACCTATACTTGGGTATCCAACCGTAGAGTGTGATCAGTCATGAACCACACAACTTAGAGCTCTAATCTCTTTCTCACCTCTACAGGCACTAATAAGTTTCAATTTATCAGATTCCATGATGATGTGAGCTATACCCAGATTGTCCGCGAAGATCAGAGCCTTCGAAGCACTAACGCCTCAATAGTAAGTGCATTACACGCCACATCTCTATAAGTATACCCTGCTACAATCTGACCTTCATGATCTCTTATAAGGAAGCCCCCAAACACTCGACCATTCTGGGCAATAAAGCTTGCATTAGAGTTAATTTTAAGAACACCATCTCTAGGGGTTCTTCACAGGAAAACTGGTTTATCGGCCAAATTGCTCACTTGGGTAGTATTATTGTTAACAGTCATAGAGTACATAAACTCAGAGACTTAGAATTTAACCCTACGGATAGTGCTTAAAGGGCCGGAGATCTTCCCTTCAGAAACCAGTTCATTACGCTTCTGCCAAATGAATTACAAGGCCATAAATAGATACACGGTGTCATAGAAGTTTTGGGTAACAACAGATTGTTGCCCACACGTTAACTAAGATATCCACTTATTGCACGAAGATACATTACGCACCCCAAGCACCCTACATATGTTAAGGTCAAACCAGATATGGGTAACCCAGGGGCATATGAGGAAATCATGCTCCACATCATTAGAGTAGATAGGGAATAAAGGGCAACTTATAAGTTTCTCTTAGCTAGGTTTTGTTTCAGTTGGCGGGCATTCTGACAGATTTTTCAGATCAACAACTTAACTTTCTTGGATACCTTTGAGCTCCAGATACCTTGCCATAGTTCCTTAGGTGTGCTAGTAGATCATCTTGGACCAAAACTAGGGGGCGTGATTGCTTGGAGAACAACATAATAACCTGATTTCACACTATAGATCCCAGATGAAGAATGAGGTCACCTTAAAGAGACCTGACCCCCTAGAATGTTGTTAGGTGTTTTCGAAGCCTCCATAGCTGAGTTGTGGCTCAAGTTTGAAGCCAACTTCTGAATATCCTAGCGACCATTTATTCTGTCAATACAGTCGCCCACCTTAGAGATGGTTATTTTCTCAACACAGATAACTTTAGACCCACGTGCCAGCCAGTTGTGTGGTTCTTGCAGTCTACCATATTGCCATCACCAAGGGACCAGCGCACCTCCCTTTTGAGCACATTTCTACCCTTTAATAAGCTACTCTACCCTTTAATAAGCTAGTCTTAATATGTGTTTCATCATACTCACTTAAACTATTGGGTTCGGTTTTGTGTGTGTGTGGTTTGACTCTCCAAAATTGGTTGGTTTCGCCCCAAGCCCATGTAACATCCCTAGTTCGGTTATTTTCGTTTTACGAAATTAACTAGCGATTGTTGTTTTATTAAATGATATATCAAATCTTAGAGATGTTACAGGTATGAAAGCAATATTTTGCAGGGCCGTCCATGGGCCAGTGTAACCTGTGCTACCGCACAGGGCCCGGCTCAATGACAATTTTTTAGGGCCCCAAAGTAATTAAGATATTTATATAATATTGTTATTTCAATAAAATACACGTGATGCGTCTTGGTTTGGTGGTCAGGCGTTTGCTGTCTTCTGGTTGTGGGTTCGATACCCATTGCGTATTTTTTCATTTAATTTTTGTTCATTAACGAAAAAATATCACAAACATAAAAAAAACTCGATTTTGAGACGTGAACGCAGTTTCTTTTGGTTGCAAATATCAGTCATACCACCCAACCACTACTTGATTATTTTATAATTTGGCAGATAATATATATACTATATTTAATACAAAAATATATCTATATATCAGTAGAAAAATAAAGCCTAATTAGGGCCCCAATTTTTAAGATTTGAACAGGGTCTCTAAATTGTTTGGGACGGCCCTGATATTTTGTTGCTCAAGTATATGATTTATATTCATTTATGTGTGAGTTGTATGCGTTATTATTGCTTGATTGGTTAAGTGAGATAGGGGTTCAAGTGAGAATTAGTGAGCAGGGGTATTCTAGTCATTTCCCATTCATTTAAATTTTGACCCTCAGCTAATAACTCCCCACAAACACCCAAAACCCAAACGAAAATCATCACTTTCAGCAAAAATAAGAAAGAGTGCTAGAGAGAGAGAGACTCAGGTCGCGAGAGAGAGGAGGAAGAAGAAGAACAACGACTCCAGTCAAATTTTCATGCATGTCAGTAATAAAACCACCATTCTTCTCCATTTTCGATTCTCTTTCCAATGACACTAATTTCAGCAGCTCTTTCATCATCCTTACCATTCTACCGTTTTTGAAATTTGAAGCTCATAGGAACAAAAATAGAGTAAACACAATTGCATGTTTCTTTTGAAGCTTCAAAATTAATTATTGAAGTTTAAGAATCAGTGTTAAACCACAACCTACAGTCAGAATTCAGTGAGTTAGAGTAGCTCAAATTCGAAGTGGAAGTGTTTTCCGGTTCGTGGGAGCTTAGGGAGCCGTTACATGGATTATTCGAGTGGTCACTTGTTTCGTACATTGCGTGGTTTCTCGTATTATTTTGATTTCGTCACTTCGGGTGAGTTTTACTCATGTTTTGGATTTTGTTTTCGTTTCTGAAATGATATTAAGTGTGGCTGGTTGCGTAATGTTTAATCATTTTGAAAATTGAGTCGAAAACGGTATTTTTCGAAAACTATGTATTTTTTTGATTCTTGGAACGAATTACTCTATGTATTATTTGTTAAGTGATATTGGTTGGAATGGAATGGTGTGTTATATTGTCTGTTTTGAGGTTGAGTTTTGATTGGAATACGGATTGGACCCGAATGGAGAAGCAAAACGAAAAAAACGAACGAAATTCTGTGTAATATCAGCAGCGCACGGACCGTGCACATGTTCCTGTTTGTTGCCTTAAATTTTTTTCAGTAGGCATGGGTCGTGCACCTAGGCACATGGACCGTGCGTATGTTGCTGTATCTGGAAGCCAAATTATCGCTTCGTTTCTCCTTTCGATTCCAAACCTCTTCTAATATCTTCTCCAACCATTCCTTATGATATTAGAGCAATTATGCTATTGTTTTTAGAAATGATTGTGATATTTTTAGTATTGAATAGGGTTAAACAAGTTTAATAAAATCGTATGACTAGTTTAACTAGAGTGTTCACAATATCATGATAATACAAGGAACTATGTGTTCAAGTTTAATATTGTACAATGGAAATCAAAGACTAAATTGAAGTTTAAATATATGATACTTACAGGTCATTATAGACTTATATGGGTGACGGCCCAAAGAGGTAGCATACTAGGAGGGGAAGGTCATGGGCCCTTAACCTAGACCCTATTTTAAGCACTATGGTATGGACTAGTGTATGAGGTTCACCGGGATTAGCAGAGTGGCAGTCAGTTTTATGCTAAAGTTAGTTGCACGATTCACCGAGATTAGCAGAGTGGCAGTTGGTGTTGTGCAAAGTTATAGAGGCACGTAATTTATAAATTAAACTACGACTAAAAAGGATTCATAACTAAAGCGGGAGTGTAGATAGGGGTCATGGTAAAACTCACTGAGATTGTATCTCACCCTTATGTGTTGTTGTTTTTACAGAGAAATAGGGATAAAGGAAGGCTAAGAGGCACGAGTAGGTGATGTGCTAGGGGAGAAGATTGAAGACTTAGTTCTATATATATGTTATTGATTTCCCTTGTTGTCTTTGTAATTCGATAATATGACTTGAATTTGTTTTAAGTTATGTAGTCGTTTCCACTACTTCTTGTGATGGTATTGAACACTAGGTTGTGAGGATAATGAAAGACATGGAACCTTTATGGTTTTACTTAATTTATGCAAAGTTATGAATGTTTGAGGTTATTCATTGAAAATTTTAGTTGTGTTCAATATCTAAACAGGAAGTTTTATCTCTGATGTATGCTAAATTGTACGTTCTAGTGTTTCTACTTGTTAGAGATGTTAGGGTGTTACAACCCACTAACTAATGCTCCCAAAATTTCTAATTCCGCCCCATTTTTGGATATCAACCCCACAAAGGTAGACTTAGGTAAATCCTCAACAACAAAAAGTACTTAATTAACAAACAAAATCGATCAAGTCATTATGATGCATTAATGTAGTAATCGCAAATCTATATAATATATTATATCATTCATACCACAACATATTGAAGAGTTGCTAGTCCTACTTATTACATAATAAAATTTATTTCCTTCTTGGATAAAGTTTGGTAGAAACTTCAGACACTATTATTGTTTCTCCATAGCTTGCGGTGACGTACAAACCATATCCTAATAGAAAGTAATAGCCTAGTACTCATTTGAAGCTGTACCAACAAGTGAAATCTTAGAGGAATAATAATTAGAGACACAGTAAGATTTGTATGACAAGTAAGTTATTACTCAACTCAACACCATTATAGACGAATATGCTTTCTGCAGTTGCACGAAAAATGTTTACACGTATATTTTCTATAGCCTCTTGATTTGCAAGGTTCCTTACAGTCCTTGTCAACTTCACATCGAACTCCAAATAAAGGAACTAACATGTAATGTAAAAATTACCATTATTAATGTTATTGAAATAGAATAAGTATATTATGAAAAGGTAATGAAAGGAGGATTGAATGATAAGCTTACATTCATCAACTCTATGCTCTCCCTTTCGCTTTCGCTTTCCCCTTCCCCTTCCCCTTCTCAAACTACCTTCAAGTCCACCTTCAAGTCCATCTTCGTCCCCCCAAATCCATTTGTTTTTTGAAAAGCTATATCCATTGGTTAAATGAAGAAATAGGAAAAAGAATAGACTCAGTATGGAAATAAACTTCATAATTTTAATGATTCTTTTTCCAGTCTATTGCTAATCAACTCAAAATAGTAAGGTTGCTTTATAATATAAATAGAAGTTGTATCTTTTACGCCACCCAAGTTGTATGCAGGATTTATTATGTTGCATGCACGTTACCCTTCTAAAACCTAATGTTTATTTTTGTCTCATTACTATATTAAGGGGTCATTTTACCCCTTTAACCCACTTTAAAATTGAAAATATTTGTTTAGTAATGAATGTAACACCCGAATTTGTGTCATAAATATGTTGATTTTACTATGCTCTGTATTTAAGGAATTTAATAATGTTTGTAAATTTTTATATGCCGATTGGTCACTAAACATATGAGATGTGCTTTTTAGATACTACTCAATATCTTTTATCATATATGAAAGTACTAGTTTGAGTTTTGACATGAACAATTAACATAGTTTTGTCTTACACTGAGTTGTCGGGTGAAATTGTTTTGCGAAACGAACTTTCTCGTGATCAGATCACGATGAAACTCGAGATATGAGCATTTTCTAATATTTTAGAATTTTGAGAATTTTCTTAGAATTTTTCGAGTACAAGAAAATACTTATGTTTTTAGAGAGACTGAAATTGAACAAAAACGACCCATGATTGAAAATCCGCATTTCGTCGAAGGATTCCAAATAGAGGATTATTTTTGTGTAATGAAAAATATTAGGTTGGAGATGATCCAGAGTCACTTATGAATTTTCACTAGGAATTTTACCACTTGACTGATTTCTCACCATTAGACAATTGACGAAGCGCGACCGAACTGATTACAGGTAATTGTTCGAGTCAGTTAAGGACTTTGACGATCAATTGTCGAAACCTCCCAGTGTACTGTGTGGAGCCTCGAGCTTGATCAATTTGAGGTATCATTCAAAGCACTGAGAATAACGACAAGTGTTGGCCATAACCCCGAAAACCTCAGAAACCCCAAATCCTAGGATCCCCAGTCTCCTTTTATCAGAGTGTGTAGCGGAAGCAAAGGGCTGCGTAGATGGCGCAACAGAGTGAAGGGCATTCGGATTTATGAGTAGCAACTTGGTCATTAGAATCCGTTGTGTGTGGAGTCACCGCAAAGTTTTAAGGTCGTCGGTCTAGGAGTAACCTTACTAGGAAGTTGCCTTATAGAAGGTGTTGGTCTCATAAGGTTGTCCATCTTCACAGTGAGTTTTGCTCTAGTATGAATCCAGTTTTCAGTATTCTTTTAAACGTTGACCAAATACCTCGCATCGATCCATGACCTTTTTCCTTGGCGATTAATACCGTTTGGTTATCCAAGTTTCTTGTATTCCGCGCCAGTTACCTTAGAGTCATAGATCCTTTTGAAGCTTTCGTGTTATTGCCAATTTCTTTATATTCCGTAGTGTGTCTCCTTTTACACTCATATGTGCCTATAGCACCCGCATTCCCTGACACAAAGTTTTCTTTCGTCACATGTACCTTTTTGAAGTCTATGTGTTGTTATCAGACTCTTGCTAGTTCACATTGTGACACCTTTAGGATTTCCCTATGCCAATAATGTATACCACCCTTGGAACAGAGTTTCTCTGTCATGGCCGTGATATTAGGAATGCCTAGGTTACGATTGTCATTGCTAATATCCTATTTTATCCCTCTTATACACATCAAACAATAGAAATCTTTCGTAGCCATTGTCATGCTATTTAGATAAATCCTAAGATTTGTTCCATGGTAGGGTATCACTCATTCATTGGGCCAAACCCCACAATAGCTAGGATTGTTTGATATTCGGTAAACCTGAATGTTGGTTAGATGTTTGCATGTCATTCAGGCAATATCCCGAATGCGGAGAGTTTTTTTCTTACACCTTTAGATATCAAGTTAGTCTTACGTATATGTCTAGACTAGCCTAGAGGTCAGTTAAGTAAGAACGTGATAAGTTTTCTCTTTTCCGTGTATTAGTTGCAAGATGTCGTGTGTCATGATTCCTAATAGGTTTGAGGTTAACGATATGGATTTTGAGGTGACCTTTTTCATTCGTGAATTGGTTCAGAACACGATATGTCTCTTTTAGGGTGAGCTTATGTGCTAAGATTTTTGCGAAATGACTGTTTGCTTAAGATACTTGCGAATGTTGGAAATTATGCTTAATTGATTTTGAAGATTAATTGTGTTTGCAATTGAGGCACTTGTGGAATGTTTTGTAGTGGACGTTTCCGTCGTCCCAATCATGATTTTGTTACTTGAGGTTTTCAGCGCTTCCATTTGAATTTTCCATGAACATGATATGAGTTTCATCCCTTCTTGTTTTCGTATGTTCCGAGCCTTGAGTAATAATATATTTGGAATTCATTTGATTGTTAGGGTATAGGCTTGATTATGATCCAGAACTCTATTTTCTGAAATGGTGATATTTAATGATTTCAAATTGCTATGATATGAGTAATGCATGTTGATTTGAGGCCTTGGGGTAAACGAGGTGGAAATGAGCTGTCTGTAATGAGTCAAGTTTAGAATACGACGGACCTTCTTTAAATATGTTTTGTAAGGGATATTCTGTTGGATTCTAATGTAGTGCGACGTGTATAGCTTAGGAGAGATTTATTGTGTAACTTCATGACAGTGTGAGGTTTGATTGTATTTGAATGTGAGCTTGCCCATGAATGTTACCTGAATGGCTAAATGATTGTGTGTTGACTGTTTCTGCTTTAATGTGTTGAATGTTGAGAAATTCACAAGTATTCATGATTAGTTGGAATTGTATGACGTGTGAGAATTGTTGCAGTGTGTTTGTGATGTTTAATGTTCCACCTTTCATTGCTTGTTTGATTTAACTGAAGAGATGGTCTCACTGCATACATTTCCATGTGTCAAGGTTACCTACTTTTGAAGTTTTGCAGCACTTAACAGTTGGGATGAGTTAAAGATACTTAGAATGGAGTAGAGAGCACTAAAGCTTGATTTTTTAAACACGACGATGGGATTTTTGATAGCTTTCCACCCTTTTTTGATTGTAACCTTTGATCTAGGACTCCGATTTTTGAGTTCATGGATACAATGGAAAGCTACCGAAAAGATCTATGATCACAAATGGATTGTGAATTGTGCTTCCGCACATCCTAAGGATCCCCATAACTCATTCTAACTGCCATTTAATCGTAAGTGTTGTAAAAGTAGTCGATGACATGATTTCCCTAACTTTCTAATTATTTTCAGCCTTGTTTATTTCAAAATTTCTTACAACCAGAGATTATCATTTTCCTTCTACAAAACAAAGCTTGACCTCATGACTTTTATTTGAAGTGATTTAATCGATTTCTATACTCATGAACTTATTTCAAAATAACCAAAATCCTTCTTCATTAAGTTGTCGCATAGTTATGACTCAGTTTACGACAAATTTTGCTTGAGTTTTATCACATCAGCCTCCCTTCGAGCCGATTTGGGTTTTTTTAAATTTTGTTGTTGGTAAGGTCTTACGAAATTCCCGTTGGCTTTCCTTCCGATTTATTACATCCCCTTTAATGTTTTAATGCTTGTGGTACCTTGGGATGCTTCCCGAAAGGTATAGCTTTCTCACGATTAGATTGTTTTACATTTACCCTTGGCATGCATAAGATAGTTGTATCCATCCATGTGTATCAATACTGATTTAAGTTGGGTTGTCAGTTAATGTTCTGAAAGTGCTTTCGTCAATCTTCGTTGCATAACCTAACCCTTCGAGTTGTAAAATCATATCGTTATAACCTTGTTTTCTCAATTCATAAAGTTGTGTGAATTGCATGTTCGGGGCCCATCTTAGTATTGTTTGAATCGTCGAACAGACTTTGCATCAGTAATTTTTTAGTCATTTTGAGTCCTATCAGATTAGATAACATCGGTATTATAGGTGCATAGGTTGCCCAAGGATATGAACTTTCTACTTTTCTGTTGTTGGAGGACACGCCTTTCTTAGGCCTTGAAAGTTGCTTTGGATATCGATTGAATTAATTTGGGGTGAGAGACCAACCCTAACCTAAGGTTATATAAACTTTCTCCTCTCTAGCATCAAGTTTTCCGGAAAAGTTTTAACCAAAGGTTGTTTTGTAATTCTTACTCGGCCTGAGAGACCAACCCTAACCTAGTTCAATTCGGTAGTTGATGCATAATGGTTTTAATTTCTTGAATAGAACATATACACGAATACGTGTATTTTTAGTGGAAGCCTATTTATAGTCGAGCGGTTGACGAACTTTAATTCTGTGCCTAGCACAGGGTGAGACTTGAACGATTTTGAGGACAAAATCTTTCAAGTTGTGGTGTAATGTAACACCAATAGTTTATTTAATTTCCATAACTGTTAATTGATTAATTTGTTTGCATAATTTAAATGTCTATTTAATTAACTAATGTGATTAATTGGTTTTTTATAATTGTTGTGCAATTGTTTTATTTTATTTTCATTAAGTATGTAATTGTTTGTTTAATTGTGGGGTGTTAAGGGAGAGTAAGTAGGAGTGGTGAGGTAAAGGACCATTTTACCCTTACTAAAATTCCTAATATCATTTATATAAAACCAATACCACATTTCATCCATTCATTCTTTCCCTTCCACCTTCGAGCACTAAGAGAGGAAAAGAAAGAAAGTTAGAGTGAGAGAGAGCCATGGGCGTGAGAGTGAGGAGAGGATAACTCTCAAGGGTTTTGGTGCATGTGAAGCCTTGAACCACTTAGGGCTAATCTGATTTAATGGTGGGTTGGTAATTGTTGCACCCCGAAAAATCCTTTGGAGGGATTTCTCTTCGCACAACATGAATTGGAGTTGCCACCAATATTTTTTTAGAGGTAAAACATTGAAAAAAAACCTTTCTTGAAAGACAATGGTCCTTGGAACCACGAGATTTGAGTTCGGGGGTCGGTTATGCATGGAGAAGGTACGAGCACCCCACACATCCTTTCTACTGAAAGGGAACCTCGATTTGACGTGTGATTTAAAAGGTTGATTTAAGAAATGCTTTGTTTTTATCTCTCTTTATCTCTCCTTACTTTATGGAAAAACTTAAGGAAAATTTAATCTTTTGCGCTTGACAGGAGGGCACCGTGCCTACGTATCCCGGGGAGGGAATCAAAGCAACGTAGTTCTTGTTTTCGAAAATTGTTTTGTTTTTAGAAATTGCCTTGTTTTGAAAAAGGGTTTGTTTTTTTTTTTGAAAAGAAAATGGTTTTCATTTGTCGTGCTTGACGGGAATGTGACCCGCTCCTACGTATCTCCCAGTGCGATGGAGAATTCAAAGCTTACGTAGTTCTCGGTTGTCGAGAAAAGGTTTTTATTTTTTAGTTGTTTAATTGCGAAAATTGAATGTTCACAGTGATCAAACAACAAAGGTTTCGAGTGATCACCACTAGCATCCCATTATTGACGATCGTGCAAGCAAAGGCTTCGCATTATCCTCAACAAAGTTTTTAATTTGTGAAATGAGAGTTCTTTTGAAAAATGAGTGTTCATGATAATCAATTGAGCAAAGACTCCAAGTGATCATCACTAGCACCCCATTGTTGACAATCGTGCAAGCAAAGGCTTCGCATTATCCTCAACAGAGTTTTTAATTTGTGAAATGAGAGTTCTTTTGAAAAATGAGTGTTCATGATAATCAATTGAGCAAAGACTCCAAGTGATCACCACTAGCACCCCATTGTTGACAATCGTGCAAGCAAAGGCTTCGCATTATCCTCAACAAAGTTTGATTTGTGAAAAATAGTTTGAAATTGTTTTGAGAAGAAGTGACGTTGTTTATCAATGATTATGTAAATGCAAAAAAAATGTTTTGAAGTTGGAACGTTACTAACGAGTAACAAGTTGTTCTTTGTATGCAACATGGTTTTGAAGTTTTGGGGAGTTACTAACGAGTAACAATTGGTGGAAATCAAAACAAGCAAATTGTGAACACCAATTCAACATTTTAATGCACCACAAGCACATAAACAAGTATATCAAGCATGGAGTACCAAGCTTCAATTCAAGAATGCATGAGTAGGCAAGGATGCAAGAATAGGTAAGAATGCATGAATATGCAAAATGCACGTGCATCAAGGTTAAATGAACCTATCTTTTGCCGAAACTTCACAAGCTTCAAACAACAATTTACAATAAACTCAAAGAGCAAAGAAAGCATGATTAAACTTGAGGATGCATCAAGGTCATTGGAGACCAATCATGTGCGCAAATTCAATTGTTTATAGACCCCTTTTTGCTCACATTTCACAAGCACATCAAATGGGAATTGAATTTTTAAATGCTTACAAGCATAGGCATCAAGGTTGAAGTAACCTATCTCTTGCCAACTTAGCATAACCCAAGATCATTTGTGGATCATAAATGAACCAAAACCCAAATTCATTTTTCTCAAATCACAAATTTCACAATTAACAACATAGGTTTGAATATTTGCAAGACCAAAAGTGACCAAAAGAGGGCATTAACAAGTCATTTTTGTAACCAAAATTGATTAATCAAGTTAGAAAACTAGCATTTGCATTTTCAAACAAGAATTGCACAAAGAAAATTGAATCATCTTAGGCAATCCTCATCACTTAAAGTGAAGTACACTAGGCACAAGTGAGAGTCCTCTTGCCAATCCTCAACATAGAATAACTTTTTAAACAAGTTACTAACAAGCAAACCAAAGTTTACAATCAAAGCACAAGGTTGTGTTGAATCATGTTAGGCAATCCTCAACACTTAAAGTAAAGTTCACAAAGACACAAGTGTGAGTCCTCTTGCCAATCATCAACATATAACAATTTGCAAGCAAGATACAATCAATTAGCAACAATATTTTGCAATCAAAACATCAAATCAATTGCGTTGAATCATTTTAGTCAATCCTCAACACTTAAAGTTAAGTGCGCAAAGGCGCAAGTGTGAGTCCTCTTGCCAATCATCAACATAGAGTAATTTTGCAAACAAGTTACTAACAAGCAACATCAAAACAATTTGAGAAATCATTTTACTCACAATTGTAAACCCTTTTCACAAAGAAATAACAAAAACCCTATCTTATTAGAAACTTGCGAACCAAAACATAACCAAACAACAAATTCATTCAACAAATACACAAAATCAAGCGAGCAAATGACACTAACAAGACTTAGGAACATTTATTCACAAGATCCAAGCAATCAAACACCAAAATCAACAACTATTCATATTTTTTTTGACTTTTTGTGAAAATAAGAAGGCATGAAAAATGAATATTTGCAAAATCAAACAACCATGTTTGGACATGGGAACTTCAAAATCAAGCCTCAATAACAAGATTGCATAAAGAAATGCATCAAAACTCGATTAAACCTATTTTATGCTAAGGGTGCAAAACATTCATAGCTTCCTAACACAATTTTATTTCACAAAATGCAACAAGCAAAATGATAACAGCACAAATCACAATTTATTCAAGGGTGAGAAGCAATCTCAAACACCCAAGCCTCCCTAAGTGCTTGTCAAAATGTTTGAGATACCTCTCACCAACAACAATCAACAAATCAACAATATACCAACACTAAAATGCATGAATATGGTAGGATACAAAATTAGAAACATGATATCTACATTTTGATGCAAAAAAGTTGAGGATGATGCTAGGTTTTAAGAAGTTTACCTCAAATCCAAGCTAAGGAATGACTAATATGAAGAACAAGACCACAAATCAACTTGAATCTTCACCAAACTTCAATGAAACCCACGAAATGCTTGCTTAAAAATGCCCTTTGATGATGCAAGCTTGAATTAAATTAGGAGAGAAGGAAGATATATGAAGTAGGAATGGAAATGAGGTGAGAAAATGGTGATTTGGTGAAGGAGAAGTGAAGAATTGATGGAGGAAGAAGGTGGTATGATTTCGGCCCAGAGAGGGAATTAGGAGAGGGAGTTGTGTGCTAGGGTTGTGTGAGTGAAAATGAGGCCAAAAGCCTTTTCTTTTTTTGTGAGGTGAGGTTAATAGGGTATATATAGAAAGCAATTAGGTTTAAGGGTAGTTAGGTCATTGTGCACTAGTTGTGCTCTAGGATTTGATTTTAATTTTGAATCAAAGGCTAGGATTGAGGCTCACATGGATTGAGGACATTGAGAAAACATAAAATGAGAGAATAGAGAAGTGGGTGGCGCATAAACATTGGGAGGGGTCCTTGGTGACCAAGTTTTGCTAGTTGTCATCTTGTACTATTGTACTATTATATGACCATTCCATTATCCCTTCATTTTTGATTATTCTTCTTAGGATAATTGTACAAAAATACACCCAATTTAGGCCACATACTAGGAATCTTAGGAATATGCCATTTTATGTGATCACCATGACCAAAAATGTCATAAAAATCACATCTTGGAACTTTTTGTAGAATATTCCCTTTTGATCCTTTTTTGAAATTTTGTGCACAATGTATGCATGCATGCGCATACGTACATATATGACCAAAAATGTTTTGCCTCAAATAAATTTCTCTAAAATTGCACAATGATTCTTGATGAGAAATTATCTTATTTTTGACAATGACCAAAATACCCTTTTGCCCTAAAAACCTTGTTTTTTTACAACAAATGCATTTCCACTCTAACAATGAATTTAAAAGCCCTAGAATGACTTTTAAAACCCAAAAATGCATGCACAATGCTCTTCACTCTTCAAAATAAAACCACACTTCTCAATTTATTTATTTTTTGCGGAAAATTAGGGTTTTAAACCTAGGCGGACAAAATTAGGGTATGACAGTAATCTGATTTTTGGATGATTGTCATGCTAAAGTGAAAGTGATTTGCTGAATTTCAGTTTGAACCCGTTTTGGTATGTGTTTGGTTTTTCTGTGATTGTGAGTTCTTTGTTTGTCCAATTCTTATGGGGTTTGTTTTGTTAGAAACTAGAAACAATTATCCTCACTTTATGCACTGGTTTTACTAATTTTGAGTTAGTATAGCTGAAGAAAATAGTGTCACAATTTAGGTAAAAAATCTGGGGCTGTTTTAGGTATAGGTTCGGTATTTCAGTAACTGGGAATATATTTCTAATTGAAAAATTATGTAGTTTGTCATTTTAAAAACTAGATTGAATTCTTGTTAACTTGACTTTGGTTTGTCTATTTGGAGTTGTAAACCTCGAGTTATAGGTGTCCCAAGTTAGGTGAAATTTCTGGAACTAATCTGTGTATAGGTTCAGTATTTTGAGTGTTGTGCTTTTATTTGAACTCCGTTTTGAACGATTTTTATCCCATTGGAAACTATACTTAATTTTCATCAGTCTAGACTTAATTCCCATGTCATTTGATTAAGTTTTAGTCATTTTAGAGGTGTCATAAGTTAGGTCGTGGTTGTTGTCGTGTTTTCTGAACCCTTCTGCTTGTACGTTAAAATTGTACTAAATGGCTGACTATTTCACAAAACAAAAATTATAATCCGAAACTAGACATTCTTATCTATCCGTAGAGGGGTCATTTTCTGAATTCTGTTGCCGTTTGATAGGTTAATTAATTTACCGAAGTTTATGTATGCATGCTGAAATTTCTGCACATAGGCTGTTTGTCGAAATGTTTGTATAAGTATATCTTGATGATGTTAAAGGCATAATATTGTATATGGCTGAGTGATTGAAATGGTTTTGTACTGGATGCGCTTATGTCTCTATTTGATACTGAATTGTCTTTAAGAAACGTCACGAGTGAGATGACTAAACTAGCCCATATGTAAGGGTAAATATAATTTGATTAAAGAATGGAGGGTTTACTTGGGGTTAGTGTCATGGACTACTCCTGGGGTCTTCATGGTTTTATTACTCGTTGAATTGGCGAGTGTCCGATTCCCTCACCGTGTACGTGATAGCGTTTATATTATGTAAGTCTATCACGGTACGAGGGATGCACCCTAGTCTATATTAATTAAAAATTAAACTCTGAGATTATTACGTATGTAAGGGGTAACGGGAACTCACTGAGATAGTGTCTCACAACTCATATTTGTGGAATTTCAGATGCTCAAGAAAAAAAAACAAGTTTCTCAGATAAGGTTAAAGGTCATAGTCTATAAGGACACTCGGAAGTATCAGGAGATGAGCTTTATTGAAGTTAGTTGCTGATCAGCTCAGTTTAAGTTTTTGTATTCAGCTTATGTACCCCATTTTCTATTAGGAAAGTGCACATTTGGATGTACCCGCTATGGCAGATGTAAATTTTTATAAAACCTTATGTTTCTAGCAAACATATTGTAATCTGTTTTTATCACTGACATATATCCATTTTCCGTTATGTGCACCTCTGATCATCATAAGATTAATGTTCTAAGTTTGTATTGTCGACTACGAGCTTAGGATGTTACAGTACCCCTGCCTAAAGAACGATTTGGGTCCTGATTGGGTACTCTGCCCTCAGCTCTTCCCCTTGATTTCCCCCACCGATCACGACATCCTTCGCCATTGAGCCTTATCATCCCAATTTCGTGGCCCGACAGTTTGGGGTGGGTCAGCTTGTGCCCGCCCCTTATTCCTCTTTGGCCGTCACACTTCGTCAGCAGAGGTTGCTCCCTCGAGACCTCGAAATGATCCTCAGAGTACAGGAGGAGCAGTTCTTTGCTTTTGATTGGGGGACTTATCATCGAGTTGCTGGTGAGATCTCCCCATATGCTTCTTCGTGGTCGAACGTTAGGGAGTATATTTTCCCCCAACCTACCGCAGAGTATCTCTAGTGCTATCTGGGTTCTAGTGAAGGATTGACCATTCGGCCTGAGTCGGTGGCCGGCGGAGTGAGTCCACCACCTCCTTCGGCGGGCCGCACCTCTGCCAAGCCTTCGAACAAGAACAACAAGAAGAAGAAGCCACAAGGCCTTGACCCTCCTCTTCGGTCATCGTCTCAGCTGAGGGTTTTCAATCAACCTCCGCCCTCCAATGGTGAGAATCGCCCTTTCGTATGTGTAACACCCCTTCTTATTTATTAATTTTGTGCATATATTCGTAATGGTGTCATAATTTTGTGTGTGTCTATTCTACATTTAGAATATATGTTGGCGATATATTATTTGTTATTTTACTAAGTAGTAGCTTTAAATTATCGGAGTATTATTTTAAGATAATTATTTATTTAGTTATGAGGATTGTGAGTTAGTGTTTAATTGTTTATTTTTAATAATGAAAACTTGCTGTCTACACCCCCCAGTTTCATGTTCGCACCCCCCTACTTTTCTTTATTTTAATTTTTAGAATCCTTAACTGTTGATTGTCATCAACCTTGCCAACCGTTCCCCCATAACCAAACTCAGCGAACAACCAAACCCTTAACTCCCTCATTCTTTGATTTCGTTCTCTCTCCTTAGGCAACCATTTGGTCTCAAATTTCACTACCCAACTCAAAATCATCTACTGAATTCGATTCTAACATCTGTTTCGTCAAAGGAAGCACCGTTTATCACGTATTTTCACTCTGGGCGGACTGTATTTCGAGCTTTCCGACCACCACAGTCCTCGGTTGGAAAAAAGGACGTCGTTTTTGGATTCTACTCGTGGAAACCTTTGGGAAGCACTGGTCTCTTTTTCGTTTCGGTGAAGTTGACGTCGGACCCCTTTTTCGGTGAGACAGTTACCGTAATTCAATTTTTGTCCCTTTAGGCTTCGCTTTAGTTCTAGAAATCCCAAAATAATCGGTTTATAATTACTATTGTTTTTGTCCAGTCATATCTCACTCTCTATACAACCTGTGGATTTTTCTTTGTGCCCGTTGAGTGTTGAACCGTCGCTACAGGCAGACTTCCTTGTTCTTGTTGATTTCACAAAGTACTTTTATCAAGGTAAGGGGGTAGTTTGACTCTTTAGTAGTGAGTGGGTGAGAATATGAGCAATAGGGATGTGCCATTATCCCTGAATTTCGCGCAGCCTTAAGCGAATTAGTACCATTGCCACTGTGATGGGAAAAGTTACTACTAGTGATATTTATGAACCTAAATGATTGTTGGAAAAATGAATGATAGTGTTGTTGTTGCTGGTGTCCTTGTTTAAGTTTTTGTTCTTTTTGTTGTTAAGTAATATTACACTAGATGCTAAAGTTGTTAAGTTGTTAGTATTGTTATTGTTGTTGACGATATTCTGGTTGCTCTTGCTGTTGTATCATTGTTCTTGTTGTTGTTCTTGTTCTTGTTAAATAGTGTATCATTAGATACTAAAGTTGTTGAGTTATTGTTGTTGCCGATGTTAAGTTGTTAATTAGTCGTTGTTGTTGTTGATTATGATGATGTTAAGTGGTAAAGTTCTGGTCGTTGTTGCTGGTGGTTGAAGTTGTTGCTGCTGTTATTTTGATGTTAAGTTGTTGTTGTTGCTATTGATGTTAAGTTGCTAAATTGTTGTTGTTGCTGTTGATGATGTAAATTTGTTAAGTTGTTCGATGTTCTGGTTAAATAGTATTCCACTAGATACTAAATTGCTAAATTGTTGTTAAATAGTATTATACTTTATACCAAAGTCGTCAAATGGTTGTTGTTGTTGTTCAATAGTACTTTTACTAAAGTGCTTAAGCTGTTGCTGTTGCTGTTGTTGTTAGACACCACATCTGAATAGGTTCATGCATCATGGTGTCCACATTGTCGTTGTTATTGTTGTTCCGGTTGTTGTTGATGTCGTTGTTGTCGTTGTTAAGGGGGCGTTATCGGGCAAGGTATCCCGTTTGAGCATGATATCTCGGTCCTGTTTGTGTCGTTGTTGTTGTTGGTGTTAGTAGGGCATTATCGGGCAAGGTATCCCGTTCGAGCATGGTATCTCGGTCCTGTTTGTGTTGTCGTTGTTGTTAGTAGGGCGTTATCGGGCAAGGTATCCCGTTCGAGCATGGTATCTCGGTCCTGTTTGTGTTGTCGTTGTTGTTAGTAGGGCGTTATCGGGCAAGGTATCCCGTTCGGGATTGGTATCCCGGTCCTGTTGTTGATGAGGTATTACGGACAAGGTATTCCGAGACGGGCAAGGTATCCCGGCCTCGTTGTAGATTGGTCCACCTGTATGTAGTTACGGTCTCTATAAATACACCTTTACATGGTGGTACGTTTAGTTGTGGTTAATATCATATGTTCTCATAAACGTTGCCTGTGATGCTTTGTTATTTTATTAAAGTTGTTGTTATAAAGTGTATTGCTTCTCTATCTCTCCTACGATGAATGCTACTTGAGTGTATGATGACTAACCCCTTTGTTGTGGCTATACATACACCATTGTGTATGTATAGATGATGTACTTGCAGATGTTGACGTTGATGGAGCCGATGAGTGATTTTTGTTCTCGGAGTTATCCGCATTTAGAATTAGCTAGTTTATGTTTTGGAAGTTTATTTTCCGATGTGCTTTTATAAGGGTCAGCTCTGAACCGTTGTGACATCGGGGATTTGGATTATTTGTTTTAATTAGATGTTGATGCATTTATATTTTTTTGGATTTCCGCAAGTTTGTGAATGTGACAACTTTGCCTCGTTGAAATAAAGTTTTGTTTCGGAAAAAATTATGTTTGGTAGCTTTATTTATTTAAATTATTTTTTTTTGTATCTATGCTATTAAAATGCCATGACGGGGTAGAGGGTGTCACTGTATGTCCCTTTTCCCAGGATTCTCTAGGTTTATTTGACCCCTTTTCTTTTCAGTGCAAGCTCTGGTCATAACTCTGGACGGCAGTGATTATGAGGACGATGAAGATGATGTCCCTCTAACGCGGTGCAAAAGGCATAGGGACCTGCTGGCCCCAAGTTCCTTTCAGCCTGTGGTGCCAGACTCGGACCTGTCCCCTACCTCTGGAAAGCGTCTTCGGGTAGGATTCTGTTTTTTGCATCGCTTCTTTTCTGACTGTTTTCCTGGTAATCTATTCATCGGTTATGGCGGCGCAGTGACTCCGTGTGGATTCCGATTCCCCTCCGTCTCCTCCAACGCAGCTATCTGAAGCAAACATCTTGATCTCCATGAATCCCCATATTTTTTCCTCCTTTGACCTTACGCCGTATTCCTTCTTTTCCTCACTGTGATTCTTCTTGCAGGAGGCGGTCAAAGATGCTGTCGCGGCTGACACAGACCCGCTCGGGGTGGTCACTTTTGCCAGAGACTCTCCCTCTGAGGGGTTGGCTTCCCCAGATGCGGACGACGAGGAAATGCAGCGCTTTTTCGCCTGTCTAGGTGACCTAGAGGCGGCTACCTCTTCTTCAACGACGGATCTTGCCCGAGTGGAGCGGCCTTGGCTAGTGAAGTCCCTACTGATCCCGGGGAAGTAGATGGTTTGCGGACGACTCTTTTCCGTGTCTCTCGGTCACCTGAGGTTCCTCATGCCAAACGGGACATTCTAGCATAATTGGCCCTTCATCTGGGGTAAATTTCTAGTCAATATGAGCTGGCCAGGTGAACCCGTGATCGAGCTCTAGGGACTCTTGAGAGGTTGGGTGCCCTATTGTCGGAAAGAGATGGGTATCTAGCCACCTTCCAAGCCCTCAAACAACATAAAATGGATGCCCTGTTTGAGTTGAACAACCTAGCTGGACGCATCAAAGCTATGGAGGTCCAAATGGCTTCCCTTCGCTCGAAACTTGCTGCTCTAACTCCTCAGCACTCGATGACCGTCTCTCAGGTCACTGCTGTTAACGAAGCCATCGCTGACCTCTTCCAACGCAGCACTATCCTGGGTCCTCAGCTTGATGCCCTCCTTCTTCTTCTTCTTCTTCTTCAGGTTGGCTTAGAGGCAGACCTGGACAGCAGTAATGCCACCCTTTTGCGGATTGTTGACGAGTGGTGGGTCCGGAGAGCGTCTTACGAGCAAGCCCTTGCCCCAGTGGTGCAAGGTGCGACTAAAGTCCCTACTGTTACCAAGTGGCTTCAGTCTCAAGAGGGTGAATTGAGATTGTTGAAAACAGTTCCCCTTTTTAACGACTTAGTTTGATTTTCGTGCAGGTTTATGAAATAAAAGAATTAGAACGTAAAACAATAAAGAACACGCGAGATTTATACTGGTTCGGTCACCTCCCAGTGACCTACGTCCAGTCCTCACAACCCTTTGTGAGATTTTCCACTATCAAATCAAAGCTTTCAATCGGGTGCTTTAAAACCCTTACAGACACAGGCACTCTTCACCAAGGATACCCCACCTTGTGCAAGAGCCCTAAAAACAATTACAACAAGAGATACCCCACCCTTGTTACAATCAAAAACCCTAGAGAGATACCCCACTCTCTAGTAAAAACCCAATACAGTATTACAAGAAATTACAATAACAATGAAATAACAAATACCTCTGAGAAGGTGAATAGAACAACTTGAAGATCCCCTGAGAGAAATCAGCTCAAAGTGATGAAGAACGTGAAAGGAGAAGTGTGACAGTGAGAAGTTTCGCGTTCTGCGTTTTAGAATTTTAGGTTGTGTGTTGATCGTGAACCCTAGGGTTCTATTTATAGAGATAGGAAAAATATGACCGTTGAAGCAATTTGTGTTATAAGTGACTAATCGATTTATGGCTTGCAAAACATAAGATGATAATCGATTAGTTGCTTTAAAGAAAATATCTCCATAAGTGAGTAATCGATTATATGCTTAAATAAAGAGAGATAATAATCGATTATGTGCTCGACAAAAGGTGCAGTGTCGAAATCGATTTTGTACTTCACAAATACAGGTAGCAAATCGATTTCTTGCCTGTAGAAACAGGTGAGTAATCGATTATCTTCTTTAGAGAACAAATGATGAATCGATTGCTAGCTTAAAAATAGGAATAAGGTGAATCGATTACTAGCTTGAAAATCAGGAGGATAATCGATACTGTGCTTTATAAAACAAGTAGAGAATCGATTCATTGCTTCCAAAAACAATTCCTTTAGTATTTTAATCGATTATGGGCTTTGGCAAAAGGAGGATAATCGATTTTTATCTTTAAAAAATAAGGAGGGAAGAATCGATTATATGCTTGAAAATAGGAATGAGAAAATCGATTATTTGCTTTATAAGATGAGTCAATAATCGATTCATTGCTTCCAAAGGCAAGTACATTAAGATATTAATCGATTAGTGTCTTTAAGTAATGAGAATGAAATCGATTTTTGGCTTAAACAATTTCTTTACTTCAATTTCTTTACTTCAAAAACAATTTCTTTTAAAAACATTAAGCCATGAATCTATTTCTTTTAAGAACAACAAGTGCCTAACCTATTTATCAATTGAAAATTAGGTTCATTTGTGTGAGTGATATTGTGTTTTGTGATTTGAGCCAATTCTCGGAAGCGGTTTACAATTCATTCCTAAGACACGACCCAACTTCCTAGGGACTACTACCCTTGACACACTTACTTCTTGAGTTGGTTGTGCCTTGGAGTTCCATATGTCACTTTGTCTTAGATTACTTCATCATCAAAACTTGACCTGCAACACAAGATATCCACACCTACTACTGTCAATGCAGCAGCAACTGATTTTCCTCCACCTACCGCTGTTCCACTTCCTACCGACGCCCCTATTGCCGAGGTAGTGATTCTCAGGGACGACACCGATGAAGAATTGGGGGAGCTAGTATTGGAAACACGCCTCGCAGGATATAGTCCAGGATGTTGCTACTGCCGAGCTTGAAACGGACGAAACCATACTTGCGAGTATTAGGGCCACTGTGACGAAACCATACTTGTGAGTGGGGTGTTGCCCGGTTCTGAAACTTATATTTTTCTTTTTCTGTTATCACTAGGCTGCCAGTGTGTAGCGAGCCATTCTGACAATATTTCTTTTATTTCTTTAAATCCATTTGTCGATTCTTTGCATACTTTCCTATAGAGTAGGATAATACGCTTTGAGGTAGTTGCCATTAATTTTTGTTTCAAATTCTTCTCCGTCTAGTGTGATTAGATGATACGCTCCCCTGTCGTATACTTCACTAACGATGTAGGGCCCGTCTCAATTCGGGGACCATTTGCCCAATTGGGGGTCTTTCCCCCCTTGTGGCAAAATGGCCTTCCATACGAGGTCACCTTCAACAAACTTCTTTGGTTTGACGTGTTTGTTGTAAGCTCGGGCCGTTTTAGCTTCGTTCATCTCTTTTCTGCTGAGGGCAGCCATCCTGTCATCGTCCAACGAGTCCAGCTCCATCAACATGGCTTGCTTGTAGTCATCCATGCTAAGGGAGTGCTGCCGTGACACTCTTAACGAGGCTATGCTGATCTCTAGTAGTAGCACGGCGTCCTGCCCGTAGACCAGACGATAGGGGGTCACCCCCGTGGCCGTAGACTTAGAATTTGTCATAACCCACAGGACCTCGTTAAGGGTCTCTTGCCACCGCCGAGGCTTGTCATCTATGTTCTTTTTGATGAGTTCAGTGATGGGCAAAGGCTACCACTCGTTCCCCGGTTAAAATTGTACCTTGATCGGTCGTGATGTTCTCAGGGATTCCAAACCTGAAAATGATTTGGTTCTCGATGAACCTGATTACCTCGACCTGATCAATGTTCCCTAATGGCATAGCTTCTACCCACTTGGTGAAGTAATTGGTGGCAACGATAATAAAGTTGTGCCCTTTCGAACTTTGAGGGTATTGATAACTCACACTTATGATAGTTATTACTTGTTTTCCAAGCTTAAATCAGTGTGAATTCTTAAGCAAAGTAGTGATTATTAGTGTTAATATTGTGTGTTAGGAGAGTATAAGGTGTAGCATTGGAAATTTTATTAAATGGCACTTTGGTGCCTATTGTGTGCTTTGATGTGTTAAATTCATTGTTGCAGCACCTGATGCCGCGACACTCTGATTTTGCGAAAGATGAAAGAGAAAGCACTGAGGCGCTGATTTCAAGGCAAAGGACAGCTGACGTCATGGAATGTACGTGTGTGTGCGTGCCTCAGCAAGAATATTCCAAGATACCTTTTGTTCCTAGGCACATTGTAGCTTGGGGCACATGTCAAGACAATTCGCGCCTCTCATTTTGGGTTTCTACCTAGGATCATGTGCCGTTGATTATAAAAGGTGACCTTTCTCCCTCATTCCTTACACTTGGCCGAAAGGAGAAAGTTTAGACATAGCTTTCTTCATTTTCGTGCAAGCTCACCTTTAGTCACCAAAAAGATACAATTGCTGGAACTGTTGCTGCAGCATCACTAGAAGTGCAATTTCTAGGTAGATTTCTACATTGAGGAGCTGGATTCACATCTCCATTACTTATTCTTGGAATTCTTATTTGGTTCATCATTAGTAATATAACTTATCTCCTTGATTTTGTATTATTACTTCAACAACTTTGTTTAAGTTATTTCTTTTGTGTTGTTTGCTCAATATGAGCTAAATACTCATAATTGAGGTGCTAGATCTGATGTAATCAATTTATTATGTGATTAATGAAGTATGTTTAATGTTAAGCATTTTATCTTGTGCGTGATATTATTTCCATCTTAGATTAGGAATGACCAACTAATTTGAAGTAGCATTTGTGAATTCAGAAATGGTTTGTAAATTTAACTCACAAGATAATATGGATTGTGTTCATTAAAAGACATTTTAATGTTCCTTGCTTAAACCCTAGACATAGGAGGGCAAAGTTCATAAGGGAACACTGCGTGTGCCCTAGCAGCCTAAGGCGTACTTATTTAGGGTTTAGACATAAACTCTTGTAAGGAAGCTCTAGTGAGAAGTGATTGAAAGAACATGTTTGTTGCTGCAGCACCTAATGCTGCACCATTGAACATACCGTTAATTGCATGTTAATGAAGTTACTGAAGTATAGCATCTCAACTAAGTTCTCACCTTTGATCTTTATTACCTTTATTTTTTATTGTTGTGAATGATACCAAAAATTTGTGTCTTTACTTTTGTTACTCTCACTAATTTGTTAATCAAATTAAGCATTATTTAAGCATTAATCCTCGTGGGAACGATCTCTATTTATCACTTACTACTTGTTGGACAGTGTACACTTGCACTACCCTATTTTACACAACAAGTTTTTGTCGCGTTGCCAGGGATTAAATAGCTTAATCTACTGTTTAATTAATTGGAAAACTAGTGATTTTTGTTGCTAATTTTGGTGTTCTGTTTGTTTCAGTATTAGATTGCTACAACATCTGGTGCTGTAGCATATGCACAGGCGTAGTTCAGTAGAATTTTAACTTCATGTGAAAATAGAAAGATTGTTTAGGGCATTGAGAAGGGAGCAAGATGACTAAGGACTTATTTCATTGGGTAGAGCTGTTAATATGGCTACACCAACACCTTCTCATCATGGAGGATCTCAACCAGGAACACCACCTCATAGTAACCACAATTCAGAAAGACACACTATAGTTGCAACTGAGCAACCTAGGCAACCTTTTCATGTGCACCAAGTCTTGAATTAAATAGTCATACTCATGGCTAATGACAGGGACAGACCTATGAGGGATTATGCAATTTTTGACCCTCAAACTATGCAAACCAGCATAGTGTAAGGCCTGAACTTGCCACAACTCATTTTGAATTTAAGCCTATGATGTTTCAAATGCTTCAAACAATTGGGCAATTTGGTGGAGGACATACTGAGGATCCACATTTGCATTTAAAACAATTTGTAGAAGTTTGTAGTAATTTCATTCTCCCTAGTGTGACTGATGATGCTTTTAAACTCAAACTTTTTCCTTATTCCTTGAAGGATAGAGCTAAGGTTTGGTTAAATTCCTTAGAACCTAACTCTATCACTACTTGGAATGAGATGGCTGAAAAATTTATGACTAAATACTTTCCACCCATCAAGAATGCCAGGATGAAAACTGAAATTACATCTTTTAGGCAAACTAAATTTCAAACATTGTTTGAAGCATTGGAAAGATTTAAAGAGTTGCTAAGTAAATGTCCTCATAATGGGTTCCCTGTGGTTGTTCAAATGGAGACTTTTTACAATGGATTGGAACCTCAGACTAGACTGATGCTTGATGCTTCATCTGGAGGAGTCTTGCTAAATGGTTCCTATCAAGATGCTTATGATCGTGTTGAAACCATTCACTAAGCCAGAAGTAGGAAAAATAAGTGCTACCTTAAGCAGCGTTTATTAAAAAGCGCTAGGTAAGGTTAAACAGTCAAAGGGAAAGGCAGCGCTTATTTGGAAAGCGCTGGTTATTGATAAAATGCGCAAGGCAAAAGGCAGCGCTTAAATGAAAAGCGCTGGGTGTTTGTAAAACACGCAAGGCAAAAGGCAGCGTTTATATGGAAAGCACTGGGTATTCGTAAAAACACGCAAGGCAAAAGGCAGCGTTTATATGAAAGCGCTGGGTATTGGTAAAACACGCTAGGCAATGGCCAGCGTTTATATGGAAGTGCTGGGTATTGGTAAAACGCGCTAGGAAATGGGTAGCGTTTATGTGGAAGCGCTGGGTATTGGTAAAACACGCTAGGAATTGGGCAGCGTCTATTTGGAAGCGCTGGGTATTGGTAAACCACGCTAGGAAATGGGCAGCGTTTATTTGGAAGCGCTGGGTATTGGTAAACTACGCTAGGCAATGGGCAGTGTTTATTTGACAAGCACTGGGTATTGCTAAAAAGCGCTAGGCAAAGGGGAGGGCTTCTGAAGAAAACACTGCCCATTGCTATTGTTTTTATTTTTCGTTTTCCACGCACAACTCTCTTTCTCTCTTTCTTTCTCCCGCTCACTCTAGCTCTCACACTCTAGCTCACCATTTTTTTTCTCACTCTCACACTCTCACCATTTTTGTTCTCACTCTCATTTTCTTTCTCACTCTCACTCGTACGTGGCTCTCATTTTTGTTTTTCCTAAGCTCATTTCTTCCCATTTTCGTTTGTCTTCCACACTTCTCCATTTTCGCACTCTCACACTCTTCCACACTTCTCCATTTTCGCAAAGGATTTCGGACTTGGAAGTTCATTCCTTCCCCATTTTCGTTTCTCTTTCACTAAGGTTAGTATTATTACATGTTGTTCTAATTATTTTATGGCATTGGTACTTTAGGTTAGATGATTGAAAGTTGCACTAGTGCAGAAATGACTTTTAGTATCGGTTGTTTTGTATATTTAGTATCGGTTGTGGAACCGATACTAAATGTGCGATCATTTAGTATCGGTTTTTAACCCGATACTAATTAAATGTACTACTAAGGTACTGTTAGGGTACATTTAGTATCGGTTGTACATAAACACCCGATACTATATGTATTACTAAGGTACATTTAGTATCGGTGTTTCTGTATAACCGATACTATATGTATTACTAAGGTACATTTAGTATCGGTGTTTTTGTATAACCGATACAAAATGTACCTAAGTAAGTACATTTAGTATCGGTTATACAGAAACACTGATACTAAATGTACCTAAGTAAGTACATTTAGTATCGTTTTTTCTGTATAATCGATACTAAATGTATTAACATTTTTGAATATTTTTTTTGTTTTTATCCATACCGATATATTATTAACCTGTTATATACAGCGATAATTCCAGTCATCAACACATAATAAATATATCTTACAAAATAACAATTGTTCAAAGGATCTCTTTCCTAACATACTTTAAATTCCATTAAACATAATCTCTTACAAAATAACAATTGTTCAAAGGATCCCTTTCCTAACATACTTTAAGTTCCATTAAACATAATATCTTACAAAATAACAATTGTTCAAAATGTGGTATCCTTTTGCTCAAAATAACTTAATTGGTTGGAAATAGTGTATCCTTTTGCTCTGTACGTAACTTGACAAAGAATTCCGCCCAAAGCTGACTAATCTCTTTAATTTCCTCTTCGGTGTATGCCTGGGTGTTATCAAATACCTACAAGCAACTCAATAATAATACAGAACATTAACAACTCAAGCAACTCAATAATAATTTTTGACTGCATTAACTTATAAGCATTACATTACTTCATACTATAATGACACTATTACTACCAAATTACCAATTAAAGGTAAAAAACTAACATAAACTTTATCAAACTACTTGGGACACACTGCAAAGAAGTCAAGACAAAACAAAATTTTATCTTTATTTTTCATACAAATATATGAGTTAATTTCTGAGAATAGTTGCAAAGTAATAGTGATGTTTAGCAGCATCCAAAGAGATATTATTGACAGGGATAATACCTTCTCCCAATTATCAACAATACCGGCAGTTAAAATGATCAGCATAAACTTCATCACATAATAGCTGCAATGATAACCATTCGTTTGTATTGGCATCTACACAAATGAATTAACAAAGTTAACCAAAAAACAATATAATATATATATCATATATGAATTCACTCAAAATTAAATCAACCCAATATTTAAACTACTTACTATAGGGTACAACCACTTGGCGGCCGATGTAGAATCCTCTTTCACACCTCTAATAACAAAATAAATATAAATTAGGTATAAAATTTCAACCCAACGTTCAAATACTACAATATAAAGCATGATAAACAATTAAAAACTTAGTTGCTAAACATTTGATTGTTTTGCCTGGTTGGCGACAGTAGGATCACATCCAGACCACAGTATTTTACCTCGGGAGTAGGACAACTAGTTGCCAATGATTGCTGCAACATTGATAAACATAAAACTCAGCAACATGCAGTGATACAGAGACTGATAATTAAACAGTTCTGTCAAATAATGGCAAAATAGCCCTTCCATGTTAGCAAACTGAAACGACAGAAAAGCATAGTTAACTAGCTACAGTTCTTCAAACATGTCCAATAATAGTCACAAGCAGTGACATAAGTCACAACATAATCTCTGGCTCCCCAATTACAAAAGCATCAAAAGACTTACAAAACAAAAGAAAATGACTTCCTGGCAGGAAGAACCAAGTTGACAGTAGGCACTTCACATGGACTCTAGATGATATATAAGGTCTAATAAGCACCACTGTTCACTTGATTATCAAGCACGCATTGAATGAAATAGTCTAAACAAAGGAGAAGAGAACTTAATGTAGTCGATGGCAAACCAAATCATTGACAGATAGAGTTGTGAAGTAAACTTAGTAGTACTCAAGCTACAAATAGCATCTAGTAGATTCTCTTCTGATGCATGTGAGACCGCGAGGTGTAGAAATACTGATGCATGTGAAGTAAACTAATGAGATTTTTGATTGTCTCTTCTGATTCATATCCACTCATATAGTATCTAGCTCTAATCACTTTCCTGTTACATAAATTATTAACCAATGGAGATGAACCAAGTGAAAACTAATTCCTATATAAGTCAAAATGAAAGTAGATATGAGTTTAAGACTTGACCACAAACCTGTTGCAGGTTGAGGCATTGAATGCTTCCCCCTGGTTAAACAAATAGAGTTTGTGGTAAAAGAGAAAAATCACTCTACAGAGAAGGAGGTGATAAGTTATAAAGTAACCACACCTTCGTATAACCATTTGTTTGGTCTATACATTATCTACATACTTTTCTAGCAAACGAAGTTAGGGATTTTGTAGCATCTTATTCAATATGAAGGTTGTGATATTCTGGACCAAGAGTGCCATATTTGAACAAGAGTGCACCAAGGAAGAACAAAAATTGATATGATGTATCCATACTGGGAGCGGTGGTGTTTTGAGAATCAATGTGTTTGCCAATCATCCAATCCTCTAACCATGACTTCTTGGATAACCAACTTGATGCACCTTCCTTGCTTCAGCACTCATATTGTTTGGTTGGGTTTCTCGTTGAAACTACCAAAACTGTCTTGACCAATTTCATTTTTCTGAAAGGAAAACAAGAAGCAAAATTTAGATATATAACTTAACTATAAATAAAGACATGTAAAAATCGAGATTAATAATGAACTTAATTAATTTACATTCTGAATTTTCCTTATTGCCTTGCTATCTTTAGCACTAGTTTCTTTCAAGGGTGAGGTTATTTTTTTCTCCAACTTTGCTTCTTTGAGAATTCCCCTTTCCCGCAGCATAAATAAAAACCTGAATCATTAGAAGTTTGCTCAACACAATGCTTTCATGGATGATGTCAATTCTATAGAAGTCTTATTCAAGCATAAACAGAGTTACGGAATTGGCCACAAAACAAAACTTATCACGAAAAAGAACTTTCCAAAAGAATTATCTCACAAAACAATAAGGAATTGGTATGCCATTTTAGACCATACAAACTTCCATAAATAATGTTTTCTGATATATCAATTTGCCAAGGCATCAGTCTATTGCACAAATGACCAAATGATCATTTTAAGCACCATCTAAGATTTATAAACTAAACTAAGAGCAAAGAGGAGTTCCTCATAAAAAGAATATTGAACATAATTATCAATGATATTTGCAAACCTACCCATGGTCGATGATCTCATGGAGGAGACTAAACCCAATACACAAGAAAATGGAAGAGATATGAAAACCGCTTTGGTTCCCATTTTTCCAACCTGCAGAGAGTTGAATAACTGAGACTATACAGAATGGTTCCTTTGATAGATCTGAGAGGACTTTCATTCTTACCAAAAGCTGCACAAGGAAACAAAAATAAGGAAACATGCTGACAATGACAAGCACTGATCTTCGCAAGCTTATCACTAGATGTCCAAATCCTAGGTTTAATCCGGAGATAGCATTCAAGTTTATTACTTCAGTTAGATGCATGACAGGCAACTGGTTGGTCCTGTGTTCTAGACAGTGCCATAAACATGATGGTATATCTTAAGAGTTAGTGGCCACTAGATAAATGGTTCATGATTTTTTAAGATAAATAAGTATGATTCTGTAAACAAGTTGGCGATAAGATCCCAAAATATCCATTTAGCTCCTGATTGAAGTGTATTGACATAATTTATTCAATCAAACAAAAATAACTACACATGTCTAGAGATTAACATACATAGAAAACGAAAGCACATATAATAATATAAACGAAAATCAATTAGGGACATATTCACAGCACATGGAAAATCAATTTGGGGAAAAATACATTAGAGAAATTCGAATTTAGGGGAAAATCAATTATTAGGGTTTGAATAGGGAAATACCTAAGTTGCAGATTAGGAAGACGAACTGAGTTTGTCACGGCAGATTCAGACTTAGTGGTGGTCTGTGAGTGTCCATGTGAGGAAGAGGAAGACACGAGAAGTTGGTGTTACGACTGGTAATGGCGTGAACTGAGGAATACATAGAGAACCACAGAGGTGGTGAGTCGGTTGTGTCATTGTGTGAGGAAGACGAACGAAAGGAGCTCTGTAATGACGGTGAAGACTTCAATGATTCATGGTGACAGTGGAACGACGGAGAAGACTTCGAAGATTTCTTGAAGGCGATGGCGAGCAAGGCTAGGGTTTTGATTTGAGAGTTCAGAGCGAGAGTTGAGAGCGAAGGTTCAGAGAGCTGAGAGCAAGAATTAAGAGAAGAGAGATTAGAACGCGAGAGATCGTGTGACGGAAAAAATAAATGGGGACCTTTAGCATTGGGTGTATTAACAAACCGATGCTAAATGTAGGTGCCAAAATTGAAAACTTCCATTTAATTGCAAAATTGCCACCGCATCTACATTTAGCATCGGGTGTTCAAACACCCGATGCTAAATGGTGCTTTTTAATGTCAAATTTGCACTAGTGTTGATGCTTGATGATTTGTTCTTTGAAATGGTGTGAGAAAGTGTTAGCAAGGCAATATCTACTAGCAAGAAAGTGTCTCGGTCCGGCACTTCTACACAAGTTTCTCAGCCCGCCCCTCAAAAAGTGACTCGGCCCTCTCCTCCTCCAACAGTGACTCAGCCCTCTCCTCCTCCAACAGTGACTTAGCCCGCCCCTCCTCGAAAAGTGACTCGGTCGCCCCTCGCTCCAAAAGTGACTCAGCCCGCCCCTCTTCCAAAAGTGACTCGGCCCGCCCCTCCAAAAGTGACTCGGCCCGCCCCTCCAAAAGTGACTCAGGCCGCCCCTCCTCCAAAAGTGTGTCTGCCCTCCGCCTCTTCCATTGATGATTCTAGGATTATTTTGTATACCAAAATGCATGCAGAATTCAAGATGGATGCTGGAGCCCCGCCTGTATTACAGATGGATGACAACATTTTTGGGAATCCCGATCAACTATTGATAATCCCAAAACAGGATATTAATGATTTATGCAAGATGAATTGGGCAACCAGTGTTTGCATTAGAGCATATGTATGGTACGTATGTAATTTATTATTTAACATCATTGAATTTGTTTTATTATATCATTAATTTAATTTGTATATATATATATACCTCTAATTGTAGGTGCTTGTATCATAACATTTTGGTCCATTCGGAGCAGACACAGAGATATGTGTTCTTGTGTCCGGATAGTACACACCTCCGTAATGTCAGGGAGGATCTGTCTAATTATAACGACCTTGTGGAACAAAACAAGAAAGATGTCACAAATTATATCACTCGACGCTTATCGGAAGCTCAACATATAGGCGTCGATACCATGTTTTTGGCACTCGTAGGGTGAGAGATTTAATCTATTCTTATATAACATGCATTTTTTAAATACTAGTCAATTACTTATTCAAAGTTTTATTTTGTAGGGATCATTGGATTTTGCTTGCAATAAATCCTAAGACAGATATGGTGTACTCCATTGATTATGTGCATGGTCATTTCAACACCCACCCAGAATTGGTTGCGATATTTAATAGGTGTGTGTATTTCGATCACTCTGCATATTTCTTTGTTTTATTTATATACGTATGTATTTTTAATAATATAGTTATATCCAATTCTGTTCAGTTGTTTCAAGGAATATTGGGGATTGGAACAATCACAGACAAAATGGGTGCCAATAGAGGTAAGTTTGTAATCAATCTTCGCATATATTAATTTACATTATTGTTGTCAAAAAAAATGTATTAAATTAAATTTAACTATTAACTAATCTTTTGTTTTGTAGTGTCCGAAACAACCCAATAACAATGATTGTGGGTATTACGTAATGAGATTTATGAAGGCAATTATTACCCACAACCAAATGGCTATCCTCAGACAGGTATCTTTTTAGAACTCTTTTTATTTTGATTTAACCATATATTTCAATTATAATTTTATTTAATTATATAATTTCAGTATTTTCCCGATTGTCGGTGGAAGACATACTCTACTGCACAGCTTGATGAGCATAGAGGAGAGTGGTGCCATTATGTTTCGCAATTATTTTGATTTTAGATAGATTGTAATGTTGTAAATTGTTAGAGTTTGATTTGGATACATTCATATGAATTGGTTCATGCATATTGTAAGTTGCTAACTTGTTTTAATTTAGATACATATTGTAAGTAGCTTGCTAGTTTTGGATACATATTGTTAGAGAGTTTGATTTGGATACATATTAATTGGTTAATATAGTAAGTTGCTAAGTTTTGGATACATAATAACTTGTTAGCTAGTTTGTTTTGGTTTGTGATCATATTGGTGCATTTGGATATATAGCTAGTTTATATATATGTTGTTAGTATATAATGGATTGGATTGGTATTGGCTGTATATGACCAGGAAATTATCAAATGTAAAAAGGAAAATATATAAAAACAGAAAAAAAGGAAGAAAAAAAAATTATACAATGGGCAGCGCTTGCTGGGAGAAGCGCTGCTCATTCACCCTGCGTCTTTAGCAATAGGCAGCGTTTGGTAGAAGGAAGCAGTCCCCATTGCTAAACACGCTAGGTGAATGAGCAGCGCTTCTCCCACAAAGCGCTGCTCATTAACCTAGCGCGTTTAGCAACAGGCAACGCTTCCCTTTACAAAACCCTGCCCATTGCTAAACGCGCTAGGTAAATGAGCAGCGCTTCTCCCACCAAGCGCTGCTCACTCACCTAGCGCTTTTAGCAATGGGCAGTGCTTCCCTTTACAAAACGCTGCCCATTGCTAAACGCGCTAGGTGAATGAGCAGCGCTTCTCCCTTCAAGCGCTTCCTATGACTACCAATGAGCAGCGCTTCTTAAACGCTGCGCATTTTTGGGGATGAATCAGCAGCGCTCAGAAACGCTGCCCATGGCTAAAAAAAACGCTGCCCATCCCCAAATCTGTGGTAGTGATTGCTGCAAACAGTTATCAATGCCCAACAGCCAGGGTTAGTGCTCGGAAGAAGGTTGTTGGTATACATGAAGTGAGTGAAGTTACTGCTTTATCTGATCAAGTTGCATCCCTATCCAACATGATCCAAAACATGAATACAACTAGTGCTGCAGCAACACTTGCTGTAGCGACTGAATCTGCACCAGAGTCTACTGTAGCAGCAACTGAACAAGTCCCTGTGGGTTCTGCCAGTTGTGTGTACTGTGGAGGAGGTCATCTGTATGAAGAGTGTCCTTCAAACCCTATTTCAGTTAACTATGTGGGATGCAATAAGAACAATAATCCATATGCAAAAACCTACAATCCAAGGTGGAAGAATAATCCAAATTTCAAATGGAGCAACAATGTAACACTTGCTACAGCTCTTGCAACATAACCAGGATTCCCTGCTCAACCCAAGGCAGCAGCACCAGCAGTTGAAAGTTCTATGGAGGCCATGCTCAAGGCTTTCATGAATGAAACAAAGACTCAATATCAGACTCAAGGAGAACCAAATTGGTCAAATAGCTACTGCTCTCACCCAAAGACCTAGTGGATCTTTGCCATCCACTACTGAACCACCAACATCAAAAGGGAAGGAGATTTGGAAGGCTATATCTTTAAGGAGTGGGAAGGATTTGAATGGACCATTTACTGATTCTAGTGATGGTACCAAAACTAAAGAGAAAAATCAAAATAATGAGAAAAATAAGGCAACAGATGTTGTCACCGTAGATGCCGCAGCATCTGATGTTGCACCAGTGCCATCACCAGTTGTTGATCAGGTTGTTCCATCATCTCCCTTTCCTCAAAGGTTGAAGAAGACTCAGCAAGACAAGCAATTTGGCCAATTCTTAGAGGTGCTAAAACAACTTCACATCAATATTCCTCTAATAGAAGCATTTCAACAAATGTCCAACTATGCAAAGTTCATGAAGGATGTGCTTACAAAGAGGATTGTAGTATTATCATGCAAAGTAAGCTTCTAAGCAAGTTGAAGGATCCAGACAGTTTCACTATTCTTTGTTCAATTGGTGAAACCTATACTGGCAGAGCTGTTTGTGACTTAGGTGCAAGCATCAATTTGATGCCTAAGTCTGTTTTCACTCGGTTGGGTATAGGAGTTGCTAGACCTACAATAATTACCCTTCAACTTGCAGAAAGATCTATTGCATATCCAGAAGGAATCATTGAAGATGTCTTAATAAAGGTAGATAAATTTGTATTTCCTGCTGACTTTGTGATTTTAGATTTTGATGCAGATAAGGAAGTGCCTATAATTCTTGGAAGACCCTTCTTAGCTACTGGCAAGACTCTAATTGATGTGCAAAAAGGAGAATTGACTATGAGAGTCAATGATCAGGAGATAAAATTCAATGTGAAGAATGTTCTCAGGTTTCCTGACCAAGGAACTGAAGAGTGTTCTTTTGTGGTGTCTCTTGATTCTGTGGTTCAGAAACATTTCCACAAGCAAAGTGACCACTTGGTAAAAGCTCTTGCTGAAATTGACAAAACTGAACTTTTTGAAGAAGGGATGGTACATGAGGAGGCTACTGTGAAGGAGATTTGGAGCAGACAATATGAATCTCTTGAGCTTGAGGACTCAAATCTTAAAAGAAATGTGCTTTCAATTGAGAAACCTCTTGCGCTTGAACTTAAAGAGTTACCCAAGCACCTGAAATATGCCTATTTAGGGGAAAATGATACATTGCCTGTGATCATTGCTTCTGATCTCTCCAAATGTCAAGAGCATGATCTCATTACTACCCTAAAAAGGCATAAGAGGGCAATTGGGTGGCAAATGGCTGATATAAAGGGGATTAGTCCCATCAACTGCATGCGTAGGATCACTCTTGATGAAAATGCTTAGAACAACATTGAAGGGCAGAGGATGCTAAATCTTACCATGAAAGAAGTTGTGATAAAGGAGATTACTAAGTGGCTTGATGCTGACATTTTGTATCCAATATCTGACAGTGCATGGGTGAGCCCTGTGCAAAGTGTTCCAAAGAAAGGAGGGGTCACAGTGGTAGGTAATGAGAAGAATGAACTTATTCCCACAAGAACAGTAACTGGTTGGAGGATTTGCATGGATTATAGGAAGCTCAACAAATCCACAAGAAAAGATCATTTCCATCTACCATTCATAGACAAAATGCTTGATAGACTTGCTGGCAAAGAGTTCTATTGCTTTTTGGATGGTTACTCTTGTTATAATCAAATAGCCGTAGTGCCTGAAGATCAGCAAAAGACTACTTTCACTTGTCCCTATGGTAATTTTGCTTTTAGGAGAATGCCATTTGGGCTATGCAATGCACCAACAACTTTTCATATGTGTATGATGTCAAGTTTCTCTGATTTTATTGAAAAGTCTATGGAGGTGATTATGGATGATTTCTGTCTTTGGGAAAACATTCCAGTTATGCCTTGACAATTTGGAAGAGATCCTGGATAGATGTGAAGAAACCAACTTGGTTCTGAATTGGGAGAAATGTCAGTACATGGTCCAAGAAGGTTTGTTTTGGGACACAAAATTTCTAAAAGGGGAATTGAGGTCGACAAAGCTAAGGTTGAAGTTATTGAGAAAATGCCTCTTCCAACCAATGTGAAAGGTGTTAGAAGTTTATTGGGGCTTGCTAGGTTCTACAGAAGATTCATCAATTTTTTCTCTTAGATTTCAAAGCCATTGTGTCAATTGTTGCAGCATGACACTCCTTTTGTCTTTGATGAAACCTGTGCTGCAGCATTTCAGAAACTACAGAGTACTTTAGTTACTGCCCCAGTGATCGCAACTCCAGATTGGAGCAAGCCTTTTGAGCTCATGTGTAATGCTGTCGATTACGCCATAGGTGCTGACCTTGGCCAAAAGTATGGAAAAGTTTTTCATTCTATTTACTATGCTAGCAAAACACTTGTAGATGCTCAACTGAATTACAGTACTACTGAAAAAGAGTTATTAGCTATGGTTTTTGCATTTGATAAATTTAGATCATACTTAGTTTGCACAAAAGTAATTGTTTACACTGATTACTCTGCCATTAAGTATTTGATTGCCAAGAAAGATGCAAAACCTGGGCTAATAAGATGGGTTCTCCTCCTTCATGAATTTGATCTTGAAATTAAAGATAAAAAGGGGGTGGAGAACCAAGCTACTGATCATTTATCTAGATTGGAAGGTGAGAGTGCAGATAATTGTGGTGGAGAAACCAAGAATGCTTTCCTGATGAGCAATTGCTAGCTATTGCAGCACCTTGGTATGTAAACATTTTCAACTTTCTTGTCAGCAAAGTGGTGCCATGTGACATGAATTACCAACAGAAGAAGAGGTTCTTTCATCTTGTTAAGCAATATTTCTGGGATGTACCCTTCCTCTACAAAAAGTTCCCTGACCACTTATTAATAAGATGTGTGGCTGATAAAGAACGTTAGTTGGTGCTGCAACAATGTCATGCTGCACCATATGGAGGACACTTTGGGGGTATGAGAACAGTAGCAAAGGTGCTGCAATTTGGTTACTATTGGCCTACTATTTTCAAGGATGCTCAGGAGTTGGTTAAGAAATGTGATAATTGCCAAAGGACTGGGAACATTTCAAGCAAGCATGAAATGCCATTAACAAACATCTTAGAGGTTGAACTCTTTGATGTTTGGGGTATGGATTTTATGGGACCTTTTCCCCCTTCCTTTGGTAATTCTAACATCCTTGTTGCTGTAGATTATGTATCTAAGTGGGTTGAGGCAGTTGGTTTGCCCAACGATGATGCTAAGTCTGTCAGCAAATTCTTGCATAGAAACATCTTTACAAGGTTTGGTACTCCCAGGGCTATCATTAGTGATAAAGGATCTCATTTCTGCAACAAATTGATTGAAACCCTCTTGGCTAAGTATGGAGTAAAGCAAAAGATTGCAACTGCTTATCATCCTCAAACTAGTGGTCAAGATGAGGGCTTGAGAAAATGGTAGGGCCTACTAGAAAAGAGGAGGCTAATCATTTGGATGATGCTTTATGGGCCTACAGAACTGCTTTCAAGACTCCCTTGGGAATGTCACCATATAGAATTGTTTATGGCAAAGCTTGTCACGTACCTTTGGAACTTAAATACAAGTCTCATTGGGCAATCAAAAAGCTCAATTTTGAATATGGGAAGGCAGGGCCAACTAGGCTATTGCAATTGAATGAATTGGAGGAATTGAGGCATTTTGCTTATGAGAATGCTGAATTGTATAAGGCAAAGACCAAGGCTTGGCATGATAAGAAAATTAAGAAAAGCGAGCTAGTGGAAGGTAGTCAAGTGTTGTTGTTCAACTCAAGACTCAAACTGTTCTCTGGTAAACTCGTGTCAAGGTGGTCTGGGCCATTCAAATTAGTGAAGGTGTACCGTCATTGTGCTGTGGATCTTAATGATGAAACTACAAAGTTAACATTCAAGGTTAATGGTCAAAGGGTGAAACAATACTTTTGAGAAACTGTGGTAAGAAGCAAAGTCACCACAGAATTGAAAGATCTCTAACTTTAGAGGAAGTCTGGCTGAGGACTCTTAAACCAAGCTGTACTGGGAGGCAGACCAGAGTTTTAACTAATAAATTAGTTGTTGTTGTTGTTGTTGTTTGTTTTTATGTTTGTTTTGCTGGAAAGTAATTTTTGGTGCTCTTAAGTTTCAGGGTGTAGTAGCAGTTGATGCTGCAGCATTGCTTCCAACAATGTTGCTGCAACAGTAAGTGGCAGTTGTGAAAAAAAGGCAGTTATTATTCAAAAAGCTGATGTGTTGTCACTGATTGGTCTTATCACTCACTCAACCATCCCATCACTTAATCTCCTCCATACACCTCGCCCAAGAACCACCGGCAATCTCATTAAATGAGTGCGCCAAATTTCCGGTAAGCGCCAAGCCATAATTGGGTGTGGTGAGTCAAGCCAAACACGTCAAAAGAATACAAAGGTTCTTGATGTTGAGGATCCTTAGAAGTTCCAAATCATGAATTTCTGGGCAGAGAGGTTTGCGCTGCAAAACGCCTCTAATGCATTCACATCCACTGTGAAGGCATTAGGATGGGAGCAATTGGTGCATCACCCTTCATTTTTCTTTCCCTCTATTGTACGAGAGTTCTACGCAGGAATAGCTCCACCAAAAGATGGAAAGCCACAATATTTTGCAAAAGTCAGAGGAGTGCATGTCAAATTCGACTCCAAGGTAATCAATGAATGCTTGGGATTAGGCTATCATGGCTTAACCTTCGCAATGAATTTCAACAAATGGGGCAAGAAAGAAGTGGAGGCTGTTAAGAAGACCATCACCATTCTTGGTACACCATGGGAGCCTTGTAGTGCTAATGAATTCAAGGTCAAGAGGAGCAGTCTGAACCATGATGCTATGGTTTGGTTCAATTTTGTCAAGCATTCATTGCTGCCAACCTCTCACACCACCATTGTTGAAAAGGAGAGAATGATGCTTCTGGATGCTATTCTAGGATGAAAGGATGTAGATGTTGGAAGATTAATTTGTATTGAGATTCTGGTGTGCCAAGGTAAAACTGCTGAATATTTGTTCTTTCCCTACCTTATCACTGACCTATGTGTCAAGGCAGGGGTAGAAATGAAAGGGGAGAAGAAATGTTACCCTATTGCTGCATTCCCCACTGTGCTTAAAGCTAAAGCAAGAGTTGCTACAGCATCTGGTGATCCCACCATACTGCCACAATTTATGCTGCAGCAACGATGTGTCTGGGAGTTTTTGAAGAAGCGACATGATTGGTTCACTGCTGTCTTTTCTACAAACTTGAAGGAGTTTTCTTGGATTGATCCACCTGTTTTTCCAGAAGGGGAGTGATCTGCTAGAAGAAGAGCAAGGAGAGGCAGTGTTATAAGATCTAGCCCAAGAACAAAACCAGGACCCTCTGAACCTTACAACTCTTTAGTTTTTGTTTTTTATGTTCTGTTTTTAAATGCTTTCTCAGAAATAAACCTGTTGAGTGCTTTTGTTCTGTGATAGCACCCAACAGTTGTGTTAGTTTATATGTATCTGTTTTTAGTTTTTACTTTTGTGAAATAGGCCTCCCTTTAGTATGCATGAGCAGTGGGGACACTGCTGGGTCTTTAGTAGGGGGACCTATAGTCTATTGTACTCTATTAGCTTGTTGCTAGTCAGTTGAATGAATTTAAAATTTTAGATGTCTAGTTGAGCAAAAACTTAGTGATGAAATGTTGAGGATTGAGTGATTAGTTCCCCTATTTGCAAGAAAAATAAAACTATTCTTGTTCCCACACTTCCACACGAACTCAGGTAGGAACATAGTATGTTAAAAATGATCTGAAACTAAGATAGATGTTGGTAGACCTAGGGAATTGCCAAATTTTTACTAAAAACTAAGGGTAGCATAAGAAACTATGTTTGGGGGTTAGTTGAGCTATATTAAGGCAAAGCATGGAGGAATGGAATTAGGTCATGTGCACATAGTTTAAGTTTGTGAATGAAGTTCAAATGTACTGTGATTTGTTATAAAGCCCCAAGGTCTGTAATTAAGTGTAAAATGTTGTAATTACCCACGCATAAAATAATAATAATAATAATAATAATAATAATAATAATAATAAGCAATAATTTAGTGTCTGTACAAAGAGTCTTTGTTAGTCTCTAATGCTGCAGCAGCTGTTGCTGCAGCACTGTTGTGTCAATCCGTAATAAGTGCACTGGCCTAGAGTTCTGGATTGCTACATCAAAGCCCTTTTTCATGCTTATTCCCCCTCTCTGTGCCTGAATTGTTAGTCTACCCTACTTTTTGAAAAAACTTTGGCATTCCCAAAATAAAACCTCTCTAGTCTTTAGCTAAGTGAAAATTTGAAGCTTGCTATGGTCTGAATTGAGATAAGTGTCACACACACACACACACACACACACACACACACACACTAACTATTGAGCAGGAGTAGTCTAGGGAACTTGTTAATCAAAAGGCTTGCAGTTGAATGACCAATCTGAAAGTTGATGATCAACTTCATATTCTATTTAAGTGCTAACTGTTTAAATCAACTGTCTAGTTGCTTGCTAGTTTTGTGTTTGTCTTTGTTAAGTGTCATTGCTTGAGGACAAGCAAGGGTTCAAGTTTGGAGGTGTGATAACTCTCACTTATGATAGTTATTACTTGTTTTCCAAGCTTAAATCAGTGTGAATTCTTAAGCAAAGTAGTGATTATTAGTGTTAATATTGTGTGTTAGAAGAGTATAAGGTGTAGCATTGGAAATTTTATTAAATGGAACTTTGGTGCCTATTGTCTGCTTTGATGTGTTTAATTCATTACTGCAGCACCTGATGCCGCAACACACTGATTTTGCGAAGCATGAGAGAGAAAGCACTGAGGCATTGATTTCAAGGCAAAGGACAGCTGACGTCATGGAATGTTCGTGTGTGTGCGTGCCACAGCAAGAATATTCCAAAATGCCCTTTGTTCCTAGGCACATTGTACCTTTGGGCACATGTCAAGACAATTTACGCATCTCATTTAGGGTTTCTTCCTAGGATCATGTGCCCTTGATTATAAAAGGCGACCCTTCCCCCTCATTCCTTACACTTGGCCGAAAGGAGAAGGTGTAGAGATAGCTTTCTCCATTTTCGTGCAAGCTCACCTTTAGTCACCAAAAAGATACAATTGTTGGAACTATTGCTGCAGCATCACGTGAAGTGAAATTTCTAGGTAGATTTCTACATTGAGGAGCTGGATTCGCATTTCCATTACTTCTTCTTGGAGTTCTTATTTGGTTAATCATTAGTAGTATAATTTCTCTCCTTGATTTTGTATTATAACTTCAACAACTTTGTTTAAGTTATTTCTTTTGTGTTGTTTGCTCAATATGAGATAAATACTCATAGTTGAGGTGCTAGATCTGATGTAATGAATTAATTATGTGATTAATGAAGTATGTTTAATGTTAAGCATTTTATCTTGTGCGTGATAATATTTCCATCTTAGATTAGGAATGATTAACTAATTTTAAGTAGCATTTATGAATTCATAAATGGTTTGTAAATTTAACTCACAAGATAATATGGATTGTTCATTAAAAGTCATTTTAATGTTCATTGCTTAAACCCTAGACATAGGAGGGCAAAGTCTGTAAGGTGAACACTGCATGTGCCCTAGCAGCCCAATGCGTACTTATTTAGGGTCAAGATATAAACTCTTGTAAGGAAATCCTAGTGAGAAGTGTTTGAAAGAACATGTTTGTTGTTGCAACACCTAATGCTGCAGCATTGAACATACCGTTAATTGCATGTTAATGATGTTACTGAAGTATAGCATCTCAACTAAGTTCTCACCTCTGATCTTTATTACCTTTACTTTTTAATGTTGTGAATGATACCAAAAATTTGTGTCTTTACTTTTGTTACTCTCACTAATTTGTTAATCAAATTAAGCATTATTTAAGCATTAATCCTAGTGGGAACGATCTCTATTTATCACTTACTACTTGTTGGACAGTCTACACTTGCACTACCCTATTTTACACAAAAGGTATATCTTGCCAATTAAGTCCATGGCCCATCCTCTAAACGGCCAAGGTTTGACAATGGGGTGTAGCTCATCTTCCGGCACCCTTTGGATCAGTTCGTGCAGTTGACAAGCCTCACATCCCTTGGAAAATGGGAAGCAGTCAGCCGTGATCGTCGGCCAATAGTATATGTGCTGATAGATAAGCCATTTCATGATGGGGCCAGACCCGTGGGCACCACAGACTCCTGCATGGGGCTGTGCCATTATCATATAAGCGTCCTTCCTATGGAGGCATTTTAACAGTACCCCGCTGGCACTTCTTTTGTATAGGTCATCCCCTATCAAGATATAATTCAATGCCCTTTGTTTGACCTTGAAGTCAGTGTTCGTCGTTGGGTTACGGATGTACCTCGTTAATACCCCAATCCAGGCATCAGCGGGATCCTCCTCGGCGAGGGCTCTGGTACTTTGTTGTAGTACCTCAACCACCCATTCCTTGTATCCCAAGCCTTGTTGGGCCAAGTCATTCGCTTCCTAGTTCTTACTCCTGGGGACATATAGGATGATAACATCGACAAACAACTTCAACAAGTCGTGCGCCGAGGCCCTTAGCTCTTTGAATTTGGCATTGTAGCACTTGTATTCCCCAGTAATTTGTTTGATCACCAGTTATGAGTGACCCCTTATTTCCATGTAGTGAGCCTTCATGCCGGCAAAGATATCAAGTCCCATGTAGTCTGCCAAGGCTTGGCTTTTGACGGCTCTCAAAGGTACATAAGTTAAAGCAAACGCTTTCAGCCTAGTGGCCCACTTCACGAGTCTTTCTTGTAAGACTGGCGTTATAAGGAGATATCGAATGATGTCAACCTTACATACAACCAAATCTTCCTTAGGTAAAAGAAGTTTCTCAATAGGGGAGTATCTTGTCTCAGCATCATTGAGGACCATGCTGAAATGATATATAACACGTTCGTCGCCATTATCAGCATCCTGAGCCAACAAGCAGCCGATGGCTTGGTCCTCGGCCGCAATGTATAACTTCAGAGGTCTCCCAAGCTGCGGAGGCACTAGGACAGAGGGGTTAGTTAAGGTAGCCTTGACTTGGTCGAAGGCCTCTTGTTGTTTGGCTCCCCAAATCATTTCCTCATAATTCCTCATTCGTAGCAACGGCGAGAAGGCTTTAAGCTTTCCTGCCGAGTTAGCGATGAATATCCTTAAGAAGTTGATCTTGCCTAGCAAACTCTGCAGCTCTTTCTTCGTTCTTGGAGGTCTTGCCTCTAGGATGGCTCGAGCATTGTTTTTGTCCACTTCAATGCCCTGACTATGCACCAGAAATCCCTGGAAGTTACCTGCAGACACGCCAAAGGCACATTTAGTAGGATTCATCTTAAGATTGTGGAGTCTCATCCGCTTCAGAGCTTGTTCGAGATCCATCAGGTGGGCTTCGAAGCTTTTGGAAGATGGCATTCATTGCCCTTTGGTACGTTGCCCCAGCATTCTTAAGGCCAAAAGGAATCACAAGCCACTCATAGATACTTAAGGAGCCTGGGCACTTAAAGGCAGTCTTATGGGTGTCGGCCTCTGCCACATAAATCTGGTTGTAACCAGAATAGCCATCCATAAAGGTCAAGATGGCATTGTTTGCCGAGGCGTCGACCAACATATCAGCCACCGGCATATCGTACTCATCCTTTGGAGTGGCGTTGATCACGAGGACTATATTAGACAGCCACTCTACGTACCTGACAGTTCTGATGAACCCTGCCTTCTGAAGTCTTTCCACTTCGGCTTTGATCTGCGACATTAGTTGTGGGTTGAGCCTTTTCACTGGCTGCCTGTGGGGCTTGCAACCTTCCTTAATGGGTAACCTATGCTCCACCAAGGCTCTATGGAGGCCTGACATCTCATGGTAGTCCCATGCAAAGCAGTCACGGTAATCCCGTATTAAGGCTACCATCTGATCACGTTGCTACGGTTGGAGTTTACCGCTAACTTTATTCATTCTAGGTTTGCTCTCGGTTCCCAAATTTACTTCGACCAGGGGGTCTTTAGCCTCAATGGTGGGTATCTTCCTCTGGATGGGCTCTATGTCGGGGGGTTCGGCCGACATCCTGTCACCAAGGTCATCCGAAGCTTCTAGAGGAGTTTCTGAGCTTTCATCCTCTCCATACACAGCACCAAACATAGCCTCTTCAATGCTGGACTCTATTTGGAATAGGTGTAATCAGTCCAGCAGGCTCTGTACCTCCGAAGGGAGACTAACCATTACTATTTTTGCTAGGCCGTAGGTCGGCCAACATTTTGAATTCAAAATGCTTTTTGGTCCAGTCGCATGACTCAATACAGCCCTCTTCGTAGTTCCCTGGGATGGCAATAGGACGAAGGTAGGGGAGTAGAACACAGCCTCGAACATTTTCATCTCCGGTGAGAAAGGATTAGGATCAGCCTCTACTATTTCAATTTGTCTTCTACCCATATCATGAGCCTCTAGTACAGAGTGTAGGGGACACGTTCACTTGTGTGGATCTAATCTCTCCTTTGGATCACGCGTGTATGAGGGTTTTCCTTCAATGACGAAGAACACCGATCGAATTACGTTTGACCCAACTTTTACGTCAGTCACCAACACTCCCAATGCATGGAGGGGTGGCCTATGAAACTGGTCATTGTCATGGTGGTTGGAATGAGGTCCTCGATGTTCTTCCCCAACCTCTTCATAGTCAATAGTGGCATGATGTTCACCACGACACCACCATCCACGAAGACCCTATTGAGCAACTTCCCAATGAGGTGGGCTTTGATGTACAATGGCTTCAAGTGTCTAGTGATATCTGCAGTTGGCTTTTCAAACAACATTCCTTCGGTGACTGGTCCCTCAACTTCCGTCAAGGCGGCCCATTCGGCCTCCTCGGCGAAGACATCTCCCCTGAGGGCCCTTGGCTGATCCCTGGTCCTCCAAAACTTTGGTGGAAGGAGGCCTACCATTTCTATGTCTGCAAAGAACTCTCTGTCGGCTTCATCCATCAAGTCGTCTAGTATTGACTCATCGTTAATTAAAGAGGATGGTTTGGTGGTGGAGAATCAAGCAAAGTAGGGTAATGTAGCGCACACTTATTTTACGGGTTTATTTGAGGGGGTGCATGGTCAGTATGAGCCCGCGCATTCGTGTTTGAATCCTAAGGTGACTTTGGAAGATAATGATCTTTTGGTGGCTCCGTATGATATTGGGAAAATTAAGCCGGCTGTATTTCAAATGCACTCTGAAAAAGCTCCAGGCTCCGATGGTTTGAATCCTGCTTTCTTCAAACAGTTATGGATCCTTTGTGGCCCATAATTGTTTCACTCGAAGGTGGCTTGGTTAGATAATAGTGAGTTTCACCTATGTTGAATAATGCTAATATTTTTTTAATCCCTAAGGCTGACAGCGCCACTTCTATGCATTATTTACGTCCGATTGCACTTTGCAATGTTATTTACAAGATCATCTATAAAGTTCTCGCTAATAGACTTAAGAATGTTCTTGCTTTTGTGGCTAATAGGTCCATCTTTGAAGTCACTCATCATATGAACCGTAAGGTAAAGGGTAAAGTTGCGGAGCTTGCTTTGAAGTATGACATAACTAAGGCGTATGACTAGGTGGATTGGGGGTATTTGCGTGGTGTTTTATATAAGCTAGGCTTTCATGAGAGTTGGGTGTGATGGATGGTTATGTGTGTTGAAACGGTTCACTACACAGTTCTTATGAATGCAAGAAAGCTGGTTCATTCTCACCTGGAAGAGGACCCACACAAAGTGACCCACCGTCATCTTACCGTCATGGAATTTCCGTCGAAATCACGGGTACCGAAGGAGTGCCCCTCTTCTTCTCCCAGGAAGTCTTCTTCTTGTAACTCTTGCTCTGTCATCGTACCCCCATCCAGAGGTCCACTGACTAGTTGGGGCTGTCCGGGACTATGAGGTCCGTAAAGGAATTTTATCACCGCCTTTGTGAGTGGACTATGGGGTGCATCTACCATGCCCACCATTGGCTCGTGATCAGTAGGTGGCTCGGGGGCAGCGGGTTTGGGAAGTCGCTCTAGAGCTGTATCCTCAGCCGGTTTTGGGAAAGCATGTTCCAACGCCGTAGCAACGGATGTTTCGGGGATGGTCTGGGTATTCCTATCTCTAGCGGATGTGAGCATCTAGGGGTTGGCAGGGTGGGCAGGCCGACCATGCCCCCCGTGCGGAACAGGTTGGAGTCTTTCCCTCAGATCCCTGGTCTTGGGCATATCTCTCTCGGGGTTGAGTTTAGACAAATGCAACTCCCTGAGCTCGTGGACAAGCCTCCCTGGCTTAGGAAGTTTTTTCTGAGGTGTGTGAGGCTGACTCGGCGCCCCTATCTTCAATTTTTCTTGTAGCAGGGCCATCCGTTCTGCCACTATGGATCCCCGGGGTGGTGAGCCTAACCGGTTGAACATAGAGGTCTTTTTTCCTGGGGAAATTTCTCCCTTCGGGACCCACACATACTTCTTCTTTCCTTTCACGCAGTCGTTCCCTCAGAAGGATACCATATTGACGTTCATGTTGGGGAAAGGATCACTGCGACAATCATCTCCGATGCCCTTTTGTCAGCCATCTTGAATCTCCCTTTCTGATGGCCTCCTGAATGAATTGGAAGTGGTGTGATTGAAGGAATTATGCCACTTGTAGTATTTCTTCCCCTTTATTTCCTCAGGATGGGGAATCTTGTGGCCGTCAAAGAGCTTGATTTTCTTGTCTTTGAGGAAGTAGTCAAAGATTTGGTCAGCCTTAGAGATGTCAAAGGAATATTCAACCCTTTCCTCATCCTTCTCCTTACACTTGGCATGCTTAAGAGCTGGACAGAGGTAGGCCTTCCCCTTAACAATCTCGGCCACTAGATGTCTGCCCCGTATTCAACTGACTCATCATAGTCCGAATCCTCGGCTGCATCCACCATTGATTCCAATTGTGGCCCTCAGCCTCTAATGGTTCTCTTCCTTTCTCTTTCCTGGACGTACTATTCCACTTGAACTGCCTTGGAAGCCAAGCCACTGAGGTCGCTGCAAGCTTTTCCCACAAGCTTTTCATTAAATTGAGGGTGCATTCCAGAGGTGGCCATGGAAGTAAGTTGGGATTCTGGGAAAGGTACTGAGCACTTTTCGGCCATCTTTCTGAATCTCTCAAAGAACTTCTTGGGGCCCCGATGGTCCAGGTGGAGGCGTTGGTCTCCACAGTGTATCTGTGGGACCCTGCGCCCCTGGCTGTGGTGGTATCTGAGGTGGAGCGTCTGTCCATGGCTGCCCAGGCACTACTTGAGCCAGGTTAACAAGGCCAGTTCCTAGTACAGATGCCTGCGCCCCTCGAAGAGGTGGAACTTGACTCCATGACTGCTCCACCGATACGACATTCATCGGTGTCTGTATACAAGAACCAGTCGGGTAGGAACTGAGTGCACCGGGGTACGGCTGACTAGGAGGTAGGCCTCTCGAGCCAAGTGGGTTCTGGCCCCGTGGCTGCTGACTCGGGCAATACCCACCATTCCTGCCATTCCCTAATTCCGGGGCAAAGGCTTGCCCCCATAGGATGATCCTTGCAATAGACCCACCAAGCCTGCTGCCTCGGGCGGCCTTTTGGCCAATTGCACTTGTCCCTGCTGAAGAGAAGCCGTATTAGTGAAATTCGCCAAAAACTGCCCCCTAGTGTTGGCAGTGGCAAAAGTACCAGGTTGAGGAATTACAGGATTAGGATTTACCTGATCAGAGTACGCTTGCTGAGTCCCAGTCATGCTCCCACTTGGTGGACACTGATGCATGCCTTCCATAGGATTATAAGAGGATGCCTACTGAGGTCCAACAGGGTTGGTGTATGGCGGGGCCTGATGCAGTCCTCCCAGAGAAGAAGCTTGTCCTCCCTGTGATTGGTCGGAGACAACGCAGTTCATGGTGCTACTGGCTTGCGCAACACGCCTTTGCTCCACTTCTTTGGCCTGTTGCACTTCATTGTGCACCATAGGTTTAACTATGTCAGCCAATTGGTGGGACAATTGATACATGATGTCGTGCATCCCCATATCAATCTGTTGCCAGATAAACAACGTGGTCATGACCACAGGTTCCTCTTCGTGCTGAGGGGAATCGTCGTTAGACTCAGCATTAACCGCTAGGGGGGTTGTCTCCGAGACACTTATTCGCTCAATGTTTCTCGTTTTCGGAACCGTGACCTTTTTTGATGCCGATGTTGGCTCCATACTTAGGTTTCTACCGGAGCGTAAATGTATATGCCAACTATAATCCAGTCCACGCGAATCAAATAGAGGCGTTGCTCATTTTTTCCTGTCCCACTGGGCATGCCAATTTTTGTTGTCGTCAAACTCTTAGGTCCAAGCCGTGGTATCGGCCAGAGGTTTGGATAGTCTTTGATTCCTCTTTTCTTCAAGCAATTGCGTCGAGGAGGGAACTATGCTCCTCAACAATGGGTTTCCTGACTCCTCTAGAAAGGGTTAGGCAAGGTGAGATGGAACGCGAGTGTTGGATTATACTACGGCTAATGCATAATGTAAAATAAAGTAAATGCGATAAAGGAAGATAAATTGAAATAAACGTAGAGTTTCATTTATTAATGTGTGTCCTGTACGTTTCACCCTAATGTTATACATATACACAGGCCCTCGTCGACCACTATGTTAGCCAACATTTGTCTGCCGTTGAGTGATCTAAGATCAACGACTCTCATTGCTTCATAGGCCCTCAACGAAATGAAATAACTGCCCACGATCCTACTGGCACTCAGGGGGTTTTGTCACTCAGCGTGCCCCGAGGACCTCCTTTTGGCTTCACTCATTCTGGCAAATACCTTTTCTGCCCTTGTCGTATGGCTTGCCTTCACCCCATGACTCCCTTTTTTCCTCTCTTGGCCCTCAGCCTACGACTTATTTATTTTTGGGTGTTAACAATTGGCCCCCTTTTTATGCTGTCGTGCGGCCTTGAGGACGTGATTGACGGTACGAAAACCCTTGAAATGATTTGAAGTGAGGGCCGCGTGCCACTTGGCACTTCGCACAAATCGAAACGGCTGCGTGACGATTCCCAAGGAGACGCCGGTTGAGACTTCTTGCGAGGCTATAAATAGCCCTCATCATTACCCCTACACGGTTACTTGCCTTCTCCCCTCTCTTGCTCTATGCTAAAGCCCTTTGTACTCTGGATTCCTTTGGCATAAACCTATAAAACCTATTATAATATGAAGCATGGCCGACCCAACACTATATGAGGCCTAAAAAGAACTCTGAGGTGAGGCCTATGAGATACAAAATAATCTGAATATCCTAGCGATCATTTGTTCTGGCCTACAGTGAACTTTTTAAGCCTGAGCCTGGCCTATGGCCTGTCATAGTCTTTTTTTTAGGCCTGGCCTGGCCTTTTTAAAAGCCTAGTCTGGCCTGAAAGCCTATTTAAAAGCCTACTTCACACTAAAGCCTCTAAATAGTCCATTTTACCTATTTTAAATAGGCTAAATGAGCCTACTTAACATACAGGCCTGTTACTATTTTTCTTAAAAGCCGAAACGACATTTTTTTAAGAAAATATTATTAAGATTTTTCATGTTGGAATTGTATAACATTTTTTTAATTAAAACACTTTCCAGTGAGAAATATACTATGAAGAAAATCATATTAACCATTGGATGCCAAAAAATTGGAAGAGCAAAAGCTGACCGAAACATATGTGTGAATAATATTTTGTGACCAAATTAAAAATAGCCATGCCAACATATAAGTTAAACTATTTGAAATTTGATAAAACATCATGAACACAAAAAGCTGATTCTAAATTTAAACCATAATTAAAACAACCAATAACAAGTTTATAAAAAGAAAAATAGATAAAATGCACTCTCCAGCAATACACCTAATGGAGAATGCCTCAAGAAATCTTCAAAGAGAATTTGGTCTTCAACTTCATCAAAGTCGTTCCAAACGATTGATGTTTTTTTCCTCTTTCTCCCAACATTAGGATCTAGATTTTCTTGAGCTATGCCATTTTCATTTGCTTGTGTGTTAGCTTCTACTTGAGTTGAAGATAAAGGTACATTTTCACTCACCTCATTATTAGTCATATGAGTGGATGAATTTGGTTCATTTCTTTCTAATGGAAAAGACATTCTCGAGAGAAGTTTAGTTTCTGATGGTAAACAATAAGACTAATATAAATGTTATAATCGGCCAGTTGGTGTAAATTAATTGAAGGCTGGAAACTTGAAAGTTTTAATATAACAATACAAATGTAAATTTAATAATAGACCATATAATAATCTGCACATGTTGATAGATTATTCAATATAATAGACCATATAATTCACAAATTGATAGACCATAAAATAGACCATATAATAGACCATATAATAGGCCTAATAGGCTTTTCTATAAGCCTAAACCTGGCATATTTAAATTAATAGGCTTTAAAAAAAGCCCAAGCCTAGCCTTTTTACTAAATAGGTCAGGCCAGGTCAGGCTTTGAGTAGGCTAGGCCATAGGCCCCTGTCGGACGGCCCGGCCTATTCCTACCCCTACCCACCTTAGAGATGGTTGTTTTCTCAGCACAGATAACTTTAGACCCACCTGCCTGCGGTTGTGATTCTTGCAATCTACCATATTGCCATCACCAACGGACCAGTTTGCCTCCCTTTTGAGCACATCTCTACCCTTTAATAAGCTAGTCTACCCTTTAGTAAGCTAGTTGTTGTATGTGGCAGTCTCCAAGTATGCTTACTTTGCCATGTCAGATTCCATGTGTGTTTAAAGTCCACATCAGCATGTTCTGTTTGAAGGAAGCTAGCAACCGGTTATAACAGATTTCAGAAATTTGTTATGGGCGCCAAAATCAGTTCTTAGCTGATATAAATAGTAACAAGCAGTGTTATGATAAAAAAAATATCATAGAATCACAAGGGAGTGGAGAGAAAACACGGGAATCAAGGGTTTTGGGAAGTGAGGGGGATCACGATTGGGAAAATCTTCATACAAAGATTTAGATATTAATACAATATCGAACTGGGTAAACAAAGATTTGGTGTTTTCTGCTTGATTTTACGTTTTCCCAATTTCATCTTTTAGGGTTCATATGTGCGTATTCTCAAATTGATGTTCAATTCATCAATCAATTGCTGAATTGAACCTCGTGTTAGATTCCTAATATGTTACGTGATTGATCAGGATCGGTTGCTTCAATCTGTAACACCCTCAACTCAAATTCATCTTTCTTGAATTGTTTCTGCTACTGTTGCATTGAGTCTTCTGCTGCTAATCTTAGTCTGAGAATTAAGAGGGTTTTTCCTAACAACTGGTATCAAGAGCACTCTAGTTAGGAAGGTAAATCAATGGAAACGGCAAAGTATGGCATAGAGAAATTTACGGGAAAGAATGACTTTGGCTTATGGAAAATCAAGATGCATGCTCTTCTTGTTCAACAAGGATTGGAAGATGCATTGTTTGATGGAGGGAAAGATATGTCAGAATCTTTAACAGAAAAGGAGAAAAGGGACAAGATGAACAAAGCTCATAGTGCCATCATTTTGAGTTTGAGTGACAAGGTATTAAGAGAAGTCTCCAAAGAAAAAACAGCTGCTGCTGTTTGGGCAAAATTGGAAACTTTGTACATGACAAAGTCACTGGCAACAAGATTGTATCTCAAGCAAAAGCTCTACACTCTCAAGACGCAACCAGGTACTTCTATTGGAGATCATATTGATGAATTTCATAAACTGATCTTAGATTTAGAGAATATTGATATAAAAGTAGAAGATGACGATCAAGCCTTGTTACTGATTAGGTCTTTAAATAGCTCCTTGTATATGGGAGGGAATCTCTAAGTCTTGATGAAGTTCAAGTTGCACTCATGTCAAAGGAATTGTCTAGGAAAACTGACAATGCCAATGGTGAACATGGTGAGAGTCTTGTAGCCAGGGGTAGAAATGAACAAAGAAAAGATAAGGGGAAAGGAAGAGGAAGGTCTAAATCAAAAACTAGACACAACAGATGTTACATTTGTAACAAAGAAGGGCACTTTAAGAAGAATTGCCCTGACAAAAAGAACAAGAAAGGGAATCACTCCAAGGAAGACACTGCAGAAGTGTCAGTTGCTTCAGAAGGGTATGATAGTTGTGAGCTCCTATATACAGCTGAAGAGAACAATTGTGAGGTTCTCGGAAATGAAGAATATGATGAACCAGATGACACATGGTGTGAAGCTCTAGTTGCTGCAGACGATGAGAGAGCAGAATCAAACTCCACAGCATGAATTTCAGGTGAAAATGACTGGATATTGGACTCTGGCTGTTCTTATCATATGTGTCCGAGAAGGGAATGGTTTGAAGACTACAAACTGTTTGATGGTGGTCAGGTGATAATGGGAAATAACAAGGCCTGCAAGGTGGTTGGTATAGGAACTATTAAACTGGTTCTAGCAGATGGCACAGTCAAGAAACTGACTAATGTGAGACATGTCCCTGACCTCAAAAGGTCTCTAATATCTCTTGGCACTCTTGAGAAGGCTGGCTTCAGTTTTAAAGGAGAAGATGGCACTCTAAGGATCCTCAAAGGATCAAGGATAGTCATGAAAGGTGTAAGGAAAGCTAATTGTCTCTATGTCCTTCAAGGAAGCACTCAAGTAGGGGAAGCAAATGTTGCTACAAAAGCTACTGATAAAACTCTCGTATGGCATCAGAGACTTGGCCATATGAGTGAAAAGGGCTTGAAGGAATTAGAAAAACAAGGTGTATTATGTGGAGACAAAATTAACAAATTAGAATTTTGTGAACACTGTGTCCTAGGTAAACAAACCAGAGTGAAGTTTGCCATAGCTATTCACAAGACCAAAGAGAAACTCGGGTATGTCCACTCTGATCTTTGGGGTCCCTCCAAGGTTCCCACACATGGAGGAAAGAGGTATTTTATCACTTTCACTGATGACTACAGTAGAAAAGTGTGGCTCTACCTACTTAAAACCAAAGATGAAGCATTTAAGACCTTTGTTGAGTGGAAGAAAAGAGTTGAGACTCAAAGTGGACTCAAAGTTAAAGCTTTGAGAACTGACAATGGATTGGAATTTTGCAATGAAGAATTCAACAGGTATTGCAAAGAAGAAGGCATCTACAGGAACTTCACTGTAAGGGGAACACCTCAACAGAACGGCCTTGCAGAGAGACTAAACAGAACCTTACTAGAGAAGGTAAGATGCATGCTTTCATGTTCAAAGTTACCAAAAACGTTTTGGGGAGAAGCTGTCAATACAGCCTGCTATTTGATAAATAGAAGCCCTTCAATAGCTTTGAACTCTAAGACACCTTAAGAGGTGTGGACAGGGAACAAGCCTGACTATCAAAACTTGAGAATTTTTGGTTGTCAAGCCTTTTTCCATGTCAATGAAGGGAAATTGGAACCAAGGTCAAAGAGGGGATTATTCATGGGATACCCTCAAGGAGTAAAAGGGTATAGGATATGGTCAATAGATGAAAGGAAGTGTGTGATCAGTAGAGATGTAGTGTTCAATGAAACTACTCTTATTGATGAATCAAAGAAAGATGAGACTCTTGAAAGGCACACAGTGGATCATAACTCTGAGATTGAGGTGGAGTTGGATTCTGCTAAAACACAGAATCAAAATAACACTGATGATGTTGGTCAAGACACTGATCAAATCGAGGAAGAAAGCTCAAGTTCTGATAATGAAGGACTAGATGAGCAAAATCAATTGCAAGGATATATGCTGGCCAGGGACAGAATTAGGAGAGAAATAAGACCTCCAGACAGGTTCTCAATGACTGCTTATGCCTTGAACACAGCCATGGGTCTGAATAATGATGAACCAAATACCTTTGAGCAAGCAATGAATGGAAATGAGAAAAACAAATGGAAGGATGCCATGATAGACTGAGAAGGATCCCCCCATATTCAAGGCCAGGCTTGTTGCCAAGGGATACACACAGAGAGAGAGGTAGTTGACTTCAATGAAATCTTCTCTCCTGTTGTGAAACATACCTCCATCAGAGTGCTTCTAGCACTAGTAGCTGAATATGACCTTTACCTTGAGCAATTGGATGTCAAAACTGCTTTCTTGCAGGGAGTTTTGGAAGAAAAAATTTTCATGTCTCAACCAAAGGGTTTTGAGGAAAAGGGAAAGGAGGGCATGGTCTGTCTATTGCAAAAGTCCTTGTATGGATTGAAGCAATCCCCGAGGCAGTGGTATAGAAGATTTGATGGCTATATGTTGAATATTGGTTACAAGAGAAGCAATCATGACAGTTGTGTTTACTACAAGAAGCTACGTGAAACCAATTACATTTATCTACTTCTCTACGTAGATGATATGTTAATTGCTAGCAAAGACAAGAAAGAGATTAATACTCTTAAGGGTCTGCTAAGTGAAGAATTTGAAATGAAAGACTTAGGAAGAGCAAGGAAGATTTTAGGCATGGAGATCAACCCCAGTGAGAAGGGTATAAACATTACTCAAGAGGGGTATTCACAGAAGGTTGTTGTCAGGTTTAACATGGATAATGCCAAGGCTACAAATGTGCCCATCAGTTCTCAATTCAAGTTGTCCAAGGAAGATTGCCCAAACACTGAACATGAATTGAGAGAAATGGAGAGAATACCATATGCTAGTGCAGTTGGCAGCTTGATGTATGCCATGGTCTGCACCAGACCAGATCTTGCATATGCCTTAAGTCTTGTAAGCAGGTACCTAGCAAATCCTGGAGCACAACACTGGAATGCTGTCAAATACATTCTAAGATACCTAAAGGGAAGTGTGAAGCTAGGTTTAAGCTATCACAAAGGAAGCAATGACTCAGGTGGAGTTATTGGATATGTTGACACAGATTTTGCTGGTGACCGTGATAAAAGAAGATCTCTCACGGGGTATGTATTCACTCTCGTTGGCAAGACAGTGAGTTGGAAGGCCTCTCTACAACATGGGGTTGCTCTTTCAACCACTGAGGCTGAATATATTGGTGTGCCAGAGGCTGTCAAGGAAGCTTTATAGCTTAAGGGGCTCGTAAATGAGTTAGGTGTCAAGCAACACAGTGTGGATGTGCATTGTGACAATCAAAGTGCCATCCATTTGTGCAAGAACCAATCATTTCACGAGAGAACTAAACACATTGATACAAGGTTACATTGGATAAAGGACATAATTGCTGAAGGTAAAGTTCAAATTAAGAAGATCCACACTGCTCACAATCCTGCTTACTTCATCACCAAGGTTGTTCCAGTGGCAAAACTCAATGTGTTCTGATATGTAATGAAGTTTGGATGGGGCTTCTGCTATGAATGTCTGTTATTGTTGATAAGGGAAGTGCCAAGGTGGAGATTGTTGTATGTGGCACTCTCCAAGTATGCTTACTTTGCCATGTCAGATTCCATGTGTGTTTAAAGTCCACATCAGCATGTTCTGTTTGAAGGAAGCTAGCAACCGGTTATAACAGATTTCAGAAATTTGTTATGGGCGCCAAAATCGGTTCTTAGCTGATATAAATAGTAACAAGCAGTGTTATGATAAAAAAAAAATATCATAGAATCACAGGGGAGTGGAGAGAAAACACGGGAATCAAGGGTTTTGGGAAGTGAGGGGGATCACGATTGGGAAAATCTTCATAGTTCAATTGTGTATTTCTCTTGGAACTTCAATATCAATGATAATGGATAATAGCATTCGCTATATCCCCCAGATGTAGATATTAATACAATATCGAACTGGGTAAACAAAGATTTGGTGTTTTCTGCTTGATTTTACGTTTTCCCAATTTCATCTTTTAGGGTTCATATGTGCGTATTCTCAAATTGATGTTCAATTCATCAATCAATTGCTGAATTGAACCTCGTGTTAGATTCCTAATATGTTACGTGATTGATCGGGATCGGTTGCTTCAATCTGTAACACCCTCAACTCAAATTCATCTTTCTTGAATTGTTTCTGCTACTGTTGCATTGAGTCTTCTGCTGCTAATCTTAGTCTGAGAATTAAGAGGGTCTTTCCTAACACTAGTCTTAATATGCGTTTTAGTATACTCACTTAAACTATTGGGTTCAGTTTTGTGAGTGTGTGGTTTTACACTCCAAAATGGGTTGGTTTCACCCCAAGCCCACTAACTAATGCTCCCAAAATTTCTACTTCCCACCCCTTTTTCCATATCAACCCCACAAAGCTAGCCTTAGGTAAAACATCAACAAAAAAACTACTTAATTAACAAACAAAATCAATCAAGTCATTTAACTACACATACAAATGAAATAAAGTAACTACATAAAGTTGTCATTATGATGCATTTATGTGTAATTCCCAAATGTTTATAATATATAATATATAATATCATTCATACCACACACATATTGCAGAGTGTCTAGTGGTATTTATTACATAATCAAATTTATTTTTTTCTTGGATGAAGTTTGGTAGAAATCTTCAAACACTATTGTTGTTTCTCCATAGCTTGCGGTGATGTACAATCCATGTCCTAATAGCATGTAATAGCCTAATATTCATTTGGAGCTATAACCAAAAGTGAAATGTTAGAGGAATAATAATTAAAGACACAATAAAATTTGTATGACAATTAAGGTATTACTCAACTCAACACCATTATTGACGGATATGCTTGCGGCAGTAGCATATCGAATGTTCACACCTATATTTTCTATAGGCTCTTGATTTGCAAGGTTCCTTGCAGTCATTTTTAACTTCACATCGATATGCAGCTAAAGGAACTAAAATGTAATGTAAAAATGACCATTATTAATGTTATTGAAATAGAATAAATATATTATGAAAAGGTAATGAAAGGGGGATTGAATGATAAACTTACTTTCAACATCCCATTCCCTTCCCTTTCGCTTTCCTTTTCCCCTTATCCGCCCCCTTCCAAAACTACCTTCAACTCCACCTTCAACTCCATCTTCGTCCCCCCAAATCCATTTGTTTTTTGAAAATCTATATCCATTGGTTAAATGAAGAAATATGAAAAAGAAGAGAATCAGTACGGAAATAAACTTCATACTTTTAGTTATTCTTATCGATAGGGGCGGATTTACATAGTGTTCTATTGTGCCACTTCATTTCATTTGTTCTATTGTGTAATATATAATACTTAACCCATTCTATTATATTATTACTAACAAAAGTGATTTTCCCTATTTTAATTATATCTTTTTTTTTTCACAGAACTTATTAATTATATTTATTTATTATTTACCTTTATACTTACATGTGTTATTAAATCATTGAAGACATACAACACCCTATTTTATCATTGAAACATTACTTTATCGGTGTTTTTTTTTTGTAAAATCGTACAATTGTTAAATCATTGAAGAAATAGGAATGCTCTATTTTAAATTCCTGGATCCGCCCCTGCTTATCGAGTCTATTGCTAATCAACCCAAAATGGTATGGTTGCTTTATAGTGTAAACAGAAGTTGTATGTTGCATGCACGTTACCCTTTCTAATACTAGATGTTTATTTTTGTCTCATTAATATATTAAAAACCCACTTTAACGGTAAAAAGATTTGTATAGCAATGAACATTCGAAGGGAATTGATTGGTGATATAAATTCATATAAAGGTGATTTAGCATAAATGGTTAAATCCAAAACTATTGTTTACTTTATATTTTACATTACAAATATTAATTAAAATATAGACTTAAATATAAGTTACCCTCCTGCAAATATTCCCATTTTCCATTTACCTCTCTGCAATTTTTTTTTTTTAAAAAAAAACACCTTGCAAATATTAAGTGTTTCTAGTTACCCCCTCTCGTTAAAGTTCTGTTAAAAAATTGATGTGGCAAACTGAAATGACGTCAGCACTGACGTCACTGCCTCGTGTCACCATATTATTGGACCTTTGTACCACGTTACACCTTGCAAATATTAAGTGTTTTTAGGGTGTTGACGTGGCGTGTTAGTACCACGTGGCACCAAGGTGCAATAAGATGGGGATACGTGGTAGTGACGTCAGTGCTGATGTCATCTCAGTTTGCCACATCAGTTTTTTAAACAGAAAGTTAACAGCATAGGGTTACTAGAAACATTTAATATTTGCAAGGTGTTTTTTTTTTAAAAAAAAAATTGTAGGGAGGTAAATGGAAAATGAGGATATTTATAGGGGGTAACATATATTTAAGCCTAAAATATATATAAATACGTTGTATTTGCTATGGTTATTACTAATTAAATAGTTAGTTTAAATGTCAATTCATATTTTATATCTAAACCAATCCAAAACATGAATGGATCTAAATAAGAACTAAATTCCAAGAATAATGAAGAATATTATTGTGAACCGATTGTAGTACAACAAATAGTTTTTTAGATTGATTTCATTAAACAATGGACAAGGCCCAAACCAATTACAGATAGAGAGGTCCACAACTGTGCGGATAGTCCGCACAACTGGATACAAAAGGGAGTTACAGATCCATCAATAATTAAGTTACAAACAATAGCAACAACTCACACAAAAACAGGTAGGAGCCATAAATGAATACATCCATTTTTTACCAAAAACCCTAATTAGGAATGAAAATTGTCAACATGCTTAACCGCTCAGAAAACAAGAGGTGGAAGCCACACAAAAGCTTCTATCCAGCCACCATCATCAAAAGTGAGCATCACTCCGTAGCAGGTCACGGATCACAGAAGGAGGCGATCTAACCCAATTTGATGGCAAGTAGTTGTTTCTCGTCTGATTCGCACTTTGTGATCGACCTTGTTACCCTTGTGAGCTACCCTGGTGAAGCCACAAGACCTGAATCGATCTCTGAGTAGTTTAATGTCATGAAGCACACAACTTAGAGGTCTAATCTCGTGGTCTTATTTTATTTTGGAATTTAACGGGTACGGTACTGTAGTTAAACATTGTACCTATTAAAATCACAAGTTTTGCCAAACACGCTCGTTGCCCAAATTTTAACAGGTACATCACTATGTTGCCGAACCGGTACTAGAGCCTAGTGCCGTACCATACGAATTTATCTATGTTAGGGATCAAGAAGAGTAGAAATGTGAAACTGTATTGTCTAAACTCTTATTAGCATTCATAGAGTGAATGAGTTTTATACACTTAGAGATTACGACAGAATTAACAAGAATAAAACTGTGATAACGGCCTAAACAGAATTGCTAATCCTATGGGCTAAGGGCTACTGAGCTTGGACCACAGTGCAACCACAAACATTCCAAACTAACCTAATTAAGCTTAACAAATCCTCCCATAAACTGCAGACACATCAGTGTAGCAGCTTATACCTCTTCAGCAGAGTGCATTTCAAGCATAGCTCGCAGCTTCAGAAAGGTATAAAGCTTGATTGTTTTTATCATGAAGTCAGCAACCTCCTCATGAGTGTCACGGTAAACCGGTTCTATTTTGCCTTCTTTACTCAAGTCTCTCAAAAAATGGAATCGAACATCAATATGTTTGCACCTACCATGCATTACAGGATTCTTTGACAGTTTTATTGTGCAATTGTTATCACACAGTAGTATCACACACTGCGTGTTACCTTGTTTCAACTTCCTCAAAATTCTCTCAAGCCAAATGGCTTGAGTGGCACATAAAGCAGCTGCTACAAACTCAACTTTTGTAGTAGATAGAGTTACAATAGGTCGTTTTTTTGATGCCGAAGATACTGCTCCAGAACCAAGGAAAAATACGTAGCCAGAAGTTCTTTTCCTGTCAGTGACATCCCCAGCACAGTCACTGTTAGTGTAGCAAAGTAACTCACCATTACCTCTTCTACCTAGGGATTCTGTTCCCTTGATATACCTCAAGATTCTCTTAACAACCTTGAAATGCTCTTCAATTGGAATTTCCATGAAACGACAAACAAGGCTCACAACATGCATGAGATCAGGCTTAGTTGCTGTGAGATACATCAAGATTCCCACCATTTGCTTGTACATTGTAGAGTTCACCTTTGGTCCTCCTTCCTCCTTGCTTAGGTTGCTGCCAGGAAGTATGGGATTTTTGATAAACTTGCAATCATTCATCCCAAATCTCTCAAGGACATCACTTGCATACGTTCTCTGGTTTATGAAAATTCCCCTTTCATTTTGCACAACTTCCCCTCCTAGGAAGTAGCTCATCTTCCCCAAGTTTGACATGTCAAATTCTCCCATCATGGATTTTTTAAATTCATCATTGCCTGTGAATATGAGATAATCCACATATCGGCTAACAATGCAAATCCTTCCTCTGTCTTTTGATTTTCGAAACAATGTATGCTCAGATACACATTTCTCAAACCCTTCCTTGAGGAAGTAATTTTCTTTCTTGTTGTAGCATGCCTGTGGGGATTGCTTTAAGCCATACAAGGCTTTCTTTAGTTTATAGACTTTCCCCTCTTCGCCCTGCTTGTTGTACCATTGGGGTTGTTCAACATATATATCCTCTTCCAATTCTCCATGAAGAAAGGAGCTTTTTACATCAAATTGGAACACTTTCCATTCGTTGTGAGTTGCTAAAGTTAGGATAGTCCTTACGGTGTCCCATCTAGAAACTGGGGAAACACCTCAATGTAGTGTAGTCCATATTCTTGTTCATATCCTTTAGCTACAAGCCTTTCATTGTACTTGTCAACCTCCTCTCTTTCATTAAACTTTCTTTTGAACAACCATTTTACACCAATCCCCTTAGCATCTGCAGGTGGAATGACTAGTTCCCAAGTTTTGTTTCTTTCTATAGCCTCAAGTTCCTGTTTCATATCAATCTTCCAGTTGTCATGCTTTGTCGCTTCTTCAAATGTTATAGGGTCATTTGTACTTCCCTCAACAATTTTTGCAAAATTATTGTGAGCTTCATTTTCATCATAATCATTGTATTCATGAGGATTAGACAACTCACAAACATAGTCTTTCAAGTAGCCAAGTGGCTTTCTATTCCCCCTTGAGGCTGTTCTGGACTTTCTTTAGCAGCTGGCTCATTTACAGTTACTTGTGGTGCCTCAACAGTGATTTCTGGAGTCTTTGGCTCTTCTAGATCAGAATCACTATCATTGGAATTTTCCTTGTCACTTAGACTAGTGGTTTCACCCTTGTTATGTCCTTCCTTATTAGACTAATCCCATTCTCCTTGTTTATCAAATACCACATCCCTACTATTCACAATGCTATTGGAGATAGGATCAAAGAGCCTATAGACTTTGGACTCTTCACTCACTCCAAGGAGAACACACTTGTTGCTTTTATCATCAAGTTCTTTCCTTTGCTTGCCAGGGACATGTACATATGCCAAATACCCAAAGATACGAAAGTGCTTGACAGATGGTTTAATACCACTCCAAGCCTCTTCGGGTGTATATTTCTCCAAGGCCATTGTGGGACTTCTATTTTGAACATAGAGAGCCCAGTTGACTACTTCTGGCCAGAATTGTTTGGGGACTTTCTTCATAGACAAAGTGCTTCGAACGATCTCCATTATGGTTCTATTCTTGCTCTTTTCAACCCCATTTTGCTGAGGGGTATATGTTGCAATCAATTTTCTCTTCACACCATTCTTAGTGAAAAACTTTTCAAAATTTTGTGAGGTGAACTCCCCACCTCTATCTGTTCTTAGGCATTCAATAGTCTCACCACATTCTTTTTCTACAACAATTTAAATTTTTTGAAACATTTGAATGCAACAGATTTTTCAGATAAGAACTATACCCAAGTCTTCCTTGTCATGTCCTCAATGAAGTTAATTAGGCATCTCTTACCACTATTGGAGGCAGGTTTGGAGGGCCACATATGTTTGTATGAACCAACTGCAACATCTTTGATGCTCTCTAATTACTTTGTTGAGGAAAGGGATTTCTATGCTGCTTGCCCTTTAAACAATCACTGCACACAGTATCAGATTCACCAATCTTGGGCATACCATTCACCATTTCATTTCTTGCAAGTGTTCTCAGTCCCTTGAGGCTGAGATGAGCATATCAGCAGTGCCAGAGTTGTGTAGTATCCTCTTTCGTTGTCTTAAAACATTCTGGAAGCATGGGTGAGGCATATATAGCAAACATACAATTTGATGACATGAATGATTGCATTATCAATCCTTTATATTTGTGATATACCCTACATTTGTTATTTTCAAAAACTAGTTTTACTTTTTTTCTTGCAGCTGTCCTACACTTAGGAGATGATTTTTAAAGTCTGGTAAATAGTATACATTTGTAGTTGTCTGAATTTTACTCCTATCTTCAATTTTATACTACCCTCTCCTACCACAAGCATTCTTGAGTTATCTCTGAATTTTACAGTAGTTCTAAAGTTCTCATCAAGATCATATAACCAATTTTTGCAGTCACGATTACTACAACCACTATAAATAAACCATACCTGCATTTCTGGATTGGCCTTTGAAATTGTTTGAGCCATTAGGAGGATCTCCTATTCATCATCAAATTCTGCATAATTGGCATTCTCATCAGTGTTTGGACATTCCTATTGTGAGTGACCCTTCTTTCCACATTTGTAGTTCTCAATGTGATCCTTGTTGAATGAATTCCTACCACGACCACGGCCTCCTCTATTGTTGTTTCTACCTCATCCTCTGCCTACCATTCTTCCAGCACTGGTAACTTTGGGAGCCTGTTCTTCTTCAATCTTTTGACCCTTCATCCTCTGTAATTGAAACACAAAATGGCTATGTAGTTCATCAATCGACATAGTTGTAAAATTGTTGGCTAGTTCAATAGAGCACACCACATAGTTAAATCTTGTGGGCATTGACCTAAGTATACTTTCAACCACCATTGTTTTCTCCATTCTTTCACCATTAGCCTTCATTTTATTTGCGATACTTAGGGTTCGGGAGAAATACTCATCTACAGATTCATCTTCTTTCATAAGCAGTGTTTCAAACTCTACCCTTAGGGCTTGCAATTCGGATCGTCTCACCTTGGTTGATCCCTAGTAATTCATCCTCATTTATTCCCAAGTATCCTTCGTAGTATGCTTGTTGAGCACCGACTCTATGATTTCTCTGTAAATCGCTTCAAATAGGTAGTGTTGAGGCAAAATTGCTAATTAGTTTTGATGATTAACAAACTTCAAATGTGAGAAGCTTAAGTTATCTGATTTCATATGCTATTAATGCGTCTTCTTGAGTGAACAATAAGTACATGTATATCAAACTAATCTCAAGAAGGTTAATGCTTATGAGAAGCATCACAACTGAGAAGACTTAAAATAATGTTGCTCACTCTCATAGGCTTATCCTTGTCATGGATTAGACCAAGGTGGCGCCCCTAACCTAAACACCATCTTCTTCACAAATTTAACAACCATTCATTCTTCTCGTTAGTCTTAAAACTGTTCCTAAACTCCCCATTCCAAAACCCACAAAATTCTTCACATCCCTTTCCCCATTATTCATTCTTTCTATATCCAAAATCCCAAAAATATAAGTTACAACCAGAATCTGTGTTGAAAACCAAAAGAATGACTACTTTCCACAACAAGGAGGCCATCATGTGGTAATTAGAGCAAGGTTCCCTAGTTTGTTCAACCAATTTCAGGTTTTGTTTACATCTCTGTTGCTTTTGAATTTAAAAAAAAAATCAAAAAAAATAAAAATTCTGGTTGTTATTTTTTCTTCCTTACTAGTACCCCTGAAATTTGCCTACCAAAAAAAAAACTGTTCCGGACTGGGCCAAACCCCACACGACTTAGGCCTGGCCCAATTCCGCACTTGGCAAGGCCCCATCTGCACTCCACCAACCAGTGTCCACATCCAACGGTCAAGATCTAAGCGTCTATATCCGACGGTTCGGGTACGACACTTTCGTCTATAAATAGAGGTGCACCCCTCCATTTTCAAGTATGTGCTCATTCCATACGCATTTCTTCTCTTCCCTTGCTGACTTAGGCATCGGAGTGTTGGCAAGTACCACCAGTGGCGCGCTTGATCAAGCTACCTCGGATCTCCCGAAGCCAATCGACATCCATCCAAAGTCTATTTCCAAGATCTCCAGAAGTACATCAACTTGTACCACGGACATGATCACACTCGAGTCCGCCCCTGACTCCGGTATCACCTACTGATGCCATTCCCGCTCAGACCCAGGCTGTCAGCCACCTCCTTGATATATTGGAACGTCGAAGCCGCGATTTGATCCAATAGGAGCAGTCCCAAGCGGAAATCGCTCCCTTCGCACAAGCGGCTACTCTTCAGCCCGCGGGCCGACATCTGCCATCCCCTCCTCAAACAACTGTATCCCAGAAACACCGAAGTCCACCGCTTGAGACCTCCAACTCCACCATCTCCGCCGAGGTCAGATTCCACGAATGACTCATGCAACTCTTCCTCTGATTCATCTTCATCCCGAAGTCCGTCCCCCAAGAAGAAGGAGACCCACAAGAAGAAATCTGGAAAGCAGGACAGACGATCTCGGGCAAGCCCATTCTCGCCGAAAATTGCTAACTACCCTATTCCCAGATCTTTAGAGAAACGACCTCACCTCAATTTGTACGATGGGTACGGGGACCCCGACGAACACATCGACACGTTTGACCAGATGCTTGATTACCGCAACGCCTCGGACAATGTCCGTTGCAAGCTGTTCCCTTTTTCCTTGACCAAAACTGCACTGAAGTGGTACCGAGACTTACCCTCGGCCTTGATCTCATTGTGGAAGGAGTTCACCATGCTATTCTCGACCATGTACACAGGCTCAAGACTGAAACCCAAGTCAGAGGATATACTGAGGACGGTCTGCCTGGGTGAGAATGAGTCTTTGAGGGACTACATCGAAAGGTACATCAAGGAGGCGGACGAGATCCTTCACCTGTCGGACGACGTCAGGATGATGTTCATGAGGCACGGTCTCAGGAAGGGCTCATTGTTCCATGTTAGCGTCGGCCTCCGTAAACCTAAGACGCTCGACGAATTCTTGAGGCGCGCCCAACGCCACATCGAATATGAAGAAGCGTCCGTTGCAGATGGACTCGGTCCAGGGTGAGCCTCAAGCAAAAGCAAAGACACCAAAGATAAACGCAAGAAGGATCAGGGATCCGGATCGAAGGAGTGGCGTGGGAGGTTCACAGAATACTCCGACTTGAACGCCCCGAGGGGACGGATCTTGCCCGAGTGTGCAAACACAAAGTTTCACAATGCTAGTTTAAATCGAATTCGGAAAAGAGGATTTAAACTATATGCAACAACTATGCAAGCTATAATGATGGTAGAAGCAATTACAATGATATCGAAAGCTAAGTACAATAATCTCAAATGCAATGATAAATAACAAATATAAAGTTAAAACAATGTAAAAGATAAAGGAAAGAAGTACACCGTGATTTTTACGACGTTCGGGATAAAAAGCCATGCATCTTCGGTCTCCGGCTTTCCAACCTTCGGGCTTGATAATAACCACTATATGATAAGAACTTCTTCAATGTCATACAAGCAAGCAACTCTCTTATAGATACCACACCAATCTCAATTTTCCCCAAATTGAGAACCCAAGCTCCCCGCTAAGGATTTCGCTACAATTCAATCTCCCCGATTGAATTACCCAAGAAAACTCTCACGATTTCACAACAATCAATTATGGATGATTACAAATAAAAACTAGGATCCAATCAGTGAAGCAATACAACAATGTAGTTGAGAGAGATGAGAGATTTGGATTCAACCTAACCAGTGATGAAGAACGTGAAGAATATTCTCGTTCTTTTCTTTTTTGATTTGTAGGTTGTTAATGAAACGTGAAAACCCTAGTCCTATTTATATGGATTGTATAAATATCACCGTTGAAGCACTTTCTAACACTATTGTGATAAGTGAAGAATCTATTGATTGTTTGAAAAATATAAGTTGAAAATCGATTTTATTTTTTAAGAAAATAAGTCATAAATCGATTTTTGTAGTTCATAAAAATAAGGAAGCCAAGCTACAAGAGACAATCCACAAATTGATTTCTCGCTTGAATGGCACAGGCTAGAAATCGATTTCTAGCTTGAATGAACAAGTTCTTTTAAAACCATGTCATGAATCGATTCTTCTCTTTAAAAAGAGAAGCCATAAATCGATTTCCTTCTTTAAAAAACAAGGTCAAAATCGATTTCCATCTTCTAATACACAAAGTCATCAATCGATTACTTTCTTTCCGAAACAAGTTCTTTTAAAAACAATCTAACATGGAAATCGATTGTTGGGTTTTAAAAGGAAGGAGGAAAACGATTTCTTGCTTCAAAGGCAAGAGGGAAATCGATTCTTGATTTTAAAAAACAAGGGGAAATCGATTTTTGGCTTTAGAAACAAGTAGAAATCGATTTCTAGCTTAATGTACGAAAACTAGAATCGATTCTTTACTTTAAAAACAAGTTCTGTTAAAACACTAAGCAATGAATCTATTTTCTATAAAAACAACTATTCATTATTTGTACCTTACCTATTTTACCAAGCCTAGCTCAATTCCATTTTAAAAGATCATCTCTCAACTACAAAAGTCATAAAGCTTAAGTGACGAGATCTTACAAGCGGCCTATGCAAAGCAATATAACACATAAGTCTTGAACGCTTGAGTAGCTTCTCCTTCAAGATGCTACACTTTATCATGCCATGTGCTTTGGTTCATGCTCTGTGCTTTGGTTCATGCCCTGTGCTTTGGTTCAACTATAACCATTAGTAAACTGAATGTAATTTGTTATCATACAAAACAAAGAGTGTTTGCCCTGGGTTCAACAAACTCCCCTTTTTTGATGATAACAAATTACCTTATGCATAGGGAGACGATAAATAAGAAATGACGGCATAAGCTCCCCCTAAGAATAAGTGTAACGCCCTAAAATTTAATCAAATTATTTCGAAGTTGGATTGCCGTAGGATGATTGTAAGAATTGAAATTATGGGCGTAGTAGCTATGTTGAAAACGAGTTAGATGATAATCACGTGTTGTGGGCTAGTTAAAAATAGCATTGGGCTCCCTTCCTATGTGGATAAAGTCCCAAATAATTTAGCCCATTAGGTTTCTCACTTATTATAAGTGGAGAGGATTAATTTAGGGTTGGGAGAGAGAGGAATTTCGGATTAGAGCAGCCACCAAAGAGAGAGAAAAGAAGAGAGAAAACAATTCCCGTTTTTCTCAAACCTGTCACCGTAAAATTGCGATTACGGTTTCGTTAACCGTTGGATCGTCTTCGTTTTTGGGCAGCAGGTGGGTGAGATATAGTTCTACACTTTCACCGTTCGGATCTTTGAAACGATTTCTGAGGAGAGAGATATTGGCTTCGCACTGAAGCTGCAGTTTGGGGGAGTCGCCGTATTCGGAGATCGAGGAACGAGACTAGGAGGGAGTTTGCGCCACCATAGTTGAGGTAAGGGTGGGCTTAACCTTGATAATGGGTTGATGATAATTATGTGTGGGTAGTCTAGGGCTTTGTTGAATTGTTCGTGTTGTTGCATATCGTGTTTTCGTTGAGATTGGTGCTTTGATGATTCTTGCACGTTATTGTGATTTGTTTCGTTATTTGTTGTTGCGTGATTGTTGTATCACGATGATGGTGTTGTTATTGTTCGTGTTTTTGTTGTTGCTGTCCGTGGTTGATTGTTGTTGTCGCGTTGTCGAATTGTCGTTTTTGTTGTGGTGGTTGCGGTGTCGTTGCCGTTAGGGTTTGGTGTTTGGCAATTTAGCGATTCTGGACACAGGTTCGGTTTTTCTAAAACTGGCGCTGTTTGGTTGATCCAAAAATTATGAGGTTGATTTTTTTTGAAAATAGACTTAACGCCGGTCGTTTTGGCACTGATTTCGTTAAATTCGGGGTTGTATAGCTCGAGTTATAGGCGATACAAGTTAGGTTAAAATTCTGGAAACGATTTGGGTATAGATTCGGTATTTCGGTGACTGGGAACGTTGTATTGACCGAAAAATTATGTGGTTTATTTTTCTGGAAAATAGACTTCATGCTTGTTAATTTGGCACTGGTTTGGTTGCGTTTAGAGTTGTGTAGCTCGAGATATGAATTCCACAAGTTAGAGTAAGATTCTGGAAACAATCTGGACACAGGGTCAGTGTTTTGGTTACCACGTTTTCAAAAGAACTCCTTTTCGAACGAATCCAATTTCTTTGAAAACTAGACAAAATTTGCCCCAGTTTATGCACAAGTTTCATGCAATTTGATTGAGTTTTGGTCACTTTGGAATTGCTTGAATTTGAAGGACAGAAACTGTCCTCTTTTGCAACTAGCCTGTGTGCTTTTCGAAAAACGGTACCTATTGGACACTCTCCTTCAAAAACTGAACTTAGGGATGATAACCAGACCCATAGGGCTTTCCAACAAGTATTTATTTGTTGAAATCCGATGTCGTTTGCTATTTTAATTAATTCGCTGAAGTAGGTGCGATGTGCCTAGGCGCTGTGCGCCAGTCTTGTGCGTGGTGTGCGTGCGTTATGTCCGCGTTGTGGAGCCGTCTGGTGTTAATATTTCAGGTGCGGTGCTGGTATGCTCAGGAGAGTTTAGTGGTAGCTATGATGCTACAACTTGGTGCTATTTTTGGTGAAATCATTTGTTTTGATTCTGGTGATATAGTATTTATTTTAAATACTTGTTATGGTGAGTTGGTGCATAATCATGGTGTCGCATTGTCATATGCATGTTTTGGTGATATAGGCTCTGCCTCTGGTGTTTATTGGTGATATGCCCGTCGTGGCTCATTTTGGTGATCGGTACCGCATGCATATGCCCACTGGAGGGGTTGCATATCATCCCATTGTCTATGAATGTTATAATTTTGGTGGTTCACTGTCAAATGGATTTTTCCTTTGGTATCTGGTGCTGTGATATGGTGTAATTGTATTGTGTTGCTGTAGTTACCTGATGCTAGCATATTTTTATCATCCGCTTATTATCTCTGTTAGACTCACCCCTTCTGCTTGGAATGTTGCTCTCATGCGGCAACGCTGCAGGTGATCGCTAGTGCTCGTGGAGGAATTGCTAGGTTTTGCTTCCTCTCTCGTTTGGGTCTGTCTCAGCTCTGATATGTAGCACCGGGGAGTCGTTAGTTATCGTTTTGAACTATTATTTTAGTTATTGGAAATTGTTTTAATTAATTTTGGAGATGTCTTTAATTGTTAATTCTGGAGATGTTTAAACTGGTTAATATTTCCGCTGCTTGGTGATTTCTTTTATATAAATTATTTTGGAGATTTTCTTTTTTTTTTAAAATGGTGAAAAATGTAGCGCCCTTCGAGGTGACTCTGATAATTGTCTATTTAATTGTAATAGTAAAAGGGGGGTGTTACATTAGTGGTATCAGAGCAGTTCGGTCTGTCCGGCCAAGTTGTCGAGTCGTCGAGTCGAGTAACACTTGAGTAATTGTTACTCGTTTCTGATTATAGTTTCTGATTATAGTTTCTGATTATTGTTACTCGGTTGTTTGTGCTAAATGCCCTTTATCGATATTCGGTAATGATTTTCTCGTTGACTTGATTTGTTTGCCGCTGAGCGGAATGGATGTTATTCTAGGTATGGACTGGTTAGTTGATAACCATGTTCATATCAACTGTCATGAAAGGTCTGTGAGTTTCTTTCCTCCTGAAGAGGAAGAGTCTGGTTTGTTGTCTGCTGGTCAGTTGCATAGGGTAATGAGGGAAGACGTCCAGTTGTTTTCATTAATGGCGTCATTATCTGCTGAGAGCCAAGCGAAGGTTGATGAGTTGCAGGTGGTGCGAGAGTTTTCTGAGATTTTTCTCGACGAGATTCCGGATGTACCACCAGAGAGAGAGGTTGAGTGTGCTATTGATCTGGTACCTGATACTAAACCTGTGTCTATGGCACCGTATAGAATGTCTGCATCTGAATTGTCAGAATTGAAGAAGCAACTCGAGGATCTGCTTGAAAAGAAATTTGTGAGGCCAAGTGTGTCGCCGTGGGGAGCTCCAGTGTTGTTGGTGAAAAAGAAAGATGGTAGTATGAGGTTGTGCGTAGACTATCGGCAGCTGAATAAGGTGACTATTAAGAACAAGTATCCGCTTCCGAGGATTGATGACTTAATGGATCAGTTGGTGGGTGCTCAGGTGTTCAGTAAAATAGATTTGAGATCGGGTTATCATCAGATCAAGGTGAAAGACGAAGACATTCAGAAGACAGCTTTCAGAACCCGTTATGGGCATTATGAGTATTCCGTGATGCCTTTCGGTGTGACTAATGCGCCGGGAGTGTTCATGGAGTACATGAATCGTATCTTTCGTGAGTATCTGGATCGGTTTGTGGTGGTATTCATTGACGACATCCTAATTTATTCTAAGTCAGAAGAGGAGCATGCAGAACATCTGAGATTGGTATTGGAAATTCTGAGGGACAGGAAATTATATGCGAAGCTGTCTAAGTGTGAGTTTTGGTTGAAAGAGGTTAGCTTTCTGGGTCATGTTATTTCGGGGAATGGAATTGCCGTGGATCCGTCTAAGGTTGATACCGTGTTACAATGGGAGTCTCCGAAGTCAGTTACTGAGATTAGAAGTTTTCTGGGTCTGGCAGGTTACTATAGGAGGTTTATAGAAGTCAGTTGTGTATTCCTGCTTGACTTGTCAGAAATCGAAGGTGGAGCATCAGAAGCCTGCTGGGTTGATGCAGCCGTTGGAGATTCCGGAATGGAAGTGGGATAGTATTTCTATGGATTTCGTGATAGGGTTACTGTTGCACCTCGAAAAATCCTTTGGAGGGATTTCTCTTCGCACAACATGAATTGGAGTCGCCACCAATATTTTTTTAGAGGTAAAACATTGAAAAAAAACCTTTCTTGAAAGACAATGGTCCTTGGAACCACGAGATTTGAGTTCGGGGGTCGGTTATGCATGGGGAAGGTACGAGCACCCCACACATCCTTTCTACTGAAAGGGAACCTCGATTTGACGTGTGATTTAAAAGGTTGATTTAAGAAATGCTTTGTTTTTATCTCTCTTTATATCTCCTTACTTTATGGAAAAACTTAAGGAAAATTTAATCTTTTGCGCTTGACGGGAGGGCACCGTGCCTACGTATCCCGGGGAGGGAATCAAAGCAACGTAGTTCTTGTTTTCGAAAATTGTTTTGTTTTTAGAAATTGCCTTGTTTTGGAAAAGGGTTTGTTTTTTTTTGAAAAAGAAAATGGTTTTCATTTGTCGTGCTTGACGGGAATGTGACCCGCTCCTACGTATCTCCCAGTGCGATGGAGAATTCAAAGCTTACGTAGTTCTCGGTTGTCGAGAAAAGGTTTTTATTTTTTAGTTGTTTAATTGTGAAAATTGAATGTTCGCAGTGATCAAACAACAAAGGTTTCGAGTGATCACCACTAGCATCCCATTATTGACGATCGTGCAAGCAAAGGCTTCGCATTATCCTCAACAAAGTTTTTAATTTGTGAAATGAGAGTTCTTTTGAAAAATGAGTGTTCATGATAATCAATTGAGCAAAGACTCCAAGTGATCACCACTAGCACCCCATTGTTGACAATCGTGCAAGCAAAGGCTTCGCATTATCCTCAACAAAGTTTGATTTGTGAAAAATAGTTTGAAATTGTTTTGAGAAGAAGTGAAGTTGTTTATCAATGATTATGTAAATGCAAAAAAATGTTTTGAAGTTGGAACGTTACTAACGAGTAACAAGTTGTTCTTTGTATGCAACATGGTTTTGAAGTTTTTGAGAGTTACTAACGAGTAACAATTGGTGGAAATCAAAACAAGCAAATTGTGAACACCAATTCAACATTTTAATGCACTACAACAATTTAATGCATCAAGGCTCTAAGTGGCCTATCCTTTGCCAAAACTTTACAAACTTCAAACAACAATTTACATTAAACTCAAAGAGCAAAGAAAGCATGATTAAACTTGAGGATGCATCAAGGTCATTGGAGACCAATCATGTGCGCAAATTCAATTGTTTATAGACCCCTTTTTGCTCACATTTCACAAGCACATCAAATGGGAATTGAATTTTTAAATGCTTCCAAGCATAGGCATCAAGGTTGAAGTAACCTATCTCTTGCCAACTTAGCATAACCCAAGATCATTTGTGGATCATAAATGAACCAAAACCCAAATTCATTTTTCTCAAATCACAAATTTCACAATTAACAACATAGGTTTGAATATTTGCAAGACCAAAAGTGACCAAAAGAGGGCATTAACAAGTCATTTTTGTAACCAAAATTGATTAATCAAGTTAGAAAACTAGCATTTGCATTTTCAAGCAAGAATTGCACAAAGAAAATTGAATCATCTTAGGCAATCCTCATCACTTAAAGTGAAGTGCACTAGGCACAAGTGAGAGTCCTCTTGCCAATCCTCAACATAGAATAACTTTGCAAACAAGTTACTAACAAGCAAACCAAAGTTTACAATCAAAGCTCAAGGTTGTGTTGAATCATCTTAGGCAATCCTCAACACTTAAAGTGAAGTGCACAAAGACACAAGTGTGAGTCCTCTTGCCAATCATCAACATATAACAACTTGCAAGCAAGATACAATCAATTAGCAACAAAATAACTTGAGAAAACGCTTTTGATCACAATTGCAAACCCATTTCACAAGAAAATTAACAAACCCTAATTCTAATCATGATTTGCGAAGCATCACATCATTTTATTCAACAAAAATGCAAGATCATAATAAAAACAAACAAATCACAATTTATTCAACAAAAATGCAAGATCATAGTAAAAACAACATAAATCACAATTTATTCAAGGGTGAGAAGCAATCTCAAACACCCAAGCCTCCCTAAGTGCTTGTCAAAATGTTTGAGACACCTCTCACCAACAACAATCAACAAATCAACAATATAACAACACTAAAATGCATGAATATGGTAGGATTCAAAATTAGAAACATGATATCTACATTTTGATGCAAAAAAGTTGAAGATGATGCTAGGTTTTAAGAAGTTTACCTCAAATCCAAGCTATGGAATGACTAATATGAAGAACAAGACCACAAATCAACTTGAATCTTCACCAAACTTCAATGAAACCCACGAAATGCTTGCTTAAAAATGCCCTTTGATGATGCAAGCTTGAATTAAATTAGGAGAGAAGGAAGATATATGAAGTAGGAATGGAAATGAGGTGAGAAAATGGAAGTGAAATGAAGAAAAATGGAGGAGGGAATGGTTGTTGTGATTTCGGCCAAAGGAGGAGAGGAGAGGTTTGTGTGCTAGGGTTGTGTGAGTGAAAATGAGGCCAAGAGCCTTTTTTTTTTTGTGAGGTGAGGTTAATAGGGTATATATAGAAAGCAATTAGGTTTAAGGGTAGTTAGGTCAATATGCACTAGTTGTGCTCTAGGATTTGATTTTAATTTTGAATCAAAGGCTAGGATTGAGGCTCACATGGATTGAGGACATTGAGAAAACACAAAATGAGAGAATAGAGAGGGTGAAATTCGTGGTGAAGAGGTAGTGGGAGTGGTCACCAAGTTTTGTTAGTTGTCATCTTGTACTATTGTACTATTATATGACCATTCCATTATCCCTTCATTTTTGATTATTCTTTTCAAGATAATTGTACAAAAATACACCACTTTGAGCCACATACAAGGTATCTTGAGGAATATGCCATTTTATGTGATCACCATGACCAAAAATGTCATAAAAATCACATCTTGGAACTTTTTGTAGAATATTCCCTTTTGATCCTTTTTGAAATTTTGTGCACAATATATGCATGGATGCGCATACATACATACATGACCAAAAATGTTTTGCCTCAAATAAATTTCTCTAAAATTGCACAATGATTCTTGATGAGAAATTATCTTATTTTTGACAATGACCAAAATACCCTTTTGCCCTAAAAACCTTGTTTTTTAACAACAAATGCATTTCCACTCTAACAATGAATTTAAAAGCCCTAGAATGACTTTTAAAACCCAAAAATGCATGCACAATGCTCCTCACTCTTCAAAATAAAACCACACTTCTCAATTTATTTATTTTTGCGGAAAATTAGGGTTTTAAACCTAGGCGAACAAAATTAGGGTATGACAGCTGCCCCTCTTTATTTGGATTTTACCAAGGAATATGAATTGGCCGAAACATATTCCGAGGCAAAATAGAAATAAAGAATTCAGAAATAATACTAATTTTGTCTACTTAGAGAAACCCGAATTTTCCTTTTCTTTTTTCTCTTTTTTTTTGTTTCCTTTCTTTGATCTCTCTCCTTTTGAGAGAGAGAGAGTCAACACTTGTCGCGTCGACGAGAAAGCAGTAAATTGCGTAAAGCAGTAAATGAAAGCAGTAGATGGGAAGTGCCGTAAATTGGGGAATTCGGAGGTTGCCTAAACCTTTTAACGGACTCTCGTCGAGTCCGAGCTCTGGGGGTGGCCTTTTCGAGCGGCCGATCAATATCAGGTCCGGAACTGATATGATCAATGGATCTACGCTATGCCTTAGGTTGACACAATTAATCCGATGGACTTAACGAAGTCTGTAGGATCTGCCGCGCGCTCGTACGCGACGTTGTGATCTGTGGAAGGAGTTCACTAACTCTGTGGGAGTTTACTAACTCTGTGCTGATGGAGTTCACTAACTCGGTGTCATGATGATTTTCTGAAAATGAGATTTCGGGGACCCATTGGTCCAAAGTAACTGACCTTTTTTGAAAATTTTGGGGACTAACGAGTCCAAAGCAAATGAGTTTCTTTTTGAAAATAGGGAAGCTTCGAATGATGCATGGAATGCAGGCTTTTGATGCTGGGATGCACATGGATGCAATGATATGTTTTTAATTTTCTTTTAGCATAGGGACTTTAGGATTCTTGAGTGATCAATTCAAGCGTCCTATCGTGACGACTATGACTATTTATTAAGAATGCCTCTTTTGTTTTGAAAACTGATTTGATGTTTGATGTGAAGATGATAAATGCTATGGAATGTCTGTGTTCTTTTACTTTTATTGTGATGAATGTGGATGATGCGAATGTAATGCTTTGAATAACATGAAATGCCTACATGCATGAGGAGGATGAATGATTGGAGTATTTAAACATTTTTGTAAACATTTTTATGATGATGAGACGCGAGACTTTGAATGCAAGGAATTGAGATGGCTATGGACCATTCTTTGGAAAAACTAGATTTGATTCAAACTCTGGTGTTCTCAAGGTTTTTATTAACAAGCTCACTTATTTTCCTTTCCATTTCCATGATGACTGAACTTTAAACACCACATGATCAATTTGTATTCTCTCTCTCTGAAAGCATTGACTAGTAAGTATGCATAAGAGTGCAGATGTGGACGAGTGAGTCAGTTAACTTGGGATTGGTTTAGGACAGTGAGTTGAGAGACTGCCCCGACAGGAATTTATGGATGTGAATGACTTTAGGGAGAACTCTGCTCATTTGAGCGGGAGTGAACAGTTATAGAAATGCCCCACTTTAGAATGACAATTTCAAATGGGTTCTTTGAGTGGGTTTGTGAAAGGGAATGAAGTTATGGTACTGGTTATGAACTGAGGGTGGTATATGAATGGGATGGACAATGAACAAACTTTCCCAAGACCAGGGTGGGTGGGTGGTGAAGAGAATGCCCCAACTTTTGGATCTGAGTGGAGTTCTCAGTGCAAATCTTTGGTTCTCTATGAATGTCTTGACTTTTGGCATGAAAGAAGCCTCACTTGGTGATCACTAAACCTTGTTTTAATCTTTGGTGCAAATCTTTTCCTTTGGGCCTGAGACATGAGGACCATCTAGGGTAATAGCAATGCCAGAGCCGCGCATAAGTTTGCTTGCCATTTGAAGTGATTGTGCCCGCGTTTGTTTTTTGCCAATTCATTTATTTGAGGGATCCCCTCTTTTCTGTGATTTTCAGAAATTTCGCAATAATTGTAATGCTTTTTGACTCATGCACAGGTTTCACAATTCAGTATCATCAATCATAAAAACATTTATTTTAAAACAAAGAGACAGAATAAGTGAAGATAAAAGACACGAAAAGCAAACACATGGAAGAAAAAGTTGAATTCTTATTGTTATGGAAACTGGACGTGCAGAAGGTCACGCCAATTGAAAGTACATTGAAAAATTTTTAAACTGGAAAAATACAAGAAAAAGGGGAAGCAGATCTTGTGTTTTTCCTTTTGAAGTAACGATGCCAATCGTCCATACTCATGACCTTGATCACCCCTTTATCCAAACTTTTGGGAGTGCTGATTGCCTTTTTCATTTCAAGTCCAAGTTTTCTGACCCTAATTTTTGCCTGGATCGCCCTTTGCAGGTTTTCAATCCACCGGGTCGCTCTGGTTTTGCCTAGGCCGCCCTTTGCGGGTTTTCAACCTAGCGAGCTGATTCTTACTTGGCTCATCTTTCTCTTTTTTCATTTATTTCTTTAGGCATACTCCTTTCTGACTGTATCTGAATTTACTGGAAACTGGGGTTTTCTTTTCTTGCATCCCATTTTGCGAGAATTAAAGGCCCCTCCGGAGAATAAGTTCTTCGTCTTCATGATACTGGGTTCATCTCCATGGGAATCCCTTTGGAGGTTCATGATCTTTTTGAGCATTGAGTCTTCGTTGAAATTGTTGAAGATGAGCTTTCTTCGGCTTGAGCTTTCTCTTAATCTTCTTTTTGACATAAGACAAATGTGCTTTGGTTTGATAAGGCTCAATGAAAGTATTACTTCCATCATATGGGGTTCGCCCCTGTTAGAGTGTAAAACGAAGCCTGATTTCCATGAAGGTCATCATCGTCCTTGATATCCTTTGTTGATTGTCTCTAACTGCCCCATTTTTAGGGTGGCGTAGGGAGGGATCATGATGCTTGACCTGGAGTCTTCATACTGTCATTTGTGACTACCTTAGCTTGGAAAGCTGCGCAACAGACCGAACTTTGGTAATTACAGACTTTGTTATAATGGCAAGTGTCTTATGTCAGAAGGGTGATTTACACAAACTTGTTGATTCATTGCTCTTTATCATGGCGTCAATCCTCTCCTTTGCTCAAATTGATCATGTCGCTTGATTCCTCATGAGGACGGACCACTTTGTTCTCTTATTCTTGCACAACAGCTTGATTGCAAATCTGATGGTGGAGTCTGAGGAATGACTGAGGGTTTGTGGAGGGCGGGATGACGAGTTCGAGGTAGTGTTTGCGGTTTTATGAAAGGAGAGATGTATAGGAATGATCAAGTGTTTGAAGGTTTATGGAAGAAAGGGTGGTCATACACAACAAGGTGTAGGAAGGTTCATTGAGACAAGGATCTCTTACGCTTTATGGCCAAATGTATCAGCTCACAACTTATATTTCTTTCGTCTCTTTTTCCCTTGTTTTTTCATTTTTGGGATTTTCATTTTTTGAATCTGTTCTTTTTTGTTTCATTTTTTCTGATTTTTTCCTTTTTTTTGCTTTTGAGTTGAGTGAGCTGATAAAAGTGATACACTATTTTTGGATATTTGAAGTGATCCTTGTCTGGGGTGATTGGAGAGATAATGGCAATGAAACCCCTGCAGCGGTTGGAGGATGCTTGATTGGGTTCTGGTATTAACTGGGGTGACAGGAGGTTCAGAGGGAGGAGCAAATGAGATGGGTTGATTTTGTAGAAGGGCCACTGGTAGTGAGGAAGGTGGCGATGGCAGGCATTTGGCTATGAATTTTTTTTTTGTGATGGGGTACTTGTAATGGGAAATGGGAAAGTCGGTTGATCTGAGGAAGGGAAAGGGTTTGGTCGCGAAAGAGGTTCGCTTGTAACATTTGTTTGGTTTCCTCAGCATTGCTCCACTTTGCTTGAACTTGTGCTTTGACTTCATTGCCCAACCTAGTTGTGGCATCATGAATTTCTATAGCCTTAGCCAATTCTTCACTTATTAACTCCGAAGAAACATCCCAGTTGTCTTCAGCCTCTCTCTCAGTTTGGTTAATCGGGTGATCAGAGTCACAATATGAACCATTGGCGTCGTTGTTTTCAAAGATTATTTTCATTTATTATTATTTTTGATCCGCGTTGGGAGGAATTGAAAAGCAAATAACAGACACATGACAAAATGAAAGAAAGAAATTTTATTGAGGAATTCAAAATAACATTTTATTGATGATGATACTAAAAGGAAACATGTGTGCCCTTATTGAAATATCCTAAGGCCTTGGGCAGAGCCAAAGGATTGCATTACAGAAAATTGTTTTGAACTGAAAAACTACATGAAAATCAACAATCACTCATAAATGCTATGAAATGCATGACAAAGACACAAATGTTTTGATGATGCCGCTTTCACCACTTCAACCCTCTTCAACAACTGCTATCCTTGCTTAATAGTCCACAGACCCTGAGAACTTGATCCTTCCCCCCTTCTCAAAAGTTAACTGCTTGGAATCAATGAAGCCCTGAACCAAACTTTTCAAAAGATAGCAATTTTCAGCAGAATGCCCAATTGCCCCAGCATGGAGCCCGCAAGTGGCTTCTGGATTGTACCCGCTTGGGAATGGAGGTTGAACTGATCTCATCTTGCGAGGAGTGATCCATCCATGACTGATTAGATAGCTGCATAGGTCGGCGTATGACACGGGGATGGGGTTGGATCAAACTTGGATGGAGAATGATGATAAGGGAAGGAAACTGACAGACTCAAACAAGAGAAACTGCACATGGCATGCACGCCCACTAGAAGAATGCTTCGTAGAGAGTTAACATTGGTTAAAACATGATGGAAAATTTTTTTTGATGAACTGTTTCAGTCTTTTATCATGGAATGGATGAGATGCAATGCCCTTTTTGAAGAAAATGCAAATGAACTGTTGATTTGAAAAACTGAGTGCCTTGGAACATCTTGAGTTTGCAAATAAGTAAGGGTAAACTTTTTCAACAGATTATTTTGCAAAAGCGTCTCGTCTCTCATCACAACTTTTTTATTTGGTTTATGCAATGTATGCATGAACAAATCATGATAAGCAAATGCATGAAAAATGACCACTTGAAAAGTGTAATTATTCTAAAGGAGATTTTTTGTTTGTTTTTGATGCAAGATGAAATACGAAACTCCAATACATTTTTGGATGATGCAAGATGCAAGAATGATATCTTTTCAAAATGATTTTTATTCTTTAGAGGCACGGCAAGATCTGAAATACCAATGCCCTTTTTCCGAAAATGATGACGTGAGGCAACCAATTGTCGTTACTCTGAGTAACTTGCATGAAACATTGAGTGGATCCTGACTCAATACTTCACGTAATATACTGAAATGCTTCGACATTTGGTTGACTACACTTATTCACTTTATTTGAAAACAAACTGCGCCTGATTGGGTCAAAGTGCCCCGATATCGTAGAGTATCATCTCAAATTTGTAGTGCACAAACAAATTTGAGATATTACCCTTCATCATTCAAAGATGCACTTCTTCCCATGGAACGATTGCATAAGGAGTTTCTCTTATTTCATTTCATTTTTTTTTGGAAAATGATTTAGAAAATGATTTTAAAAATGATTTGAAGATGTAAGTGATTTATTGAAAAAAAAAATTTAGAAAAAGGTGCTTTTTGAATTGAAAACGGTTTTGCCTTTTGATTCCATTCCGTTTCTTACACACCTATGACAAGACTTTGTGTTACGTTGCGATCTTCGGCAAACAACTTTAATGCATGGAGGATGCAAAGAATGGAGGTTTTTTTTTTTCAAAATTTTTGTTAGATGCGAATGCAATGATGATGATGCAAAATGACGCAGATGTGATGATTATGACCTTTTATTTACATAGAAAAGAGAGAAGAAAATGATGTTTATTGGTGGCGGTTCAAAACATTTTTGAAAAAACCCGCTATATGCCACCTCATATAGGTGTTTATGAGGGAAAAAGGAAATTACTTTCTACATTTTTGGTAAAAGAGTTTCGAAAGAGGATGCCTAAGCTAATGCAACACACAATTTGCGTGCCCCCGTGTCCTACAAATGGGTAAGGATCGTAGGCTCTTAAGTCAACGACAAGGGTAATCCTCCCATGTGGGTTCTGGTCACTGCCTCACAATGGCAACCAAGAGCTAAAGTCTCTCCCATGAATACACCCACAATCGTAGAGAGCTACCGATTGTGAGATATCATGAAGAAAGCGCACTCTTGGGCAAAATTTTCATGAGAGCCAGACAGACAACGGTCTACGAATGGCAGTCACTACTCATTTCCACTCTCCTAGGGTTCTTTGCAGACCTTGGGTTTTAGGCCCCACTCAATCCTCACAAATATAAGGTGTGCAGTGTGTGATGAGGGCACAACACCTAAAAATCTACCCAAACCCCACATGCAAAGGGAAACCAAAACAGTCCAGACAATATCAAGCAACAGCATGTCGTCTACCCTAGGGTTCAATATCATTTCAACATAAGTATACTAACCTAGGGTTCCAACAACAATCGCAAGCATTGCTTACCTTAAGAAAGGGAGCCTAGAGGAGGGGACATAATAGGAGTAGGGGAAATGCATGAGCTTACCTCAAGAAAGGGAGCAAAGAAGAGGGGAACATGCTAGGATTGGGGAAATGTATGAGAAAAGCATATAAACGACGAAAGTAAGAGGAGAAGAAGAAGAAACTACTCTTATTTTACTCAAGAAGCAAATATAGAAGAGGAAGAAGGCTAACACACAATGCACGCAAGCACAACATCACAAGAATGCACACGACAATTCTAAGAATAATGCAAGCATGTTTTTAAAGGCAAAGGAAAGAAAGAAGAAAGGGAAAGAAGGAGAGATATAACAAAGCATTCAAATCAACGAAATAAATCACATGTCGAATCGATTGGCTCGACCCACTAAAGAAAGGTCCCCAGCGGAGTCGCCAGCTGTTGCACCTCGAAAAATCCTTTGGAGGGATTTCTCTTCGCACAACATGAATTGGAGTCGCCACCAATATTTTTTTAGAGGTAAAACATTGAAAAAAAACCTTTCTTGAAAGACAATGGTCCTTGGAACCACGAGATTTGAGTTCGGGGGTCGGTTATGCATGGGGAAGGTACGAGCACCCCACACATCCTTTCTACTGAAAGGGAACCTCGATTTGACGTGTGATTTAAAAGGTTGATTTAAGAAATGCTTTGTTTTTATCTCTCTTTATATCTCCTTACTTTATGGAAAAACTTAAGGAAAATTTAATCTTTTGCGCTTGACGGGAGGGCACCGTGCCTACGTATCCCGGGGAGGGAATCAAAGCAACGTAGTTCTTGTTTTCGAAAATTGTTTTGTTTTTAGAAATTGCCTTGTTTTGGAAAAGGGTTTGTTTTTTTTTGAAAAAGAAAATGGTTTTCATTTGTCGTGCTTGACGGGAATGTGACCCGCTCCTACGTATCTCCCAGTGCGATGGAGAATTCAAAGCTTACGTAGTTCTCGGTTGTCGAGAAAAGGTTTTTATTTTTTAGTTGTTTAATTGTGAAAATTGAATGTTCGCAGTGATCAAACAACAAAGGTTTCGAGTGATCACCACTAGCATCCCATTATTGACGATCGTGCAAGCAAAGGCTTCGCATTATCCTCAACAAAGTTTTTAATTTGTGAAATGAGAGTTCTTTTGAAAAATGAGTGTTCATGATAATCAATTGAGCAAAGACTCCAAGTGATCACCACTAGCACCCCATTGTTGACAATCGTGCAAGCAAAGGCTTCGCATTATCCTCAACAAAGTTTGATTTGTGAAAAATAGTTTGAAATTGTTTTGAGAAGAAGTGAAGTTGTTTATCAATGATTATGTAAATGCAAAAAAATGTTTTGAAGTTGGAACGTTACTAACGAGTAACAAGTTGTTCTTTGTATGCAACATGGTTTTGAAGTTTTTGAGAGTTACTAACGAGTAACAATTGGTGGAAATCAAAACAAGCAAATTGTGAACACCAATTCAACATTTTAATGCACTACAACAATTTAATGCATCAAGGCTCTAAGTGGCCTATCCTTTGCCAAAACTTTACAAACTTCAAACAACAATTTACATTAAACTCAAAGAGCAAAGAAAGCATGATTAAACTTGAGGATGCATCAAGGTCATTGGAGACCAATCATGTGCGCAAATTCAATTGTTTATAGACCCCTTTTTGCTCACATTTCACAAGCACATCAAATGGGAATTGAATTTTTAAATGCTTCCAAGCATAGGCATCAAGGTTGAAGTAACCTATCTCTTGCCAACTTAGCATAACCCAAGATCATTTGTGGATCATAAATGAACCAAAACCCAAATTCATTTTTCTCAAATCACAAATTTCACAATTAACAACATAGGTTTGAATATTTGCAAGACCAAAAGTGACCAAAAGAGGGCATTAACAAGTCATTTTTGTAACCAAAATTGATTAATCAAGTTAGAAAACTAGCATTTGCATTTTCAAGCAAGAATTGCACAAAGAAAATTGAATCATCTTAGGCAATCCTCATCACTTAAAGTGAAGTGCACTAGGCACAAGTGAGAGTCCTCTTGCCAATCCTCAACATAGAATAACTTTGCAAACAAGTTACTAACAAGCAAACCAAAGTTTACAATCAAAGCTCAAGGTTGTGTTGAATCATCTTAGGCAATCCTCAACACTTAAAGTGAAGTGCACAAAGACACAAGTGTGAGTCCTCTTGCCAATCATCAACATATAACAACTTGCAAGCAAGATACAATCAATTAGCAACAAAATAACTTGAGAAAACGCTTTTGATCACAATTGCAAACCCATTTCACAAGAAAATTAACAAACCCTAATTCTAATCATGATTTGCGAAGCATCACATCATTTTATTCAACAAAAATGCAAGATCATAATAAAAACAAACAAATCACAATTTATTCAACAAAAATGCAAGATCATAGTAAAAACAACATAAATCACAATTTATTCAAGGGTGAGAAGCAATCTCAAACACCCAAGCCTCCCTAAGTGCTTGTCAAAATGTTTGAGACACCTCTCACCAACAACAATCAACAAATCAACAATATAACAACACTAAAATGCATGAATATGGTAGGATGCAAAATTAGAAACATGATATCTACATTTTGATGCAAAAAAGTTGAAGATGATGCTAGGTTTTAAGAAGTTTACCTCAAATCCAAGCTATGGAATGACTAATATGAAGAACAAGACCACAAATCAACTTGAATCTTCACCAAACTTCAATGAAACCCACGAAATGCTTGCTTAAAAATGCCCTTTGATGATGCAAGCTTGAATTAAATTAGGAGAGAAGGAAGATATATGAAGTAGGAATGGAAATGAGGTGAGAAAATGGAAGTGAAATGAAGAAAAATGGAGGAGGGAATGGTTGTTGTGATTTCGGCCAAAGGAGGAGAGGAGAGGTTTGTGTGCTAGGGTTGTGTGAGTGAAAATGAGGCCAAGAGCCTTTTTTTTTTGTGAGGTGAGGTTAATAGGGTATATATAGAAAGCAATTAGGTTTAAGGGTAGTTAGGTCAATATGCACTAGTTGTGCTCTAGGATTTGATTTTAATTTTGAATCAAAGGCTAGGATTGAGGCTCACATGGATTGAGGACATTGAGAAAACACAAAATGAGAGAATAGAGAGGGTGAAATTCGTGGTGAAGAGGTAGTGGGAGTGGTCACCAAGTTTTGTTAGTTGTCATCTTGTACTATTGTACTATTATATGACCATTCCATTATCCCTTCATTTTTGATTATTCTTTTCAAGATAATTGTACAAAAATACACCACTTTGAGCCACATACAAGGTATCTTGAGGAATATGCCATTTTATGTGATCACCATGACCAAAAATGTCATAAAAATCACATCTTGGAACTTTTTGTAGAATATTCCCTTTTGATCCTTTTTGAAATTTTGTGCACAATATATGCATGGATGCGCATACATACATACATGACCAAAAATGTTTTGCCTCAAATAAATTTCTCTAAAATTGCACAATGATTCTTGATGAGAAATTATCTTATTTTTGACAATGACCAAAATACCCTTTTGCCCTAAAAACCTTGTTTTTTAACAACAAATGCATTTCCACTCTAACAATGAATTTAAAAGCCCTAGAATGACTTTTAAAACCCAAAAATGCATGCACAATGCTCCTCACTCTTCAAAATAAAACCACACTTCTCAATTTATTTATTTTTGCGGAAAATTAGGGTTTTAAACCTAGGCGGACAAAATTAGGGTATGACAGCTGCCCCTCTTTATTTGGATTTTACCAAGGAATATGAATTGGCCGAAACATATTCCGAGGCAAAATAGAAATAAAGAATTCAGAAATAATACTAATTTTGTCTACTTAGAGAAACCCGAATTTTCCTTTTCTTTTTTCTCTTTTTTTTTGTTTCCTTTCTTTGATCTCTCTTCTTTTGAGAGAGAGAGAGTCAACACTTGTCGCGTCGACGAGAAAGCAGTAAATTGCGTAAAGCAGTAAATGAAAGCAGTAGATGGGAAGTGCCGTAAATTGGGGAATTCGGAGGTTGCCTAAAACCTTTTAACGGACTCTCGTCGAGTCCGAGCTCTGGGGGTGGCCTTTTCGAGCGGCCGATCAATATCAGGTCCGGAACTGATATGATCAATGGATCTACGCTATGCCTTAGGTTGACACAATTAATCCGATGGACTTAACGAAGTCTGTAGGATCTGCCGCGCGCTCGTACGCGACGTTGTGATCTGTGGAAGGAGTTCACTAACTCTGTGGGAGTTTACTAACTCTGTGCTGATGGAGTTCACTAACTCGGTGTCATGATGATTTTCTGAAAATGAGATTTCGGGGACCCATTGGTCCAAAGTAACTGACCTTTTTTGAAAATTTTGGGGACTAACGAGTCCAAAGCAAATGAGTTTCTTTTTGAAAATAGGGAAGCTTCGAATGATGCATGGAATGCAGGCTTTTGATGCTGGGATGCACATGGATGCAATGATATGTTTTTAATTTTCTTTTAGCATAGGGACTTTAGGATTCTTGAGTGATCAATTCAAGCGTCCTATCGTGACGACTATGACTATTTATTAAGAATGCCTCTTTTGTTTTGAAAACTGATTTGATGTTTGATGTGATGATGATAAATGCTATGGAATGTCTGTGTTCTTTTACTTTTATTGTGATGAATGTGGATGATGCGAATGTAATGCTTTGAATAAAATGAAATGCCTACATGCATGAGGAGGATGAATGATTGGAGTATTTAAACATTTTTGTAAACATTTTTATGATGATGAGACGCGAGACTTTGAATGCAAGGAATTGAGATGGCTATGGACCATTCTTTGGAAAAACTAGATTTGATTCAAACTCTGGTGTTCTCAAGGTTTTTATTAACAAGCTCACTTATTTTCCTTTCCATTTCCATGATGACTGAACTTTAAACACCACATGATCAATTTGTATTCTCTCTCTCTGAAAGCATTGACTAGTAAGTATGCATAAGAGTGCAGATGTGGACGAGTGAGTCAGTTAACTTGGGATTGGTTTAGGACAGTGAGTTGAGAGACTGCCCCGACAGGAATTTATGGATGTGAATGACTTTAGGGAGAACTCTGCTCATTTGAGCGGGAGTGAACAGTTATAGAAATGCCCCACTTTAGAATGACAATTTCAAATGGGTTCTTTGAGTGGGTTTGTGAAAGGGAATGAAGTTATGGTACTGGTTATGAACTGAGGGTGGTATATGAATGGGATGGACAATGAACAAACTTTCCCAAGACCAGGGTGGGTGGGTGGTGAAGAGAATGCCCCAACTTTTGGATCTGAGTGGAGTTCTCAGTGCAAATCTTTGGTTCTCTATGAATGTCTTGACTTTTGGCATGAAAGAAGCCTCACTTGGTGATCACTAAACCTTGTTTTAATCTTTGGTGCAAATCTTTTCCTTTGGGTCTGAGACATGAGGACCATCTAGGGTAATAGCAATGCTAGAGCCGCGCATAAGTTTGCTTGCCATTTGAAGTGATTGTGCCCGCGTTTGTTTTTTGCCAATTCATTTATTTGAGGGATCCCCTCTTTTCTGTGATTTTCAGAAATTTCGCAATAATTGTAATGCTTTTTGACTCATGCACAGGTTTCACAATTCAGTATCATCAATCATAAAAACATTTATTTTAAAACAAAGAGACAGAATAAGTGAAGATAAAAGACACGAAAAGCAAACACATGGAAGAAAATGTTGAATTCTTATTGTTATGGAAACTGGACGTGCAGAAGGTCACGCCAATTGAAAGTACATTGAAAAATTTTTAAACTGGAAAAATACAAGAAAAAGGGGAAGCAGATCTTGTGTTTTTCCTTTTGAAGTAACGATGCCAATCGTCCATACTCATGACCTTGATCACCCCTTTATCCAAACTTTTGGGAGTGCTGATTGCCTTTTTCATTTCAAGTCCAAGTTTTCTGACCCTAATTTTTGCCTGGATCGCCCTTTGCAGGTTTTCAATCCACCGGGTCGCTCTGGTTTTGCCTAGGCCGCCCTTTGCGGGTTTTCAACCTAGCGAGCTGATTCTTACTTGGCTCATCTTTCTCTTTTTTCATTTATTTCTTTAGGCATACTCCTTTCTGACTGTATCTGAATTTACTGGAAACTGGGGTTTTCTTTTCTTGCATCCCATTTTGCGAGAATTAAAGGCCCCTCCGGAGAATAAGTTCTTCGTCTTCATGATACTGGGTTCATCTCCATGGGAATCCCTTTGGAGGTTCATGATCTTTTTGAGCATTGAGTCTTCGTTGAAATTGTTGAAGATGAGCTTTCTTCGGCTTGAGCTTTCTCTTAATCTTCTTTTTGACATAAGACAAATGTGCTTTGGTTTGATAAGGCTCAATGAAAGTATTACTTCCATCATATGGGGTTCGCCCCTGTTAGAGTGTAAAACGAAGCCTGATTTCCATGAAGGTCATCATCGTCCTTGATATCCTTTGTTGATTGTCTCTAACTGCCCCATTTTTAGGGTGGCGTAGGGAGGGATCATGATGCTTGACCTGGAGTCTTCATACTGTCATTTGTGACTACCTTAGCTTGGAAAGCTGCGCAACAGACCGAACTTTGGTAATTACAGACTTTGTTATAATGGCAAGTGTCTTATGTCAGAAGGGTGATTTACACAAACTTGTTGATTCATTGCTCTTTATCATGGCGTCAATCCTCTCCTTTGCTCAAATTGATCATGTCGCTTGATTCCTCATGAGGACGGACCACTTTGTTCTCTTATTCTTGCACAACAGCTTGATTGCAAATCTGATGGTGGAGTCTGAGGAATGACTGAGGGTTTGTGGAGGGCGGGATGACGAGTTCGAGGTAGTGTTTGCGGTTTTATGAAAGGAGAGATGTATAGGAATGATCAAGTGTTTGAAGGTTTATGGAAGAAAGGGTGGTCATACACAACAAGGTGTAGGAAGGTTCATTGAGACAAGGATCTCTTACGCTTTATGGCCAAATGTATCAGCTCACAACTTATATTTCTTTCGTCTCTTTTTCCCTTGTTTTTTCATTTTTGGGATTTTCATTTTTTGAATCTGTTCTTTTTTGTTTCATTTTTTCTGATTTTTTCCTTTTTTTTGCTTTTGAGTTGAGTGAGCTGATAAAAGTGATACACTATTTTTGGATATTTGAAGTGATCCTTGTCTGGGGTGATTGGAGAGATAATGGCAATGAAACCCCTGCAGCGGTTGGAGGATGCTTGATTGGGTTCTGGTATTAACTGGGGTGACAGGAGGTTCAGAGGGAGGAGCAAATGAGATGGGTTGATTTTGTAGAAGGGCCACTGGTAGTGAGGAAGGTGGCGATGGCAGGCATTTGGCTATGAATTTTTTTTTTGTGATGGGGTACTTGTAATGGGAAATGGGAAAGTCGGTTGATCTGAGGAAGGGAAAGGGTTTGGTCGCGAAAGAGGTTCGCTTGTAACATTTGTTTGGTTTCCTCAGCATTGCTCCACTTTGCTTGAACTTGTGCTTTGACTTCATTGCCCAACCTAGTTGTGGCATCATGAATTTCTATAGCCTTAGCCAATTCTTCACTTATTAACTCCGAAGAAACATCCCAGTTGTCTTCAGCCTCTCTCTCAGTTTGGTTAATCGGGTGATCAGAGTCACAATATGAACCATTGGCGTCGTTGTTTTCAAAGATTATTTTCATTTATTATTATTTTTGATCCGCGTTGGGAGGAATTGAAAAGCAAATAACAGACACATGACAAAATGAAAGAAAGAAATTTTATTGAGGAATTCAAAATAACATTTTATTGATGATGATACTAAAAGGAAACATGTGTGCCCTTATTGAAATATCCTAAGGCCTTGGGCAGAGCCAAAGGATTGCATTACAGAAAATTGTTTTGAACTGAAAAACTACATGAAAATCAACAATCACTCATAAATGCTATGAAATGCATGACAAAGACACAAATGTTTTGATGATGCCGCTTTCACCACTTCAACCCTCTTCAACAACTGCTATCCTTGCTTAATAGTCCACAGACCCTGAGAACTTGATCCTTCCCCCCTTCTCAAAAGTTAACTGCTTGGAATCAATGAAGCCCTGAACCAAACTTTTCAAAAGATAGCAATTTTCAGCAGAATGCCCAATTGCCCCAGCATGGAGCCCGCAAGTGGCTTCTGGATTGTACCCGCTTGGGAATGGAGGTTGAACTGATCTCATCTTGCGAGGAGTGATCCATCCATGACTGATTAGATAGCTGCATAGGTCGGCGTATGACACGGGGATGGGGTTGGATCAAACTTGGATGGAGAATGATGATAAGGGAAGGAAACTGACAGTCTCAAACAAGAGAAACTGCACATGGCATGCACGCCCACTAGAAGAATGCTTCGTAGAGAGTTAACATTGGTTAAAACATGATGGAAATTTTTTTTTGATGAACTGTTTCAGTCTTTTATCATGGAATGGATGAGATGCAATGCCCTTTTTGAAGAAAATGCAAATGAACTGTTGATTTGAAAAACTGAGTGCCTTGGAACATCTTGAGTTTGCAAATAAGTAAGGGTAAACTTTTTCAACAGATTATTTTGCAAAAGCGTCTCGTCTCTCATCACAACTTTTTTATTTGGTTTATGCAATGTATGCATGAACAAATCATGATAAGCAAATGCATGAAAAATGACCACTTGAAAAGTGTAATTATTCTAAAGGAGATTTTTTGTTTGTTTTTGATGCAAGATGAAATACGAAACTCCAATACATTTTTGGATGATGCAAGATGCAAGAATGATATCTTTTCAAAATGATTTTTATTCTTTAGAGGCACGGCAAGATCTGAAATACCAATGCCCTTTTTCCGAAAATGATGACGTGAGGCAACCAATTGTCGTTACTCTGAGTAACTTGCATGAAACATTGAGTGGATCCTGACTCAATACTTCACGTAATATACTGAAATGCTTCGACATTTGGTTGACTACACTTATTCACTTTATTTGAAAACAAACTGCGCCTGATTGGGTCAAAGTGCCCCGATATCGTAGAGTATCATCTCAAATTTGTAGTGCACAAACAAATTTGAGATATTACCCTTCATCATTCAAAGATGCACTTCTTCCCATGGAACGATTGCATAAGGAGTTTCTCTTATTTCATTTCATTTTTTTTTGGAAAATGATTTAGAAAATGATTTTAAAAATGATTTGAAGATGTAAGTGATTTATTGAAAAAAAAAATTTAGAAAAAGGTGCTTTTTGAATTGAAAACGGTTTTGCCTTTTGATTCCATTCCGTTTCTTACACACCTATGACAAGACTTTGTGTTACGTTGCGATCTTCGGCAAACAACTTTAATGCATGGAGGATGCAAAGAATGGAGGTTTTTTTTTTTCAAAATTTTTGTTAGATGCGAATGCAATGATGATGATGCAAAATGACGCAGATGTGATGATTATGACCTTTTATTTACATAGAAAAGAGAGAAGAAAATGATGTTTATTGGTGGCGGTTCAAAACATTTTTGAAAAAACCCGCTATATGCCACCTCATATAGGTGTTTATGAGGGAAAAAGGAAATTACTTTCTACATTTTTGGTAAAAGAGTTTCGAAAGAGGATGCCTAAGCTAATGCAACACACAATTTGCGTGCCCCCGTGTCCTACAAATGGGTAAGGATCGTAGGCTCTTAAGTCAACGACAAGGGTAATCCTCCCATGTGGGTTCTGGTCACTGCCTCACAATGGCAACCAAGAGCTAAAGTCTCTCCCATGAATACACCCACAATCGTAGAGAGCTACCGATTGTGAGATATCATGAAGAAAGCGCACTCTTGGGCAAAATTTTCATGAGAGCCAGACAGACAACGGTCTACGAATGGCAGTCACTACTCATTTCCACTCTCCTAGGGTTCTTTGCAGACCTTGGGTTTTAGGCCCCACTCAATCCTCACAAATATAAGGTGTGCAGTGTGTGATGAGGGCACAACACCTAAAAATCTACCCAAACCCCACATGCAAAGGGAAACCAAAACAGTCCAGACAATATCAAGCAACAGCATGTCGTCTACCCTAGGGTTCAATATCATTTCAACATAAGTATACTAACCTAGGGTTCCAACAACAATCGCAAGCATTGCTTACCTTAAGAAAGGGAGCCTAGAGGAGGGGACATAATAGGATTAGGGGAAATGCATGAGCTTACCTCAAGAAAGGGAGCAAAGAAGAGGGGAACATGCTAGGATTGGGGAAATGTATGAGAAAAGCATATAAACGACGAAAGTAAGAGGAGAAGAAGAAGAAACTACTCTTATTTTACTCAAGAAGCAAATATAGAAGAGGAAGAAGGCTAACACACAATGCACGCAAGCACAACATCACAAGAATGCACACGACAATTCTAAGAATAATGCAAGCATGTTTTTAAAGGCAAAGGAAAGAAAGAAGAAAGGGAAAGAAGGAGAGATATAGCAAAGCATTCAAATCAACGAAATAAATCACATGTCGAATCGATTGGCTCGACCCACTAAAGAAAGGTCCCCAGCGGAGTCGCCAGCTGTTGCACCTCGAAAAATCCTTTGGAGGGATTTCTCTTCGCACAACATGAATTGGAGTCGCCACCAATATTTTTTTAGAGGTAAAACATTGAAAAAAAACCTTTCTTGAAAGACAATGGTCCTTGGAACCACGAGATTTGAGTTCGGGGGTCGGTTATGTATGGGGAAGGTACGAGCACCCCACACATCCTTTCTACTGAAAGGGAACCTCGATTTGACGTGTGATTTAAAAGGTTGATTTAAGAAATGCTTTGTTTTTATCTCTCTTTATATCTCCTTACTTTATGGAAAAACTTAAGGAAAATTTAATCTTTTGCGCTTGACGGGAGGGCACCGTGCCTACGTATCCCGGGGAGGGAATCAAAGCAACGTAGTTCTTGTTTTCGAAAATTGTTTTGTTTTTAGAAGTTGCCTTGTTTTGGAAAAGAAAAAGAAAATGGTTTTCATTTGTCGTGCTTGACGGGAATGTGACCCGCTCCTACGTATCTCCCAGTGCGATGGAGAATTCAAAGCTTACGTAGTTCTCGGTTGTCGAGAAAAGGTTTTTATTTTTTAGTTGTTTAATTGCGAAAATTGAATGTTCACAGTGATCAAACAACAAAGGTTTCGAGTGATCACTACTAGCATCCCATTATTGACGATCGTGCAAGCAAAGGCTTCGCATTATCCTCAACAAAGTTTTTAATTTGTGAAATGAGAGTTCTTTTGAAAAATGAGTGTTCATGATAATCAATTGAGCAAAGACTCCAAGTGATCACCACTAGCACCCCATTGTTGACAATCGTGCAAGCAAAGGCTTCGCATTATCCTCAACAAAGTTTGATTTGTGAAAAATAGTTTGAAATTGTTTTGAGAAGAAGTGAAGTTGTTTATCAATGATTATGTAAATGCAAAAAAATGTTTTGAAGTTGGAACGTTACTAACGAGTAACAAGTTGTTCTTTGTATGCAACATGGTTTTGAAGTTTTTGAGAGTTACTAACGAGTAACAATTGGTGGAAATCAAAACAAGCAAATTGTGAACACCAATTCAACATTTTAATGCACTACAACAATTTAATGCATCAAGGCTCTAAGTGGCCTATCCTTTGCCAAAACTTTACAAGCTTCAAACAACAATTTACATTAAACTCAAAGAGCAAAGAAAGCATGATTAAACTTGAGGATGCATCAAGGTCATTGGAGACCAATCATGTGCGCAAATTCAATTGTTTATAGACCCCTTTTTGCTCACATTTCACAAGCACATCAAATGGGAATTGAATTTTTAAATGCTTACAAGCATAGGCATCAAGGTTGAAGTAACCTATCTCTTGCCAACTTAGCATAACCCAAGATCATTTGTGGATCATAAATGAACCAAAACCCAAATTCATTTTTCTCAAATCACAAATTTCACAATTAACAACATAGGTTTGAATATTTGCAAGACCAAAAGTGACCAAAAGAGGGCATTAACAAGTCATTTTTGTAACCAAAATTGATTAATCAAGTTAGAAAACTAGCATTTGCATTTTCAAGCAAGAATTGCGCAAAGAAAATTGAATCATCTTAGGCAATCCTCATCACTTAAAGTGAAGTGCACTAGGCACAAGTGAGAGTCCTCTTGCCAATCCTCAACATAGAATAACTTTGCAAACAAGTTACTAACAAGCAAACCAAAGTTTACAATCAAAGCACAAGGTTGTGTTGAATCATCTTAGGCAATCCTCAACACTTAAAGTGAAGTGCACAAAGACACAAGTGTGAGTCCTCTTGCCAATCATCAACATATAACAACTTGCAAGCAAGATACAATCAATTAGCAACAAAATAACTTGAGAAAACGCTTTTGATCACAATTGCAAACCCATTTCACAAGAAAATTAACAAACCCTAATTCTAATCATGATTTGCGAAGCATCACATCATTTTATTCAACAAAAATGCAAGATCATAATAAAAACAAACAAATCACAATTTATTCAACAAAAATGCAAGATCATAGTAAAAACAACATAAATCACAATTTATTCAAGGGTGAGAAGCAATCTCAAACACCCAAGCCTCCCTAAGTGCTTGTCAAAATGTTTGAGACACCTCTCACCAACAACAATCAACAAATCAACAATATAACAACACTAAAATGCATGAATATGGTAGGATGCAAAATTAGAAACATGATATCTACATTTTGATGCAAAAAAGTTGAAGATGATGCTAGGTTTTAAGAAGTTTACCTCAAATCCAAGCTAAGGAATGACTAATATGAAGAACAAGACCACAAATCAACTTGAATCTTCACCAAACTTCAATGAAACCCACGAAATGCTTGCTTAAAAATGCCCTTTGATGATGCAAGCTTGAATTAAATTAGGAGAGAAGGAAGATATATGAAGTAGGAATGGAAATGAGGTGAGAAAATGGAAGTGAAATGAAGAAAAATGGAGGAGGGAATGGTTGTTGTGATTTCGGCCAAAGGAGGAGAGGAGAGGAGAGGTTTGTGTGCTAGGGTTGTGTGAGTGAAAATGAGGCCAAGAGCCTTTTTTTTTTTGTGAGGTGAGGTTAATAGGGTATATATAGAAAGCAATTAGGTTTAAGGGTAGTTAGGTCAATATGCACTAGTTGTGCTCTAGGATTTGATTTTAATTTTGAATCAAAGGCTAGGATTGAGGCTCACATGGATTGAGGACATTGAGAAAACACAAAATGAGAGAATAGAGAGGGTAAAATTCGTGGTGAAGAGGTAGTGGGAGTGGTCACCAAGTTTTGTTAGTTGTCATCTTGTACTATTGTACTATTATATGACCATTCCATTATCCCTTCATTTTTGATTATTCTTTTCAAGATAATTGTACAAAAATACACCACTTTGAGCCACATACAAGGTATCTTGAGGAATATGCCATTTTATGTGATCACCATGACCAAAAATGTCATAAAAATCACATCTTGGAACTTTTTGTAGAATATTCCCTTTTGATCCTTTTTGAAATTTTGTGCACAATATATGCATGCATGCGCATACATACATACATGACCAAAAATGTTTTGCCTCAAATAAATTTCTCTAAAATTGCACAATGATTCTTGATGAGACATTATCTTATTTTTGACAATGACCAAAATACCCTTTTGCCCTAAAAACCTTGTTTTTTAACAACAAATGCATTTCCACTCTAACAATGAATTTAAAAGCCCTAGAATGACTTTTAAAACCCAAAAATGCATGCACAATGCTCCTCACTCTTCAAAATAAAACCACACTTCTCAATTTATTTATTTTTGCGGAAAATTAGGGTTTTAAACCTAGGCGGACAAAATTAGGGTATGACAGCTACCTAATACTGTGAGGGGGCACGATTCGATTTGGGTGATTGTGGATAGATTGACGAAGTCTGCTCATTTTATTCCTATCAATATCACGTATCCGGTGTCGAGATTGGCAGAGATTTATATTCAGGTGATTGTGAAGTTGCATGGTGTTCCTTTGTGCATTGTGTCTGACAGAGATCCTAGGTTCACTTCTGATTTCTGGAAGAGTTTGTAAGAAGCGTTGAGTTCTAAATTGAGGTTGAGTTCAGCTTATCATCCTCAAACTGATGGACAGACAGAGAGGACCATTCAGTCGTTGGAAGACTTGTTGAGATCTTGTGTTCTTGAGCAGGGAGGTGCGTGGGATACTCACCTTCCGTTGATCGAGTTTACTTACAACAATAGTTACCATTCCAGCATCGGGATGGCACCGTTCGAGGCATTGTATGGTCGGAGATGTAGGACTCCGTTGTGTTGGCATGAATCTGGGGAGAGTATTGTTCTTGGACCCGAGGTTGTTCGAGAGACTACTGAAAAGGTGAAATTGATCCGTGAGAAAATGAAAGCGTCGCAGAGTAGACAGAAGAGCTATCATGATAAGAGAAGGAAGGATTTAGAATTCCAAGCTGGTGATCATGTGTTTTTGAGAGTCACGCCTATGGCTGGTGTTGGGCGTGCATTGAAGACAAAGAAGTTGACTCCTCGTTTCATTGGACCGTATCAGATCACTGAGAGAATTGGTAATGTTGCTTATAGGGTGGCCTTGCCGCCTAATCTTTTGAATTTGCACGATGTATTTCATGTGTCGCAACTTCGGAAGTATATTTCGGATCCGTCCCATGTGATTCCGATGGACGATGTGCATGTGCGGGATAATCTCACTGTGGAGACAATGCCTGTGCGAATTGAAGATCGTGAAGTGAAGACTTTACGTGGCAAGGAGATAAACCTGGTGAAAGTGGTCTGGTTAGGAGCTGCTGGTGAAAGCATGACATGGGAGTTGGAGAGCAAGATGCGAGAGTCCTATCCGGAGCTGTTTGAATCAGGTAAATTTTCGAGGACGAAAATATTCTAAGTGGGGGAGAGTTGTAACGCCCTAAAATTTAATCAAATTATTTCGAAGTTGGATTGCCGTAGGATGATTGTAAGAATTGAAATTATGGGCGTAGTAGCTATGTTGAAAACGAGTTAGATGATAATCACGTGTTGTGGGCTAGTTAAAAATAGCATTGGGCTCCCTTCCTATGTGGATAAAGTCCCAAATAATTTAGCCCATTAGGTTTCTCACTTATTATAAGTGGAGAGGATTAATTTAGGGTTGGGAGAGAGAGGAATTTCGGATTAGAGCAGCCACCAAAGAGAGAGAAAAGAAGAGAGAAAACAATTCCCGTTTTTCTCAAACCTGTCACCGTAAAATTGCGATTCCGGTTTCGTTAACCGTTGGATCGTCTTCGTTTTTGGGCAGCAGGTTCGTGAGATATAGTTCTACACTTTCACCGTTCGGATCTTTGAAACGATTTCTGAGGAGAGAGATATTGGCTTTGCACTGAAGCTGCAGTTTGGGCCACCATAGTTGAGGTAAGGGTGGGCTTAACCTTGATAATGGGTTGATGATAATTATGTGTGGGTAGTCTAGGGCTTTGTTGAATTGTTCGTGTTGTTGCATATCGTGTTTTCGTTGAGATTGGTGCTTTGATGATTCTTGCACGTTATTGTGATTTGTTTCGTTATTTGTTGTTGCGTGATTGTTGTATCACGATGATGGTGTTGTTATTGTTCGTGTTTTTGTTGTTGCTGTGCGTGGTTGATTGTTGTTGTCGCGTTGTCGAATTGTCGTTTTTGTTGTGGTGGTTGCGGTGTCGTTGCCGTTAGGGTTTGGTGTTTGGCAATTTAGCGATTCTGGACACAGGTTCGGTTTTTCTAAAACTGGCGCTGTTTGGTTGATCCAAAAATTATGAGGTTGATTGTTTTTGAAAATAGACTTAACGCCGGTCGTTTTGGCACTGGTTTCGTTAAATTCGGGGTTGTATAGCTCGAGTTATAGGCGATACAAGTTAGGTTAAAATTCTGGAAACGATTTGGGTATAGAGTTGTGTAGCTCGAGATATGAATTCCACAAGTTAGAGTAAGATTCTGGAAACAATCTGGACACAGGGTCAGTGTTTTGGTTATCACGTTTTCAAAAGAACTCCTTTTCGAACGAATCCAATTTCTTTGAAAACTAGACAAAATTTGCCCCAGTTTATGCACAAGTTTCATGCAATTTGATTGAGTTTTGGTCACTTTGGAATTGCTTGAATTTGAAGGACAGAAACTGTCCTCTTTTGCAACTAGCCTGTGTGCTTTTCGAAAAACGGTACCTATTGGACACTCTCCTTCAAAAACTGAACTTAGGGATGATAACCAGACCCATAGGGCTTTCCAACAAGTATTTATTTGTTGAAATCCGATGTCGTTTGCTATTTTAATTAATTCGCTGAAGTAGGTGCGATGTGCCTAGGCGCTGTGCGCCAGTCTTGTGCGTGGTGTGCGTGCGTTATGTCCGCGTTGTGGAGCCGTCTGGTGTTAATATTTCAGGTGCGGTGCTGGTATGCTCAGGAGAGTTTAGTGGTAGATGTGATGCTACAACTTGGTGCTATTTTTGGTGAAATCATTTGTTTTGATTCTGGTGATATAGTATTTATTTTAAATACTTGTTATGGTGAGTTGGTGCATAATCATGGTGTCGCATTGTCATATGCATGTTTTGGTGATATAGGCTCTGCCTCTGGTGTTTATTGGTGATATGCTCGTCGTGGCTCATTTTGGTGATCGGTACCGCATGCATATGCCCACTGGAGGGGTTGCATATCATCCCATTGTCTATGAATGTTATAATTTTGGTGGTTCACTGTCAAATGGATTTTTCCTTTGGTATCTGGTGCTGTGATATGGTGTAATTGTATTGTGTTGCTGTAGTTACCTGATGCTAGCATATTTTTATCATCCGCTTATTATCTCTGTTAGACTCACCCCTTCTGCTTGGAATGTTGCTCTCATGCGGCAACGCTGCAGGTGATCGCTAGTTCTCGTGGAGGAATTGCTAGGTTTTGCTTCCTCTCTCGTTTGGGTCTGTGTCAGCTCTGATATGTAGCACCGGGGAGTTGTTAGTTATCGTTTTGAACTATTATTTTAGTTATTGGAAATTGTTTTAATTAATTTTGGAGATGTCTTTAATTGTTAATTCTGGAGATGTTTAAACTGGTTAATATTTCCGCTGCTTGGTGATTTCTTTTATATAAATTATTTTAAAATGGTGAAAAATGTAGCGCCCTTCGAGGTGACTCTGATAATTGTCTATTTAATTGTAATAGTAAAAGGGGGGTGTTACAATAAGCGTCAAGAAAAATAAACAGCTGACACGCAAGAGAACCAAACATAGTGAGTGAAATAAACAAGCAGCAAGTCTTTCTCCCCCTTTGTTTTCATCAAAAAGGAGGGGATCTCGTCAGGGGAAGACACACAAGACACATAGCATATGATATAACAAGCACATAGCACCTCAAAAATACATCATGTAATCACATTACAGGCTGGCAAAATTAAGCATACCGAGCTCTCTCCGGATTTCACAAAATTGAGCTTCGGCTACTGGTTTCGTGAAGATGTTCGCTAGTTGGTCATCGGTGCCTACAAAGTTCAATGCTATTCTCCCCTTAAAAACATGGTCTCTAATGAAATGATGGCTTATTTCTATATGCTTAGTTCTAGAGTGTTGGATGGGGTTCTTAACAAACCAAAATCCTCCAAAGTCTGTTTCATCCACAGAACTTGTGCAACGCAATTTCCAACCACCACATATTCGGCTTCAGCGGTGGACAAAGCAACACTGTTCTGTTTTTTACTAGACCAGGAAGTCAAACAAGGCCCTAAGAAATGACAGGTTCCACTAGTACTCTTCCTATCTAATGTGCATCCAGCAAAATCAGCATCACAAAAACCGACCAAAGCAAACTGACTCGATTTCGGGTACCACAGACCAAAATTTGTGGTTCCCTTAACATATCGAAGAATCTGTTTTACAGCTTTTAAATGTGATTCTTTGGGACATGCTTGAAATTGAGCACACAAGCACATAGCAAACATAATATCAGGTCGAGAAGCAGTTAAATATAAGAGACTACCGATCATACCTCGATACATCGTTTCGTTTACTGGTTTACCTTGCTCGTCCTTATCTAACTTTGTTGCAGTTGCCATGGGAGTACCAATCTCGTTTGCATCACTCATGTCAAACTTCTTTAGTAGCTCCTTTGAGAACTTGTTTTGACAGATGAAGATTCCTTCCTTCATTTGCTTCACTTGAAGTCCAAAAAAGAAGTTCAGCTCCCCCATCATGCTCATCTCAAACTCGCTAGTCATCATGTCAGAAAACTCCTTGCACAGATCATCATTAGTAAACTCGCTAGACATAAATTTGAAGTACTATGATATGTTTGCCCTTGGTTTTAAGGAATAAGGTAGAATCTATCTTACCCTTTTTGAAACCATTTGCAATTAAATGTTTGCTTAGTCTCCCAAACCAAGCTCTAGGAGCTTGTTTTAATCCATAAAGTGCTTTGTCAAGTTTGAAAACATGCTTTGGTTTTTTAAAATCTTCAAAACCAGGGGGTTGTTTTACATAAACTTCCTCTTCTAAAAATCCATTTAGGAAGGCACTCTTGACATCCATTTGGTGTAGTTTGAAGTCCATGAAACTAGCAAAGGCTAGTATGATACAAATGGAGTCCAACCTAGCCACCGGAACAAAAGTTTCTTCAAAATCAACCCCTTCGATTCGGTTAAAATCTTGAACAACTAAAAGGATTTTATTTAATAAAATAACACCATTTTCATCAAGTTTGTTGCGAAAAACCTATTTAGTATCAATGATGGTTCTATCAACAGGTTTTTGAACTAAATGCCAAACTTTGATCCGTTCAAATTGTTCAAGTTCCTTTTTCATTGACACAAACCATTCTAGATCACATAAAGCTTCCGTATGAAAGCATAAATGATTAAGAGAAGAACGAGTGGTTACCCCCTTTGATGGACTACCAATAATTTGCTCCATGGGATGATCTCGAACTAATTTCCAAGTCTTGGGCAAATCATCATGTGTTCTTCCATGGAGATGGTCATCGATGTGTTGGGGCTCTCGTTCCACTTCAGCTTCTTCTTAAGGTTCCACTTTCACCTCAACTTCTTCCACACGTTCACTAGTTGGTTCAAGCATTCTGTCTTTGATCACTTCAACCACTTCATCCTCATCATCAACTTTCTTAGCAAATGGGTTAGTCTCATCAAAATAAACATGTATTGATTCTTGCATAAATTTATCAATTTTATTGTAAACAATATATGCTCTACTATGGCTTGAATAACCCATAAAGATAGATACCTTCAGTTGATTTTGCATGAAACTTACCCAACTTGTCCTTTGTGTTGAGAATGTAGCACTTACTTCCAAAAACCTTGAAGTATGAAATATTTGGAGCTCTACTATTCCACAACTCGTATAGCATCTTGTTAAGAGATGGCCTCAGGTATACCCGATTAAGCACATGACACGTTGTCTCAATTGCATGTCCCCAAAAATACTTGGGAAGGTTGTGCTCGTTCAGAATTGTTCTACTCATCTCTTGTATGGTTCCGTTCTTCCTTTCCACCACACCGTTTTGTTGAGGAGTCCTTGGAGATGAAAAGTTGTGATGAACACCGTACTTTTCACACAAAGTCCTGAATGATGAATTTTCGTACTCTCCTCCATGATCACTTCTAATTTCCATGATGGCTAAGTTTTTCTCATTCTGTAACTTTCTGCACAGCTTAGCAAACTCATTCAAAGCATCACTTTTATTTTCAAGTAGAGTGACCCAAGTATACCTAGAATAATCATCTATAATCACGAAGACATACTCGGACCCTCCTAGACTTACAACATCAATCTCACCAAATAAATCGAGATGGAGCAATTCAAGCACATTGTTAGTGGAAATAAAAGGTTTTGGATTGAAGGAAGATCTATGCAATTTACCCAGCTGGCATGCATCACATAATTGACCCTTTTCATACTTCAGCTTGGGTAGACCTCTAACATGCCCATTCTTACACAACTTAGATAAAAGTTCTATACTAGCATGTCCTATACGTCTATGCCACAAATTCACATCATCAAGCAAGGAAGGCATGCATACATTATCATTACTCACATTGTCAAAATCAACATAATACACATTATTTTCTCGAAAGCCAGTAATATAAAGTTTAGAACTCCTATGAGTAATAACACAATCAACAGAAAAATGCACATCAAAATCACTATCACATAATTGACTAACACTTAGCAAGTTAAATTTCACACCATCAACTAGTAAAGCATTTTTAATCTTGATTGTGTTTTCCTTACCCACACAACCTTTTCCTATTACTTGAGCAGATTCATTGTTGGCAAACTTCACAGATCCAGTGGCCCTGTTGCTCAACTTCAAGAATAGTGAGGCATCACCAGTCATATGCCTCGAGCACCCACTGTCAACCATCCACACATTTTGCTTTTTGGATGACTGACCAACCTGCAAAAGGAACATCAACAACTAGTAAGAGGTACCCAATACCTCTCCTATCAACATATTCATGTTAGGAGTGAAGTAACTTGGTTAAGGTTTTTTCACCAACGTCAAACTTTTTTAAGGATTCTTTCAAATTTTCATTTCAACCTTCACTTTTTCAAAATTTTGTTTAAGCTTAAGAAGCTCAAGGTTGAAAGGTCTAGTTTTATGTAGCTCATTCTTCAACTTAGCTACCTCCTTTTCAAGAGTCTCAATTTGACTGAACATGCTTTTGTTGCTCTTTGTCAAATCCTTATATTTAATCAAAAGAGTTTCATGTTCATTATAAAGAGCTTCAAAAGCCTCGCTCAAGTCTTGACTACTGCACGCATCATCAAATAGGTCATCATGTTCAAGTGTATCAGAAAAACTATGGTCAGCAAGGATTACCTTAGGGGTGTCATTTGCCATAAGAAAAACAACCTTGGTAGCCTTCTCTTCTTCATCTGTTTCACTATCAGTGTCAAGATCGTCCCGTGTAGCCTCAGGGGTGTCATTTGCCATAAGACAAACAACATTTGCAACCTCCTCTTCTTCATCTGTTTCACCCTCAGTGTCAATATAGTCCCATGTAGCCTTCATGGCTTTCTTCTGTGGGTACTTGGACTTAAGCTTTGGACAATTCACCTTGAGATGACCCGGTTTGTTGCATTCAAAACATTTTGGTTGATAATCTCTTTTCTCATAACTATCTCTTTTGTTGTACCCAGATTTCTTTGAATAGTCACCCTTCCCAAGCTTGTTGAATCTCATGAATTTTTTGAATTTCTTGGCAAACATAGCCATGTCTTCATCATCGGATTCTTCATCAGACTTCCTTTCTTTGTCCGCTTAGAAGTCTTGACTGCAGCAAGAGCAAGAGACTTCCTTTCTTTGTTTGCTTCTTTTTCTTGAGTCTTCTTAGCGGCCAACACCACCTCAAATACAAGAGGTGACCCAATCAAGTCTTCTTGAGGTAAAGTGCCAATATCTTTGGCTTCAGTGATAGCACAAGTCTTGGGAAAGAAGCCACTTGTCACGGATGTAAGAATCTTCCCATTCAAATCCTTTGTTGAATACTTCTTCCCAAGTGCTCTCAAGTTATTCACTATCAGGTTCAATCTTTGGTGCTTAGCTGCAACAGACTCACCTTCCTTCATCTTGAAAGCTTCATAGTCAGAAGTGAGAACCACCACAACAGATTTGGGGATTGGGAGTGCTTTTTTTAAGCCATCAGTAGCGCTTTCGAGCGCTCCTAAAGCTTGCGCTCCTGTTGCCAATCCCCCAAAGGTAGCGCTCGAAAAGCGCTACCAATGAACAGGCAAGAGGAGCGCTTCTAAGCATAAGCGCTCCTTATTTCTGGATGCGCATAGACCACAGGTAGCGCTTCTAAGCGTAAGCGCTCCTTATTCCCGGATGCGCATACACCAAAGGTAGCGCTTCTAAGCGTAAGCGCTCCTTATTCCCGGATGCGCATAGACCAAAGGTAGCGCTTCTAAGCGTAAGCGCTCCTTATTCCCGGATGCGCATAGACCAAGAGTAGCGCTTTTTTGTTCAAACGCTCCCCATTCCTAGATGCGCTTAGACCATAAGTAGCGCTTTTTAGAGAAAGCGCTCCTTATGCCTAATTTTTTTTAATTCTAGCTGTTTCTTCTCTATTACCATAAGTAGCGCTTACAGAAAGCGCTACCTATGCCTAAATTTTTTTTAAAGAATTTTTTTTCTGTTTCTTCTCTATTACCAATTCCTTGCTCCCTGTTTCAAATCAAATTCCAACTAATTAATAAATCCAACATACACACATATATGCCAACCAAAATTACATAAATCATCATGTACCAAAACATGAATGTCAACATAACAGCAAAAATTACAAGATATCCAATATAGGTACTACAAAAATAGGATATCCAAAAAAATCACATCAATTTCGATTTTCATGTATAACACCGGCAACATGATGACACCACTCTCCTTTGAGCTCAATAAGTTGCTCATCAGAAAAAGGAACTCCAGACACATATCCAGAAAAATACTGAAAAAGTAAAATAAAATGAACTAAGAATTATATCAATATCAAACAAATATTGAATTACTTATCAAAAAACAAACTATCAAATTATATATACATTGATTGGGATTTCCATTTCGTTGTGATTGATGATGTCCTTCATAAATTTCATTACATAGTACCCGCAATCAATGTTGTTTGGTTGGAGTGGACCCTATAAAACAAAATATGACTTGGTTATTAAATTTAATTAATTACATATGCATAAGAATATTGATTATAAACTTACCCTTATTGCTATCCATTTTGTAGAACATGATGATTTTCTGTACGCAGTCCTGGAATCACTCAATCCCCAATAAGATGCCAAAGCACTGAACCAATCCATCAATTTCAAGTGCAGAATTTTCATTACAAACTCACATTCAACAAGAAAAGTACCTGAACGCAGAGAGATGAACTAGAGAGAGCGCAGAGAGATGAACCAGAGAGAGTGCACGAGAGAGATGAACGAGAGCCTGTGCCAAAAAATAACTTTCTTAAAATTAACTTCATTCATTCCCCTCCACCCCAACTCTTCACATTAATTCATTTCAGGTAACACCTCATTATTATATATATGTTCCTGGATTCTGTTAAGTCATCAACTAACAATAAATTAACTTGTGCTAACTAACTAACCCTAACAATCTAACAAACTCAAAATCAAATGAAAACAGTTGCTAGCGGAAAAATATTTTAACAGAAAGTGCAAAAGCCAAATCAACATAAAAATAAGTCCAACTATTCCAAGTTAAGCTATCAAGAACGTCAGCAGCAGCAAGGGTTGAGAGAGATTCTGGAAGGTTTGGTGCCATGCTATCAAAACCTAAACTATCAAATCCTTAAAACCTAAAACCCATAAAATGAAAGGGGCAAGAACCAACCCTATTATCATGAACCAAAGAGAGAGAGAGAGAGAGAGAGAGAGCAAAGAGATGTTCCGAAGCTTAGGGTGTGCGTACCTGGTGGAGAGGTTAACGAAACGTGGTGGAGACAACGGTGTGGTGGAGAGGAAGCCCAGCGTCGTCGAGAGGACAGCGTGCGTACAGCGCGGCGGCACGAGGAGAAGGCGAGGGTTTAGAGAGAACGATTCTGGAATGTTAACGTTGAGAGCCTGAGAGACTAAGCAGAGAGACGTACTGAGACTGAGAGGGAAGAGTGCGCAACATTAATTAGGAAAAATGCCAAAGGGAGCGCTCGCGTAAAAAGCGCTCCTCATTGGAGGACGCGTATTGATCAAAGGGAGCGCTCACTAATGAAGCGCTACTTATTGCACCTCCGTGTTTAGCCATTGGGAGCGCTTGCTTACCAAGCGCTACTTATTGCACCTCCGTGTTTAGCTATAGGGAGCGCTCGTGTACCAAGCGCTACTCATTGTACGTGCGTGTTGCGAATAAGGAGCGCCTGCCTATAAAGCGCTACTAATGTTGCGCTCTTTTTAAACAATTATGTTGTAGTGAACTCTAATTTTTATGTCTATCACTTGACTCGTATCAACATGTGTCGTCTCCAGATAGTCCCAAATTTCCTTGGCTGTCTTACATCCTTTCACCCTTCCATACTCTTCTTCACATAGAGATAGGTGAGGAATATTCATTGCTTCTTCACATAGAGATATTTTCACTCAAGTCAATGGCATAAATATCTTCGATAGGTACATACTCACCTTTAACAGTAGCTTGAAATTTGGAAGTATCACCTTCAGCAGCAACACCAGGTTTAGTAATCTTGATTCTTATAGGAATGAGTGGTCCATCAACCATGATCCTCCATAAAGTGAAATCTATAGCCTGCACATGACATTTCATTCGACTACTCCAATAGTCATAGTCAGTCCCATCGAACAGGGGTGGCCTATTGAAGGACATTCCCTCTTTCAGAAACGAACCCATGATCACAAAAATAAAATTGCGAGATGTTAAGCTCTATAGGCAATTTCTATCTTTGATACCAATTGTTGGACTATATGATAACCTTATAGGGGGGTGAATAAGGTTATATGCTAAAAATGAAATCTTTTTGATTTTTGAAAATTAACGATGCTAGTTTAAATCAAATGCAGAAAAGAGGATTTAACTATATGCAACAACTATGCAAGCTATAACGATGGTAGAAGCAATTACAGTGATATTGAAAGCTAAGTACAATAATGTCAAATACAATGATAAATAACAAATATAAAGTAAAAGCAATGTAAAAGATAACGGAATGAAGTACACCGTGATTTTTACGAGGTTCGGGATAAAAAGCCCTACGTCCTTGGCCTCCAGCTTTCCACCCTTCGCACTTGATAATAACCACTACATGAAAAGAACTTCTTCAATGTCTTACAAGCAAGCAACTCTCTTATAGCTACCACACCAATCTCAGTTTCCCAAAATTGAGAACCCAAGGGGCTAAGGATTTCGCTATAATTCAATCTCCCCGATTGAATTACAAAAGAAAAATCTCTGGATTTCACAACAATCAAATATAGATGATTACAAATGAAAACCAGGATCCAATCACTCAAGAAATATAACAATGATGTAGTTGAAAGAGATGAGAGATTTCGATTCAACCTAAACAGTGATGAAGAACGTGAAGAATGAGTGTGACGATTAGAGTTCTATTTCTTTTCTTTTTTGATTTGTAGGTTGTTAATGAAACGTGAAAACCCTAATCCTATTTATATGGATTGTAAAATATCACCGTTGAAGCACTTTCTAACACTATTGTGATAAGTGAAGAATCGAATGATTGCTTGAAAAATATAAGTTGAAAATCGATTTTACTTTTTAAGAAAATAAGTCATATATCGATTTTTGTCTTTAAGCAAATAAGAGAGGAATCGATTTTGTAGTTCATAAAAATAAGGAAGCCAAGCTACAACAGACAAACCACAAATCGACTTCTTGCTTGAATGGCATAGGCTAGAAATCGATTTCTTGATTGAATGAACAATTTCTTTTAAAACCAAGTCAATGAAACGATTCTTCTCTTTAAAAAGAGAAGCCATAAATCGATTTCCTTCTTTAAAAAACAAGGTCAAAATCGATTTTTATCTTCTAATACACAAAGTCATCAATCGATTGTTTTCTTTCCAAAACAAGTTCTTTTAAAAACAATCTAACATGGAAATCGATTGTTGGGTTTTAAAAGGAAGGAGGAAAACGATTTCTTGCTTCAAAGGGAAGAGGGAAATCGATTGTTGATTTTAAAAAACAAGGGGAAATCGATTTTTGGCTTTAGAAACAAGTAGAAATCGATTTCTAGCTTAATGTACCAAAACTAAAATCGATTCTTTACCAAGCATAGCTCAATTCCATTCTTTACCAAAACTAAAAAACTATTCATTATTTGTGCCTAACCTATTTTACCAAGCATAGCTCAATTCCATTTTAAAAGATCATCTCTCAACTACAAAAAACATAAATCTTAAGTGACGTACGAGATTTTACAAGTGTCCTATGCAAAGAAATATAAAACATAAGTCTTGAACGCTTGAGTAGCTTCTCCTTCGAGCTGCTACAATTTAAGATATCATGCCCTGTGCTTTGGTTCATGCTCTGTGCTTTGGTTCATGCCCTGTGCTTTGGTTCAACTATAACCATTAGTAAACAGAACGTAATTTGTTATCATACAAAACAAAGACTGTTTGCCCTCGGTTCAACAACGACCACGACACGGATGCCTGCAGAGTGCTGAGGGACAACATAGAGGAGCTGATCCAACGAGGAAAACTGAAACAATATATGAAGTCTGACGAGAAGAAAAGGGAACACTCCCCCCGGCGCTCACCACGGAAAGCAAAAGTCGTGGTCAATGAAGTAAGCAAGACCTTGACAGATGATAGCAGCGACTCGGCTGAAGAGGCCCCGAGGTCGCAACGCCAGCAACCCGTGGCTATGGTGATTATGGGAGGTTACTCCATGTAGGCCGGGCAGACGAAGCGCTCGATGAAGCGTCGCTGGCTAGAAATCTTAAGCATTGGAAACAACTCTATCCCTATTCCAGCCAAGTCGGACAGGCCACCACTCTCATTCACCGACGCTGACCTCTCCAAAGGGAAGCCAAATGAGGACATTCCGCTCATCATTTTGACTGTTCTAGCCGGGGTCGAGGTAAAAAAATTCTTGTCGACTTAGGGAGGTCAACAGATATTCTGTTCCAGGAATTACTCCCAATACTCAAGATCTCTGAGGCCAAGCTCTCTGCTTACGACGGTTCAGACTTGGTAGGCTTCAACGGCTCCCGAACAAAACCGTTGGATACGTCAAACTGCGAGTCATTGGGCAAGCTCGGGGAAGACACGCACTTGAAGACCATCAGGACGAAATTCCTACTGCTGCCATGCCCGTCTCCGTAATCGTGCATTGTTGGTCGCCCGGCATTGGGCAAGCTCGGGGTCGTCGCCTCCACAGTACACCTCAAGACGAGGTTCCTGTCACATCAGGACGAGTTAGTGACGATCCCGGTTGACCTTGATGGGGCGAGAAGATGTCAGTATCTATGCCGCAATTCGGAGCGCCGGGGGGAAAAGCAGCAGGCCCTCACAATTTCCAAGAAGGGAGCCAGTTCAAAGTAAGAAAACAGCCACGACATTGATTGAAGGTGGGATAAAAAGCAATGTAATGACCTGATGTACTATAACCGTCATTCAAATAAGAAAAGATTGCAGAACTATGTTCCATTGCTTAATACTACTATCTAGAACATCTTTAACTAACGCGTAGGTCCCTCGACACGCCCCTCTCACCCGAGTCCGACAGGAGCTGGCCACTCGACGGACAACGATATGAGGCTAGGCCGTCGAAGAGCATCCTCTGTGATCCCGAGCTCTACGCTCCATCACAGGCTGGAGACGGAAGTCCACAGTGAATCTGTAACATCCCCAGAGTGGCTAATGGTAGTTCTTGAAATTAGTAGGTGACTTTAATTAGTTAATTTCCAATTGAGTTTATAGTTTGTTAATTAAGTCATTTCCATTATTGTATTTGCTAAGTGAATTGATGTGTTGTTCTGAATTGGCGATTTCATGATTTAGTTTATTGAATTGGGGGTTATTGGAAATTGAGAGAAGAGTAAGGGCAAAATAAAGTTTTCACCACTCAAACACTAATTAACCCACCACTATATATAGATAGGGAGCTGAACCAAAATCACACAACCAGAATTTTAAAAGAAAGAACAAGCGTAGAGAGGGAGAGTTAAGGAAAGAAAAGAAGAGAGTGAGGGTTGAGGAAGAGAGAGGAAGAGCTTGAGATGAAACACCCACACCACCTTCATCTTCTCCTAAACAGATTCCCCTACTTTATCCCATCACTCTCTCCCCTCATTTTCGAAATCCCTCCATCTCACACCTCAAGATAAGAATTTGAACAAAAACCCCTTTCCTTCCCCCACTTCTTCTTTACATGTGACATTGGAAGTTAGGAAATGAAGTTTTGGGAGCTTGCATATTCGGTTTGAACTCTAAGGAGTGTAGAAGAAGGCCATCTTAGAGTCATTAAGGGTTGATGCTCCAGTCTAGTGGTTGTTTTGGTAGCTGATTTTCGGATTTGGGCTCATAGGGACTTGCTTGGTGCTTCAATATCTCTATTCCTTTCTTATTGTTGTTGTTTCACGAACTTGAGGTGAGTTCTACGAATTTGCTTCTATTTTCAATTTAAAAACATGTGTATTTCTGAATTGGGTTGACAATGTGTTTGATTGATGAATTTTGGTGAATGTTTGATGCTAATTTTGCTGCTAAACTCACTTTTTGGTGTAATCTGAGTATAGGTTCAGTTATACAGTAACTGGGAACAACTTAGTGGTCCAAAAATTATGTGGTTTATGGTTCTAGAAACTATGCTTAATGCTTGTTGATTAGGCACTGGTTTGGTTGCATTTGGAGTTTTATAGTTCTAGTTATAGGTGTCACAAGTTAGGTTAAAATTCTGGAAACAATTTGGGTATAGAGAGTGGGAAGAGAGTGGGAATGTGAATCAACGGCAAGGATGAATCCGTACGATCATTTGTCAGGTAGATGCTATTCACTAGTTTTGTTACTCTGCTTGTTCGCTCCTGACTTGGGCGTTGGAGTGTATTTGCAGGTACACCCGCCCTCTTTCTCGGGGTGTTAAGAACGGACGGAGCAGCAATCAGATAAGGTTTGATACTCTGAGGAGACCCACTAGGCGAGCTCTGGTACAGATCATTTGGCAACCACAGTGGGAGCCCGCGCGCTATCCACCATCTATTCAGATGCCCTCAAAGGCACCTCGAGGCCGACCAAGGGCCGCAACTCATCTTCAGAGCGTGGCCGAGATCCCTACTAGACCACCACCAACAGGTGTAGCGGGCACTAGCACCGTCCCTGCACAACCAGTTACAGTCGAACTTCCCGCAGACTTTGTCAAAGAATAGCGAGAATTACTGCACGACTGTAATAAGGCTTTAAATCGCAACAATGATCCACTTACGCAGTTGGAAGATCAGATCGCTTCAAGGCGAGCGCACACAGCTCCAGAGCAGCGACCTCATCATGAGGGTACATCAGCTTTGCGAGCACATCCTTCAAGCGATTATCGATCGCCTCCGCGTAGGCAGCTCGTCCACTGATTTCCACCCCCAGGGAGAAGACGAGGAGGAGGACCCCCACCGCCAAGAAGAACTCAATCTACCTCTGATTACACTTTCTGGCCTGAAGAATCATCGCACGAAGAATCCTCTTATGGATCAACCAACTCACCCACTCGCTCGCGCAGCCGATTCAATGAGCGTTATACATGCCGGTCAAAAGATTACTCCAACAATCAGAAGCACGGTCATGGAGCCCTTTATACAGGGGAGCGACCGCATCATAAAGAAAGAGGAGATACCAGCTTGGGACCATACACGAGGGAGATAGATGAACTTCGCATACCACACTCGTTGCAGAAGCCTCCGACCGATCTTAAGATTTACAACAGCGTGAAAAATCGGGACGCCCATTTAAAGCACTTTGATATTATGATGAAATACAGAGGGGCACTCGGACCAGTTAAATGCAAAATCTTCCCCCTTACTTTAGAAGGGTCAGCACTGGAATGGTTTACCGAGTTGAAACCCAATACCATTTCATCTTGGGAGAAGATGGCTAGGGCATTTACCGCCCGTTTCACAACCTCTAGAATTAAACCCAAGTCTCAAGATGTTCTGATCACTATCAGACAATGTCCAGACGAGCCTTTGCAAAGTTATGTGGAGAGGTTCAACCGAGAAGCCGACCAAGTACGAAACTTAGATGACAATCAAAGATTATTCTTCCTAAGGACGGGCGTTTTGAGGGGAAGTCGGTTTGAGGTGGAGGTACGACTCCATGTTTCCAAAGATCAGGAGACATTCATTAGACGGTCACAAAGGTTCATGAATTACGAAGAGAGAACGACTGCTATGGAAGCTGCTTAGGCGGGTATGAATCAACGTTCACGACCAAAAAGGGACCAAAAGGTCAAGGAAGACTATGCTAACACCCGTCCAAGCAAAGAGAGCAAGATCAAGAAAATCGCTGAATGCACCAAGCTAAATACCTCGTGTGCGAACATATTAGCAGAATGCGCAAATACAGAATTCAGGGATATCAGGCCACCAGAACCCCTTGTTCTTAAAGAGGGGCAGCGCCCTATGAAGAAAATTGCAGATATCACAAAAGTAACGGGCATGATACTAATAATTGCATGGCTCTAAAACATGATGTGGAAGCACTGATCAGAAGAGGGAAGTTGACCCAATACGTAAAAAGAGATCAAACTGAAACACGAGGGGAAAGGCAGGTTGCCCGTTCACCTAGAAGGGGAAAAGAGCAAGCTGACGAGGCGGGCAAACTCGTAGAAGAGGACGATGATGAAGACGCTGTGGATACAAGGAAATCAAGGGGAAGACCAGTCGCCATGGTAATCTCCGGAGGAATTCCCACAGACGCCTTGTCCAACAAATCGATCAAAAGAATATGGGACGAAATCATGAGCATCGCGTCGACCTCCACTCCAAGACCACCTTCTAAGCGACCATCCATCTCCTTTGGGGACAAAAATCTCATTGATGGGACGCCCAACTACGAAGTACCCCTGGTGATAGTCGCAGTGATGGCGAACATCGAGGTTAGACAGATATTGGTTGACCAAGGGAGCTCAGCAGACATAATATTCAAAGACCAGTTGGACATGTTAAAAATCTCAAAAGACGACCTGAGGCCATATAGAGGGACAGTATTGACCGGGTTCAATGGGGCTTCCACGACCCCCATAGGACTAATAGAGTTGATGGTAACCTTCGGGGATGATACTGTAGAAAACCCCCTTTGCAGAACGGTCAAAACAGATTTCATCATGCTACCATGTAAATCTGTTTATCAATGTATCATTGGTCGACCAACCCTTGCCCGTTTGGAAGCAGTGCCATCCACCGTCCACTTTAAAATGAAGTTTTACACCAAGGCTGGGGAAGTCACTACCCTTCAAGCAGATTTATTATCCGTAAAGAGAGCTTTTCTCTTGGGGTTGAAGGAAAAAGGAAAAAAAGTAGCAAAAGAAATAGAGGAAGCCATGAAAGGGGGCGAGCAAGTAAATCTAGCTGATCTGGATGCTCGTTATGATCCAGATAGTGAGGAAGAGGAAGGGGACGATCTTTTGACTAAGGAGCTTAAAAAGCGGATTAAACGACCAGAACCGAACGGAGAATTCTGTCATGTGCAACTAAGGAACGATCCTAGTAGAACGGTCAAGATAGGGAAGAGCCTCCCCTCGGAAGTTCGTAACAAGCTCGTCTAATGCTTAAAAGAGCATGCAGATCTGTTCGCCTGGAGTGCGGCAGACATGCCCGAGATTCCACCACAAGTAGCCTGCCATCATTTAGCAGTGGATCCGGGAGCAAAATGGGTGGCTCAAAGAAGAAGAGTTCAGAAAGAGGAAAAGGCACGAGCAGCGTGCAAGGCCGTCGAAGACCTGCTCGAAGTAGGGTTCATCAAAGAGATAAAATACACAACGTGGTTGTCTAATGTCGTCTTAGTTATAAAGGAGAATGGCAAGTGGAGGATGTGCGTAGACTATACTGACCTCAATCGAGCATTCCCAAAGGACGCTTTCCCCGTTCCAAGTGTAGACCGCTTGGTCGATAATGCGAGTGGATACAAGATCCTGTATTTCTTGGACGCCTATTCTGGATACAATCAGATTGCGATGCACCCACCCGATGAGGAAAAGACAGCGTTCATGACGGACAGAGGGAATTTTTGTTACCGAGTCATGCCGTTCGGACTGAAGAATGCTGGAGCAACCTACCAACGTATGATGAATCAAGTTTTTCAGAACCAGATAGGAAGAATGGTGGAGGTATACTTAAATGATATGATTATCAAAACCAAAGAGGACCGACCTCATGTGGACGACCTAGACGAGGTCTTCAGGGAAGCCAGAAAAAACTCATTAAGATTTAACCGAGAAAAGTGCACCTTTTGTGTTAGGGTGGGCAAATTCCTGGGATTCTACCTCACATAAAGGGGAATAGAAGCCAACCCAAATAAATGTCGAGCAGTGACTGAGATGAGGCCGCCAACGACCCAAAAAAAAAAATACAAAAACTCAATGCATGGTGGCCGCTCTCTCTCGTTTCATTTCAAAAGCAGCAAACAAGTCCTTGCCCTTATTCAAATTGTTAACAAAAGCAGTCTACATTTGAATGGACGCCCGAGTGCGACCAAGCCCTCAAACAGTTGAAAACGGCACTAGCAGAACCTCCAATTTTGACAACTATATTTGTACTTATCCATAACAAACAAGGCTCTGGCCGTTGTTTTGGTGCGAGAGGAATGAACAAAGCAGAATCCAGTCTACTTTGTCAGCAAAGTACTGCAAGGGCCCGAGCTAAGATATCAGAAGATTGAGAAATTGGCTCTGGCATTGATTGTCTCATTTCGAAGGTTGCGACCGTACTTCGTGGCTCATCAGGTTACGCTACGCACCGACCAACCCATCAGACAGATCCTGCATAGACCAGATCTAGCGGGCAGAATGATCAAGTGGGCTGTGGAATTATCAAAATTTGGGATTAAGTATGAGCCAAGGTCGGCCACTAAAGCACAAATCTTGGCTAATTTCATCGCAAAATTAACCCCAGGGTCGGAGAATCCCATTCAGGATTCATGGACTTTGCATGTTGATGGATCATCCAATGGTAAGGGCAGCGGAGCGGGCTTGATCCTTGAGAATGAAGAAGGAACGACCATTGAAGTGTCTTTGGCTTTCTCGTTCCCAACTTCCAACAATCAGGCTGAGGATGAAGCCTGCATAGCAGGGTTGTTGCTCGCTCTAGAATTTATTGTAAAAAAGGTGGAGCTCCGATAAGACTCGTTACTAGCGGTCTCCCAGATCAAAGACGTCCTTTCAGCCAAAGACGAGATCCTCCAGAGATATTTAACAAGGGTCAAAGAGTTGATGAAGAAATTTGAGTACGCTGTGGTCAAGCACGTCCCTAGGGCAGAAAATGCTAGGGCGGATATCTTATCCAAGCTCGCAAGCACTAAGAACCCTGGTAATCACAGAAGTGTAATACTAAAAGTCCTATCTCGACCAAGTGTAAGGCTAGAGACGGCCTTGGGAGCAGACGTATGTGAGGTCGATTCAGTACCATCCTGGATCGACCCCATCTTTAACTACATAAAAGACGGGGAAGAGCCTGAGAATCCAAAAGAGGCGGCACTCATCCGTAGGTGAGCAACGTCCTACTCGATAATTAACGAGCAGCTCTATCGAAGGGGATTCACCATGCCCCTGCTCAAATGCCTTCTCCCAGCAGAAGCAAACTATGTGTTAAAAGAAATTCATGAGGGCGTCTGTGGGAACCATATGGGCTCGCGAGTGTTGGGAAAAAATGCCTTGAGAGCAGGCTATTACTGGCCCACCATGGAAACAGATGCAAAAGACTTAGTCAAGAAGTGCGATAAGTGTCAGAGACATGCAGACGTTCACATTGCTCCTCCAACCGAGCTCAACAGTATGACTTCCCCTTGGCCGTTTGCATGGTGGGGAATTGATCTATTGGGACCTTTCTCACTCGCCCCTGGTCAGCTCAAGTTTCTGATAGTCGCGGGTTGACTACTTCACCAAGTGGATTGAGGCCAAACCATTGGCCACAATTACTTCAAGAAATTGCCTCAAGTTCGTCAAAAGAAATATCTTGGTGCAGTTTGGGATCCAAGAGGTCATCGTGTCAGATAACGGCACGCAGTTCACCGATAGAAACTTCCAAGAGACTTTGGTCGAGCTAGGTGTGAAACAGCATTTCACCTTCGTCGAGCACCCGTAGACAAACGGGCAGGCGGAAGCGGCCAACAGAGTCATTCTAAGAGGACTAAAGAGAATACTGGATGAAGCCAAGGGAAAATGGGCAGAGGAGCTCCCTTCAGTGCTATGGGCGTACAGAACCACACCACACTCAACTACTAGAGAATCCCCCTTCAGGATGGTCTATGGGACGGACGCCCTAATTCCGGTGGAGACGAGAGAGTTAAATTGGAGGACGACCAATCCGATGCAACCGTCTGAGAACGAGCAAGCCACCAGGGAAAAACTCGATCGAGTTGAAGAACTGCGAAGTAAAGAAGCCTTGAGAGAGGCGTTGGTTAAGCAAAATGTGGCAACAAGACATGACGCCAAGGTCGTTCCTAGGTCCTTCGAAATAGAACAGCTCGTCTGGCGAAAGGCAGATATCGGCCAGAGGAATGCTGGCCAGGGCAAGCTCGCCCCAAATTGGGAGGGTCCCTACAAAGTAGTTGCCAATACGGGCAAAGGAGCATATATCTTACAAACTATGGGTGGAGGAATGATTTCAAACACTTGGAATGCAACAAACCTTAGAAGATATTCCACTTGATACCTTGTAAATGTGAAAGAATGTCATGTTACTACTTGAATGATGATTGAAAAAAAAAACGGGTGGGACACTCTTTTTCCCTACGGGGTTTTTTATAGAGGCCCAATCGTCCGTTAATAGAATGACGAGGAATTTCTTAAATTCTTGACTCTTTTAAAAGCTGTTGATCGACCCAACAACAAACGATCCCTCAAGCGCGTTAAGTTCAATCTGAGTTTGATAAACTGCTAAGGGTAAAACTTCAACGACAAATTGAAACATATAAGTTTGGTAATTTCACACAGAATTTAGCCCGTGCTAAACGACCAAAAGCAAATTAAGATTATACTTAGAAAAAGTTAAAGAGCAAAAGCTGAAATTGAAACATACAAGTTTGCCCGAATAAGGCCGGGCTCCACAAAAGGTACATAATAAAGGGTGACCACTAGGTCCCCAATGAAAGCAGCAGAATACATTTTTCAAAAGAAATAACTAAAGTACAAAGACAAGTCACTCAGGACGGCTATAGATGATCGTTTCTTCTTGAATGACATTTCCATTTTCATCTTTCTCTACGAGGCGAAAAATCTGCCCGTTCCTTAGGAAATGGTCGTTGCTCACAATCTCAGGGTTAATCTGCAGTGTGGGATAATAGTACTGGATCTGAGCAACAGCCTCGTCAAACCGCCCTTTGGCAATAGAAATAGTCATGTCTTCCAAAGCCTCTAGCTCGTCCTGAGCTTTGTCACGCTCGCCCTCCACGGCCTTCAAATTTTCCTTTAAGCCAACCACCTGTTCCTCCAAATTTGTAACCTTGGCAGACTACTCGGTCAGACTGGCAGAAGCGGTGGTCAGTTTTTCCTCAACAACTGCCTTGGCTTTTATGGCCGCATCACGTTCAGAAGTGACCGTGCCAAGTGCATCCTTGGTGGGTTGGAGAGCGACCTCAACCTCATTAAGTTTTTTCTTGGTGCTCTCTAGCTCTGCCCGCAACTCTGTAATACGACCAAGAGCAGATTTATACTTATCAGTTATATCTATAAGGTCACCCTCCAACCACAAATTACGGTGGACTAAACGCATACCTGCTTGACGTTCAGCCTCCTCAAACTTATAGCAAGCAAGTTTTTGAGAAGCGGCCTTGGCAACTTCAGACATAAATAGGAGGGGGTCCACGTGAAGGCGTTCAAAATCGGGCTCCCTGAGATCGTCTATATCTAGGGATGGCTTTTTAGGGGTTTCTATGCTCCTCTTAGACTGGGGAGGGTGAAGATCGATTTGAATGGAATCATCAGAGTGTTGCACCCGTTCTCTTTTCTTGGACCTCGAAATCGATCAACGTTCGTGGACAAGAGATTTCTGACCGCCCTCGATGTTGATGTTGTGAGATGGGGAATCAGCAAAGGTAACCTTTTTAGCCTTCCTAGACTTGGTCTTAAGCAAGAGAGCTTCAAACCCAACGCTTGACATTTCAGCTTTAAAATCAAAAGAAAAGCGGTTAGAATCGAATAGAGGATAACGACCAAAATAAATGGGCAAAGAAAGAGTCACACCAAGTTTATGTTGAGCGTGCTCAACAGTCTTAAGGCAGGCAAACTTATTACAAGGGATAATTTCCCTGGGCATCCAAGTAACCAATGTCTTCAACTTTCTGATGCTCTCAAGGTCGTACTCGCTCAGCCTTGTTCCGCTGTCGCGCACGGATCAAAACGAGTAATTTTAAAATGTAGTTTACGGTAACGACAACTCGAGTATCGTTTCTCAAGGATTCTTGTATGAATTAACCAACTGACTGGAAAAATGAGGGGTTTTAGGTTTTGATTTAGAAAACAATTAACAGAAACTGATTATAAATTAAGTGATTATAAAATAAGCTAATCTACTGATTTGGTTCCTACCTATCATCGATTATTATAATTTCACTATCCTAAGCGGATCCTATTCCTGTTCGATCACAACAACACTCAACAAGCTAGAATGATATTATAAGAAGTATTTTTCCTGTTTACCGAATTAAGCAAACGGTTAAGAATAAAGCGAATTAACGGATTAAGCAAACGGTAACACGCAGTCAAAATTAGGGAACATAAATCAATCAAACCAAACAAAACTATTCTATGACAAATCGAATTAAGCAAACGATAGACATATAATAGAATTGAAAGGAATAGGAATTAAATTGCAAGGTTATATTAATCTCAAGTATCGGAACCTGAATACAGCAGATCAACCAGGTGATTAGTTCTCCATCAGTTTTCGTACCAAGCTCCCGAAAAATAATTTGTGAACAGTCAAAAATGAGATAGCTCACAGAACTCGCGGCTATTAGGTATAGGCAAAACAAAGAATTGGGATTCTAACCCAACCGGGTCGAAAAACATAAAAAAAAAAACCGGCCCAAAACTAAATATTTATTAAGTCTGGAATTTCATCGAATTAGTTGAGACTTCTTATCTGCGAATCAGCTTTTAGCTTCAACAGGAAACATGTAGCTCTTCCAATTATCTTTCAAACGCATCTCAGAATGCGTCAATCCGATTCTCGTAGCTCAAGTTATGGCTTGCACAGCGGACAGGTATCAAATAACCGCTAATGCTGAAAATAAAATACGAAAATTAAATAAAGGAAAAAATAAACTAAAATATAAAAACACAATAAAACAGTAAAAATAATAAAACAAACTAAAGAAATGCCTAAGTACAATAGTAGAAGAATGTGCATCAAAATGCACTGATCAAATTCCCCCAATCTTGAACTTTTGCACTCCGAGCAAAATAGTAACTTCAGAAGAAAAAAAACAAAATCCAAAACAAAAACAAAACATAGCATGCATTTCCAAAAGTATTCAAGATACAAGGTACAAGCAGAATTCTAAGTCTAAGCTTCAAGAATATGATGTTAGTGAGCAACTCTTTGTGACATTCAAAGCAAATAGGAAAAACAAATTACCAAAAAGTACATCAAAAGCAAGATCCTCACAGGATAAAATTCACTCAACTCTCAACTGTTTAGGTTAACTGTTTACACTCAAAGCACAACATGAAAATTAGTACTACCATAAGCTTGAAAAGACTCTAACATCTACAATTCAAATACATGCACACAAAGATCAAAAGGACTTAAATTCGGTTGTAACTTGGCCAAGGTAAGGGTGAGATAAATCCTAAGGGGGTACTAGGCTAAAAAAATCAAAGGGTTAAAAGAAAATTGAAAAGATTGCGGGAGTTGAACTACAGGATACCTCAATTGCTTTCAAACAACAACCTCACAACTTATTTCTCTTCTCCTTTTCCTTTTTTTTTTATATTTTTTTTTTCAGAAGGGCTATGTATTGACATCCTTCTCTATTTTATTTCATTTTTCATCATATTTTTTTTCTCTTCCAACATTTGGAACATCACAACAACACCACAAAAATAAATTTCAACCCCACACAACTCCATACAAGACTCTTTCAACCCCTTGATTAGGGTGATAATTTTGTTTTTCACTTTTCGGCTTGTAATGAGTTAATCACACAAAAAAACGGATAAATAGGCTCAAAGGGGTTTTCAAACAAAAGGATGACATTGTTTAGGGTTGGCTTTTGGCTAACTGGCTAAAAAAACGGAGAAAAAAAAACGAGTTGCCTTTATCATATCAGTGTGCACAAATAAACAAAAAGTATCAAAAAGAGTCAATTCAAGTTCTAGAGACTAACAGACATGAGTGGTTCACACAAGAAAGAAAGAGATGGATTTTTGTATGTTATCCATATAAGGCTCAAAACTCACAAGGGTTAATGATCTATTACTAATGATGTACCATTCAGAGTTTAGTCTTACCTATCATACTAAGAATGCACAGCAAACTTTCTCACATCACATCACAAGGCTCTAGTCAAGAGAACTAAGAACAATACTCATAATTGTAACTCAAAAACCAAAGAAAAAGCATGCAATTTTTTTCATTTTTTATTTATTTATAAAGAAATGGTTCCCTCCCCCTCACTTAAAACATGCATTGTCCTCAATGAAAGGACATAACTATTAAACAAGAGTGAAAGAAAGGAAAAGGTGCTTCCTGGTCAAGTGGTAGAGTAAGTGGGCTTTTCCAAGGAAAGCTCTTCTATGGGTGCATCTTCAGGCACCGAACTCTCATGGAACAGCTTCAGGCGCTGCCCATTGACCTTAAAGGCTTTGTCAATACCTGCACTTTTTATTTCTACTGCACCATGAAGAAAAACATCAGTAACAACAAAAGGGCCAATCCACTTGGATCGAAGTTTCCTAGCCATAAGCTTAAGGCGGGAGTTAAACAGTAAAACCTGTTGGCCCACAGAGAATTCCTTCCTAGAAATCATTTTATCATGGAAGTGCTTAGTTTTCTCTTTATAAATCCTAGAGCTTTCATAAGCCTCTAGCCTAAGCTCTTCAAGCTGTTGTAATTGGAGTTTTCTTTCAATACCTGCTTGTTGCATCTCCAAATTACAACTCTTTACCGCCCAATAAGCACGGTGTTCTATCTCTATAGGAAGGTGACATGCCTTACAAAAAACAAGTCAATAGGGAGACATCCCTATTGGTATCTTGAAAGCTGTTCTTTGAGCCCAAAGTGCGTCTTCTAGACGGCGGCTCCAGTCCTTCCTGTTTGGCTGCACCATTTTCTCTAAAACCTGTTTGAGATCTCAGCTTGCCCATTAGTTTGTGGGTGATATGCAGTAGAGACTCTGTGCACAACTCCATACTTCCGGAGCAAAGCTTCAATGGTGCGGTTACAGAAATGAGTGCCTTGGTCACTTATGATGGCTCGGGGAATTCCAAACCTGCAAAAAATATTGGACCTGACAAAATCTGCAACAACTATGGAATCATTAGTCCTAGTGGGGATAGCTTCCACCCACTTTGAAACATAATCAACAGCAAGCAAAATGTAGAGAAAACCAAATGATATAGAAAAGGGACCCATGAATTCGATTCCCCATACATCAAATACCTCACAGAAAAGCATAGGTTGCTGAGGCATTTCACTCTTACGAGTGATGGCGCCAATTTGATCCGCTGTCACGCACGGATCAAAACGAGTAATTTTAAAATGTAGTTTACGGTAACGACAACTCGAGTATCGTTTCTCAAGGATTCTTGTATGAATTAACCAACTGACTGGAAAAATGGGGGGTTTTAGGTTTTGATTTAGAAAACAATTAACAGAAACTGATTATAAATTAAGTGATTATAAAATAAGCTAATCTACTGATTCGGTTCCTACCTATCATCGATTATTATAACTTCACTATCCTAAGCGGATCCTATTCCTGTTCGATCACAACAACATTCAACAAGCGAGAATGATATTATAAGAAGTGTGTTTCCTGTTTACCGAATTAAGCAAACGGTTAAGAATAAAGTGAATTAACGGATTAAGCAAACGGTAACACGCAATCAAAATTAGGGAACATAAATCAATCGAACCAAACAAAACTATTCTATGACAAATCGAAACATACAAGTTTGGTAATTTCACACAGAATTTAGCCCGTGCTAAACGACCAAAAGCAAATTAAGATTATACTTAGAAAAAGTTAAAGAGCAAAAGCTAAAATTTAAACATACAAATTTGCCCGAATAAGGCCGGGCTCCACAAAAGGTACATAATAAAGGGTGACCACTAGGTCCCCAATGAAAGCAGCAGAATACATTTTTCAAAAGAAATAACTAAAGTACAAAGACAAGTCACTCAGGACGGCTATAGATGATCGTTTCTTCTTGAATGACATTTCCATTTTCATCTTTCTCTGCGAGGCGAACAATCTGCCCGTTCCTTAGGAAATGGTCGTTGCTCACAATCTCAGGGTTAATCTCCATTGTGGGATAACCTTGGCAGACTACTCGGTCAGACTGGCAGAAGCGGTGGTCAGTTTTTCCTCAACATTTGCCTTGGCTTTTATGGCCGCATCAAGTTCAGAAGTGACCGTGCCAAGTGCATCCTTGGTGGGTTGGAGAGCGACCTCAACCTCATTAAGTTTTTTCTTGGTGCTCTCTAGCTCTGCCTGCAACTCTGTAATACGACCAAGAGCAGATTTATTCTTATCAGTTTTATCTATAAGGTCACCCTCCAACCACAAATTACGGTGGACTAAACGCATCCCTGCTTGACGTTCAGCCTCCTCAAACTTATAGCGAGCAAGTTTTTGAGAAGCGGCCTTGGCAACTTCAGACATAAATAGGAGGGGGTCCACGTGAAGGCTTTCAAAATCGGGCTCCCTGAGATCGTCTATATCTAGGGATGGCTTTTTTGCTGTTTCTATGCTCCTCTTAGACTGGGGAGGGTGAAGATTGATCTGAATGGCATCAACAGAGTGTTGCACCCGTTCTCTTTTCTTGTACCCTGAAATCGATCAACGTTCCCGGACAGGAGATTTCTGACCACCCTCGATGTTGATGTTGTGAGATGGGCAATCAGCAAAGGTAACCTTTTTAGCCTTCCTAGACTTGGTCTTAAGCAAGAGAGCTTCAAACCCAACGCTTGACATTTCAGCTCTAAAATCAAAAGAAAAGCGGTTAGAATCGAATAGAGGATAACGACCAAAATAAATGGGCAAAGAAAGAGTCACACCAAGTTTATGTTGAGCGTGCTCAACAGTCTTAAGGCAGGCAAACTTATTACAAGGGATAATTTCCCTGGGCATCCAAGTAACCAATGTCTTCAACTTTCTGATGCTATCAAGGTCTTACTCGCTCAGCCTCCTTTGGTGCCTATATTGGATGGTGTCACAGTTGTAATGCGAATGAGACCAGCCGAGGGGAAATTTTATGGAAGCAATGTGACATTGAGCGTCCAAAGTCCCAACCATGTCGCAAGCTCGATCATTAATCGAAACGACCCAGAGAAAAGCATGCCTCCAAGTTTTGGCAGACTCACAGAAGGGCTTGAACAATTTGATCGTACCCTTGCGACTCTTCAATGATACCTGCTCCCAGCACCTAGGCTCGCTCTTCACCTCCACAGTACGACTAACGTCAAACAAGGTAAAGAAAAGGCGGCAGTTAATATCGCGGTCGAGAGCAGCCATTATCATTTCAAAAGATTTAATAAGCGCCCAAGCATTAAAGTGGAGTTGAGAAGGGGCAACCCCAAGAGTTCTTAAAACGCGCCTTTGAAAGAAGGTGAAAGGAGGTCGCACTCTCAAGTCCCGAAGGGTGTTGGTATACATGATAAACTTCAAGGAAGTGGGAATTGTGGCCGCGTGCTCTTCGGGTGGAACGCCCTCGGCCCTCCATTCTTGGTCGCCGTAGCCAATCAACTTACTAAAAAGTGGCATCATTTCGTCACCAGGCGGAAAGACTGAAGGTTGCTGGAGAATGGTAGAAGAAATCCAGGAGCGATCATCGTCGAGCCTGCCCTTCCAGTCGTGCTCTTCAGGCAGCACCTCGTTGGTCGGGACAGAAGGGGGCGCGGGGTTCGCAGACCTCTCGTCCTCCGGAGTTAAGGTCGCTCGAGGAGATTGAACGGTTTCAGAGGTATTCGATGAAGAAGAGCGGCCGGAAGATGAGGAGGTGGATAGATCAGTTGAAGAAGAAAATGAGTCATAAGAAGGAAGCTCGCTCGTGTTAGTATCTCCAGAACGAGCACCACACTCAGCCATTTTAGCAGAAGGTTGACCAGAAATCCTAGCCGTTTTCTTTGTTCGCGCCAGTACCTGTTGTGCTAAAAGCGTGATAGTGCAAGTATACACTGTCAACAAGTAATAAAGTGAAAGTAAAGTTCGTTCCCACGAGGATTAGCACTTAAACAATGAGTAATTTAATCAACAAATTAGTGATGGTGAAAATAAAGTAAATGACACAAATATTGGGTAACATGCAAAATAATAAAAAGTATCAGGGTAAATAAGATCAGATGATTGGAACAAGTTGAGATGCATTCACTTCTAGTAATTTCATTAAAATGCACAAAATGTTATGTTAAGTGCTGCAGCACTAGGTGCTGCCGCAATTGCGTATTTTCTCAAATACTAGACACTAGGTTTTTTTTCCCACAAGTTTATCTCTAGACCTGAAAGGAGTATTATCCTAGGCTGCTGTGTCATACCCTAATTTTGTCCGCCTAGGTTTAAAACTCTAATTTTCCACAAAAATAAATAAATTGAGAAGTGTGGCGTTATTTTGAAGAGTGTGAAGAACATTGTGCATGCATTTTTGAGTTTTTAGGGCAAAAGGGTATTTTGGTCATTTTTTAAAATAAGATATTTTCTCATCAAAAATCATTGTGCAATTTTAGAGAAATTTATTTGAAGCAAAACATTTTGGTCATGTATATATGCATGCGCATGCATGCATGCATTATGCACAAAAAAAATTCAAAAAGGCATCAAAAAGGAATGTTCTACAAAAAGTTTCAAGATGTGATTTTTATGATATTTTTGGTCATGGTGATCTCATAAAATGGCATATTCTTCAAGATACTTTGTATGTGGCTCAAAATGGTTAGATTTATGTACAATTATCTTGAAAAGAATAATCAAAATTGAGAGGATAATTGGAGGGTTCATGGATAGTACAATGGTACAATTGCCAACTTGCAAAACTTGGTGACCAAGGCCACACCCTACCCCAATGTTGCGCCATTCCCTCCCCATTTCCTCTCCAATTTTTCATTTTGTCCCTCATCATGTGTGTTTCAATCCTCACCCTCCATTCAAATTTTAAATGCAATCCTAGAGTGAGATGAGATGCACAATGACCTAAATACCCTTAAACCTAGTTGCTCTCTATATATACCTTAGAAACCTCATCTCACACACACCTTTTTTTGTCCTCACAATTCATTCACAAAACCCTAGCACACAAACCTCTCCTCTCCACTCCTCCTTTGGCCGAAACCACCAACAACCATTCCCTCCTCCATTTTTCTTCATTTCACTTCCATTTTCTCACCTCATTTCCATTCCTACTTCATATATCATCCATCTCTTCTACCAAGACTCAAGTGTTCATCATCCAATCTCAAGAACAAGGCAAGTTGCGCAAGGTTTTGGTGAAGATCTAGTTGATTTGTGGGTTTTCTCTTCATACTCTTTATTTATTAGCTTGGATTCAAGGTATACTTCAAAACTCTTGCATCATTCACTAAGTTTTTTTTTTCATCAAAATGTAAAAATCATGTTTCTAATCTTGCATCCTACCATATTCATGCATTTTAGTGTTGGTATATTGTTGATTTGTTGATTGTTGTTGGTGAGAGGTGTCTCAAACATTTTGACAAGCACTTAGGGAGGCTTGGGTGTTTGAGATTGCTTCTCACCCTTGAATAAATTGTGATTTGTGTTGTTATCATTTTGTTTGTTGCATTTTGTGAAATAAAATTGTGTTAGGAAGCTATGAATTTTTCGCACCCTTAGTATAAAATAGGTTTAATCGAGTTTTGATGCATTTCTTTATGCAATCTTGTTATTGAGGCTTGATTTTGAAGTTCCCATGTCCAAACATGTTGTTTGATTTTGCAAATACTCATTTTTCATGCCTTCTTACTTTCACAAAAATCAAAAAAAATATGAATAGTTGTTGATTTTGGGGTTTGATTGCTTGGATCTTGTGAATAAATGTTCCTAAGTCTTGCTAGTGTAATTTGCTTGCTTTGATTTTGTGGATTTGTTGAATGAAATTGTTGTTTGGTTTTGTTTTGGTTCGCAAGTTTCTAATAAGTTAGGGTTTTATTATTTCTTTGTGAAAGGGGTTTGCAATTGTGAGTAAAATGATTTCTCAAATTGTTTTGATGTTGGTTGTTATGTACTTTGCTTGCAAATTATTCTATGTTGATGATTGGCAAGAGGACTCACACTTGTGCCTTAGGCATTTCACTTTAAGTGTTGAGGATTGCCTAAGATGATTCAACACAACCTTGTGCTTTGATTGAAAATTTTGGTTTGCTTGTTAGTAACTTGTTTGCAAAATTACTCTATGTTGATGATTGGCAAGAGGACTCACACTTGTGCCTTAGGCACTTCACTTTAAATGTTGAGGATTGCCTAAGATGATTCAATTTCCTTTGTGAAATTCTTGTTTACAAAAGGCAAATGCTAGTTCTCTAACTTGATTAATCAATTTTGGCTACAAAATGACTTGTTATTGCTTTCTTTTGGTCACTTGTGATCTTGCAAATGCGATGTTCATTCTAGGTTAATAATTTGTTTTGTGTTGATGATTGGTAAGAGGATTCAACATGCATTTTTGTGCATAGCTAAATGTTGAGGATTACTCAAAAGGATTCAACTCTTGTATGAATTTTTAATGTTGATGATTTGGTAAAAGGACTAGACACTTATGCCTTTGTGCATTGTCTCAAATGTCAAGGATTACTAAGAGGGATTCAACCTTGTGTTTTATCTTGTGTTGATGCCTATTTGAATTAAACTTTTGCATTATCTATTTGTGTGCCTATTCTTGCAATCTATTTGGTTAATGTTGATCTTGCATGTTCATGGCCATTAAATGTCAGATGACTAAGCGTCATTCTTGTGCACCAGTGTAGTAATGGATAAGGTATATGCTTACGCTTGCATTGTTGATTGTTTTGCTTGCAACTTGTTAAAGTTTACACTTTGGTTCTTTATTTGGAAATGGATTTGAATTCTCTACTTCTTTTTCTTTTGGATGCCACGCCATCCCAACAAACTTTTGTGATCAATATCACCCTCCAATTCTCTTCCTCTCTTCTTCAAGTCATTTCTTTTTCCAAATTATTTTTCAAATTAAAACTTTTCTTCAAATTGTTTTTCTATAGCAATCAAATTTTTTCAAAGATCAACAACAAACCTTTTTGAAAATTCATAAGGAGTCAAGTCGGACGTACTGCCGGTGTTGACTAGCGTCCTAAGATTGGAGTTGTACAGCTCAAACATCTTGGGATACTTATGAGAATTAAAACAAGTAATTAACAACTTGATGATTTGGTAAAAGGACTAGACACTTATGCCTTTGTGCATTGTCTCAAATGTCAAGGATTACTAAGAGGGATTCAACCTTGTGTTTTATCTTGTGTTGATGCCTATTTGAATTAAACTTTTGCATTATCTATTTGTGTGCCTATTCTTGCAATCTATTTGGTTAATGTTGATCTTGCATGTTCATGGCCATTAAATGTCAGATGACTAAGCGTCATTCTTGTGCACCAGTGTAGTAATGGTTAAGGTATATGCTTACGCTTGCATTGTTGATTGTTTTGCTTGCAACTTGTTAAAGTTTACACTTTGGTTCTTTATTTGGAAATGGATTTGAATTCTCTACTTCTTTTTCTTTTGGATGCCACGCCATCCCAACAAACTTTTGTGATCAATATCACCCTCCAATTCTCTTCCTCTCTTCTTCAAGTCATTTCTTTTTCCAAATTATTTTTCAAATTAAAACTTTTCTTCAAATTGTTTTTCTATAGCAATCAAATTTTTTCAAAGATCAACAACAAACCTTTTTGAAAATTCATAAGGAGTCAAGTCGGACGTACTGCCGGTGTGACTAGCGTCCTAAGATTGGAGTTGTACAGCTCAAACATCTTGGGATACTTATGAGAATTAAAACAAGTAATTAACAACTTGATGATTTGGTAAAAGGACTAGACACTTATGCCTTTGTGCATTGTCTCAAATGTCAAGGATTACTAAGAGGGATTCAACCTTGTGTTTTATCTTGTGTTGATGCCTATTTGAATTAAACTTTTGCATTATCTATTTGTGTGCCTATTCTTGCAATCTATTTGGTTAATGTTGATCTTGCATGTTCATGGCCATTAAATGTCAGATGACTAAGCGTCATTCTTGTGCACCAGTGTAGTAATGGTTAAGGTATATGCTTACGCTTGCATTGTTGATTGTTTTGCTTGCAACTTGTTAAAGTTTACACTTTGGTTCTTTATTTGGAAATGGATTTGAATTCTCTACTTCTTTTTCTTTTGGATGCCACGCCATCCCAACAAACTTTTGTGATCAATATCACCCTCCAATTCTCTTCCTCTCTTCTTCAAGTCATTTCTTTTTCCAAATTATTTTTCAAATTAAAACTTTTCTTCAAATTGTTTTTCTATAGCAATCAAATTTTTTCAAAGATCAACAACAAACCTTTTTGAAAATTTATAAGGAGTCAAGTCGGACGTACTGCCGGTGTTGACTAGCGTCCTAAGATTGGAGTTGTACAGCTCAAACATCTTGGGATACTTATGAGAATTAAAACAAGTAATTAACAACTTGATGATTTGGTAAAAGGACTAGACACTTATGCCTTTGTGCATTGTCTCAAATGTCAAGGATTACTAAGAGGGATTCAACCTTGTGTTTTATCTTGTGTTGATGCCTATTTGAATTAAACTTTTGCATTATCTATTTGTGTGCCTATTCTTGCAATCTATTTGGTTAATGTTGATCTTGCATGTTCATGGCCATTAAATGTCAGATGACTAAGCGTCATTCTTGTGCACCAGTGTAGTAATGGTTAAGGTATATGCTTACGCTTGCATTGTTGATTGTTTTGCTTGCAACTTGTTAAAGTTTACACTTTGGTTCTTTATTTGGAAATGGATTTGAATTCTCTACTTCTTTTTCTTTTGGATGCCACGCCATCCCAACAAACTTTTGTGATCAATATCACCCTCCAATTCTCTTCCTCTCTTCTTCAAGTCATTTCTTTTTCCAAATTATTTTTCAAATTAAAACTTTTCTTCAAATTGTTTTTCTATAGCAATCAAATTTTTTCAAAGATCAACAACAAACCTTTTTGAAAATTCATAAGGAGTCAAGTCGGACGTACTGCCGGTGTTGACTAGCGTCCTAAGATTGGAGTTGTACAGCTCAAACATCTTGGGATACTTATGAGAATTAAAACAAGTAATTAACAACTTGATGATTTGGTAAAAGGACTAGACACTTATGCCTTTGTGCATTGTCTCAAATGTCAAGGATTACTAAGAGGGATTCAACCTTGTGTTTTATCTTGTGTTGATGCCTATTTGAATTAAACTTTTGCATTATCTATTTGTGTGCCTATTCTTGCAATCTATTTGGTTAATGTTGATCTTGCATGTTCATGGCCATTAAATGTCAGATGACTAAGCGTCATTCTTGTGCACCAGTGTAGTAATGGTTAAGGTATATGCTTACGCTTGCATTGTTGATTGTTTTGCTTGCAACTTGTTAAAGTTTACACTTTGGTTCTTTATTTGGAAATGGATTTGAATTCTCTACTTCTTTTTCTTTTGGATGCCACGCCATCCCAACAAACTTTTGTGATCAATATCACCCTCCAATTCTCTTCCTCTCTTCTTCAAGTCATTTCTTTTTCCAAATTATTTTTCAAATTAAAACTTTTCTTCAAATTGTTTTTCTATAGCAATCAAATTTTTTCAAAGATCAACAACAAACCTTTTTGAAAATTCATAAGGAGTCAAGTCGGACGTACTGCCGGTGTGACTAGCGTCCTAAGATTGGAGTTGTACAGCTCAAACATCTTGGGATACTTATGAGAATTAAAACAAGTAATTAACAACTTGATGATTTGGTAAAAGGACTAGACACTTATGCCTTTGTGCATTGTCTCAAATGTCAAGGATTACTAAGAGGGATTCAACCTTGTGTTTTATCTTGTGTTGATGCCTATTTGAATTAAACTTTTGCATTATCTATTTGTGTGCCTATTCTTGCAATCTATTTGGTTAATGTTGATCTTGCATGTTCATGGCCATTAAATGTCAGATGACTAAGCGTCATTCTTGTGCACCAGTGTAGTAATGGTTAAGGTATATGCTTACGCTTGCATTGTTGATTGTTTTGCTTGCAACTTGTTAAAGTTTACACTTTGGTTCTTTATTTGGAAATGGATTTGAATTCTCTACTTCTTTTTCTTTTGGATGCCACGCCATCCCAACAAACTTTTGTGATCAATATCACCCTCCAATTCTCTTCCTCTCTTCTTCAAGTCATTTCTTTTTCCAAATTATTTTTCAAATTAAAACTTTTCTTCAAATTGTTTTTCTATAGCAATCAAATTTTTTCAAAGATCAACAACAAACCTTTTTGAAAATTTATAAGGAGTCAAGTCGGACGTACTGCCGGTGTTGACTAGCGTCCTAAGATTGGAGTTGTACAGCTCAAACATCTTGGGATACTTATGAGAATTAAAACAAGTAATTAACAACTTGATGATTTGGTAAAAGGACTAGACACTTATGCCTTTGTGCATTGTCTCAAATGTCAAGGATTACTAAGAGGGATTCAACCTTGTGTTTTATCTTGTGTTGATGCCTATTTGAATTAAACTTTTGCATTATCTATTTGTGTGCCTATTCTTGCAATCTATTTGGTTAATGTTGATCTTGCATGTTCATGGCCATTAAATGTCAGATGACTAAGCGTCATTCTTGTGCACCAGTGTAGTAATGGTTAAGGTATATGCTTACGCTTGCATTGTTGATTGTTTTGCTTGCAACTTGTTAAAGTTTACACTTTGGTTCTTTATTTGGAAATGGATTTGAATTCTCTACTTCTTTTTCTTTTGGATGCCACGCCATCCCAACAAACTTTTGTGATCAATATCACCCTCCAATTCTCTTCCTCTCTTCTTCAAGTCATTTCTTTTTCCAAATTATTTTTCAAATTAAAACTTTTCTTCAAATTGTTTTTCTATAGCAATCAAATTTTTTCAAAGATCAACAACAAACCTTTTTGAAAATTCATAAGGAGTCAAGTCGGACGTACTGCCGGTGTTGACTAGCGTCCTAAGATTGGAGTTGTACAGCTCAAACATCTTGGGATACTTATGAGAATTAAAACAAGTAATTAACAACTTGATGATTTGGTAAAAGGACTAGACACTTATGCCTTTGTGCATTGTCTCAAATGTCAAGGATTACTAAGAGGGATTCAACCTTGTGTTTTATCTTGTGTTGATGCCTATTTGAATTAAACTTTTGCATTATCTATTTGTGTGCCTATTCTTGCAATCTATTTGGTTAATGTTGATCTTGCATGTTCATGGCCATTAAATGTCAGATGACTAAGCGTCATTCTTGTGCACCAGTGTAGTAATGGTTAAGGTATATGCTTACGCTTGCATTGTTGATTGTTTTGCTTGCAACTTGTTAAAGTTTACACTTTGGTTCTTTATTTGGAAATGGATTTGAATTCTCTACTTCTTTTTCTTTTGGATGCCACGCCATCCCAACAAACTTTTGTGATCAATATCACCCTCCAATTCTCTTCCTCTCTTCTTCAAGTCATTTCTTTTTCCAAATTATTTTTCAAATTAAAACTTTTCTTCAAATTGTTTTTCTATAGCAATCAAATTTTTTCAAAGATCAACAACAAACCTTTTTGAAAATTCATAAGGAGTCAAGTCGGACGTACTGCCGGTGTTGACTAGCGTCCTAAGATTGGAGTTGTACAGCTCAAACATCTTGGGATACTTATGAGAATTAAAACAAGTAATTAACAACTTGATGATTTGGTAAAAGGACTAGACACTTATGCCTTTGTGTATTGTCTCAAATGTCAAGGATTACTAAGAGGGATTCAACCTTGTGTTTTATCTTGTGTTGATGCCTATTTGAATTAAACTTTTGCATTATCTATTTGTGTGCCTATTCTTGCAATCTATTTGGTTAATGTTGATCTTGCATGTTCATGGCCATTAAATGTCAGATGACTAAGCGTCATTCTTGTGCACCAGTGTAGTAATGGTTAAGGTATATGCTTACGCTTGCATTGTTGATTGTTTTGCTTGCAACTTGTTAAAGTTTACACTTTGGTTCTTTATTTGGAAATGGATTTGAATTCTCTACTTCTTTTTCTTTTGGATGCCACGCCATCCCAACAAACTTTTGTGATCAATATCACCCTCCAATTCTCTTCCTCTCTTCTTCAAGTCATTTCTTTTTCCAAATTATTTTTCAAATTAAAACTTTTCTTCAAATTGTTTTTCTATAGCAATCAAATTTTTTCAAAGATCAACAACAAACCTTTTTGAAAATTCATAAGGAGTCAAGTCGGACGTACTGCCGGTGTTGACTAGCGTCCTAAGATTGGAGTTGTACAGCTCAAACATCTTGGGATACTTATGAGAATTAAAACAAGTAATTAACAACTTGAACCCTTTTTTTTAAAAAAAATGAGTAAGGAATCAAATCGGATGTACATCCGGGATCGGTTAGCATCTTAGGGTTAGCGAGCTGTACAGTTCGTGCGAGCCTAAGATACTTGCTCAAATAAAAGTAATCAACCTCACAACAAATCCTTTTCTTCAAGTAATTCAAACCATTCTCAAAAAGTAGGGGGCACGTCGTCTGTACAGGCGAGGATGATTGTTGTTTTAGGTCTAGTGAACTGTACAGTTCAGGACCGAGAACCCCTACAATAAAAAAACACCAAAGTTTCTCGACTAAAGAGAACTACGTAAGCTTTGAATTCTCCATCGCACCGGGAGATACGTAGGAGCGGGTCACATCCCGTCAAGCACACTTTTAAAAAAAATATAATAAAAAGATTCTTCTTTTCCCCCGTTTTCAAAAAACATTTTCTCAAATAAAAAAAAAGAAGTAGAATGAATTGTTTCAAATCAACTCTGTCAAAACCGCACATCAAGTTAAAGGTTCCCTTTCGGTAGAAAGGAGGTGTGGGATGCTAATACCTTCCCCACACCTAACCGACCCCCGAACCTACATCTCTAGTTCTCAAAGGACCACCCGCCTTAAAAAGGACCCTTTTTCAATGTTTTGGTCCCTAAATAAAAAATGTTGATGGCGGCTTCACAAATTTTCACGTTGTACGATGAAAGGTCCAAACCGGATTTTTTTCGGGGTGCAACATGCTGAAGCACCTGCAGTGTTCAGCTCATGGCTTATGCCTCCCCTATCTCTAGGGTTAAGACAAGGAACACTAATATCTCTATTATGCAACATACCATGTTATCTTGTGAGGTAAATTTACAAACCATCTTTGTGAATATAAATGCTACTTAGATTTGACGGCCAATCCTAATCTAAGATGGAAATATTAAAACCACACAAGATAAAGTACTCAACACTTAAACATAAACATTAATAGCACAATAAATCCATTACATTTAGTTAAGCATCCCAACTACAAAGATTTAGCTCATGTTGAGCTTTGACAACAAAGAACCTAACTTAAACATTAAGATAAATGAAGAAGTCATACTAAATCCCAAGGAGAGAGTTTACACTACACTCTTGAACGAAGCAATAGCTTCAGTGAATATCAACGAAGCAAACCCAGCTCTCCAATGCAGCTTCTTCCACGAAATGAAGCTTCAGGGTTGCTGCAGCAATCAGAATCCAGCACGATCTTTTGGTAACTTGGAGAAGGCACGAAGCTTGAGGCTATCTCTATACCTCAATTCCGGCTTAACCTAATTCTGGGAATGTGGTCCTTTATATAGAGGAGGCTAGGAATGAGAGGAAACCCTAATTTGGGAGGCGCCTTTTGTCCTTTAATTAGGGCAAAAGGTCATTTTTGCCCAAATCCCTAGGTCATCAGCGAATATTCCATGATTGGCATGCACACTCACGCCTGATGATCACTGACAGCTATCCTTTCTTCAATTTCCGTGTTTCTTATTGCTTTCTCTCTCATGTTGTGTAATTTGGCATTGCTGCCACAATAAGTGCTGCAGCAATTAAACAAACACATTAAACACACAATTGGGCACCAAAAGTGCCACTTATAACAATTTCAAGCCTGCACCTTAAACTATTCTAAATTAACATATTTACAACATTGATCACTATATTGCTTGAGAATTAACAATGATTTAAGCTTGAAATAAGAGGTAATAACAATCATATTTGATTGGTATCACACCCCCAAACTTCAACCATTGCTTGTCATCAAGCAATGACACTTGACAGAGACAAGCACTATACCAGCAAGCAAACCAGCTAGCTAGCTGAATTATTCACAAAGGCACACAAACAGAAAATTAAGCTAGGCAAAAAACTTTCAGATTGGCCACTCAATTGCAAACCCACTAAATAGTAAGTTCCCTAAATTACTCTTGCTCAAAAGTGCGTGTGTGACACTTAACTCAGTTCAGAACATAGCAAGGTTCAAAATTTCACAACTTAAACTAGAGAGGCTTTCTTTTGAGACTGCCAAAGATGTTTCAAAACTAAGGGTAGACTAACAATTCAAGCACAGAAAGGGGGGATAAGCATGACAAAGGGCTTTGATTTAGCAATTCAGAACTCTAGGCCAGTGCACTTATTACAACTTGACTGAAGTGCTGCAGCAACAGTTGCTGCAGCAATACAACTAAAACAGAATTCAAAAAACATACAATACTTGACACATGTGTTGTATTGCCCTTATTCTTTACATTTCTTTTTCTCAGTATTTTGCTTGCTTTCTTCTCCTCTTTTTTTTTTAAATGGGCAATGACAACAATTACACACATTTACAACATTGGTGCTTTATAACACAGCACAGTACACAATACACTAAATTTGATTACTTTCTAAACTATGTGCATTTGGCGTAATCCCATTCTTTCATGTTTTGCCTTAATATAGCTCAAAGAATCCCCAAACTTAGTTTCTTATGCTACCCTAAGTTTTTAGTAAAAATTTGGCAAGTTCTCTAGGTCTACACACACTAGCCTAGCTTCAGATCATTTCTAATTCACTAAGTCTTTCCTAAGTTTCATGCAAAAGTGTAGGAACAAGAGCAATAGACTTCACTCACAAACAGGGGCACTAATCACTCAATTCTCACCATTTCACCACTAAGTTTTGCTCAAGTTAACTTCTAAAATTTAAAGTTTTCATTCAACTAACTAATAAACATGCTAGTACAATACATAGATCATAGGTCCTCCCCCTACTTAAGACCTTACAGTGTCCTCCCTGCTCATGCGTACTAAGGGGAGGCCTATTTAAAAGCAAAACAGACATAAAAAACAAACAATTACCACAACTATTGAATGGTATCACAGAACACAAACATTCAACAGGTTTATTCACTAAAAGCATTAAAAGTCAGAATTTAAAAGACATGAACTAAAAGATTAAGGTGTAGAGGCTCCTGATTTTGCCCTTGGGCTTTGTCTTGTGGTTGTTCCTCTTCTGGTCCTTAGAGTGTAAGGCTTCTGTCTTTTGGCTTTTGGGCTTATAACAGCATCAGAAGTTTCTCTTGCAATTCGCTCAGCCTCAACTCTTCTCTGCTCTTCTGCTCTCTGCTGTTCTTCCATTGCTGCAGCATCAGCAATGCCCTTCACCACAGCAGCAATAGTGGCATCTGTCTGCGCATCTTCTTTCTCAGTCACCTTAGCAGCATCCAGCTCTTCTACTTCTGGGACGTCATAAAGCTTCCTCTTTCTTGCCATTCTCTTGGACCTTTGCTTCTTTGAAGGTGTAACAGCAGCTCCTTCTTCATTACCAGCAGCAACAGTTGCTGGAACAGCAACAGTTGCTGGAACAGCAACTGCTGTCACACCCTCAAACTTCAAATTGCTCAGAATTAAATTCCTTCAAAACAAACACTAAAACAAGCAGAAACAACTAATTTATTAGATTTAAAACCCTGGTCTGCCTCCCAGTAACGCTTGGTTTAAGAGTCCTCAGCCTGACTTCCTTCCAAGATCAAGGATTTTTCAATTCAGTGGTGATTTTACTCCTCACCACTGGTTCTCCATAATATTGTTTCGCCCTTTGACAATTAACCTTGATGGTTTGCTTTCTCACATCATCATACAATTCCATAGCTCCATGAGGGTATACTTTCATCAATTTCAATGGCCCAAACCATCAAGACTTGAGCTTCCCAGGGAATAGCTTGAGTCTTGAATTGAGCAGCAGAACTTGATCACCTTCAACTAATTCCCTCTTCTGAATCCTCTTGTCATGCCAAGCCTTGGTCTTTGCCTTATACAATTCAAAACTCTCATAAGCAAAGTGCCTCATTTCTTCCAACTCATTCAGTTGTAATAGACTAGCTTCCCCTGCCTTAGCATGATCAAAATTGAGCTTTTTGATTGCCCAATGGGATTTGTATTGAAGTTCCAAAGGCAGGTGGCAAGCTTTCCCATAAACAATTCTATAGGGGGACATTCCCAAAGGAGTTTTGTAAGCAGTCCTATAAGCCCATAAAGCATCATCAAGATGATTTGACCACTCCTTTCTGGAAGGCCCTACCATTTTCTCCAACATTCTTTTGATCTCTCTATTGGACAACTCAGCTTGACCACTAGTTTGAGGATGATATGTTGTTGCAATCTTGTGCTTAACCCCATACTTGGCCAAGAGATTTTCAATCAATTTGTTGCAAAAATGAGATCCTTCATCACTGATTATTGCTCTTGGAGTCCCAAACCTTGTAAAGATGTTTCTTAGCAAGAACTTGCTAACAGATTTTGCATCATTGTTAGGTAAAGCCACTGCTTCAACCTACTTTGATACATAATCTACAGCAACAAGGATGTAAGAGTTGCCAAAAGAAGGAGGAAAGGGTCCCATGAAGTCCATACCCCAAACATCAAAGAGTTCAACCTCTAAGATGTTTGACAATGGCATTTCATTTCTATTTGATATATTCCCACTCCTTTGGCAACTATCACATTTCTTAACCAACTCCTGAGCATCTTTGAAAATTGTAGGCCAGAAATACCCAGATTGAAACACTTTTGCTGCTGTCCTCATTCCCCCAAAGTGTCCTCCATATGCTGCAGCATGGCATTGCTGCAGCACCTCTTGTTGTTCTTCATCAGCCACACATCTCCTTAGTAACTGATCAGGGCACTTTTTATACAAGAAGGGCTCATCCCAAAAATACTGACCTTTGACATTGTGGAAGAACCTCTTCTTTTGCTGATAATTCAAGTCATAGGGCACCACCTTGCTAACTAGGAAGTTGACAATGTCTGCATACAATGGTTCTGCAGCATCAACAGCTAACAATTGCTCTTCAGGGAAGCTTTCCATGATTTCTCCAAAATGATTTCCTGCATTATCACCTTCCAATCTAGGCAAATGATTAGCAATTTGGTTCTCCACCCCCTTTTTATCTTTAATTTCAAGATCAAATTCTTGGAGGAGAAGAACCCATCTTATTAACCTAGGTTTTGCATCTTTCTTAGCAATCAAATACTTAATGGCAGAGTGATCAGTGTAAACAATTACTTTTGTGCCAACTAAGTATGATCTAAATTTATCAAATGCAAAAACCACAGCTAATAATTCTTTTTCATTGGTAGTGTAATTTAATTGAGCTTCAACAGGTGTCTTGCTAGCATAATAATTAGAATGAAAAACTTTATCATACCTCTGGCCAAGGACAACACCTATGGCATAGTCACTAGCATCACACATGAGCTCAAAAGGCTTGCTCCAATCAGGTGTCACTATCACAGGGGCAGTAACTAGAGCACTTTGTAGTTTGTGGAATGCTGCAACACATGATTCATCAAACACAAATGGAGTGTCATGCTGCAGCAATTGACATTTGGTGAAGTCCTTAATGAATCTTCTCTAAAACCCAGCATCGCCCAAAAACCTTCTAACTCCTTTGACATTTGTTGGAGGATGCTTCTTCTCAATTACCTCAACTTTGGCCTTGTCAACCTCAATTCCCCTTTTTGAAATCTTGTGTCCCAATACAATTCCTTCTTTGACCATGAAGTGGCATTTCTCCCAATTCAAGACCAAGTTGGTTTCATCACATCTATCCAGAATCTCTTCTAAATTATCAAGGCATAATTGAAATGTTTCCCCAAAGACAGAGAAATCATCCATAAACACCTCCATAGATTTTTCAATAAATTCAGGGAAGATTGACATCATACACCTTTGAAAAGTTGCTGGTGCATTACACAACCCAAATGGCATTCTCCTGAAAGCAAAAGTACCATAAGGACAAGTGAAAGTAGTCTTTTGTTGATCTTCAGGCACTATGGCTATTTGATTGTAGCCAGCCTAACCATCCAAAAAGCAATAGAACTCCTTGCCAGCTAGTCTATCAAGCATTTGGTCTATGAATGGTAAGGGAAAGTGATCTTTTCTTGTACCCTTGTTGATTTTTCTATAATCCATGCAAATCCTCCAACCAGTGACTATTCTTGTGGGAATAAGCTCATTCTTCTCATTAGCTACCACTGTGACCCCTCCTTTCTTTGGAACACATTGCACAGGGCTCACCCATGCACTATCAGATATAGGATACACAATGCCAGCATCAAGCCATTTGATAATTTCCTTTTTAATCAATTCTTTCATGATAGGATTTAGTCTCCTCTGCCCTTCAATGCTATTCTTAGCATTTTCATCAAGAATGATCCTATGCATGCAGATGGTGGGACTAATCCCCATTATATCAGCCATTTCCCACTCAATTGCTTTCTTATGCCTCTTTAGGGTAGTAATGAGATCATGCTCTTGACCTTTGGATAGGTCAGAAGCAATGATCACAGACAATGTATCATTTTCCCCTAAATAGGCATATTTCAGGTGCTTGGGTAACTCTTTAAGTTCAAGCACAGAAGTTTTTTCAATAGAAGGCACATTCTGTTTGAGATTGGAATCCTCTAGATCAAGGGATTCATATTGCCTACTCCATAGTCTTTCACCTCAGCCTCCTTGTGCACAATGCCTTCTTTCACAAGTTCACTTTTATCAATCTCAGCAAGAGCCTTCACCAAATGATCATTCTGCTTGTGGAAGTGTTTCTAAACCATAGAATAAAGAGACATAACAAAGGAACACTCCTCAGTTCCTTGATTAGGAAACTTGAGAGCATTCATCACATTGAACTTGATTTCTTGATCATTGACTCTCATAGTCAATTCTCCCTTTTGCACATCAATTAGAGTCTTTCCAGTAGCCAAGAAAGGTCTTCCAAGAATTATAGGCACTTCCTTATCTGCATCAAAATCTAAAATCACAAAGTCAGCAGGAAATACAAATTTATCTACCTTTATCAAGACATCTTCAATGATTCCTTCTGGGTATGCAATGGATCTATCTGCAAGTTGGAGAGTAACAGTTGTTGGTCTGGCCACCCCTATACCCAACTGAGTGAAAACAGACTTAGGCATCAAATTGATGCTTGCACCTAAGTCACAAAGAGCTCTGCCAGTATAGGTTTCACCAATTGAACAAGGAATAGTGAAACTGCCTGGATCCTTCAACTTGCTTGGAAGCTTGCTTTGCATGATCATACTACATTCCTCTGTCATAGCTACTGTTTCAAATTCTCCCAGTCTCTTCCTCTTGGAAAGCACATCCTTCATGAATTTGCATAGTTGGGCATTTGTTGAAGTGCTTCAACCAAAGGAACATTGATGTGAAGTTGTTTTAGCACCTCTAGAAATTAGCCAAATTGCTTGTCTTGTTGTGCCTTCTTTAACCTTTGAGGGAAAGGTGGAGATGGAACAGGTTGATCAGCAACTGGTGATGGAACTGGTGCAGCATCAACTGTGACAGCATCTGTTGCATTCTTTTTTTCATTTTTCTGATTTTTTTGGTTTTTGTTGGTGCCATCACTAGGATCAGTAGATGGTCCATTCAAGTCCTTCCCAGTCCTTAGAGATATAGCCTTGACTTGTTCCTTCCCCATAGAAGATGATGGTTCAGTAGTGGATGGTAATGCTCCACTAGGTCTTTGGGTAAGAGCAGTGGCTATTTGACCAATTTGATTCTCCAAGTTCTTGATTGCAGCCCCTTGAGTTTGATACTTAGTTTTAGTTTCATTCATGAAAGCCTTAAGCACGGCCTCCATAGAGTTTTCAACTGCTGGTGCTGCTGCCTTGGGTTGAGTAGAGAATCCTGGTGGTGTTGCAGGAGCTGTAGCGGGGGTTGCATTCTTGTCATATCCCACATAGTTGACTGAAATAGGGTTTGCAGGGCATTCTTCATACAAATGGCCTCCTCCACGATACACACAACTAGCAGAACCCACTGGTACATGTTCAATTGCTGCCATTCAGCAAGACTCCTCCAGAAGAAGCATCGAGTGTTGCACTCATATTTTTGATCATGTTGGACAAAGATGCAACCTGAGCAGATAAAGCAGTAACTTCACTCACTTCATGCATACCAGCAACTTTCTTCTAAGCACTAACCCTGGCTGTTGGCCATTGATAACTATTTGCAATAATGGTTTCAATAAGATCATAAGCATCTTGGTAAGAGCCATTCAGCAAGACTCCTCCAGAAGAAGCATCAAGCATCAGTCTAGTTTGAGGTTCCAAACCATCGTAAAAAGTTTCCATTTGAACAACCACAGGCAACCCATTGTGTGGACATTTTCTTAACAATTCTTTGAATCTTTCCCATGCTTCAAACAAAGTTTCAAATTCAGTTTGTCTAAAAGATGTAATTTCAGTTCTCATCTTGGCATTCTTGATAGGTGGAAAATATTTTGTCATAAATTTCTCAGCCATCTCATTCCAAGTAGTGATAGAGTTAGGTTCCGAGGAATTTAACCAAACCTTAGCTCTATCCTTCAAGGAATAAGGAAAAAGTTTAAGTTTAAAAGCATCATCACTTACACCAGGGAGAATGAAATTACTACAAACTTCTACAAATTGTTTTAAATGCAAATGTGGGTACTCAGTGGGTCCTCCACCAAATTGCCCTATTGTTTGAAGCATTTGAAACATCATAGGCTTAAATTCAAAATGGGTTGTGGCAAGTTCAGGCCTGACTATGCTAGTTTGCATAGTATGAGGGTCAAAAATTGCATAATCCCTCATAGGTCTGTCCCTGTCATTAGCCATACGTATGACTGTTTCATTCAAAACTTGTCTCACATGTTCAGGGTCCTCACAGTGTTTAGTGGCAACTATAGTATGACTGTCAGAACCATGGTTGCTAGGAGGTGGTGTTCCCCCATGATTAGAAGGTGGTGGTGTAGCCATATTGACTGCTCTGCCCAATGAAATAAGTCCTGAGTGATCTTGATCCCTTCTCAAAGCCCTAAACAATCTTTCTATTTCAGGCACTACAAGAAATAGTTGATTTACTGTCCAAAACTTTCCGGCGGATATAAATCCGTCGGAAACTTTCCGGCGGAATTGAGGGATTTCCGGCGGATTTGATCCCACGGTAGTTTCCGGCGGATTTTTTGGACTTTCTGGCGGATTTTTATCCCACAGAAACTTTCCGGCGGATTTTTTAGACTTTCTGGCGGAATTTTAAATTTTTTTTTTTTTTGCAAATGCGGATTTTCGAGAAGAAAAACATTTTTTTTTTCGAAAATCCGCCGGAAAAATTTAGAGGGAAAAAAATTCGTCTATAAATACAACTTTCTCCTACACTCATCTCATTCTCTCATTTATCTCTTTCTTTCCTTCTCATTCTCTTCTACATTTTCTCTATCTTATCTTTCTTCTTCTTTCTCATACTCTTTAATCTTCAAAAATTTCTCTACATATCTCTCTTCTATAATTCTCCTTTCTTCTTCATTCTCACTTCTTTATTCTTATTCCTTCTTCATCTCACTATTTTATTCTTATTTCTTCATAATTCCTCATTCTTATTCTCTCATATATTATTTCTTCTCATATTCTCTTTTATTCTTTCCTATTTCAACAATACCATTCAACATTTGATTTTACTTTTGTTTTTTGACTTTTATTTAAAACACATATTAAGTTATAAAATTCACAATTTTTTTAAAAATACTCGGATTTTTTTTTTTGTCAAAAAAGGTTTTATTTTTTTGGAAAATCCGCCGGAAATTACCATAAATCCGCCGGAAATTTTTTTAAAAAAAAAAAACATTTTCCGGCGGATTTTTGGTAAATTCCGGCAGATTTTCCAAAAAAAAAAATTGACAAAATAAAAAGACTAAAATCCGCCGGAAATTACCAAAAATCCGCCGGAAACTGTTTGCGACGAGGGTTTTTTTCCGACGCCAAAAATCCGCCGGAAAGTCCACATTTTCGGCGGATTGTGGTCATTTCCGGCGGATTTTGGTCGCCGGAAAATCCAGTTTTTCTTGTAGTGAGGATGAAGTTAAAATTCTGGTGAACTGCGCCTGTGCATATGCTGCAGCAACAGTTGCTGTAGCAATTCTAATACTGAACAAACAGAAACAGAGCACCAAAATTAGCAACAAAAATCATTATTTTGCCAATTAATTAAACAGTTTTTTAAGCTATTTAATCCCCGGCAACAGCGCCAAAAACTTGTTGTGCTAAAAGCGTGATAGTGCAAGTATACACCGTCAACAAGTAATAAAGTGAAAGTAAAGTTCGTTCCCACGAGGATTAGCACTTAAACAATGAGCAATTTAATCAACAAATTAGTGATGGTGAAAATAAAGTAAATGACACAAATATTGGGTAACATGCAAAATAATAAAAAGTATCAGGGTAAATAAGATCAGATGATTGGAACAAGTTGATATGATTGGAACTAGGTGCTACGGCAATTGCGTATTTTATCAAATACTAGACACTAGGTTTTTTTTCCCACAAGTTTATCTCTTGACCTGAAAGGAGTATTATCCTAGGCTGCTGAAGCACCCACAGTGTTCAGCTCATGGCTTATGCCTCCCCTATCTCTAGGGTTAAGACAAGGAACACTAATATCTCTATTATGCAACATGCCATGTTATCTTGTGAGGTAAATTTACAAACAATCTCTGTAAATATAAATGCTACTTAGATTAGACAGCCAATCCTTAAACAAGATAAAGTACACAAGATAAAGTACTCAACACTTAAACATAAACATTAATAGAACAATAAATTCATTACATTCAATTAAGCATCCCAACTACAAAGATTTAGCTCATGTTGAGCTTTGACAACGAAGAAACTAACTTAAACATTAAGATAAATGAAGAAGTCATACTAAATCCCGAGGAGAGAGTTTACACTACACTCTTGAACGAAGGAATAGCTTCAGTGAATATCAACGAAGCAAACCCAGCTCTCCAATGCAGCTTCGTCCACGAAATGAAGCTTCAGAGTTGCTGCAGGAATCAGAATCCAGCAATTGATCTTTTGGTAACTCGGAGAAGGCACGAAGCTTGAGGCTATCTCTATACCTCACTTCCGGCTTAACATAATTCTGGGAATGTGGTCCTTTATATAAAGGAAGCTAGGAATGAAGGCAACCCTAATTTGGGAGGCACCTTTTATCCTTTAATGAGGGCAAAAGGTCATTTTTGCCCAAATCCCTAGGTCATCAGCGAATATTCCATGATTGGCACGCACACCCACGCCTGATGATCACTGACAGCTGTCCTTTCCCCAATTTTCGTGTTTCTTATTGCTTTCTCTCTCATGTTGTGTAATTTGGCATTGCTGCCACAGTAAGTGCTGCAGCAATTAAACAAACACATTAAACACACAATTGGGCACCAAAAGTGCCACTTATAACAATTTCAAGCCTCCACCTTAAACTATTCTAAATTAACATATTTACAACATTGATCACTATATTGCTTGAGAATTAACAATGATTTACGCTTGAAATAAGAGGTAATAACAATCATATTTGATTGTTATCAGTACCCTACCCCGCAAGGAGAGGGAAGGTCAGGATCACCCTAAAATGATGAGCTGCAGAACGGTCATCATAACTGCAAGCCGCCAATTTCAAAATTCGAGGGGTCATTTAATGACTGACAGGAAAAAAGGAGTCGTCGCTTCGTTTACACGGCCACGTGTCACAGATCTAAAGACAAGACCGATCAGAATATGAGACTAACCGGGCTAAGACCCTCAGAGGCAACAGAAAGCAGGCAAAATTCAAGCCTACGCTCGTCCTAATCAATGATCTTGTCTTGCGGGGCAACTGTTCTGGAGTAGGATGTAGCCCACTATAGCCATAAGAATGAAGCTCGGCCCAACAAGAATGGGCAAGAGAGTGGGAATGTGAATCAACTGCACGGATGAATCCGTACGATCATCCAACGACCAGGCGCAATTCACGCGCACTATATAAGCATTCATTGCGTCATTTGTCAGGTAGATAATATTCACTAGCTTTGTTACTCTGCTCGTTCGCTCCGGACTTGGGCGTTGGAGTGTATTAGCAGGTACACCCGCCCTCTTTCTCTAGGTGTTGAGAACGGACAGAGCAGCAATCAGATAAGGTTTGATACTCTACGGAGACCCACCAGGCGAGCTCAGGTACATATCAGGTTCAGTATTTCATGTATAACGTTTTCGTTTGAACTCCTTTTTGAATGGTTCTTGTTTCATTAAAAACTTCACTCAATGTGTTTCGGTTTAGGCTCAAGTACCATGTCATTTGACTTAGTTTTGGTAATTTTAGAGGTGTGACAAGTAAGGTCATGGTGGCTGTCCTGATTTCTGAACCTTGTTGCTTATTTACAGAAACTGTACAAATTGACCTATTATTTTGCAAAATAAAAATTATAGTCAGGAAGTAGACATTCTTAACTTTCCATGCTAGGGTCCTTTGCTAGAGTTCGATACAGTTTGATAGGTTAATTAATTTACCGAAGTTTATGTATGCTTGCTGAAATTTCTGCACATAGGCAGTTTGTTGAAATGTTTGTATAAGCATATCTTGATGATGTTAAAGGCATAATGTTGAATATGGCTCAATGACTGAAATATTTTTGTACTGGATACGTTTATGTCTTGACTTGATATCGAAATGTCTTTAAGAAACGTCACAAGTGAGATGCTAAACTAGCCCATATGTAAGTGTAAATATAATTTGATTAAAGAATGGAGGGTGTACTTGGCGTTAGTGTCATGGACTACTCCCGGGGTCTTCATGGTTCTATTACTCGTAAGATTGGCGAGTGTCGGATTCCCTCACCGTGTACGTGATAGCGTTTATATTATGTAAGTCTATCACGTTAGGAGGGATGCACCCTAGGCTATATTAATTAAAATTTAACTCAGAGAGTATTATGGTAAGGGATCACGAGAACTCACTGAGATTATGTAATCTCACCCCTCATTGATGTTGTTTTCCAGATTCACAATTAAAGGATAAAACAGTTTCATGCAAGTCTAAGGCCCTTATGGCCTGAGGATTTTCAGATTGAGAAGATTAGCACATAATTGCTAATATTCATGTTGAGGATCATGATGTTTTGTATAAGTATCAGGTACGTTATGTACGACCGTTGTTTTAGGGTTTTATGCACTATAGATTGAGTTATGTACTTAATGACTGGGTTGGATGATTGTCAGTATTTCTTTTTTGTATTAAACTATAAAGTTTATAAAGTTTTTGATCATTCCAGTTAGTTATAGTTGATTTTATCAATTATGTTCTTTCAATCCACAAAAGTGCATATCTGAAAGACTAGAGAGTAATATCTCGAGTTTGTATTGTCGACTACAAATTTGGGATGCTACATTTATGTATCAGAGCAGTTTGACCCTGTCGGACTTAGAAATGTAGTAGTTAATCGAGCAGTTAGACTGAGTCAGTTAGGGACTTTAACGATGAATTGTCAAAATCTTTTAGTATATTGCGTGGAACCTTGAGCTTGATCAACTCGAAGTATCATTCAAGTTACTAAAAATCACGACAATTGATGGTCATAGCCCCAGAAGTCTTAGAAACCCTAAACCATAGGATCCTCAGCCTACCTTTATCAGAGTGGCGCAATGGAAGCAAAGGGCAGCAGAAGATGGTGCAGCATAACTATGGGTATCCGGGCTCGTGTGTGGCAGTCTTATAATCAGTATCTGTTGGTCATCGAGTTCATGAAAAGTTCTAATGTCATTAGTCAAGGGAAGCACCATAGGAAACCTTTTGCATAGCTAATGTCTGTCTCTAAAGGGTTGTCTATTCACACAGTCAGTCTTGTCCAAGTATATGTTTTGTTCCAAGAGTTCTTACCAGGTTTAGAATGGATATTCTATGCTAGTATATTGATCTCTCCCTTGCTCGATGGGTACTTCCTGATTTCCTGAGATTGAGAGAAATTCCTACATCGGATTCCTTTAAGACCATAAATTCTTCCGACATTCCTCTATTCTTATCAAACTTGTTCGCAGTTAGTGTCATGAGTCTATCTGAATTCCTAAGTATGTGTAGCGTTTCTTGTGCTTGACATCATGTAGTTTGTCTATGGTTGTGGTATTAGGAATGACTAGGTTGTCCCTATCATTGCTAAAGCTCTTTTGCAAAATTATGAGTAAAGTATCATTCTACTCTTCGGGAATCTGTGTCGACATATATTCATGGTCGCTGTCTGGTGGTAGATCGCCGGTTTTCCGGTTCAGCCTTAGATTCATAGTAAATCACTTCAGATCTATCACTAAGTCCTCGTTACTTTCTTATAGGAGACAAGCCCTAAACTCTTCCGTAGCTATAGCCACGCTGAATGCTAATTCCTGAGTTCTGTTCTATCATCATGTATCACCCTTACACAGAGAAACACCCACAGTAACTAGGATTGTTGATACGGTAGACCCGAGTATTTGTTACCGGTTTTCATGCCCTTTAGGCAATATCCCGATTACCAAAGAATTTTTCCTATACTAGGTTAGTTTTACGCTTATGGCTAAATTTGTCTAGAGGCTAGTTAAGTAAGTACGTGATAGGTTCTCCCTTTCCAGTGTGGTAGTCGTGAGTTATCTTACGGTATAGCTCATTATGTGTTTGGTTTTTTTTTTATATGGATTTTGAAGTGAGCCTTTTCATACATGATTTGGTTTCCGAACGTGATATGTTTTTTCTGAATATGACTTTTGATGGAAATTTTCCATGACTCTTACATGAAATGACTGTTTTGTTTGAGGCAAGTGTGAATTATTTCATAAGAGATTATAATGGATTCCTTATACATGTTTGATAATGAGTTAAGTGTTATGATTTTCTTGTGAATATTAGTGATGCCTGCTCAATTAGATGTGTGGCCGCCTTGAAGTTTCGGTACCTTAAATGCCACATATGCTTGATGCTCTTCATTGTTAAATTAAGAATACGAATTTCGACGTGGTTGGTTAATTGCTTGATATTGTGTTTTGAAAGTATGCTTTGAATATGGATGTTGTTGATTGATAAGAAGATTTTGGAGGTGTGTTTGAAATTACAATAAGGACTGAAAGGGGATTCGACTGCACAAGAGATGGGAACCACTTATGAAAATGCCCTTGTATGATTTTGTGTCATTAATTATCTCAACTCTTGGATGCAGTCACTAACCACTTCAATCCCTAGTGTAATGAAGCACCGTATGTACTAACCCTCACTTTTGATACAAGTTTTCTTTGAGTTTTATGTTTTATTCGATCAATACTCCTCCTTATTGTTTATTATGAGGATGGGGCATGTTTTTCAAAACTTTCTACAATGAGTCTTCTTACTCAAATATGTGCATAGCATCCTTTTGACAACTCCTTTTCACTCTTCGTTAAGAAACCGAATTGAACCCTATAGTTTTATTTTGAAAGTTAGGTCTTGACACCAATGTACTTATTTTGAAATTGGTCAAGGTATTGTTTTCCTAAGTTGTTTCTTACTTCCAACACTGGTTTGTCCAAAATTCTTTAAAGTCATTTTTTATTTTCTTATTTTCAAACAATAGTCTTGTCCCTAAACCTTTTATCAGAATATGGAGATGTGTCACAAAATTTGAACCATGAATGGTTAAACACCATAGACTCCTCCCTACAAATATTATTTTTACTCTACGGTTTTGATCTTTGAAGTGCTCTTCAATTTCCTTACAAATATTTTTGCCTTTTCGATATCAAGCACCCGCGAATCATTTGGACACTTTATTGGGTCCACTCCATGTTTAAAGTTTCCTTGAGTTAGACCATCATTTGACATATCATATGTATGAGTGATGCTTTAGAATTTTGAGATCCCCATTTCTATGATATTGTCTTCTGCATTTATGAAATCATATGAACTGTATTTTTGTGACGGTTGAATTAAGTTGGGGTGAGTAAAAGGCCTGGACTGAGTAAGAGACACAAAACAACCCCCGAATTTTGAAATTTACAACTTCCTTCTTTAACCCAAGGGTTGATAGGACAATTTTATTTATAAGTATGTGTTGTTTTGTGATTCTCACCCACCCCGAGAGACTAACCCTAATTTAGTTCAACCCGATAAGTGATATGTTGCTATCAGATTGAGTGATTAGATGATGCATGATGGTTTAAATTCTTTGACCCTATTATATCCATGAGTACTTGTCTTGTGTTGTGACTTTATGTTTACTTGATTATGATTATTAGCTTCCTTGTCCTTTCCTTTTGTATGATTGGTGAAGTTGAGTAAGCAAGTAGTATCGTGGCCTACTTGGAAGTCTATGTATAGTCGAGCGATTGACGATCTTTAATTCCGTATTTAGTTCGTGAATAAGACTTGAGCAATTTTAAGGACAAATTTTTTCAAGTTGGGGTGTATTGTAACATCCCCAGAGTGGCTAATCGTAGTTCTTGAGATTAGTAGGTGATTTTATTTAGTTGATTTCCAATTGAGTTTATAGTCTGTTAATTAAGTCATTTCCATTATTGTATTTGCTAAGTGAATTGATGTGTTGTTCTGAATTGGCGATTTTCTGATTTAATTTATCGAATTGGGGGTTATTAGAAATTGAGAGAAGAGTAAGGGCAAAATAATGTTTTGACCACTCAAACACTAATTAACTCACCACTATATATAGATAGGGAGCTGAACCAAAATCACACAACCAGAATTTTAAAAGAAAGAACAAGAGTAGAGAGGGAGAGTTAAGAAAAGTAAAGAAGGGAGTGAGGGTTGAGGAAGAGAGAGGAAGAGTTTGATATTAAACCCCCACACCACCTTCAACTTCTCCTAAACTGATTCCCCTACATTATCCCATCACTCTCTCCCCTCATTTTCAAAATCCCTCCATCTTTACACCTCAAGATCAGAATTTGAACAAAAACCCCTTTTCTTCCCTCACTTCATCTTTGCATGTGACATTGGAAGTTAGGAAATGAAGTTTTGCGAGCTTGCATGTTCGGTTTGAACTCTAAGCAGTGTAGAAGAAGGCCATCTTAGACTCATTAAGGGTTGATGCTCAAGTCTAGTGGTTGTTTTGGTAGCTGATTTTCGGATTTGGGCTCATAGGGACTTGTTTGGTGCTTCAATATCTCTATTCCTTGCTTCTTGTTGTTGTTTCACAAACTTGAGGTTAGTTCTACGAATTTTCTTCTATTTTCAGTTTAAAAACATGTGTATTTCTGAATTGGATTGACAATGTGTTAGATTGATGAATTTTGATGAATGTTTGATGCTAATTTTGCTGCTAAACTCACTGTTATACAGTAACTGGGAACAACTTAGTGGTCCAAAAATTATGTGGTTTACGGTTCTAGAAACTATACTTAATGCTTGTTAATTTGGCACTAGTTTGGTTGCATTTGGAGTTTTATAGCTCTAGTTATAGGTGTCACAAGTTAGGTTAAAATTCTGGAAACAATCTAGGTATAGGTTCGGTATTTCGTGTATAACATTTTCGTTTAAACTCCTTTTTGAATGGTTCTTGATTCATTGAAAACTACACTCAATTTTTTCCGGTTTAGGCTCAGGTACCATGTCATTTGACTTAGTTTTGATAATTTTAGAGGTGTCACAAGTCAGGTCATGGTGTCTGTCCTGTTTTCTAAACCTTGTTGCTTATTTACAGAAACTGTACGATTTGACCTATTATTTTGCAAAATAAAAATTATAGTCAGGAAGTAGACTTTCTTAGCTTTCCATAGAGGGGTCCTTTTCTAACTTTCGATACCGTTTGATAGGTTAATTAATTTACCGATGTTTATGTATGCTTGCTGAAATTTCTGCACATAGGCTGTTTGATGAAATGTTTGTAAAAGCATATCTTGATGATGTTAAAGGCATAATGTTGAATATGGCTCAATGACTGAAATATTTTTGTATTGGATACGTTTATGTCTTGACTTGATATCGAAATGTCTTTAAGAAACGTCATGAGTGAGATGACTAAACTAGCCCCTATGTAAGAGTAAATATAAATTGATTAAAGAATGGAGGGTGTACTTGGGGTTATTGTCATGGACTACTGCCGGGGTCTTCATGGTTCTATTACTCGTTAGATTGGCGAGTGTCGGATTCCCTCACCGTGTACGCGATAGCGTTTATATTATGTTAGTCTATCACATTAGGAGGGATGCACCCTAGGCTATATTAATTAAAATTGAACCCAGAGAGTATTATCGTAAGGGGTCACGAGAACTCACTAAGATTATGTAATCTCACCCCTCATTGATGTTGTTTTTCAGATTCACAGTTAAAGGATAAAACAGTTTTAGGCAAGTCTAAGGGCCTTATGGCATGAGGATTATCATATTGTGAACATAACTGCTAATATTCATGTTGAGGATCATGATGTATTGTTAAGTATCAGTTACGTTATGTACGACCGTTGTTTTAGGATTTTATGCCCTATAGATTGAGTTATGTACTTAATGACTGGGTTGGATGATCATAAGTATTTTTTTTTTGGTATTAAACCATAAAGTTTAAAAAGTTTTGATCATTCTAGTTTGTTATAGTTGATTTTATCAATTATGTTCTTTAAATCCACAAAAGTGTATCTCCCAAAGACTAGAGAGTAATATCTCAAGTTTGTATTGTCGACTACAAATTTGGGATGTTACAGAATCCGATTTGAAGACGTCGCTGATCACCGAGCTCAACGCTCCATCAAGGCCCCCACAGCGGCCCTGGACCAAAGATCTCTCTAATCTCCGAGCTCTATGCTCCATCAAAGACCCAGGACAGAGCCCACAGCGGCCCCAGAGCAGAGGTATGTAACGACCAAAGTAAATCATTCGAATTCCGTTTCTCACTTACATCTCACCGCACGAACATCTATTATTTATTATCAATAAAAAAACAAGACAGTAATTTCTTAAGTGAAACGAAACTCATTCAAACTGAAATTTCATAGATTGAACCGGACCATGAGTCCATCTTTACAATAGGGGAGCACAAAAATAAACTAAGATTACAAAGGTAGAGGATTACTAAGACTCTTCCAGCTCGGGCACATCCTCGTCCTCTTCTGCAAAATGATAAAAGATTATCTCGGCCTCCTCCAAGGCCAAACCGGGCCTCGGCTTGACCAGCCTACCTACGTAGATCTTGTGGCTTGTTTCTAATAGCTCCAAAGGAATGTCGGGACTTATCACTTCTGCTAACCCTTTGCAACGAACGAATCCGAGTTCGACGGAATCCTTGACCTTGGGCGCAACGGCATCAGTCTCGTCCTTCGCTCTTTTTAGCTCAGCACGGCAAGTCTCTACCTTGTCCTGAATCTCAGCTATCTCTGTCTCAAGCTTAGCAAGTTGCTTTTCGTACACCTCGGTTTTATAAGCCTCGGCTTGATTTACAACAACTTGAGCTTCGAGCCCAGAAATTTGCTTATCGGCGGTGGCAAGGGACTCCAAGACACTACGAAGAACATGGTTCTCTTCGAGGAGGTCCATAATATTCTAATCCCGGCAGTACTCCAACTTGTCCCGTTGATCCAATAAATCTCTGTCAGCCCAAAGGTTCTGAGCCTCCACCTTATCAAGCTGGCTCTGGAGCTGCGAAATCTCGGGATCGAACTCCCATTGCTGAAGCCTCGCATGCAACTTGATCCCAGCCTCGGCAATCCTTCCACAGGCCTCAAGTTTAGCCACTGAAGGGACCTCAAGCATCGATGTTTTTGATTTTCTAAAGAGGGCAGGAATAGTAGTGGCATCCTAACCTGTGCGGGACTCCGGCTTCACAAAATAAGTATTGCCACCCCGGGCAAAATGAACCTCAGACCAGGAGAGATGGAAGTGCGGCCTAATCAGCTAGGCACCATCATAATCGGCAATGACCTTCTTGGCTTTTCGGTTCGCAGCCCGCACAAAGAAGAAAATAGACTTAGAACCTTTGTTTGAATCATTGACCAGAGTGAAGAAAGATAGACCTCGGGTGCCGCGTAAACAGACATGGCCTTGCCGATAAGCATCACCCTTGTCCGGTGTTTTGTGAAAAGGTTTGCAAGTATACACAATCTAAAACAAGTAATATAATGATAAGAAGATATCGTACCCACAGGGATTGGATTAATTTTTGTGAGTTTAAAGTGGTAGCAATACTAGTGATAATAGAAATCAAAAATAAAATAAAAGTTGGTATGATTATGAGTGAAGACAGAATTCTAAATTAAACAAAGTAAAAAGTGTTGTGAATCAATTGAGAGAATTGGTTGGAATGCTCCTTCCTAAGTAATTTCACTTTGAAAGCATTATGTCATATATGATGCTCCTGCAATCATTGCACCTGCAAAGGATGCTGTAGCAATGGTTTTGTGCTTTTTAGCAACTATCTTCAGGGATCCATTATAAGTGTTATGTCTAAGCCCTAAATAAGTTCACCCTTGTCTTCTGATGGCCTTACAGAATCACCCTATGGACTATGCTATCCTATGTCTAGGTCTTAGCATGGTTTTAACAAAGTTTCGTCTTATTAAAACTCTTACCCATATTAGTTCTTGAGTTCAAATCATAAATCGTTTCTGTATTCATGACCCTACTTATTCTAATTGATCAGTCTCAAAATAAGTTTGAAAAAATTATAGCACAAGAACTAAATTGTAAAAACATCAATATAACGTAATAACTAATCAAAGTTTACAAAGTTAAGGCATCCCAACCAAAGGTTATTTAGCTCATGCTTGACATAAATAGACACATATAAAAAGAATGAGACATGTTTATAAGAAGGAAGATACAAAGGAAACAAGATGAGATGATAATTATACAAATGATGATCCTTTGCATATTCTGCCTAGTAATGTTAGGGCAATCACCTCTCAATAATGAAAACAGCAACAAGAACTACACGAGAAGAGAAGGGAGAAGTTGTCACTTTCTTTCCTTTCTTCAAGCTTTGTTGAGTACATCTAACTCTAAAATAAAAGTAAGAATATCTAGTGAACTTGAGAGATGGAGAGAATATCATATCTCTTGAATGAGGAAGAGGGGATGCATTTATAGGTTCCAAAAAGTGCTGAAGTCTTGATCTCCAAGGTGGTTTTTAGGGTTTCTCCAAAAAGCATGATTTGATGCCCACCAACTATGAAGAGAGGTCCAATGATGTGTGGACAAGTGTCTCTCAAAACTTAACACTTGTTGTCTAAGGGGGCTGAACTTGGCGCTGCATCTTTCCACTTGTGCAACTTGCACTTGCAACTTGATTTGCTGACATCATCATCAGAGTGCAAGGACATCCTGTGTTATGACCATTCCTGGTGCAACGATTGCTGGTGCAATGCGTCCGTCTTCTGCTGGAATCTTCATTACTTGAGCAAGGACTTCTAAGCTTATTGCAGATGCAATGGTTGCTGGCTCTATTGTTGGGGCAATGATTGCTGCAACAATTGAACAAACACATAAAATACCCCAAATCATGTAAATTAATGATGATGAACTCCATACTTAAAAATGCTGATTCCCTATTGTGTTTCTTTATTTGATACCTAAATATTACTAAGTTTCTCACAATAATGTAAGTTTGAAGGTATAAATAACTCTATATAAAATAGAGTTATCACACCCCCAAACTTCAATCATTGCTTGTCCTCAAGTAATGACTCTTTAACAAAATTAAAATTCTGAAATCTTAGAGATTAGTAAGAAGATCAGATCAGCTAAGCCCTTTGAAACATATTTTCTAATGAGTGCATTCTTAGAAACCCAAATCTCTTTAGTTTCCCATGAAGCTTGTGAACCATTGGTTCTTCTAACATTCAAAATTATTATAGCTCTTTTGTGTGAGTGTGTGACTTCACTGAATTTCAGATTGGTCCCTAACTAGTTTCGAAAAGTCCATTTAGCCTTTGGATAGAAAAAGTTTGCTTTTGATCAAAACTAAAAGATTTTTCAAAATAGAGAATAGACTACAATTTCTTCAAGTGTTGGGAGGCTTCAAAGCACAACAAAGGGTCTTTGCAATTAATTTCAATTCTGGTCAGTCCCTTCTAATTTGTGGGGGTTTCCTGTTGCAGGAGCAACCATTGCAGGTACATTGATTGACGTAACATTGTTGCTTCAGCTTCCAACTATGAGTTTTAGTTACATTGTCCTCCTCGCGCCTCCCCTTTTTGCATATTTTATTTCTTTTTGAATTTTTTTCTTCTTTTCTTTTTCTTTTGCATGCAATTTTTGGAACAGGTACAGCTTATTTTGATTTAGATCAATGTACCTTTTTACAAGATAGTACACTTTGTAGATGATTTTTTAGACCTTTTGCACAGACTTTCCTAAAATTAAATTACTTAGCCTTAATTTTCATTGTTGCACCCCCAACCTTATTTCCTTATGCAATTCTAAATTTTTATTAGAAATTTGGCATTTGATCTTGGTCCACTAGATCTCTGGCATCCATTTATTTCCTAGTTAGCTAAGTTCCTTTCTTAGGTTCAATGAATTAAGTGTTGAAGCAAAAATAATTTTGATCATTGATAAGTCTTATTTTATTGTGTTTTTAGCATTTGAATTAAATAAAAAGTGTGGGATTTTAGTTCTACTTTGGAGCTATTTTACTACAAAATGTTGGTTTTTATTGTCAGGGTCAAATAATGAAGAAATGGAAGAATTTGGGTGATTAAAAGCAAGGATTAAAAGTACAAGGTCAAAGGAGCAAAATCAAGTAAATAGAACCAAATATCAGGCCTACACGCACGGTCCGTGCACATCATAAGCGTGGTCCGTGCGCACTGTTACAGAAAGAAGCTGAAAAGATTGACGACACGCACGATCCGTGCACTTCAGCGGCATGGTCCATGCACCTTTGTCTGAAGCTAAAAATGTTACAAAACTCTTCCAATTCTTTCATTATGGCTTGTAATTCGAATTTACTCCTTTGTCTACTGATCCTAGGCTATAAATAGGACCTCATTTCAGCTGTAATGGTGCTTTTGGATACTTGTAATCTCACTCCAAAGTTTAATCTAAGTTCTTTCTCTTATTTTAGTTCTTGTTTACTTGCTTTCTTTTATCTTCTTGTTCTTTATTTTTCTGCTCTTTATATTTCCAGCACTTCACATTTCAGCTCTTACTTTTTGCACTTTATTTCTTGTCATTTAGATTTCAGTCATTTACAGTTATGTCTATTTATCTTATTGCAATTTACATTATGAATATGAGTGAGTAGATACAAAGTCTTGGGTTATTGGGAGTAATCCAATGATAGGTCCCTAGTAATTCCCAAAGACTATTCTCCACTCCAATTGTTTTATATTTCAATCTAATTTCATTGTCCTTCAATTCTAATCCTAAACATCATACGAAGAACCGAAAGGTGAAGTATTGATGTTGGAACTATGAATTTAGACAAGGGATTCAAAACATGAGAATAGTTTTGAAACTCTTGAGACATTATAAAGGTGTTATGCTTAATGGGTTTTGGTGACAATCAACCATGAGAATAGGCTTGATTGTTAGTTCAACACACACTTTTGTACTCTGAAAGGAGACATTTGTTATATTCGTTGCCTTGTCTTTGAAATATATTACTTTATAAGTTTGGTAAATGGTCTAAAGAACTACATGGCTTCCTCATCATTGTGATGAAATTAATAACCTGAGACTCTTTATAATTCTGAATTTAAAATCAACAAACCTTCCTTCTTCTAAAATCATTCCTTTTAGCTAATCAAAATCGAAAACAAAATCAGTAATTACAAAGTCTCTGTGGGATCGATATTTTTACTACGCGATAGAACCGTGCACTTGCGGCCCATCAATCATCATCCAAACTTAGGCTACAACACTTAATGTTTCAGAAAGAAATTAGTTTTAAGAAAATGCACTTGTTAAAACAGGGTTTTTTAGCTGATCATGCTTCTCAAAATATTTCCAAGGAAATGTAAAAAACTTTTTTGCCTACTTACTACTACTTAGCACAGAAGAAACACACATATAATACTATATTTAAACACGTATATCAAGCATATGTTCACAAAAGATAGCAAAATATCAATTATTCTCCCCCCAAACTGAAGGATCAGCAGTGTCCTCACTGCAAAAAGATAATGGGAGAGGAGACAGTGTTTCTGCATCAAAAGGTTAACAACATACTTAAAACATCTTCACAAAATATAAAACCAACATATTTAAAAAGGAACTTTTTACTGCTTAGGAGTCCCACTCCTTAGCCTGCTGCTTGATCTCACGGAGCAGCTTTTGCCTTCTTCTGCTCCTTTGTTTTTGGCTCATCTAGATTAGATGCTCCTGCTTTCATTGCTGGTGCATCAGGAGCTTCTGTTTCAGTAACAACTGTTGGTGGTGGCTTGGTGCTTTGGGGGCAGCTTGCTTCTGCTTAATTTGTGCTATTTCTTCCTCTTTGAGAGCTGCCAAGGTTTGTCTCACCAGCTGCGTTGCAGCCTCAACCTGCTGGTTTGGATGCTCCTGCATTTGTTGTTGTTGTCATTGCAGGTGCATCTTGTGCTTTCTGTATTGCAGGTGCATCACTTCCAGGTTGAAATGCAGGAGCAATGATAGTGGCCATCATTGCTAGCATCAGTTGCAGGAGCATCTGACAGTTTCTCCTTCTACAGCTTCTCCTTCTTCTACAGCTTCTCCTTCCTCAGATCCTTCTTCCTCTTTTTCTGATTGTTCTTCCTCATTGGCCTCCTGAATATCATCCAATTTTCTTTTTGTACCTACATGTTCAACATTAGTAACAGATGTTGTAGCTTTTGTTGCAACAACAACAGTTTCCACAGTTGTGGATTGAGTTGCAGGTTGTTCTGGTTCCTTTGTTTGGACAAGTGGTTGATGTTCAGGGTTTTTTTTTATTGTGTGAGAGGTGAGTTTTGTGTGGGGATTTCTGTTGTTTGAGTGGGGGATTGTTGTTTTGGTGGTGATTTTTCATATGGTGGGGTGGTTGGGAGAGGTGATGGTGATTTGCTGCGACTATTGTGGGGGGTGGTCAGTTGGATGTAGTGGTGGGTTTTGATGTGGTGGTTTGTTTGGTTGGTGCATTGTATTTTTCTCTTGGGGCATTTTCCATGATCACCTCATCTTCTTCTTCCTCCTCCTCACTTTCTGTTTCTGACTCATCCTCATCCTCATTCTTCTTAATTTCTTTCACTGCCCTCCTACCCTCCTCTTCTTCACTTGTGTCCATCAAATCCTCAGAGCTTAAGATTTGTTCTTCTTCTACTGCCTTTCTTCTTTCCTTTGCCTTTTTTCTGTGTTGTTGCTTTCTAACCACCTTACTCTTCTTAGGCCTCTCACTTTCTTCCTTCTCTTCTGATTCTTCTGCCTCCTTTTCTTCCTTCAATACCCAATCAGGAAATATGCGTGCTGGCATGTTGCATTGACCATTGGTGAGGTGCTGAAACATCACATTCTGCCATGCAAGCTGTTCCTTCTGAAATTTCCACACAGCTCGTTGCTGGAGCATGAATTTCTCCTGCAATGAACTCCTGGTGCCTTCTCTCTGCACCTTCGTTCTTTCTTTGAAATTTGCAGCAAATGCACAAGGTGGAAACTTTCTTAATTCATTGTTATCAATGGTTACCTCAGCTTTTATGCATAGTTTTGTAATCAAACATGGGAAGAATAAAAAGCCAGAATCTTTGTTTTTGCATGCTAAAACATTTTTGACAATTATCCTTCCTATGTCTATGTTCTATTCGGTTAAGATTGCATCAACAACCAACATTCTTTCTTTCTTGATAGAGGATGTGTGTGATGGTGGAAAAAGTGAGCATGCAATGAACAAGGGCCATGCTTGTGCTTCAGGTGTAAGATACCTACTCTTCATATTGTACTCAGTTGCTATGCATCTTTCCCATACAGCATCACTCTCACCAATCCTAGATTTCACCCTATTCATCTCTTTTTTATCAATGTTTTCAACACGTTTTTCAAACTCAGTACCATTGTATCTTTACAAATACTGGTCATTGATGGTTATAGAATCAAAACTTACTTTTTTTCCTCTAACAGTAGAGTAGTAAAGAGGCTTACCAGCTTTTTGATCAGGAATATCACCATAAAACTCACGGACAATTGGAATCCAATATGAGTCTGTGTTTGACAAATGATTCCCATCCCAAATTGTGAACAGCGGAGATGAACGAAGGTGCTACATCAGACATTTTGAAACCACGACCTGCGAAACACTCCATACCCCAAATTGTTGCCCTTTCCTTGCTGATGGTTGCAAGAGCAATAGCAGTTTTCTTTGTGATTTGAGTTGATGCTCCTGCATCACCAAGGGATTTGATGGCTGATTGCTTCTTCACCATTATTGAGAGTGTTTGAGCTTTGTGTTTTTTGTAAATTTGGAGAAGATGATATGCGTTCTTGCAATGTGAGAGTTATGGCTTGTGAGTGAATTGAGAAAGCAAGTAACGGTAACAATGCTGAACGTGGGGGGGTTTTAAATGAGGAGACAGTTATGGGTAATGGGAGGTTAGGTGAGATAGTGGGTTTTGATTTGACACAAATTTGATCGTTAGGCAAGGTGGGCACGCATGAAGTAGGACGCGTGGCTGTTTAGGTGGCATTTGGTAGTGTAAGGCTAGGTAAAAACTGCTTAAGTAAAGAAGTGAATCTCCTTTGGGAATGCTGTTTTTGTTGCTGGGGCAATTAACTCCTTTTATTGCAACTGCAATTGTTGTCCTACACAATGCTGGTGCAATAGATGCTCCCTCCATTGCTGGTGCAATGGTTGCACCAGCAATAATGCTTTCCAGCAAAAAACTACAAAACACACTGAAACAAATGATTAGGTTAGTAAATCCAAATTTCATGGGTTGCCTCCCAGAAAGCGCTTGATTTAACAGTCTTTTCGCCTGACTATCTCCTTTTTGTTTAAGATATCTTGGAGATGAGTGGTGGTTTTGCTTCTCACCACATGGTCACCATGATACATCTTCACTCTTTGTCCATTAACCTTGAAAGTGATGTTGGATTTTTCATCAAATAATTCCACTGCACCATGAGGCTACACTTTTATTAGCTTGAATGGTCCTGACCATCTTGATTTGAGCTTTCCAGGGAATAATTTCATTCTGGAGTTGTAAAGTAACACCAAACCTCCTTCAATCAAGTCCCTTTTCTGAATTCTCTTATCATGCCATGCTTTTGTCTTGGCCTTGTAAATTTTTGCATTCTCATAGGCAAAGTGCCTGATTTCTTGAAGTTCATTGAGTTGTAAAAGCCTTGAATTACCTGCTTGATCCTGATTGAGAATGAGCTTCCTGATAGCCCAATATGACTTATGTTCCAATTCCACAGGCAAGTGGCATGCTTTACCATACACAGATTATCTCGGCCTCCTCCAAGGCCAAACCGGGCCTCCGCTTGACCAGCCTACCTTCGTAGATCCTGTGGCTAGTTTCTAATAGCTCTAAAGGAATGTCGAGACTTATCACTTCTGCTAACCCTTTGCAACGAACGAATCCGAGTTCAACGGAATTCTTGACCCTGGCTGCAACGGCATCAGTGTCGTCCTTCGCTCTTTTTAACTCAGCACGGCAAGTCTATACCTCGGCGTGAATCTCACCTATCTCTGCCTCGAGCTCAGTAAGTTGCTTTTCGTAAACCTCGGTTTGATAAGCCTCGGCATGATTTGCGACAACTTGAGCTTCGAGCCTAGAAATTTGCTCATCGGCGGTGGCAAGGGACTCCAAGATACTACGAAGAACATGGTTCTCTTCGAGGAGGTCCATAATCTTCTCATCCCGACAGTACTCCAACTTGTCCCGTTGATCCAATAAATCTCCGTCAGCCTAAAGGTTATGAGCCTTCACCTTATCAAGCTGGGTATGGAGCTGCAAAATCTCGGGATCGAACTCCCGTTGCTGAAGCCTCGCATGCAACTTGATCCCAACCTCGGCAATCCTTCCACAGGCCTCAAGTTCAGCCACAGAAGGGACCTCAAGCATCGATGTTTTTGATTTTTTAAAGAGGGCAGGAATAGTAGTGGCATCCTCCCCTGTGAGGAACTCAGAAATTGAAACGGCATGTCCAATCAATGCGACGGTCAAATCACTAACATAGGGAATTAAAACGTAATTATGACAGCCTCGCCTCGGTTACCCAAACGTCACACCTCTGTCCCTCCTCAATGATAAGTCGACATGTGGCACTATCATCATTATGCTTAATCCCAATGCAAACGGTTCAATCAAGCCAAGGACAACCACACTCCTACGGCCGACCTAAACTCGGGGGGCCACGGTTCCAGACTGGGCCAAACCCCACACGACTTAGGCTTGGACCAATTCCGCACTTGGCAAGGCCCGATCCGCACTCCACCAAACAGCGTCCTCATCTAACGGTCAAGATCTAAACGTCTGTATCTGACGGTTCGGGCACGACACTTTCGTCTATAAATAGAGGTACACCCCCCCCCCTTCCAGGTACATTCTCAATCCCTGCGCACTTCTTCTCTTCCCTTGCTGACTTAGGCATCGGAGTGTTTGCAGGTACCACCCCAAGCGCGCATGATCAAGCTACCTCGGATTTCCTGAGGCCAATCGACATCCATCCGAAGTCTATCTCCAAGATCTCCAGAAGCACATCAACTTGTACCCCGGACGTGATCACACTCGAGTCCGAGTACCGAATAAAAACTATACCCTGAAATTTTACTCTTCCTTATTCTAACCCTCAAACCTTGTTTTCAGTACTTTTCGTTGCAATTCCAATCTTTTTGTGTGTGTGGATTATTATGTGAAATTGTTTTTCTTTGTTCTGATCATTTGCTGGTTTCTTTAAAGAACTGATAAGAGTTACGGATGCTCAAAATCAATTACTACTAGAAGCCCTTACGGCAAAAATGAAAGAACTTTTGAAAGAGGAAGTTGAAGGTATACATGAAAGAATTGCTCAATTAGAAAACAGACAAAATAACAGTGACGAGGAGGCTTAGAGGAGACGAAGGGGTGAAGAGCCTAGAGGAGATAGGTTGGGTGGTATAAAAATAAAAGTAACACAATTTATTGGGAAAAATGATGCGGATGTGTATTTGGAATGGGAAATTAAGATTGAACAATTTTTTTCCTATAACAATTACACTGATCTTCAAAAAATGCAAGTTGCTTCCATTGAATTTACAGATTACGCTTTGGTGTGGTGGGATAGATTGACAAAGGAGAGGATAATGCACCATGAGCCAGCCATTGCCACATGGGAGGAGAGAATATGCTCATGAGGAGGAGATTCATTCCATCGTACTACAATAGAGAGTTGCGCAACAAATTGCAGCGACTCACCCAAGGTAACAAAAGAGTTGATGAGTACTACAAGGAGATGGAGGTGGCGTAAATTAGAGCAGATGTGGGGGAAGATGAAGAAGCAACCATGGCCAGATTCTTGCATGGTCTAAATCGTGATATAAGTGACATAGTGGAACTACAACACTATGCCCAACTAGAAGAGTTAGTTCATCAAGCAACAAAGGTAGAACAACAACTCAAGAGGAAAGGACAAATAAGAAGAAGCATTACCACTTCCAATCCTCAAAATTGGAAGAGCGATGTTAAAAATGAAGGTACTTCATCATCCAAAGAAACAGCGGCTGAGCCAAAAGGTAAAAACATTACAAATAGTCCTTCTCAAATAATTTCAACTAACCTGGTTGTTAAGTGTTTCAAGTGCCAAGGTTTATGACACATTGCATCACAATGTCCTACCAAAAGACTTATGCTTGTAGAGGAGAATGAGGAGGAGGATGAAGGGGCTGAAGATTATGAAGGGGATTTTGATGAGGAGGAAACCCAAATGCCCAGTGGAGAGTTACTTATGATGAAAAGGTTGTTGGAAGCCGTGGTAAAGGAGGAAGATACTACTCAAAGGGAGAACATATTTCACTCAAGGTGTCTCATACAAGGCAAGGTATGTTCCCTTATTATTGATGGTGGAAGTTGTACCAATGTTGCTAGCACAAGGTTAGTTTCTAAACTCCAACTAGAAACTAAACCACATCCCAAACCATATAAGCTTCAATGGCTTGTCAATGATATTGAAATGATTGTTGATAAGCTAGTAGAAATTTTGTTTTCAATTGGTAAATATGAGGATGTGGCTGTTTGTGATGTAGTTCCTATGGAGGCTAGTCATGTCTTGTTGGGAAGGCCTTGGCAATTTGACAAAAGGGCCAATCATGATGGGCGTACCAACAAGTATTCATTGGTTCATCATGAAAAATGAATTGTATTGCTTCCTTTTACTCCAAGTGAGGTGAGAGTTGATCAAAAAGTATTGAGGGAAAAATGTAAAAAAGAAAAAGAAGAAAAGATCGCCAAAGAAAAAGAGATAAAAAAGATTGACAAAAAAAGAATGATGAAAGAAAGAAAGAGAGTTTGATGGCGCCAAAAGGGGAGGTTAAAAATGCTATTTTTGCAAATCAGCCCCTATATTTGCTTTTTAGCAAAGAGGTGGCCTTGCTAGAAAATTTACCTAACACTCAAGAATTGCCAAATTGCATAAGTTTTCTTTTGCAGGAATTTGAGGAATTGTTTCCTAAGGATGTACCAAGTGGGCTGCCACCTTTGAGAGGAATTGAACACCACATTGATCTCATCCCAGGGGCCTCATTGCCTAATAGGCCAGCCTACCGGAGCAATCCGCAACAAACACAAGAGATACAAAAGTAAGTGACTAAACTGATAAGTAAAGGTTGGGTAAGAGAAAGTTTAAGTCCAAGTATTGTCCCTGTTATTTTAGTTCCTAAGAAAGATGGTAGTTGGAGAATGTGCACAGATTGTCGGGCTGTTAATAATATCACTGTTAAGTATAGGCCTCCAATACCTAGGTTAGATGACTTGCTTGATGAGCTGTTTGGTGCATGCTTATTTACCAAAATTGATTTGAAAAGTGGATACCATCAAATTAGGATTATTTTGTCTAAAAAAAATCAAATTATGATTCGGGAAGGGGATGAATGGAAAATTGCTTTCAAAACTAGATATGGTTTATATGAGTGGTAAGTTATGGCTTTTGGATTAACTAATGCACCAAGCACTTTTATGAGATTAATGAACCATGTTTTGAGGTAATTTTTGGGAAAATTCGTTGCTGTATTTTGATGATATTTTGATATATAGAAAAAATTTAGAGGACCATTGCACTCACCTAAAGGTTGTTTTAAATGTGTTAAAAAAAGAAAGTTTGTACGCAAACTTGGAAAAATGTGTATTTTGCACGGATCAAGTTATTTTTCTTGGTTTTGTAATAAGCTCTCATGGAGTACATGTGGATGAAGCAAAGGTGAAGGCAATACAAGAGTGGCCAACTCCCAAAAGTACAACTGAGGTAAGAAGTTTTCATGGTTTAGCAAGTTTCTATAGGAGGTTTGTCAAGGACTTTAGTACTATTACGGGTCCTCTTAATGAAAATGTTAAAAAGGAGGTTGGTTTTAAATGGGGTGAGAAACAAGAAAAAGATTTTTCTAACATTAAAGAAAAGCTCACCCAAGCACTAATTCTAGTGTTTCCTAACTTTTCAAAATCTTTTGAAGTTGAGTGTGATGCTTCCAATGTTGGAATTGGGGAAGTTTTGATGCAAGAAGGACACACAATTGCTTATTTTAGTGAAAAATTAAAAGGGGCTACCCTAAACTTCACAACTTATGATAAGGAATTGTATGCTTAGTAAGGGCATTGCAAACATGGCAACAGTACTTGCTGCCAAAAGAATTTGTCATTCACAGTGATCATGAGTCCCTGAAGTATCTGAAAGGAAAAGGTAAGTTGAATAAGAGGCATGCCAAATGGGTTGAATTTTTGGAACAATTTCCTTATGTGATTAAGCATAAGAAGGGTAAAGCCAATATTGTGGCTGATGCACTTTCAAGGAGGTACGCATTACTCTTTACCCTGGAAACTAAAAGTTTTGGTCATGAGCACATTAACGATTTTTATGAGCATGATCTTGATTTTTCTGTCAAATAAGCTGAATGTGTGCATGCTGCTCAGAATGGATTGTTTAGGCACGATGAATATCTATTTAAAGAAAAAAGGTTGTGCGTGCCAAAAGGATCCATTAGAGAACTCTTAGTTAAAGAGGCGCATCAGGGGGATTAATGGGACATTTTGGCGTTCCTAAAACTTTGGAATTTTTGAAAGAACATTTGTATTGACCTCACATGAAAGTTGATGTGCAAAAACATTGTGAAAGATGCATTGTTTGCGAAAAGGTCAAATCCAAAGTTATGCCCCATGGATTGTATACCCCACTACCTATTCCTGAATATCCCTAGATTGACCTTTCCATGGACTTTGTCTTAGGGTTACCTAGAACAAAGAACGGGAAAGATTCTATTTTTGTTGTTGTGGACAGGTTCTCAAAGATGGCACATTTCATTCTAGGCATAAAGGTGGATGATGCCTGCCACATTGCTGATTTGTTTTTCAAAGAAGTGGTGCGCCTACATGGTTTACCAAAAAGCATAGTGTCCGACCGAGACAGTAAATTTCAAAGCCACTTTTGGAGAACTTTGTGGGGTAAGGTGAGAACTAAGTTACTATTCTCTACAACTCGTCATCCCCAAACTGATGGGCAAACTGAGGTAGTAAACCGAACTATCTCTACTCTTTTAAGGGTCGTGTTGTCAAAGAATTTGAAAATGTGGGAAACATGGTTGCCACATGTTGAGTTTGCTTATAATAGGGCTGTCCATAGTACCACAAATCACTCCCCATTTGAGATTGTGTATGGTTATAATCCTTTAACTCCTCTTGATCTTTTACCTTTACCTAACACATCTCTTTTGAAGCATAATAATGGCAAAGCCAAAGCTGAATTTGTCAATACAGTTCAAAAAAATACAGTTCAAATATTTGTTTTTCTAATGAACTAGATAAAAGAATTTCGTTTGACAATGAGCTGCAATTAACGTCAGGGACTATTATTGTAAACAAAAAAATAATGGAGGGACAAAAATGCCTATTTATTTTTTGTAAGGACTAAACTTTTTTTTGGCCAAACGTAAGGAGTAAATTTAAAAGGAGTAAACTTTTTTTACCCTTTTTTATTACCGTGTTATTGTGATTTTCCCCTTTCAATAGAGATTTTGCCTCACCAATGACTTGAAGTTAATCTAAACCCATTTACCGCTTGAACCAACTTTTGTGAGTAAACAAACATTATTTTATGTTTTTTCTCAATCAAAAAAATATTAGGTTTTTTTATTGTGATTCCAAAAAAAACTAATAGTTGTTACCAAAAAAATAGTTTGAGGGAATAAACAATTGGCATAGGAGCTCCCTCAAACTATGCCAATGTGTTTCCTTTTTAGCACTGTTTTGTAAATAATAGTTTGAGAGAATAAACAATTGGCATACGAGCAGCTCCCTTTCGTTTCATCGTGAGTCTTCTCCGCGTGTGAATAGATGGCTTTTGTTTTATTTTTTTTAATATAATTACACTTTTGCCATTATTGAAAATAGCACTGTTTTCAATGTGTTTCCTTTTTAGCAATTGAAAATCAAAATTGAAAACAAAAACTTATTTCAGCTGTTTCTGTTTTTCTCTTTTTAAAACATCAAAATCGAAAACTCGATCTTTTCAAAACAATTTTTAAAAACAATCTAACGAAACAAGTTTTCCTCTTTTAAAGTTTTTAAAAACTGAAAACTAAAAAAGAAAACACATTCAAACATGCCCTAAGTTACACTTTCTGGTTTTTATTATAAGAAACATTTGTAATTTTAGGTTTTTTTTTAATAACTGATGTATCGAACCTATCTATAATGTAAGCTAGATACATCAGTTATTCAATAAATATAAAACCTCATTTTTTTTTGTTATAATAAAGACAATAGTACTAATGTATAAAGGGTATTATATCTAAAAAATTAGAGCTTTCAGATAACATCTGCTTACATGAACGTTATCTTTTGCTGTTATCACCACACCATAAAATGCTTCCATTTTCTTGTTAACAATTTAAAATAAATATAAATTTTAGAGAAAGAAATAGAAAATATTTTTAGAAAGTAACATCCTTTTTGTTTTGTGCTTGACAACTAAATATTCCTTTCCCAAGGTCATATGTATATCAGCTCTGCATAATGTGCCCAACAATGAGAGCCCTAATTTGCCTGCTTTTGTGCCTTTTTCTTTATTCACAATACTAATAACTTAATGGGAAGAAGGATGGTAATAATAAAAAGAAATATTTTGCAGAAGGAATAAGCCACTTTATGATCATTAAACTAACTATACATTCGTCCCATTTTATTTGACGTTTAAGATTATGAGGCATAATTAACACATATTTTCGTAATGTACCTCTTGTTACTTAATCTTAATAAATAAGTATTCAAAAATGAAAACTACATTAATATTTGTAAGGGTATAATAGGAAAAAATTATTAAAGTTTCGTTAGTATTCTAAAACTTCATGTAATATGAGATAATTTTTTTGACTAAAACGTAAAGTAATATGGCTGCTAGAATATATTTATTATATCAATTAGTATTTATTAATATCTGTTAGAATATCATATATGATTTTCCATATCAATTAGTATTAATTAGTATCAATTATGTATTATTGTAATTGATTCCTATTTCTATTATAAATAGATGTGAGTGTGCTCTATTATAGACACCCAGAGACAATCACAAAATTAACAAGGTATCAGAGTGGGTTCTCCGCTGCTGCCGGCAGTATTTGCCGCCGGCTGCACCACCTTTTTCAGTTTTCAGTTTATTTCCTTTTTACCGCTGCAATCACTTTTTCAGTTTTCACTCCTCTGTTTTTTTCTCCTCTCTGAAAATCGCATTCTCTCTTTCTCTAGAAACGCCATAACTGTTTCTGGTTTCAACTTTTCTACCTCGCGATCTTGATTTTGATCTGCGATTTTTCTCTGATTTCTGATTCTCCTTCAAATCGTTGCTTTGAATTGTCGCTTCGATTCTTCTCTAGACCCAGATTGGGTTCCTTTTCTCAGAATCTCGATCAGCTTTTTTTCCTCTCTTCTCTTTGCAATTTTCGCTTTCTCTAATAATCTGGATTCCTTTTTATTTCTCTTGCTTCCTCCGAGTGATTATAGCATTATCACTTTCTTCTCTCATTAATGGTTTGTACTATGGTGTCTTCTTTTCTCATCAACGGTCATTCCGGTGCTGACTCTTTCCCACAAAGTAATTAATAATGGTGACTTCTCTTCCTACCGACTATCATTCTGATGGTGACTTATGTTGGTTATTACTCACAAGTATCCATTCCAAATTTAGTTTTATGTTTTGTGGGGGAACTGTTTTGCTATTGTAACAAGCTTAAGCTTAGTAAGCTTTAGCTTGAGGGGGTGTTAGAATATATTTATCATATCAATTAGTATTTATTAATATCTGTTACGAGTGTATTATATTTATCTAGATATCTCTATTACTCCCCCTTCAAGCACAAATGTTGTCTGGAATGTCTGACAACTTTGAGTTTGAACCTCAAATCTGTGAAAGTGGCAGAGGCTTGGTTAAAGCATCTGCTAGCTGATGAGCACTGGAAACGTGTTGGATGGAGAGTTTCTTGGCTGCAACTTTCTCCCTGACAAAGTGAATGTCAAGTTCCAAGTGTTTGGTTCTTGCATGAAGGATGGGATTGTGAGATAGCATCATTGCACTCATGTTGTCACATAGAAGCAGAGGTGATTGTGTTGGAATTTGCAGCTCTTGAAGCAAGGATTGCACCCAAAGAAGATCTGCAGTAGCATTGGCCATGCTTCTGTACTCAGCCTCTGCAGAGGATTTAGTCACCAAGCACTGTTTCTTGGAACTCCGGGATACTAGATTAGGACCAAAGAAGAGACATGGTCCAGAAGTGGAGCGCCTGTCATCAGGATCTGAAGTCCAATCTGAGTCACAATACACTCTGAGAGAGAATGGAATATCAGAAGGTGCTGGTTGAAGTAGTAGACCATAAGTGGAAGCACTACAAAAAAAACGCAAGATTGGCGACGGAAATTTCCTCGCTAAATGCCAAAAATCCGTCGCTAACTGCTTTTTGCGAGGGATTTAGCGAGGGAAATATTCCGTCGCTAAATAACTCCTCGCTAATTATTAGCGAGGGATTTTAGCGAGGGATTTTAGTGAGGGAATTTAGCGAGGGAAAATTCCTCGCTAATTTGCGAGGCATTTTAGCGAGGGATATTCCCTCACCAGTTAACGAGGGATTTTCCCACACTAATGTTGAAAACCACGTGTGCTTTTTATTCCACGTGTTCATTTTAGCGAGGGAAGTTAGCGAGGGATTTTCCCTCGCTAAGGAGAATTTAATTAAATTTTTTTTTTAAAACCTGCTTTTTTTTAAATGGCACGCGCCTAACTTTGAAAACCTGCTTTTTGTTTTACAATAATACTATATAATTACTAATTACCAAATCAAACACAATTTCGACAATACTCCAATAAAATCCAAACTAACCGGCAAAACAAATATCCAAATCAACATAAATTTTACCCAAATCCTAAACAAGTTTGAACCAGCAATAACAGAATCGAAATTCTAAATAAGTCCAGACCACCAATAACATAATGCAAATCTTAAAACAAGTTCAAATTAACAACAACATAATCCATAACAATCCAAACCAGCAATAACAACATATACTAATACGGGCCATAATCAGACTCCGTATCAGAAGAATCAGACTCCGGAGCCGCATCGGATTTGGAATTCTCATAGTACTTTAATATCTTATCCTGCAGAGTCTGCACATGCTCTAGGATAGCCATCATCTTCTCTATCTGCTGCCCATGAGTCCCTACCTGTTGCTTGAGTTGCTTGTTCACAGGCGAAGGACGAGGAGGTCGACTACTAGAGGGTCCCATAGTGTCCAACATATCATCCCCAGAGCTCAAAGTTCCAGCCAAGGGCCCTGCACCATACAAGAGGTTCCTATTAAACCAGCCTACCAATTGCTCCCAGTGGCGGTTCGCCATAACCATGATCTTGGGGTCAAGTGGACCAAGTGACTCTGGGTCCCAGCTCCCCTGAGTCGCCTCAGACATCCACTCAGCATGTTGCTCCTGTTTTGCATAAACACAACATAGCATAATTAGCACTCCATTTTAAGAAAACGTTATACGATACAAATCAAGTTGTATATTTACCTGAGTCGTCCTTGCTCGCTCATCAACATAAGTCTTTTTATCCTTCTTCATATGTGTGGCCTTGTGCAGCTCAGGAATAGTGAGAGGGCGCCCAACCTTCTTACTCTGTAAAAATGAAACAAATTCTCGATCAATTATTGGTAATTAATCTCCCTAACTAAAATAAGACAAATTTTTAAAATAACTTACCAATCTCACAGCATGCTCAGCCTGGTTGATGGAGCCACAGCTGTGAAGCGAGCCACCCTTTTTAGAATTCCTATTTTTCTTCGCTTTTTCAGCGTTGTTTTTGAATTTGTCACTTTTCCAAACATCCTTGTATTGATTCCAGACTTCTTCACTCATAAACTTTGGCTGTTCATCTTTATGGCGCAGTTTGTAGAGCAAGTCCGACAATTGCTTGGCCATTCTAATCCAAAAAACTCTCCGCACCGCATCATCAAATTCCGGTTTCCAAGTCACTCTTGACTATATTAAACAAAATAAAAATATGCATTAGTAATTATATTAAACAATATATTAAAATCAACAATATAGGTAATGACATAATGAATAGTTACCCTAAACAAGTTCACAAACTTTTCCTTTTTCTTCGCATCGACTTTTTTCAACTTTGGATGGAACTCTTTAAAATAGAGTTTCTTAAGGACATAAGTGATCGCTGATGAAGCCGTCTTCGATTTAACAAACCTTCATATTTAAGTCGTTGCATAAGGATATATTAATTTATATTAATAATTAATTTATATTAATAAAAATCATAAAATACTTACGCATCGCCATAAGGATATATGACTTTGCGTCTTCGACCATTGATCGGATCGACAACCACCTCCTCCAGGTCGGACTCGGATGACGGATCAGACTCAGTTGGACCATCGGAGTCAGTACCATCGTCCTGCGGGGGCTGATCAGTTTGTACCTCAGGTGTAGGCATAGATAACCCGACAGGTGTACCCATATGCCCAGCATGTGTGCCCAAAGGATACAGCAGAGGTGGGCCCATATATCCAGGTCGTGCGCCCATATATCCAGGTGGGCCCATAAAATACCCATAGGCTGTTGGCGTGCTAGAAGGGTTTAGAGGATACCAATTGGGACCGGAGGGAGAAGCAACTGGTGGGACAACTGGAGCCGAACGTGAAGTCCCAGCTCCTCCAGCAGTAGTGGTGGTCTGGGGCATCCCCAAAAAAGCATCCCCCACAGTATGAACGAAATCACGAACTCGACGACGCCTTCTCTTAGGTTCAGCAACCTGCTTTCCCTTATTAACATCTCTTGATGACTCAGAACCTCATCCTGGATGCATGTCTATGAAAAATAAAACACAAGAACAATATATAATGATATATAAATTTAAAGACAACAATAACAATAATGATAAACGAAATGTGATATATATTAATTAAAATTAGATGAAGAATCAACTACATGGAGAGATTAATACAAATCACACTCTCTATATATGAGATACAAAGAAGATTAATCAAAGTCTTCATCTTCTTCTTCTTCTTCTTCTTCTTCTT